>QLOH01000014.1:0-1200000 GCA_026901365.1 Sesbania bispinosa
ACCCGAACAGTCCATTTTTAACTTCCCTCCTGCACTTAATGTTGTGTACGAGAACATAGATTAGCAAACCTTAAAAGCTTGTGTGCCTAGTTCTGTAATAGAGCTCCGTTTCTGTTAAGTTACTGTTATTACAGTCTGTTACAAGAGACAGTTACTTAGCCACTCGGACATTCTAACAGCAGTTCAGTTACAGATCTGTAAGCACACAAATAGCTAGGTCTCTGCAAGAGATACTTCTGTATTCAGTTCTCTCTCAGCAGAAAACCTCCATTGCAGAATTTTCTGAAATTACTCTCCAAAAGTTTCTCTTAATTCCTACTGTTTTTTTTACAATTTCTTGCTTCCTCTTTTATCTAATACTTGATCACCATAAAACCCCAAGTAATACTCACTATGTGCACAGCCACAGCATAACCCATGTACATATATCTACATGGATGCAATTTCCTTAAGCAATTACATTATGTTATTTATGATGTATGCTAACCTTTTCATAACCATATACTGCGCAAACCATGGATAGTACTGCTCTTTCAAAATTTCAGTGAACTCTTTTGCTTTAGCTTCGAAATTAGCAGAAGAAATGTTATTAATTATAAATGATATTTTGTCCTGAACCTCTGAACCTGGAGCCTGTTAATAGCAAAGAAAAAGAATCATTAAATTAATGAAAATAGGGGGGGAAGCCAGACTTACACTTGTATAGAAATTAAAGTTACATAGGCAGAGAATGACACATGAAACACTACAATACTATTCATAAGCAGATAAGCAAAATGTTTGAGAATTTAAACCACAGATCACATTTATTAACAACACTCAGGAAACAGCCAATCTGATCAATTTTTTGTAAAAGACTAGAGCACCTCAATAGGAGTTTCTCTTTTCTCAGCAGCTGCGACCAAGGTTTCAATGTTCAAGGCAGATCCAAACCCTACATCAGATGGACAGATCAAAGAAATACAACATAAATTTAGCAACTGAAAGTAGAAAAAAAGCCTAACATTTAAGGTTTATTGCTGATCAAAAGGAATTGATCACAGGTCACAGAAAGATACTGGTAGAAGTAGCTCCACGGGAAGGACGAACAAAACCAGGAGAAGAAGATAACATTGATGAGGCACTGATTGTGGTATGTAACTGCAATGGTGGCATCAAAATGAGGTCACATTAACAGTAATAATATCAAAGAAAAGAGAAAAAAGAAAAAAGGCACACATCAACATCATACTCTAGAAATGAGATAAGATTATAGTACCTTATTAGAACTAGAAGTATCAGCAGGTGTGACTACAGACGATGGCCCTAGAGAAGATAAGAGCGGTTTTACATCAGCAGATGAACCACCAGAGGCTTTGTGACGATCATCCAAAGGATTTTCACGTCTCTGTTGAAGCTGCATCGGCAAATGTGGCTGTCCAGGTTGTATGACACTAGAGCCACCGAGCTGCTAAAAGGACAACATAAACAGAAATGTTACCTTAAACTGAAAAAATAAACAAAAGAACTAGAGGACAAGCGAATTCATCTATTACAAGAATTCGACATCCTATTCTTCAGTTATAAGTAACCTTAGTAACAAGTAATAATAATATCACTTTGAGATTCATGCAATTGAAAAAACCAGCAGCCAGTGCTTGCATGTCATGTACATATCAAAAATAGATTTCTTAAACAGTTACTACAGAAAACAAATACCACTGCAGTAGGTTTCTGCAGAATAACCATTAACAGAATTCTATCATACTACTGATCATCACTTGTAAATGGGAAACAAAAACCCTTCAACATTATGAAGCAGAACATCCACCACTAACTGAAGCAAAATGAATATTATTAACTTAGAGTTGATTGCAGTGTTTTTTGTTATTCACAGAAGAATACACAACACTCCCAATATCTATTGATATTGATATAGCATATAAAAGACATACTTAGAAAGCACTGCTCACTATTGCTCAAGCTAAACAACAGACTAGATAATAACAAATGAAAACACATGAACAGTCAGCGCAAGGGGCAACAAACTAAGTCATAACAACATCAAGGTTAGAATAAGAGTTAAGATAGTAGTGGGAAGAGATAAGGAAATAAAACTGCCATATAAAATGTTAGTAATAAATTATTAATGATTTTTTAAGTATTGGAAAAAAGAATTTCACTGAAGATGCCTGTTGGTTTGGCAAGCAAAACTCATTTGACATCACACTACAGCTTCTAACCAAATCCCTTTTCAAGAAAAACTTGAAAACACTTAAGAGAGGTCATAGAAAGGAAATAATTGTCACCTCAACACAGGAAAAATAAACTTTTAATTGTGACATAAATAATACAGACATGTAACCATGTTAAAAGACTTTAACTAAAAGGATCTCCTACAAAATAAATTGAGTTGTGGAAAATTATACCAATTCCATATGTTCATGCTATATATGACAATCGAAAACAAGTACATATATTTAGGGCATGACATGTAAGTTCTACAACAGATACTCTTCCCTAAATTCCTCCAAGCCATAATTAACATTAGAACAAATTTTCAGTAACTAAGACAATATGTCCAGTGATGTTTTGTAATATAGGTTTCTTTAAACACCATGAGGTCAAAATTTCTTAGCAGTGTGATACTAATGCAACCGTTTGATGCACCGGATTGAAGTAGAATGTTTGCATCTTCAAGGATCTTTACACCCAAAATAATGACCATGACTGTTTTAAGTCAGTAGCTACTTAAGATGTTCAGGGAAAATGGGCAGTCTTGTTGCATTTCAAAGTTTTTTCAAGTTGCTTGTTTTATCTTAATTTGATGTTTTGAAGGATCTATTATCCTCCCCCTACTCGAACTTTCCCATTTTCTTTATATTGAAATTTCTTTTATATAAATATATTAACATTGCTGATTATCAATCAAATCCATATACCTCAAAAGCACGAACAGAAGTAAAGATCACATTGGGCATACAAAGATCAGAAACAATTCATAACGCTAAAAGTGAGTTCAGAACAACCATCTTATGCACCAGTATCAATATATGGCTAGTCATTAAACTAAAAACAAATAGCTTGTAATTAAAATAGGAGTTAAATAACTGATAGCCCATGTGTGACTGAACTGAGCTACGTAAAATAAAAAAAATTCATAAATCTGAGCCATAAGCTAGAAAAAGACAGAAAAGACAAACAGAAAGGGGAACAAAGGAATTTACTTTTACCTCAACATGCCCTAATGAAGCCTGTGTAGAATTATGGTTACTAATTACAGAAGCATGGCTCACCCCATCTACATCTGTATGACCAGAGGAAATCCGGGCAAGAGCCTGTTCGATAAAAGCAACTATTTCTGAATGTGTACTGCGCAAATGGGAAATTTGCAGAATGTGATTACAATACTGAGGCCACTCAATAAGGCGGTCCACAAACTGCTCCAATGCCAGACTTCCAAACAAAAACATCTGTAACGCATTAAGGCACAGTCAATTCAAGCATCAGACGAAGACTTAAAAGAACTCCACTTTTCAAAACAATACGAACTTTTGAATCTGCAGGCTTGCGCAATGCATCAAGAACATAACGAAGAGCAATCCCCAGAGAGAGATGAGTTACAAGCTGATGCTTGATCACAGAACCTGATTGATGTTTAAAAAAAAAACTACTATTAGAACAATGTAAAACCAGATATCAGAGAATACACATATAATTCCAAAGTTGTGCACAGTGAAATGTTAGCAAAAGCAAGCAATGTGCATATTAAAAAAAATCAAGTTTAATAACGCGTACCAGTATGATGAAGAAATCCCATTAATTTACATGCAGTGCAAGACATGTTTTCTAATTTAAGCATACAAGTTTACAACTAGTTAAAATCACAACATTACTCAAGGAAATAAATCCATTATTATCAATAAAAGACTTTTCTTACAGAAAGTTTCCAATGGGCATTGTCACATGCTAACTTAATTTAGCTGAACCTATTTTGTCAGCAAACATAATTACCTAAACACATTGTCATTTATATGCAACTATGCATATATTTCACTTCATATCAATGGATGCCACAAATAATTATGTACGTTGTGAGATGTGTTTAATGTTTGGAAAAAAATGTCTGAATAATTCAAGGAACTGTCAAACAGTAGCAGTGTAGACAGGTGGCAATCAAATGGAGTAATTCAAAAGGATAGGAAAGGGGTAAGGTCCATTTGGCTTGGCAAATGCTCCAACTGGCTCAATTTTAAACGCAATAGTATTGAGCTTAAGTTTGCATGATTAATTAAATGTAATGTATTTTCGGTAATTATTATAGTAAATTAAATTAAACAAGTTTTATTTATATCATTATTGTATAAAACATTACTTATTAAATGAAATGATTAACTATTAGTCATTCACTCATTACCTCAAAGTGCAACATCTTAATTCTTAAATTAGCTTGACATTTTGGAAAATCTCCAAATTTTAATCGAGCTCAAGATTGAAACCAAGCTTAAAAATGACTTGGCTCAAATTCGGTCATTTCTTGTTCAGCCTCAACACAGAATCAACCCCTACCCTATGTTTAAATGCTGGTAAAATGAACAGTTACAAGCACAATTTGTTGTTGTCCAGCAACGTTTTCCGTAGATTGCAATTTATTAACACAGATCTAGAGTTGCCTAGTAGAACACTAACACAGACCCCAATATAAAAGTGGTGATGATCATCATCAAAGCACTAATCAAAACATAAATTCAAAGTTGAATCTCATCATCTGCAATGCCAAGAGCAAAACTTACCAAATAGAACTGCAGCAATTTTGAGTTGCCTTTCAGGATATTTTGGGAAAAATCTATACTCCTCAAACAAGTTTGCAATCATGCATTCAAAAATTGATTTCTCCCTGTCACAAACCAAAATCGGCAGGATATTAGTATTTAACCATAGATCTCATAATTATTTAATTCGAAATAAATAATAACAACGAGATCAGATAATCACTACTCTCACATTTTCTTTAACAAGTATTAATTATTGCAAAATTCCCAATCTTAGTTTCCTTTAAACATAACAACTAGATATGAATAACACAGATAGGACCCGTAAAGTAGTAAGAGTCAACTTTCTTATTGTAAAAAATATAGGCAGGTTTTCTCAACTCAAGCAAGATGGTAACAAGTTGTCAACAGGACATGAAGATACAAATACAGCCTACAGGATAACATTTTAGTTGGGGTCCAATCATATAATAGTAAGTTGAAAACTTACTATATTTGATTCTCAAAATTGTGATCTCCAAAAAGTTCAGGAATCAAACATGTACTGCATCTTTTTTATGAATGATTTACAAAATTTCCCACAGTAGATAGTTGTAGTTCTATGTAGAATCTAAAGTTGTAGAAATGAGAGGTTACATAAGATGCCATTGAAAGAATTTTCAAACAAGGGACAAGATAATGCACATCTGAATCTGACTTCAAAGTCGAAAGGTTTAAGGGTATGAATAGTGTGAGCTAAGAAAAGCTTGATACAAAGGTTTCCATGTTCTAAGTTCTAACTATAACCAATCACCAAAATGTTCTTGTTTTTTTAGATAAGTCAGACATTACAAACATGCAATACCATTAGGATGTTACTAATAGTACCCGAAACTATAAAAGGAATCACCTCTTCACAGAAGATTCCTTGAAACGGGCAAGCATTTGCACCATTGCATTAATGGTTAACTGATCAGAAAACATTTGATGGAAATAGGAGTTTGCTTCTGCTTCAATGTCATCCGCATATCCATCAGAAGTAGATGAATCAGCAGCCCCACCATTTTGAAGTCTTGGATTTGAATCTATAACAGATATATGCAACTTCTCAAGCTCCTCAGAAAGTAGTCTAGAGGTAACCAAGTCAGTATGAGATTTGAGAACCTGTAATTGGACAAAGTCAGATCCCACAATAAAAGGGAAAATCAGATAAGGCCAGGATAGGAAGAAAAACTAATTGATTCAAGTACAACCTTCAAGAAAGTAGCAGTTGTCTCAGTATAGACATTCAGAACAGCACCAGACTGATGAAAGGATTGGCCAGATAAGTTTCGGGATCCACCAAAATGGACTTCCTTTAAGAACTTGAGGCACTCCTGCAAAGTAAGCCTGTATATGTCAGCCACTGTTCTGCTTCAACAAATTCAAGTACAGCTTAAAATGTACAAGACCAGAATACAACATAAATCTGTATTGCTAGTGTCTTGATAAATCAGAAATCAAGGCATGAGGAGAGGCAAAATTACCTCAAAGAAGACATCCTTGTATGTAGTTAAGTTGCTGCTCAACCACTTCACAAGGTCAAGAAATTCTTTTCTTGATGCAACAGCTGCTAACCTTATACTATAATAAGAGGGAATAATTTCCACCACTGATGATAGAATCTGTAAAAAAAATAAGAAACAAAAGTCAAAAATGGCAAACAACAAAACAAAGTCAAGAGATTGATATTTAAAAGGACAAGTTTGAAGGCATATTGCAAAGGTAACTAAAAGGGATGAAAATAAGAGTTGCTTATTCTAACAAATTTTAGATTCAAACAAGGAAAATCATAAGTGATGGCCAGCTCTATCTATCAGGAAATTAATCAAAATGAAAAATCCACACTTTATATAAGAATGACCTTTAGCTCTTGGCAGATGTCCACAATTCTTGTAATGCTGTCTACATCACTGTTTAGAGAATCCATAAACCCTCGCAAGACCAGATTGGGATTAACATGCCAAAGGTGTAGAATCATTCCACTGCCTACAGAACTTTTTACTATCATGGGAAAAACAATCAGAGACACTTCACGCTGGAGGAGGTTGTATGTAGTCTGCAAGAACAATAAATATAAACTTCATAACAAGAAAGACATTTGATAAAGGGACAACAGGCAAAACTATGAATCCATAAAATTGTACATTAATATGTGCCATCCCAAGAAGCAGGACTTCTGGACAGTGTTTAAGGGGATAATCAAGGATTGATCGAACAATACTGGCATGACCCTTCTCAGCTAGCTGGCAGAGGACATCCAAAAGTTCAAGACACAGCCATGCGTGATTCGCGTGTCCATTTTGAAGCTTGTGGCCATTAATCGCATCGACAAATGCCTGCATAGTGACTTATTGTTGTAAAAAATTGGAGATGGAAAAAAGAAACAGCAAATGTGCAAACAGAGCACCATACCAGCTGTCTTACAGAGTGTGCAAAGGTAAACATTTCTGGTGGTGCTGATACGGCATATTTAAGGAAAGACAGCTGACCCTCAGTATTCTTCCAGACAGACCCACAGATGGCATGGAGAGGAAATGGCTCCTGATATGCTCAATTTCAAACATTCAGAATTTATGCCAGCGAGTTTACATGTCCATCAATTAAGGACCAGGAAAAGCATATTATACAGTTCTATATTATACCTTACAGGCATGTTTATATACAGACATGAGAAAAGAGAAAGCTTCTTCACTAGGAAGGAAAAATCCTTCATGATCTAGATTTTCAATAACCCGTATCCAATTAGTTTGAGGTGCCTGTATCAGAAAGCACAGAAAAATGAAACCATTTACTTCAATTATGCAAACTCCAATAACTGAAATAAAAGCTTATAACAAAGTGGAATATTAAGTTTTATTTGAAGAAACTCACAAGTTGCTTGACTGTATCTATCAAGACATCAATATTCCAAGTGTTCAGTGGTGGTAACTCAGACAAGTTATTGTATCCAAGGGCTGCACCAAAAGTTAAGAATGTGCTCTGGTTGTCCTCCAGCCCTGCATGAGTACTTGCAATAGCACCAAGTAATTTAGAGAGCATATTATCAGTTAAAGGTAAGAAGAGCGATAATATTTCCTTGCACTGTGAGACATCAACCATGCACCCATAGCCTAGCTCCTTCACAATATCTCCCATGTTCATTTCCTTCTGTATGTCTGCCAAAATAGCATCAAAATCATTTTCTCCACAGTCATGGAACAGCTCCATATTCCTGTAGAAGACAGGGAAAGCTACTGAGTGGACATGTCATTAATACACCAATGGGCAGATGCCGCAACATTGTAATCTAATACTTGGATAAGAATATAAAAATAATGAAAAAAAAATACAATTATATTCAAAAGTTTTATTTAAATTATTTTAAATTTACCCACATTTTAAATTTAAGTAACAATTAAGAGGGTTCATGGTAACCACTTATTTCAGATTCAGTGATTAAATCAAATAGTAAGTTTTTAATGTTACTGACTTAATGATGAGTAGTCAACTTAATAAATGGCAAGCAGTCAGTTTACTGTGATTAACATTTAACATGACTTTTGACCCCAGCTGTCTTCTAGAATCATCCATACAATAAGGATAACTAAGTTACCACCTTAAGATATCAGCCTCATGCATCTCATCCGGTAGCAATGGAGTCAAAACAAAAGGTGGTGTGTCCTTGAACTGCACCAGTGATAATATCTGCATAAAGGAATCCACATGCTTGGAAAGACCCTCGGATTGTTTGAGGAAGATGATGATATTTTGAATTTGGTCATGGCAACTCAAAGAACCAGGATTGGCACACAATTCCTCAATCTGAGCCATGCAAAAATTCTTGCCTACAAAGCAACAATATTTTAGGCCAAAAATATAATTATATAATAATAGCAACCTGTACAAAACTTGGCACAATTAATAAGGAAATTGCCATGAAATTAACATTGCCATAAGATATCAACATTCTTTGTCAAGAAAAATGTATGTATGAAAAGCATTAAGCAAGAACTGACACTAGAAATTGATTTCATACTTACCACATAGCCTGGCATCGGGATTTTCAGAATCAGATAAAGCAAGACTGATGGCAATTTTTTCCAATAAAGACAACTGCAATCCATTACAAAAGCTTTCTAGAAAGCTTTCATTAATTTCTACATTCTTCATTGACTCAGAAAAGACTGTACTGAAGTTTGGTTTGCCCAAGAGGTTCCTAAAGACTGCCCCAAGAATTGGCTCGCTTTGCATGTCTTTTGTATCTCTTCTGACATAACTAAAGTGATCCAAGCAAGTTTGAAGCAGCAAAATGCATCCAACGGTTCCAAATTCAGTGAACTGTCAGCATCAATAACCAATCCAGTCAGATCAACGATACAGAGAAGACTCCAAAAATGAATTGATTACAAGTTAAATAGCACCCTGAAACAAACTACTGTGGCCTGCTAAAACTAATTTTAGCCTATTATTCCACAGATTATGGTAATTAGGGGGGTAACAAAAAGCATAAAGAGAGAACTGAACAAACAGAAGATAAATAGAGATGCATAGTAAGTATGCAGCGCATTGGGAAAAATAATAGCAAAGAACTTCACATACAATGAAATAAATACATCATGGTGAAATGAGTCACATTATCCATCACGATAGAAGGATGATAAAACCCTGGGACTTTAATAGCAAAAAAAAAAAACCACCTACAATATCATTTTCATGCAGAGTATATTTAATTGCAAGACACCCAAAATTCTTCGGCAAGATCTCATTTTCTCTAACGTAGAAACAAAAGAAAATGAAATGGCTTTCTTCTGTAACCCCGTATCAGAGAGGAAGAAACTTTACCAATTAGACACCATGGTCACAAAATTAAAGCGTAAACACACACGCAAACACTCACACAAGCATGTCAATTTAATATTTGATACCAACCCAGAAAATAAGTTGACCCTAAAATCGTGTTTTATGAAACCCCACATCAAAAAGGAAGAAACTTTACCAATCACACAGCACAAGGTCAAATAAATAATAATAATAGCAAACACAAGCATGTAATTACTAAAATTGTATACGAACCCAGAAAATGAAGTGTGAAATTAAAAATGAGGCGTCCAAAAAAAACGAAAATGAGGAGGAAGAAGGAGAATGAAATCACCTGAGAGAGATGGTGGAAAACGGAGTCAAAGTTGACTTCGTTCAAGGAGTTGAGCAGGAACCGAATCTGGTTGGAAGCTGTGGAGGAAAAATTGGCCATGCTGGGCACAGAGTCCAGCGTCATCAAAGGGAACGATCGAAAGTGAAATCGACAGAGAGCACAAAAGAAGAGCGAGAAATGAGAGAGAAAGAGCAGTAGCGAATGCGCAAGATTGGAGTGAGTGAAGATTTGGGTCTTTGAGAAAGTGAGTTTATGTTTGTTTGTATGAGCCCTTTTATTTTTTGGGGATAAGGAACTGATGTTATTACAGGCTTGGGCCAATTTTCCAATCGGGTAGGGTTTTGTCGTTATATAGAAAGAATGTGTAGGTTTCTTCATAACTCTTTCACACTTTGTTTTCTTCATCAAAATTATTAGTTTAGATATCGGTGGATGTTGATTTAAGTGGTACATGTTTGTTTTCCTTAAACAAGGTCTTATATTTGAGTCTTGTGGATGGAAAAATTCTCGCAGGGAGAGCTAGCTCCATCATGATGTGAATGTTCTCAGCTCAAACAGGATTGTTTAGATTCCTCTATATAATATAATTCTTCTGATATGAACATTGTTTGTTAACAATTGCGATTGAGTAGGTTGAAAGTATTGTAAATTTTTTCCTTCTTGTTATTTTCCTAATTAATACTTGTTGAAAATTATTTTGATGACAAATTTGAAAATTTTTGTTCGTGTATCAATTCAGTAGGTATACTACCAATGAGACTTTTTTCCCCTGTACCAAAAAATTACTACCAATGACTCATTGACATAAAAACATCTTTGTATCAATTGGTAATGAGAGTTATATTGTTGTAATATAAAAAACATCTCATGGGCATATGAGGCTGTCAATGATGCCCATGACATAAAAAAAATCATCAATAATAAGCTTGCAAGAAGAAAATAATATTACAACAATATATATATATATATATAACTCTGATGGTAGAGTTTCAGCCTGTGTTTAATTAGGTGATAGTCGAAAATAGCATACCAAGAATTGATTATATTCGATGCTTTTGGACTCCATTTAATGTAAGTTTGGTTATGAATTAGCATGTGTTTAAATATATGTGAAAGAAGAAGCATATGTCTTGATGGATTGTAAAAGCAGACATACTATTAGGCATGTTTGTTTACAATTTTAAAAATAATTTTTTATTTTTAAAAATAGAAAATTAAAAAACTCATTTCATAGACAATTTTTAAAACGTATGACTAATTTAAAAAAAAAAACTGAAATTCTAAAATTATTATGGGACGTTTTTGAAAAAATATTTTTTATTTTTCCTTTTTTATAGAGGTAATATTATAAAAAAAACATTCTTAAAAGATATTTTATAAAATAGATTTAAAAAATTATAAGTATTTATCTAAATAGTTATATAAATTAAAGAATTTTATTTGAAAGACATCACAGCTGAATGGTCCCCCCATATTTCTTTAAAGTTTTTATGTATACTCCTATACTTCTTTAGCAAAATTGACTGGATGTTAGCAAGCAACATAAACAAATGGCTTATAACTGCAAATATAATAAGAAAATGGTTAAATTATAAATACTTTAGCTAAATTTAAAAAAAAAAAACCTACAATTTGGAATTTTCAAACTTAATTCTTATATTTTTAATAATGTTTTTAAAATCGGATCGGTAATTAAACTGGTGAAGGTACTGGTTCACGATTTAGTGGTTGAACCGGTAATAATTAAATATATTTTTTTAATATTATATAATATTTTTTAAGTAATAAAATAAGATAAAATCATATGAAATCGAGATAAAAGATTATAAATTAATATAAAAGACTTTATTATATATATTATATGATAAAAAAATTCATAATTATTGACTAAATAATAAATATTTATGTGTAATACTTAAATAATTATTTTTATTTATCTTAAAAATATTTTAAATTAAATAAAAAAATCAAAAAATAGAAAGAAAGAAAAAATATATTTTTTTTGAAATTGGTCGGTTCAACCGGCTTTCTCGACTGGTTCTTGCCGGTTTTCAGAGTTGTATGGACTGTACACCAGGCTGGTTCCCGGTCGGACTGGTTGAAACCATCCGATCTGGTCCAATTTTGATAACCATGGTTTTTAATTAAAACCTTCTTGATTCATTAATAATTATTGAATTTTAATTATTTTTATTATTAAATTGTAAAGATTGATTTAAAAAGTTATTGGTGTATTTGTGAGTTCATCAAAGAAATGGAGGGGAGAAGAAAATGAAAAGGATTTATAAGATACAATGAAAGAATCAAACTCACAAACACAAAGGAAAATCTTTCCAATAAACCATCCTCTTCTTTTCATTTCTCTACAAAAATCAACTCGTAAACGTATACAAGAAAATTATATATGTCTATTTAATAGATATACAAAGTAGATAGCAGGTCCCAAATGTTTCATTTTCATTCTCAAATAAATTCATATATTCAACAAAATTTATTATGGCCATCATCAAATATAGTTAAAACTTAAAACATTTTACAATATAGGGGCTTAATTTAAAAAATTAAAACATAATAATCGATTTGCAAATTTTGTAGGAAAACAATATAGGCTTACAAAATATTTTAACCTAAAAAATTTTTAAAATGAAAAATTAGACAAAACATTTCAAAATTTATTATCACACAAAATTCACACACACATAATTTTATCTGATATATCATGTTCTCTGTATGTCACATATTTTAATCATTATAAAACACAAATATTCTTATTACTTTAAATGTCTCAATTTAAATACATTCAGTTTTAATTTTTTGTTCATTGATTTTTTTTCTACTTAAATTTTGATTGCCCATACATATTCCTTTTTACCCATTTCTTACACATCATGACACTGAGATGTACATTAACACTGCCACACTGGCAAGTATTTTCTTCTGAAGCAACCATCAAATAACAATTACATACTGTTACTTTCACGACAAGGAAAAAATGAAGAAAAAAAAAAGCTCATTCATCTTTTGAAACTCAATTATAATCATAGTTCTGAAAATCGGATCGGACCGATCGGTCCGACCGGTGAACCGGTGAACCGGTCATGTGTCCAGTCCAAATAAACCAGTGAATCGATGCTGTAAAAAAATCAGTCAAAAACCGATCAAAACCGGTAAAAAACCGGTTGAACCGGTCTTTCATAAAAAATTCTATTTTTTATTTTTTATTTTTTATTTAATTTAAAATACTTTTAAGATAAATAAAAATATATGTTTGAGTATTACACATAGATATTTATTATTTTATCAATTATTTTTATTTTTTTGTTTTATAAACCTTATAATAAGGTTGTTTAAACAAATTTATAACTTCATATATCTTAATTTCTTATAATTTTGTGTTATTTTATTAATTAAAATATTATATAATATTTAAAATATATATTTAATTAATATTGGTTCGACCACGGTTCAACTATTAAATCGTGAACCTGTATCTTCACCGGTTCAATTACCGATTCGGTTTTTAAAACATTGATTATAATTTATTAATTTAAAAAAATATAAATATTTAAGCATGTTTTTTAAATTGGTACATACTAGTAGGAGACTTTGTGCTATGCACACTACTCATTACAGAACTAATTATAGAAATGTTGATAATAATAAGAAAAAATTGAAAAGACAGAAAAATCAAAGTCCTCTAGCAGTAAAATTAAAATTATGTGAATGGAAGTATTTTACAAAGGACAAAATAAAGATTTGTCTCGCACACATCAAAAGCAGCACTTTACATAATTATAATCTAAATGCATGAATACAATTAATATTGATTATTACACAAAGATAATAAAATACTTTATAATATTCATAAATTAATATGTACAGTAACTTATAGTTATGACAAAAACAATGTGTAATACGAATGAAGTCATATATCAGCATCTACTACTTCTCAACGGAGGATATAATCTTAACTTACCTTTTCACTGTTCATTTACAAACAACTTTTTTTGTTTATTTTTTTGGTTGAAACTTTTTTTTTTATTTGATGGGGTAATTTCGTTCTCTATGGCCTATGAATAATGATCCGTTGATCCACAATATAAGGTTGGCTGACCAAAAAATAATAATTGGGATGTCATTTTTCTATCTTAAGCTAAAAAATATTTATATAATGTTTTATTTTACATGTTCATGACCGAAAAATTAAAATTAAAATTAAAATTAATAGAGGTTGATTCGATTGATACATATTTGATTGCCTGATACGTGATTCACAGAAAAAAAAAAATACCTCTTTAATCTAACAATATTTTTTTACGGAATTGACAATAATCATAT
This sequence comes from Sesbania bispinosa, assembly GCA_026901365.1. Taxonomy (NCBI): domain Eukaryota; kingdom Viridiplantae; phylum Streptophyta; class Magnoliopsida; order Fabales; family Fabaceae; genus Sesbania; species Sesbania bispinosa. The sequence continues at coordinate 14,242 of QLOH01000014.1, forward strand.
ACACTGGATACATGTTGCAAAGTTTGTTTCAATAAACTTTATAGGTTTATTGTCAAACATAAAATACTATATACTATTGCTATATATATATATATATATATATATGAAGGGAGTTTATGCTATAATTTTAAAAGTAAAAGCAACGCTTGGAAGGTGATCTACATTAACATATTGATAAAATAACTATCTTTTTAATCCTCTAAGAAACCTAAAAAAATCTCGAGAAAACAAAAAGTTGTAAATTTTTCATATGCTTTTATATAGATATATATCCTTTATTTTTTTTCATTCATTAATACGCTAAAGTAGGTTTATACAAATGATGATGCAATGTAATATTAGGGATTAATTTATTTTTTTGACGGAAAAGACATGTTTTATTGATTGGAAAAAGCAAGAACATCTGCTAAAATAGAAGATGAAATACATGAAGGGACTTCTTCAATCCAAACTAAATCTGCAGATTGGGAGCATGCAAATTTTGCCAATTGGTGAGCGGCAATATTCCCCTGTCTCCTAGTGTGTATGAAACGGGCACCATGTAGTTGGCCGCTCAGAGAAATGCAATCTCGAGCAATAAGACTGATAGGAGGAGATGGGTCTTTTGCTCCTTTGTGAATGCAGGAAATCACTTCAAGGGAGTCAGATTCAATTTCCAGCTGAAGAAAAAGTAAGTCAATAGCCAAACGGATACCAAATCTAATACCCATTGCCTCTGCCACCGATGAATCATTACCACACTGAATATGAGTTGTTTCTGCAGCTAGCACCGCACCTTCTGGATCTCTAATAATCACCCCCACTCCCCAACAAAAGGAGTTTATAGCTGCCACGCCAGTGTTCATTTTGAACCAACCCTGTTTCAGTTCTCTGTTCCAGGTATTATCTTCCATGTTTATGAGTCTCGACACTGTGGAATCATCTGGGATTAGATACGGAGGGGATCAAGGTTTAAAATCTGGTTGAGCAGGTAGCCAGCCATGAGGCCAAATTTGGGCAGTTTCACCACTGCCAATCCGCCAATATCCACCCTTCTGAAGGACCCACTTTGATCGGTGAACACTTCGCCAAGTATAGCTTGGGGCATAGCCAGCTTTTGCTAAGAGAAAATCCGTCCTTGGGAAGTATCGAGCTTTAAGACATTGTGCCATTAATGAGTTGGGAGATGTAAGCAATCGCCATCCTTGTTTTGCCAACAAGGCTTGATTAAAAGCGTGGAAATTCTGAAATCCCATCCCTCCTCTATATTTGGATTGACAAAGTAAATCCCACCTTGACCAGTGCAGTTTTTTCTCACCATTTCTACTTCCCACCAGAATCCACTGACCATACTTTCAATTCTTTGACAAAGACCTTTGGGCAATAAGAAACAACCCATAATATAAGCTGGTATTGACTGAGCCACTGCTTTTATTAATACTTCTCTACCAGCCCTTGATAAGTACTTTTCTTTCCATCCCTTAAGCTTTTTCCATACCCTCTCTTGGACAAAATTGAAAATTTGGGTTTTTGATCTCCCCACAAAAGTAGGTAAACCCAAATACTTGGAGAAATTGTTAACAACCTTTACATTCATCCATCCTTGGATCAATATTTGTCTATCACCGAGAACATTTGGGCTAAAGGACAACTCAGACTTCTCCAAGTTAATAAGTTGACCAGAGGCTCTTTGATAAAGATTCAGGATTTCTAGTACCGTATCAATATCTTCTCTATTGCTACGAAAGAAGTCAGCAAAGAAGAGGTGTGAGATTTCTGGTGCTCTCCTAGACAGCCGAATTCCATGGAGAGATCTACAATTTTGAGCTTTCAACAGGAGACCTGAAAATACCTCTGCACACAAAATAAAAAAATAGGGGAGAGGGGATCCCCTTGTCTAAGTCCTCTAGTTGGCTGAAAGACCTCACATGGACTACCATTGAGTAAGATAGAAAAGGTAATTGTGGAAACACATTTAAGAATAACAGAAATAAGATTTTCAAGAAAAGCCATACTTCTTAAAACTTGCTCCAGAATGGACCATTCCATTCTATCATAGGCTTTAGTCATGTCTAGTTTTAAACCAACTAACCCCTGTTTCCCTTTCTTTTTCTTCTTTATATGATGAAAAGTGTCAAAAGCAATGAGCGCATTATCTGTGATGAGTCTTCCCGAAACAAAAGCACTCTGAAAGGGCCCACTATGTCTGCGAGAATCAGCTTGAGCCCGTTAGCAATTGTTTTAGTGACCAGTTTGAGAGCAACATTACACAGAGAGATTGGTCTGAAGTCTTTGGTATGCCTGGGCTTCTTTAGCTTAGGGATCATACAAATAAAAGTTTTATTGATAGATGGTGGATCTCCTCCTCCATTTAAAACATGCAGAGCCATGCTCAGAGTCTACCCTCCAACAATACCCCAATATTTCTGATAGAACAAGGCAGGGAGACCGTCTGGACCCGGTGCTGAAGTAGCTTTCATCTGTTTAAGGGCTTGAAATACCTCCTCTTCAGAGAACGGACTGGATAAAAATTCCTTCATGGACAATGAAAGGCGATTGGATACCACTTCCAAAGCTTCTTCTAAGTGCTCCGGATGACTGGATGAAAATAAGGACGAAAAGAAATTTGTCATTATATGTGCAATATCAGCTTCCTCAGTGTATGCACACCCACTATCATCTGTGATTGAGGACACCCAATTGCCTTTTTTCCTCTGAGAAGCTTTTTCATGGAAAAATCGAGTATTTTTGTCACCATGATTTAACCACATGGCCCGAGAACGTTGTGCCCACCAAACTTCTTCATCTTTTAGTAATTGGTCAAGCTTGCTTTCTTCCTCCTTTATTTTAGATAATGTCCCCTCCTCGGGAAGCTTCGCATGGAGATGTTTAATAGTCTCCTGACACTTGCGGATCCTTCTTGGGATATCACCATAAACTTTATGGCCCCGCCCACCGATGCGTATGCTCCACAAATGCCTGAAGACGTTGTGAGAAATCATCATAATGTCCTCTCCACGCAACCCAATGACATTGCTCAGGTCCTCGTTTTGAGTCCAAATTTCCTCAAACCGAAGGACTTTGGATTTAGTTCTCCTGCGAGGATTAGATGGATTACAATCTAAAAGGATTGGTGAGTGGTCTGAGGCATACCTCACTAGATGACACACGCTGGCATTAGGGAATTGATTCTTCCACTCATTACTAGCTACCATTCGGTCAAGTCTTGCACGGATGTTAGCATTACACTCTGAGCCATTATGCCACGTAAACATGTCTCCTTCAAATCCCAAATCTACTAGAGAGCAACACTGTAAAGCATCCCTGAACATACAAGGATTGCCCCCTTTCTTCTCATCATGACTAAGAACAAGATTAAAATCACCAAAGCACAACCAATTAGACCAATTACCATCTCTGTCTATATGAGACGAAACCCTGCCGGATTGCACCATATATTCTTTAAAGCATTATGAAGGCTGGGTGAGTGTATCAGTTTCTCTGTGATAAAGCGACCCACAAGGCTAAAATAGCAATGTTGCACCCCGTCGTTGACATCATCCTCATCATATAATATCATCTCGGGCTCGTCAATGGCTTGGTCTCCCGTATCATCTCTCTCATTCAAGTGTCTACTAGTTAAAGCCATGCACCATAAAGGGATAAAGAAACTCAGCTAAAGCCGGACAAATCACGATGAAACGTAAAAAGACTCTATTCGTCGTCAAGCTCCTTAGGGTTAAGGAAACCCTAGCAGAGCGTTTTCAGCGAAAGGACTCCAGAAACTGATTTTTCTTAGGGAATAATTTGATATGACTTAAAATTGAGAGTGAAAATTAAATAAATAAAATTTCACTATTATGATGTTATATATATAATGTTTTATTTTTAGGATTATTAACCATTTCCTTATTACAATAAACAAAGCTTCTTAATCGTTAAATATTTTTCTACATAATATCAATTCTTAATTGGTAAATAATAAGATATTAATGTTATATATTCTTATAATAAATTAATACAATAAATATAGCTTTTCGAATTTTATATAAATTATAAAAAATTTACTATATGTATAAGTATGAAAATTTATCTTACATTAAATTTAAACAAAATAAAGCTAACATGTACTCCATATTTTTAAACTTACATTATGAAATTTAAAAAATACGTTATGTTTTGAAATTTAAACAAGTTTCAATATTTAGTTTATAAGAGTAAGTATTTATATTACATGGGGTATGAAACTTTGTATTAAAATATAATATTTAATGTGTGTAAAGTAATATTAGTGTAAAAAAATTTACATTATTATTTAATAATGTGTTGCCACATCATTTATTGATTTAATAACACAATGTTTTATATTAATGCAATGGCATAACAATATAACATTGAATGATAATATAAAACTCTTTTATATTAATAGGCACCTTGATTAAAATCTATTAAAATCTAAAGTATATTAATTTTTGAATCAGATATATAAATATTTACATCATATGTGGTTGGTTACTTTTTGTTAAAAAAATTTAAGGGCAAAGTGATGATATTACACTACAAAAAGTAACATAAAATATAATTGTATATCAATCAAAGTCTTATTTTGATCCTTAGAATTTGAAATTTTTATATTAAAACATATTGATATTTTAACTACATATATGCGAGGATATAAGACTTATATTAAAATGTAAATATTTTAATCAATTTAGGATGTAAAATTATATTAAAATATGTTAATATCAAATTATAAAGTTAAATTTTATATACAAATTTAATAGACTTAATATTAAAATCATAATTATAATTTTTAAAATAATTCAAAATATTCAAAAAGATATCGTGCGTAGCACGGATTGTATACTAGTTGTATACAATCAAAAATAAAACAACACACAAATAAAATTTATAATTTAAATTATGTAATATATAACTAAGTAAAACGGGTTGAAACTCCTAAACATACAATTTTTTTAAAAAATTAATTAAATTTAAATAAATAGATATTGATATTTGTGTACACATCAATATATTACTAGTAAATTAACTAAATTATCATCTTTTGGCACTGCCGTGGAGCATCGGATGCAATCAATATGAATCTTCATCAGGATTATTGTTTTAGCCGGATGCAGTCAGTATGACTCTTCATCCCGCTCACTTGTTTTGGTTGGATGTAATCATTATCGCTCTTCATCTAAATTATTGTTTTGGTCGGATTCAATCAGTATGGTTCTTCATTCCGATTATTGCTTTACCCAGATGTAATCAGTGTGGCTCTTCATCGGATCACTAATTTTTGTCGGATGCAATCATTATGGTTCTTCATCTGAATTATTGTTTTGGCCGGATCAATCAATATGGCTCTTCATCCGGATCACTTGTGTTGACTGAATGCAATTAGTATCGCTCCTCATCCGGATTATTGTTTTGGCCGGATACAATCAGTGTGCTTCTTCATTCGGATTATTGTTTTGGCCAGATGCAATCAATATGGCTCTTCATCTGGATCACTTGTTTTGGCTAGATGTAATCGGTATCGCTCCTCATCCGGATCACTTGTTTTGGTCAGATGCAATCAACATAGCTCTTCATTCGTATCACTTATGTTGGCTAGATGTAATCAACATCGCTCCTCATCAAGATTATTGTTTCGGCCGAATGTAATCAGTATGGTTCTTCATCCGGATTATTGTTTTGACCGGATGTAATCAGTATAGTTCTTCATCTAGATTACTTGTTTTAGTCGGATGCAATACTCTTTATCCGAATTATTTTCCTTATTATAAAATGGCTCGACACTGAGTTTGATACTGGAAAAAGTTTCCCAAATAAAAACACCATAAAACGTAACCTATGAAAATTAAACAGGTTCCACTATATACCACCTACAGTGTATATAATAAGGATCCTGAACCGCAATCAAAAAGATCAAAATAGAAAATAAATTTTTTACAACTAAATAATACACAACAGAGAACATATACCAAACAACATAAAATTGTTAATTAACCAGCGTCAGACAATACAAAAGTAAGAAGTTCAACACAAAATACTTGGATCATGAATATAGACATCATGAAAAACTTCAAGTAAACATAGCATATTATAGATATAGAAATAAACAAAGGAGTTGCTTTATCCGCGAATAACATGAATAAATAAAATGTTGTGTACGTATTAACGAATAAAGTAATATATGATTAAGATTAATAAAGTTTTTTTTGGTACACATTAAGATTAATAAAGTTGGATACAGTAGACAAAGGAATTGTATACAATCAAATTTAAAACAACACACAAATAAAATTTATAATTTAAATTATGTAATATATAACAAAGTAAAACAGGTTGAAACTCCTAAACATATAATTTTTTAAAAAATAAAATGTTTAAATTAAAATGAATAGATATTGATATTTGTGTGCATAACGATATATTACCAGTAAATTAACTAAATTATCATCCTTTGGTGCTGCCTTGGAGCATCAGATGCAATCAGTGAGAATCTTCATCCGGATTATTGTTTTGGTCGGATGCAATCGGTATGGCTCTTCTTCCGGATCACTTTGTTTGGAAGGATGCACTCAATATCGCTCTTCATCCGGATTATTGTTTTGGTTGGATGCAGTATGTATGATTTTCATCCAGATCACTTGTTTTGGTTGAAAGTAATCACCATCACTCATCGGTCGGATTATTGTTTCGGTCAGATGCAATCAGTATGGTTCTTCATCCGGATTATTGTTTTGGTCAAATGCAATCGGTATAACTCTTCATCCGGATCACTTGTTTTGGCCGGATTCAATCAGTATCGCTCCTCATCCGGATTATTGTTTTGGTCGGATGCAATCAGTATGGTTCCTCGTCTGGATTATTGTTTTGGCTGGATGCAATCAATATGACTCTTCATCCAGATCACTTATTTTAGCTAGATGCAATTAGTATCGCCCTTCATCTCGATCATTGTTTTGACATGATGCAATCAATATGATTCTTCATCCGGATTATTATTTTGGTCAGATGCAGTCAATATAGTTCTCCATTTGGATTACTTATTTTCACTGGATGCAATGATCTTTGTCCGAATTATTTTCCTAATTATAAAGTGCCTTAATAATGAGTTTGTCCAGATGCAATCAGTATGACTCTTCATCCGGATCACTTGTTTTGGCCGGATGCAATCAGTGTCGTTCCTCATCCGGATCACTTGTTTTGGATGGATGCAATTAGCATGGTTCTTCATCCAGAATATTGTTTTGGCTAGATTCAATCAGTATGGCTCTTCATCCGGATCACTTGTGTTGGCCAGATGCAATCATCATCGCTCCTCGTCCAGATTATTGTTTTAGCCGGATGCAATCAGTATTGTTCTTCATCCGGATCACTTGTGTTGGCCAGATGCAATCAACATCGCTCCTCGTCCGGATTATTGTTTTAGCCGGATGCAATCAGTATTGTTCTTCATCCGGATTATTGTTTTGTCCCGATGCAATCAGTATAGTTCTTCATATGGATTGCTTGTTTTAGTCGGATGCAATGCTCTTTACCCGGATTATTTTCCTCATTTCTCAATTATTATTCACTTTTTACAATTTAGGTGTCCTTCATCACTTAAGTTATTAGAAAAAAAAGATTGATCTTTCTCAAATGAGATTCATGAGCTAATTATGCAAGCCACCGACTATTGTTTTAGCCATTAGATATCAAGGGTCATTTTCTAGAAAATCGATCCTTTTTTATGAAAATAGGTAACCATCATGAAGCCCCCATCATAAGCTATAAACCATTTCCTATTAACATAATTTGCATGCAGAGATAGGACATAACCACACCCTATAATTATAATTCAAAGGATCGGTGTGCAAAGGAAAAGGGAGAGTAAGTGTGCTTGAAGTTAGAGTTAAATTAATTAAGATACTCAATTTCCCATCAAACATTGAAACTTTATCTGCCTAATACATATTATTTCATAAAACAAAAATCAAACACGAAACTAAAAATATATCAGAGAAACCCTTTCGCATATGTTTTTACAGAGTCAATTAGGTTTAGAGATGTTTCAACAACTGTGGTTGTACTGCCTCCTGCAATAACACCCTCTAATATGAAAAGATTGGCCAACATTTTGCCTAGTAAATTATTAAGATAACATAATATGTAACACTATATTGTTCTTTTCTTTTTGTAACACATGTAACATTTTTTATTTCTGCCCCGAGTAACATTTTATTCCCATTCAGTTTATTATTATCTATTTCTAGTTACGTGTACATATGAGAGAAGGAACAAACTTAACAGCTAGTAAAACAATATCGTGTTACAACCAAGACCAAATCCAGAAGAGTTTTCATCATTTCACAAATATTTTCCCTTCTAGCCCATCCATTGTCCACCAACGTTACAATTAGAAAACATGATCAAGTAAATCAACCACAAAATATTCATAAATTCAAGTTTCCATAGATATCTCTACTGTTGTTATCTTGCTTAGAAATTGGTTTTAATAATTAACCACAAAATATTAGATATCACTAATATTTTAGTAATTGTTGTCCACCATCCATTCCTCATGCTTTCCTGAACTAACTTCTCTTTCAACTTTACCATAACCACCCTCATTCTTTTTCCCTAATGCTCTAAGTCATTTTCCATCATCATTTTGCTCAATCCAAGTAGCTCTTTCATCCAAATACATGGTTAATCAAATAAGTGCAAAATAATAACTCATAACAATGAGAGAATGTTTTCTCTAAATCAGTCAGAGCTGCACTTTGGAGGATAACAAAGTGGAGTAACAATTTCTGATTTTCAATCAACCATCAAGATTATTATAAATTACATGCACATATACAATAAACTATAAAATACCTGTTAAAATTTCAACCATTGGACACACATTCTGCCAAAACCATCTAATACTTTGATCTTCCACTATACACACATTCCACAACCATTAGAATCAAAACCTAATTAGGAAAGTATGGAGGAGGAGAGATGGTTGGACTTAGTGGTAGAGCTATCGACTTTAAGCCTCAATGTTTACTTCACTGGATACATATCCTTCACCATATCAAATACCTCGACCATATTATTGTCTCTTAGTAGAACACAACTCAAATATCAGAGTAACAGTATCAACAAAGACTCTAAGACCCATTGAGCTATGATGCAACAAACATCCCATAACACCCTATTTATAGAAACGGGTTGCATCTAAACCGCATAAAAATTGGGCTCCAAAATTCAAATAAAAAATGAAAGAAGAAAGAAAATTGTGAGCCAAACACCAGAGGTACCATAAAAAAAATCCTCTCCTAGATGAAAGAAATTTTTTAAAGATGTAAGAGCTTCACATCAATCAAATAAAAAATGTTCCCTAGATTGCAGAATCTCATGAGCCAAAAAAAAAGTTTCAAGATGAAAAAGAAAATAGTTCAATCAAAGTGAAAATGTTGATCATTATAATTAAGCTTCTAGTATGATTAAACTTCTAAGTCACTTGCATAACAAAATAAGAGACAACTAAAAACTAATATAATTGATATAAACACCACCGGTTCTATATACCAACAAAAATATTAATAATTTTTCATATACATAGGCTGAGTAGCTATCTCAATATACTACCTTACCTTTTATCATCCTCACATGGTAAATTGAGCTAAGATGAAGCTCGTGTGATGGAATGGAATGGGATGGATTACTCAATTCCATCTCTTTCATCTTTCACATCTTTGAACTTTTGTTTATCTACCTGAAAGGCTGACAGCTTTGCGCTTTCTTCTCAACCTGCTATTGGAAAAAAAAGAATTTATAAGCAATCATAGGAAAAGTTGAATGATTTTTGTGTTGTTGGTTTGAGAAAAAAAAGAAGTAAAAAAGCTAGGGAAATGAAAATAAATATAATATATAATTACCAATTTGTCCTCATACTTGAAATTATTATTATAATATTTTTATATTTTTTATTTTTATTTATTATTATTTGGATAATGGCTTTCAAGTTTTTTTACTCATAATACCCACTCAGTCGCCTGTTTTACCACCTCTCATGCGCAGAAAACTGATATTACAATGTTCAAGTACGATTTCACCTCCCCTTCCACTTTCTGTAACGTCCTAATTTCTAAATTCAGAAATACTGTCTGTTGGGAGCACTATTCCCAAATTCATGAAATTATTTCGCACAATTTTGACATCGACATACACAACAGTTAACCGCTTAAGTAACCCAACATTTACATAAGCACAAACATAAGGTACATAAGTAATCTCAGTAACAATATCATATATGCCACCAAGGGCTCAAATACAACCAAGTCAAAAGGGTAAATAGGATATAGCCATACATGTGTCATGAATATAAGATTACTGCCCGGAGGCCCCACATGTACTGCTTTATCCTATCAAAATGAGCCAAGTCTATGTCTATAGAAAAGAAATGAAATGCATCATAAGCTATTCAAAAGAAAGTAACCGTCATTGGGCCCAACCAGCCCCTACTGGCCTCCATTGCCCTGCTAAGAACCCTACACATCTGAAAGTAAATTCCCACAACGTGGGATGAGACTAATGTCCCAGTGAGGTGACAAATATGTGCATATGCACTGAAAAAACAACCAATGGTATGCAACACATATATTAAATCAATATCTCATGAAATGAACATAACAATCACAAACTCAAGGTTAGTCCTGAAGTGTTTTACCCAACACCCAAGGGTTCTTTCCACTTTACATGAGGCTAAACTAAGCTCAGACTAACAGGAATCGTCGTTCCTGAAGGTATAAGACCTTACCCAATTAACCTGATAGATTCACACATAATTACTTGATTTTTAACATGAGTCCATGAACCAAGACAAAGTCTTAGAACATGAGTCCATGGACAAAATCTTGAATTGTTAACATGATGTCAAAAGACCCAACTGATTACATGAGGCTGTTAGACCCAAAATACTTTCATGAGGTCCTAAGACCCAAAAACCTTTTCTTTATCATGATTGGGAGCTAGGAATATGAAATATCATCAATAATCATGTGTATAATGAACGTAAACATGAGAGCAAGTCATTCATAGCATATTCCAAAACCCTAACTTTGCCTAGGGCACATGTGGTGGCTAAGCTAACATACTATAATCAAACGTTCACACAATCCATCATACAATCATTAATAAGCAACTAAAAGAAAGGGGAGAGAATGAGTGGGATCATTCAAGGGAAACTCCCTAACATGAGAGTGAGTGTGTGGTCACACTCACCTTGGAAATGAGCGAAAATGGAGAAGAGAAGATGTTGAGGAGGAAGGATCCAAGGTAGATTGATGATCTTGAGGGAGAAGGGAGCCTTCTTTTGCCTTCAAAATGGACCTTCTCTATAGGGTTGATTCTCTCTCTCTAGAAGGGGAAAGAAGAGGAAGAAAAATGACGAAAGAAGCCCTCATTAATGCTTTAAAATGAATCAAAATCGCGCGCTCGCTCAGGCGCGCTTGGACGAGCATGCCTCCCTTGCCCGGGCGAGCCTGAGCGCAGCTAGACGAAATTAACCAATAGAAACACACATTCTGACTATGTCTTCTCGCTCAGTCGCGTCTAAGCGAGTCTGAGCGAGAAAACCAGCGCAGATTCACTCCTCTTTTTCTGGTGCTCTCGCCTAGGTGCGCCCAAGCGAGCCCGAGCGAAATTTCCAAAACAGAAATACCCCTTTCTGTCTGAAACTCTCGCTCAGGCGTGCTTAAGCGAGCCTGGGCGAGATTTCCAGACAAATTCGCCCAAATTCCTCTTTTTCCCTAGTTCCTAATTTGGTTTTTCCTTCTTCTTCCCTAGCTTATTTTCACTAACCCCTTTTTCAACCTATTTTGTTTATGAAGTTGACTTTTATAAATATGGGATGTTACAATTCTACCCCCCTAAATTAATTTTGTCCTCAAAATTGATTATAGAATTAATTAACATGAACCTGCTTACCTTAACTGAATAATTTTGGAAATCGGGGGCGGAGATCCTCCTCCTCCTCCCAGGTCGCCTCATCAGGTGACTGACCCTCCCAAAGCACCTTCACTAATGGGATGACCTTGTTCCTCAGGGTTTTGACGCTTCTGTCAATAATCTGTGCAAGCCTTGTGGGAATCGTCAGATCTTCCCTTAACTGTACTGATTCTGAACTTATGATGTGGGAAGGGTCATGGACATATTTTCTAAGCTGAGAGACATGGAATACATCAAGAATATTTGCCAAGTGGGGTGGAAGGGCTATCTTGTATGTAAGGGGACCAATCCTTAGCTAAAATAATAAATTACTTCTATATTTTATTTTGGGTAAAATATGTTTTTGGTACCTGTAAAATTAGTGAGTTTTGCTTTTAGTCTTTATAATTTTTTTAATTAAAGCGTCATCCCAATTTTTTTTCATTTAGTCCCCCCTTAATTGGCGTGTGCTAGGCGTTGATGTGACACACTTTCTCTCCTAGGTGTCAATTATTATGTTTTTGGTGGTCTTAAATCGCCACAACATACTTACTTGAACGCCACAAATCCCACCCCTACCATTTCCTCTACTTATATGAATATTGTAAACAGAAAGGATTTATCGAATGACCGAGTCATTTTCGTCCTTATCCTTCACACACAATTAAAGGCAAGGTGCTTATGTTAGTGGATGTTTATTCTCTCTTAGAGAAGGATTGGGAGATCAACGTCCAGCATGTGTTGTGAGGCAAATGCTACAACTAGCTGATGGCCTTTCCCGAATTGGTTTGGCAAATGAATTGCACTTGGAACTTTGTATCTTCCCCCCTGATCGGATTCGTCGGAGTATTCGAGAAGATTGCATTGGTGTCTTTTTCTCCTACTCCTTAGTTTTTTTGTTTTTTCTTTTATTTTTTTAATGCATAACTCTACCAAAAAAGGCAAGGTGCTATACGCAGCCAGACGCCCGCTATGTCTGCTCCAGGTTAAATTCAGATGTTTGTGTTTAAGTGGATTTAGCTAAACTAATTAAACTATGAAGCGTGAAAATAAATATGAAAATTATATATAAAATAATAGAGTGAGAATGATATAATTTCTGTGAAAGTTCTCAAAGTGGTTTATTTTACATTTTCAAAACTCTTAAACCAGCAAAACACTAGCTAGGTGCCAGTTGGCCACGAAATACTTTTCTCTCAATTCATGAATCTGTTTACATAGCCATTTGTTCTGCTTTAAAAATTTTCCCATGACACGTATTAATTTGTTAGAAATACAAATCATCATATTATAGTCCATGCTTGGCTTCCAGTAATACCAAAACTTTTTCTAATAATTTCTTTTTGAAATAATTACTATAGTCATTCATCACAATATGTACAATATTCACATAAGTAAAAAGAGAACGCAAATACAGAAGAGAAGCAAGGTGGCTAACCAATAACACTCACTCTATAGTCTAGTGAACATGATTCCTTTTCTTAGTATTTTTTACCTATTTCTTAAGTAGAGGGTAGAATTTTTTTAAGAAATACGATTTCTCAATTCTTGTTATTTGTTAGTGGAAATTTGAAGTGCCTCTTACAACTCCTGCAAAACCAAGAGTGTCAATATGGCGTTCATTTCGTTATTGTCACACAAGATGACAGACAACAATGTGAAAGCTAAACTTTCTAAGGTTCTGCAAGACCAAATGCTAAGGTGAAGCAATCACCTCCGGTGGCCAAGGCTTTGACCACTCGAATTAGTCAAATTAAAAGAATGTTTCCAATGATGTATAACAATTTAGAGTGTTCAGAGCAAGAAAGCGATGATTGTTGTTGTGCGTAAGAGCAGGGTGGTGGCCAAGGCCCTGGTTTTTGGGTGGGGAAATGGTGGGGGTGATTTTCTGGTAAGCGGAGAAGATGGAATGGGGAACGGTGGGGGGTTGGACTTGTGGTGTTCAAACAAGTACTTTCTGGCGGTTTAAGACCCCAGAAATAGAATAATGCACACCTAAAAGAGAGAGAATGTGCCACGTCAGCACATGGAACATGCCAATTAAAGGGAGGGACTAATTGCAAAAAAGAAATTGGGAGGACGCTTTAATAAAAAAATTTATAGATACTAAAAGCAAAACTCACTAATTTTACAGGGACCAAAAACATATTTTACCCTTTTGATTTCAATTTATAGTGAATAAAAAAACCTTATTAACTTTGTATATGTGATTCTATATTTTAATAAAACATCATTAATTTATTACTTTATAAAAAATGTGAATGGCTCAAACGTTTGACCCGCAACTCATAAAAAGGATTAGCTTAGGTTAGCAAATTTTCGGTCTACCACTAATTAGATCAGCCTAGCCTAACCAAAAAAATGTTTTGGTCCATAGTGAGCCAATTTGAATGGGCTATGTTGGCTCAAATTTATAACCTTAGTTGCAATTGAAAGGGATTCTAAGGAAGTAAGGAGTTTATAAACAGTTTTGATTTCAAGTCAATTATTGTGAAATCAACCTAAGCACTTAGAATGAGAACAAAAGAAATTCTATACTAATAATGTACAAAAAAAATTAATTAGAAATGAATAAAAGTCTGAAAAGAGACATTGATTGACTTACATACCAAACATATCAATGTTAACCCCTTTTACTTCATTTGCATAATATTTTTTTAGTTAGTAAATCTCTCACACAAAATCCATCATTATATACTAGTTCTACATAGGTTTTGCACATAATCGTCTTGTATAATTTATATATACATTATGATTTAGTAAAAAAAAAACTATTATTTCATGCTTGCCCATAAGGACTCAGATATGTATACTTCAAATTCGTTGCAATTCGCCCAAGATTCACTATCAGACTAAGTCAAAGCTAGGCCACCTAGTCTAATTCTTGTAATTTTCTTTTTTTGTTCTTAATTACAATTGGATAGGTCACGTCCTACATACCTCACACCTAGAAACTTCATAATTTTTCCTTGTTTAGTTTCTCATAATGGTTAAGATATTCATCTCGAATGACGAAGCTGACTCATCAACAATCAATGCCTATAAATGCATTAGTTCCAGCCATGTTAGGTACAAACACTTTACTATATTATTGCCTACCTTGATGGTATTGAATTTGTCTTGAATGTCTCAATGCCTTTACAGGTACACATCTCATGCTCCATTGTATGCTTACTAGTTTACTAGTAAAACTAGTTCATCTCAAAGTTTGGATAATGCCTTTCATATTTCATTAATAGGCTACTCAAGGTTCTAAATATTGGTCGCGGTCACTGTTACGATTGCGTTATGATCTTTACGGTTATGGATATAGCGGTTGTTGTAATTAAGATTGCGGCCGTTGTAGTGTGAATCACACACAACTTTGCACAAAATTAGATTAAATTTATTTATATTATTATATAATCTATACTGATTTATAATCAATAGTTTTTCAATTATTGTGAGATATCCAAAACAATTAAGTAAAAATATATAAATATGAATAAATTAATAGTTACTAATATATTTAACAAAATTTTGTCCTATATTTTTTCATCTCATCCTTCAATTACCTTCACCCAAAAATTAATTTAATTACTAATTTTTCCCACTTAAAATTTCCCCCACCCCCCACTAAATTTTTCCCACTCAAATTTCAATTTAGCTATTTTTTTATTTTTTTACGGCTTTTATATAAAAAAGAAAGACTCATAACAGGACACTACACACTACAACACCAAATCCCCTACCCCTGTCTTACTTCCTTATCACACTAAGCCACCACAACCCCACCTAACACACGGAACAGAGCACCTAATTCCCTTACCCCTGTCTTACTTCCTCTCACATCTCTGATTGAAATTTCCATTTTTAATTCTTTCCTCACCTTCGTCCCTTTTCACAGTGTTCCTTATCCTCACATTCTCCCTCTCCTTTCTCGAGTTTCCAGTTGCTGGCAAGGCAGCAAGGCAACCACAATCCACTGCAACACAAAGCATAAGCTACTACCAAGATAAACATAAGCACAAGCCACGATTTTCAGAGCTTGATACAGGGTGGAGAAAATGGGATTTTGGGAGAGTTTTTTTTTTCACGGAAAAATCGGCGTTTTACGACACTGTTGCGGCCGCAACACTGTTCCGTTGTGGCCGAGACGCGTGAATTTCAACCACTCCGATATTTCGTTCTATCTCGGTATCGTTGAGCTCCGAGACCGTTTTGTTGCGGACGATTTCTCGGTTGCGGAGCGATATTTTAATCCTTGAGGCAACTACAATAAAAAATAGTTTTAACGGGGGTTTGAACTCCCGTTAAATGTTTTACTGGGGTTGCTGAAACCGTGGGTTGAACAGGCGTGTGAAACGTGTTACCTGTGGTTTTGAACAAACGCTGGAAGATTCGTGATTTACCTAGGTTGACAAACCGTGGGTAAAAACACGGAATTTAAAGGGGGTTTAAAACCCCAGTAAATACAACAATGATCCAGAAACAAAGAGGTACTTACCTGGGGTTAAAAACTTAAAATCGTAGGTAATGTGTTCATTTTTTTTGCTTCCTTGGTAGTTATAGGTGGCTATTTCCTACCACCAGGTAAGCTATATCTAAGTTGTTCATAAAATATAACTATTGCTGGATAAAATCAGTTTCAAACATTCATAATAAAACAAATTTCAAAAACAAAAAAAAAACTTGTATTTGTCTTAATATGGTTACAGTTTATCCTCTATAGATATGCGTATTGATAATCAAGGCAAGGGTATTAAGTTTGATCTCAACCAATCTTAAAGAACGAAGATGGCATTGTTTTTCTTTACCACTGGATGCTATATATGTCAAAAGTGTCACAAGAGAATAGAAGAAGCTAGAAAGCAAAATCAGCAAAAATTCTTCCCTATGAACATGTTCACCAATTACAGTACCATGTTGTCAATGAACAATTTGGAGAGATAGGCAGTGAAAATGAGCACTTACAAAATGATCCCCGCATGAAAATCCCATGAGCATATGAGTTCATGCCAAAAGCTATAAGCTTATAAACAACTATAAATTGTATAATATTATCAAATCTGAAAGATGAAATGTTATTGGAATTCACGTAAGCAGGAGTCCATATTTCATGATATATAACAACCACTGACAAATAAGCCAAAACCAAAGAATATAACAAGAGATCAAATCCATTTATTTGACCAAACCTTTTTATAATGACAGAAAAATTAAAACATGAAAATTAAGTAAAAGCAATTTTGTTAGCATAAAATAAAAGATGAACCTTGCCAATAGGTGCTCCATTGATAGCTCTGGGTGAAAGAGCGATTCCATTTTGTGTTAATTGTGGTCAAGTTCTAGTTTTTGGTGAAATACCAAACTTTTATGATTCAAAAGCATTGTGATCCATTGACAGAATACACACTTCGCTTGATTGGTTCCGTTATAGAGCACTACATAAGAAAGTTGTGTGATAGGGAAATCAAGTATAATATGAATGTAAGGGTTCTGAATTTCAGCATGGTCAAACCACAGATCATGCTCAACAATGATTTCCAACCTGAAGATACACCTATGGAATAATTTGTCAAATACACCAAGAGAAGTGAGCAAATCATCCGTGTTTGCATATGATTGTCCATATCTTATTATACAATGATTAGTTCTTTGTAAATTATAAAAATCTCTTGTCCATCATTAGATGTTTTTTGGGGTTGAGTAAAACCAATGCAAACTAAATATGGTACAACACAGTATTATCTTACAGTATATATATGTGTGTGTATCCCGCTTATGTTACATCCCAAGCCCTTCAATTATCAATTCATCATTAATTCTCAATGGTGCAACAAAAGACTGGGCAAAAAGAGAATTAAAGGTACAACAGAAGAAAATAAAAATCTATAGATAAGGTTCTCCTTAGATAACAGATTAAACAAATAAGTCACTTAGCTGACTCTATATGGTCATTATATTGGGAATATAAAAATATTCTCAAAGGCAATCTTTTATATACGGATTCCTTTTTGAAAGAGGTCCAATAATTAAGGTCAAAATTCAGGAATACATTCAGGTCCAATAATTAAGTATATAGCCCATGTAATGTTATATAATTCTTTTAATTTTAAAAAAATATCCTCAGTTATCTTTCTGTGGAACATGATCAAAACAGAGATTAAGCCTCTCACACACATTTAATCCTTCATAAACCAAGCCACAAGATCACCTTCAAAAATACCAATTTCAAATCCCTCAACAACATAGTAATCACCAGACACACCCATTACTCCAACTTTATTTCTCAAATACATAAGAATTAATTTAATATGTGAATGTTGATGTGTCATCTACAGTTTTTTTTCAGAATACATTAGAAAAAGAATTATCCAGATTTTAGTGTCAATATCTAATATGAAAAACCAAAATTCTCATTGAAAATAACAAGGATATTGCAACAGTGCCATAACAAACAACTCTGTACATTTTAGTAAATCAAAGTTAAATATCAGTGCACACATCTGTCAGTCAGTCACAAACTCAATCTCACAGTAAA
This sequence comes from Sesbania bispinosa, assembly GCA_026901365.1. Taxonomy (NCBI): domain Eukaryota; kingdom Viridiplantae; phylum Streptophyta; class Magnoliopsida; order Fabales; family Fabaceae; genus Sesbania; species Sesbania bispinosa. Next base: position 32,717 of record QLOH01000014.1, read on the forward strand.
CCAAATCTTAAAAACCAAATTTTCTTCCCCAAACATTTATTAAATGATGCCTCTTCATACATGAAATATCCTCTTCCCTAAACATTTATCAAATTCTATACGCTAATTGTTAAACATTGGAACATTATACATTGTAGAAGTAGTAATATCCCTAACATTGGACTTGCATTTTATTTTAGAGAACACCGAAGTTCAAATATTTATCATTAGAATGGCATTAAAATGGTACCTTTCTTTGTTGATCATCTGGTGGTGGGGGAGGCCAAAATAATAAGGAGCAGAAAATCGAAGACTATCAATCCACCACTACAAGAAAATTTGTGATTTGCTACCAAGAAATCCATAGCTAATTCATAGTTAATTTCTAGCAAATATATTTAACTACACAATAACTACAGATTTACTACAAAATCGGTGGTAGCATAAAATAAGTAGCAAATTTGCTAAAAAAATTGGCAGCTATTTCGTAGCAAATTTTAAATATTTCTTGGCAAATCCACAGGAAATTCGTAGCCATTTTTCATTCAAGTTTTCTATTTTCTAGCTATTTAGCTAGGATGTTGCTGTAGTTATTTAGCAGTTAATTTTAAGGTAACCAGTTCATAGCTACTTCCTAGTTACTACCTAGCTAAATTGTAGCATCTTCATAATATAGTGCAGTGCTTTCCAAAGCTACTAGGTAATGATTTGTAGCTAATCAAATTTAATTTTACCCTACAATTTTTAATCAGAACAAATTAATTATACAACACAACAAAGTTAATAAAATATTTTTTAAAAAAAAGTTTTAGAATTATTTCTAAACTAAGAAACAATAATAAATGAAAAAATTTGAAATATCAATCAAGAGGATAATGTAACAAAGGACAGGTGCAACTACTTTATTACCTAGAGAAGAAGATGACATTGGCATATACCCAAAAACAATAATACAAATTTAATCATGTCATTGTTAAAATCAAACCTATAAAATTCCGGATTAAACTCCCAAACTCGTTCATGGGAAATTTGACCGCAAACACATTAGTCCTTAAGAATGAAAAAGCCCGACATTGGTCCCTAAAGGACCACAAATTGTTAGTCATATTCTTCTCAAGAACCACAAACGTTTCAGGAGCAAATAATTAAATGAATCAATATATGTACATGACATATTGAATTTTCAATTAGTATATTGGAAAAACTCCATCGTGTAAAAAAAAAAAAGATTTGGAAAACAATTTTCAATGTTGTTCTTGAAATGCTAACTAGAATGATGATTCTTTTTTTTACCTGCATAGTTCTAAACAATTTCATACCTGTCTAAGATGGAAACAAAATTGCTATACTTAGATACATAAAATCCAACGAGCACTGCAAAATTGTAAACAAGTATTACATTAAAACTTACCACTAAGAGAATAGATCAATTTCAATTGTGACCTTCAGCCTCAATTATAATTTTTTTTAAAAGGTCATTATAACATTTCTAATGAGCAAAACGACCAAATATAGGTTCCAAAAGTATATGAAAACAGGGGAGAAGGCAAAACAAGAGTTCTTTATTACAAACCCGGCAACTTTGTGACAAACTTCCTTGGGGAAAAGATATGCCAAGCCTGTAACATTGATGATAAAGAAAACGGGAAAAAATGAAGAGGTTAGGAATGTATCATAATATAAGGTAGAAAATATAAGGTAGAAAAGAAGATGGAATATTTATAATATCAACAAAAGGTTAAGGTTCAAAGTTAAACTAATAAGCTTAAAGTCGGTTTCTTTTCTTTGTCCACACTAAAAATGTAAATGACTCTTGCCATTTTAAGAGTAACCAGATCAACATGTAAATAACTGGCAATTTAAGACGGGAAGCCAACTATTTCTTCTTCTTACCACCACTGGCCTTAGGTATTTTATTAGTCTCTTTAGCATTATTCTCTGGTGTTTCATTCCTGTCAAAAAACAAAGGAGAACATGTCAAAGCATGAGCCTTCCAAACCAGAATACTAACTTGTTCGGAAATGCTTTTTAGTGCATGCTCCACCTTGCTTCAGAAATATCTCCTTCCTGTAATTAAGAGGCATTAGATTCACTCTTATCATTTCATTATCGAATAAAATAAATATGAAGTAAATCACAGAGTCACAAGAAGGGGGGGTTGAATTGTGACCCTTGAAAACTTTTGGTTCAACCTGCAAGTACTTTGAACAACTTACTGATCTTTTCTCAAGGAATGCCTTGGCTATCAGAAGTTCTTTCTAGAAGATAGTGGTTAGTGTATAATGCCAACTAAGTAGATTAAAACTATCTTCTTAAAGGCAAGCCAAATCATAAGGACTGATATCATCAAAATTTATTCTTCCATATAATGTATTTAATGTAGTTACAATTCAGAATAAGGTTAAGAAGAATAAAACAATGTTTATGCAGTTATGCAGAAGCAAAACAATGAATCTGACACTTTAAATCAATCTTCTGAAGGGTCAAATGATTTTGTATTTTAATAAAACATTCCAGAATAGTTATTTAACCAGTAACTAATAAGATTATGTGAGAAAAACTGTTCAGAAGAATAATATAAAGTTTCTACAGTTGTGCAGAAGCAATACATTGAATCTGTCACTTTAAAACAATCTTCTGAAGGATCAAATGAACATGAAACTTGATGAAACTTTCCAGATCAAATATTTGAATAGTAAACAACTAGAATATAAAGTTAAATCTTATTAAAATCAAGTTTGTAAAGATCTGGTAGTTTGAGCCCCAAGTTCAATGTTGAACAATGGACAAATTTGAAGAAATGTGCTTCTGAAGCACCAAACAGTTTCATAATTTAATGAAACTTTCCAGATTAGTATTTTAACTAATATGGATGTGATTTATGTGAAAATATTAGTTCAAAAATAGGTTTATCAATATTTAGTAGTTTGAACCCCAAGTTCCATTGTTGAACAATGAACATCCTTCAAGAAATGTGCTTCTGGAGCACCAAACAGTTCCATAATGTAATGAAACTTTCCAGATCAGTATTTTAACTGATATGGATGTGTTTTATGTGAAAATATCAGTTTAAAAACAAGTTTATCAAAATATGGCTTATATCTTGCTAAATATTCAAAATATGAACAATAACTAGCAATGCAATAGATGTATGTGCAGAAAATTAAAGAGAGAAAGGGTAAGATACATTGCACAAATGATTTTTATACTGGTTCACCCTCACAATCCTTGGGCTACATCCAGTACCTACACCTGTAGGATTTTCCACTATATCAACCTTGATACAATGACTTCTTGGGTGCACCTCACCACTAGTATTCTTTACCTGCCTCTTCAGGCTCTTTTCCAAGTATTATTTACCTGCCTCTTCAGGCTCTAAAACCAGTATTATTTGCTCAACCTCTACAGGCTCTACACCTTCTTAAACCAACACTAACTCTCTCTAGTTAGCTTGGGAGTTTACAAACACTCTTCAACAAGAGATGAGTTTTTTTACATATGGCTCACAAATTACTCATGGAGTGGATTAATCATTACAAAACTAAGCCTAAAGACACTCTCTAAGAATTATGCACAACAACTCTTCATATTGGAGTGGTTGAAGGAGAACCCCACTCTAGAAGGGGATTTCTACATTATGCCTCTTTGGATTTCTTCCCCTTTGTTCTCCTTGATTTTGCCCAGCTGAATAGGGTTGTTTTTATAGAGTTATGGTGGTCAAACTAGCCGTTGGAAATGCTTGGAGAGTAAGACAAGTTTGAACACTCAGCTGTGCCTTTGGATTTGTCATTTTCTCACTGCAACAGCCACAGCTTTATACAGTTGTCTTCTTTGACCAGTTATACCTTCTGGACAGTATCTTCTGCAGAAATTCAACTTGGTTCTTTCTACAGATTTTTCTTCTGTAATCAACCTGGGCTTATTCAAAAACAGATTATTTTAACTGTAATTAACTTAACTGCAGCCTCATAAATGAATTTAGCAAGTTATGATGGATTCTGTATCTTCTGCAGAAAGTCTGCCATTAGGTTTCTTCTACAGAATTGTTTTCTTCCTTCTGCAACAATCTGCATCTCTGCAGAAATTCTGTTTCTTCTGCAGAAGCAAACTGCATCTTCTAGAAGTGTGCAAAAATTCTGTTTCTTCTGCAGAAATTATGTTTCTTCTGCAGAAGCAAACTGCATCTTCTGGAAGTGTGCAGAAATCATGTTTCTTCTTCAAATATGCTTGTAAAGCTTCCAATCTTTTGTCCTTGCTTTATTTGCATTGTGAGAGAAGTAGTCATGATTATGGAAGCTCCTTTTAGTGTTCTTCAACTTGAAATATTCAAAGATAATATCTTGAGGAGTGTGGGAACTTGTTCAATGCTTCTAGAGATACTTTGATCTTGTTTGCAACCTCAAATAAGTATTTGATGCTTCTGCAGAAACTGTAAGTTTTGCTTCTAAGGACAAAACTGTGTTTCTAGTGGCATTGATCTACTCAAATTGCTTTGTTTGCATCAGCAACACTTGGAATGATTATGCTTGAATTGCTTAAGTGATCTTTCACATTCAGAAGGTGTCAGGTTTCATGAAAAGCTCATTCTCATGCTTCTAATGGTCTTGAATGATCCTTCCAAAGCTTCAACTTTGCTTCTGAAGCTTGATACAACTCAGTTTAATATTCCTGGGATCTTAGATGAACTGTTTTGACCTTCTTGAAGCTAAGAAGCTATTTCTTGAACTTGTTTCATCACTTTTGCCATGAAAGCTCTATGTAACATGCTTCTGGACACATGTTCTGATGTTATATGATGTTTTTGATCTTTACACCTTCCTTCTGTAACTTTTCCTGTATTCTTTCAAGCATTCTCAAGTGAAAGCATTAGTACCAAAGTATTCAGAACACTTAGAATATTGTTGTGAAAGTTTGTTGTCATTAAAACCTTTGCTCAAAGGGTCTTGGACCTTACAATCTCCCCCTTTTTGATGATGACAAACTTTCATGAACAAATTCTAAGTTTTCCGAATGAGGGAAATAATAATAAAGTGATTTAACAATAAAGAATTAAATCTCCCCCTGAATTTTTCCATTTATAACATTCAAATAACAAAAATTATATTTAACAATGAAGAATTATTTCTCCCCCTGAATTTGTGTCATTCAGATAGAAATTTGTTATGATTGAATCTTTATATTCTTCTCCCCCTTTTGTCATCCATCAAAATGGGCATGAAAATGATAGGAAGTAATAAGTTCTTATCATTGTCTGGCCTAGACTACTTAGAATATGAGGAATGATCTTAATAAGATCACATGGCAGCCATCTATATGTCTTAAGATGGTTGGAAGTAAGCTAAAGGCATTGATAAAACATGAGAAGGACTTGCTAGTAACACAAATGTGTTAAACTAGAATTGATACTACACAATCCTTACTTCCTTCTCTTTGCATATTACACAATCTTAAGCTAAATTTTCTCATTAGTAAGATGTTGATGATAAGATCCCTTTATCCAAACTATCATCAAGAATAGGGGCTTGGACCTTATCATAAGATAATGGGATATAAGAATAGAAGAGGTATGGAATTGGTTTACCATATTAGTTCCAAAGTTTGCCTATGGAGGCTCTATCTTTTTCCAATGTAACCTCTTTCTTTTTCTTCTTTCACTTTATCACCCCACGAGAAGCACTTGCTACAGATTCTTCCATGCAAAGAAGAAATGATCTTATTCCTTTTCTCACACAGATTTCAAACTTGAAACTTACTGCAGAACCTTCTGCAGAAGATCTAGTAACCCAGAATACTGCAAGTACCTTCTGCAGATTCTGTTGAACCAAATCTCAGCATGTCATATTGAAGACATGTACATATTCATGAATATACCCATGGGTGAGTAACATTGAGTATCCCTTGATTCATTCATAAGAATTTGATCATTACTCCTAAACTTAGAAGTTGTAGCAAAAATGCTTTCACTAGTCTTGGATACATAGGCCCCTATATTTTAAATAAGTTGAGTCATCCTAGTCTTTCTAAGAAGACATATACACCCCAATCTTCTCTTATGAGTGGTTTAGGAGTTCTAGTGAAAGAGATTTTGTTACCGGAACAGTTGTAACAAGGACAACTCTAATTAGTAAACTTTGATGAACATGAGTAGCTACAAATCTTATGCCATTTCTTCCTATAGCTTTGATCCTAGTGAAAATAATAGGAATGATACAAGGAATTGGCAAAAATAAGTAATGTTGTGAAAGAGAATTGAATATGTGAAGGAAACAACCTATCTTTTACTTTGGGTTGTAGCTACGATTTATAATGAGTAAAAATGAAGGCAACAACTCCCTCTTAGGCTTTGAGGAATAAGAGAATATCATCAATAGAAAGAATTCCATCTCTCTTTACTCTCTCTTCAAAAGCATGATTTTTGCTTCTAGATGGGAAATTCATCTTCTAAGTGTTCTAGATTAGGTAAAGAAGGCTCGTGTTGAACTTAGAACACAACAATTATGCATTTGATCTTTAATGAATCTTTATCTTTCTTCTAGAAGATGTTTAGAAAAAAATATCAACAAGTTAAGACTTTATCTCAACATATTTCAGTTTAATGCCATGCTTATGATCATGATCTCTAATAAAATAATACTTGATGTCAATATGTTTTGATCTAAAGTGATGCATGGCATTGATAGATAGGTTCATAGAACTTTAATCATCACATAAGATTGGGATTTCAGTTTACCTCAGAGAGTAGTCCTCCATTTAATGCTTAAACCCAACCTTTGTGAATATCTTACTGTTGATGTATATTTTGCTTCTACAATGGATAGGGCAATGGTATTTTGCTTGCCATGATAAGAGAGATTAACCAAGAATTTGGCATTCACCGTTTGTGCCTTTTCTCTCAATCCTAACTCCAGCAAAATCAACATCATAGAATCCTACAAGATCAAAGCTTGTTCCTTTCTTTTACCAAAGGCTAAGATTAGTAGATCAAACAAGGAATCTAAATATTCATTTTATAGATATGACATGAAATTCTTTTAGGAGAAGATAGAAACCTTGCACATAATTCAATTGAAAATGCAATAGCTTGCCTACTTGTTTTTTAAGAATAATAAGGAAGCAATCATACCTTTGTATTCCTTTTTAGAAACAAACTCACCACATTTTTCTTTGTCAAGAAAGGTGGATGGATGCATTAGAGTTGTCATTGGCTTGGCTCCATCCGTTTTGAATCTGATAAGAAGATCCTCTGTAGACTTTTCTTGAAGAGTGAAGATTTCATCAATTTTCCTTCTTCATCCATCTTGTTTCTGAACATTCATTTTGTCCCAATGATGGAATGATCTTCTGGAGAAGGAACAAGTGTCCATACTTTATTTTTCTCAAATTGTTCCAACTCTTATTTCATTGCTTCTACTCATGAATCATCTTCTAAAGCTTCATTCACATTCTTGGGTTCAATTTAAGATAAGAAGGCTGCATATTTTCATTTCCTCTTAGTTGGGATCTGGTTTTTACTCCTTTTATAGTATTCCCAAGGATTTGTTCATGGGGATGAGCTATAATTAGTTTCCATCTCTTTGGAAGATCCTCTCATTGTGTACAGACATCTTCTGCAGAATCTTCTGTGAAATTTTCTTGTTCTGCTGTATCTTCTGGAGAGTTTTTATTCTCAGAAGGTATCTTCTGGAGCTTATCAGATTCATTTTCTGATTTACTACTGTATTTTCCTTGAGAAGAAAGGTTAGAATCATTGAAAATAACATGCATGCTTTCTTTTATGGTTTGATTTTTAATATTGTATACCCTATAGGCTTTTGAAGTAGAAGAATATGCAAGATAGCCTCATTTGAATATTTACATCCAAATGTATACAAGAATGAAATGTTTAGTTTTCTACATTTTCACAGTTCATATAAAGTCTTGTTTCACATGCTTCTATTAGTGACTATATTCAAAGTTTACCATGAAATGCTTACAACTTTAGCCCAAAAAGATTTTGAACACTAGAGTCATTTATGGTTCTAGCCATTTCTTTAAAATTCAATCTTTTAAAGGACTTTTCACAAAGATATGATCATAATAAAAAGAATCATACAATCATTCTAAGGTCACAAAAATCATCTCATTTGGATTAGTACATCCAGAGATGTTCTAATTCCAAGTTACTGCATTAAATTAGAAAAATATCATTGACTTCTATACTTCAAACTGAATCTTTGAATTATTTTCAATTCACACAAAAATGAGATTTCACCATGATAAACTAGATATCTCAAGCTTTCTAACAAGACAAAGATCATGCAATTTGGATTTTCCTATCCCAAGATATGATGCATTTAAGTTGACTGATTATCACAAAGTGCAGAATGAGACAGTTTTGTTTTTTTATGCACGGATACAAATCCATGCAATAAAAAATTTAGATAATTAATGGGATTAAACTATTATGTATTATCTTTCAAATCCAACTGGTTTCACTTGAAAAAGATTTTCCTAGCACCGGTTATGAACATCCAAAGATAGTAGGCTTAAACATGATCATACAACATAACAACCTACTTTAATGAATTACTGGGAATTATTTAGATGTTCTAAAATTCTGAAACTTTCCAGTATGAAAATAATATAAATCAGTTTTCCAATGAAATTGGTTTCATTCAAATATCACTTTTGTAGCCCAAGTTATGATATGATGAAGTGGACTGCTTTATATCAGAATTTATAACAGAGCGGCTATATTCACAAATTTACTGGGACTCTTGTAGTTGTGATAAAATTAAAAAACTTTCCAGTTTAATACTAACATGAATAAGCTTTCAAATAAAATTGGTTTCACTGAAAAAGCATTGTTGTAGCTCAAGTTATGATCTGTTGAAGTGTACTAGTTTATATCAGAACTTATGACAGAACAGTTGTATTCAAAATTTTACTGCGACTTTTGTGATTAAGCTAAAATTCTCAAATTTTCCAGTTTGATACTACCATCAATAATATTTCAAACAAAATTGGTTTCACCTAAAATAGACTTTTGTAGATCAAGTTATGCTCATTTAAAGGTAGCTATATCAGAATTTTAAACTAGTAGTACTATAGCACATTACTTTTGATCTTCTAATCATTTTCTTTTTATGCTCAAGACTAATTAAGTGATTGGAATAGAATGTCCATATAAATGTCAATCAATGATAATATTCAATCACCAAATATGCAAGACCTTAGCATAAACCTATGAGAAATGTGCTTCAAATTCATTGACTCTATGAAATGAATATGCATTGGGGATAGAAATCTTTGATACCTTGTTCTTGGTCAATTGAACTGTACTTTTTCTTACCCATTGCTTCTTTCTATAAGTCATGAACCTTGGAGATTTCACACTAAGCATTTGAGAAGCTTTGGCTTGAGTCGTGTTCCTTCTTTGAATGGAACATTTTCATTTAAGCCTTGGAAGTATTTTCCTTTGACCAATGGTTCTATCTTCTTGAGAATTTTTCTGCATAACAAAATTACTAAGGAGACATTTTGGTACCCATTTCATCTTGGGTCCTTGAGTGTTAGTGGTTGAACTCTTAGGAGATTTAGCAACCCATACCAATGTATCTCTCATATAAATAGCTCTTCTAAAATTGCACAAATGGGAGACATGACCATGATGTAATAATGATAGAAGATGGGACTGAATGATGTCTTGATCATTTGAAGATCATTATGAAAAACATGGACATGGTATTGCAATCAGATTCTGAAATTTGTTTGCTATAACCTTTACTTAATTTTCCATGTAAAATAGCATTTTTCCCATTATTGACAAAACATGGAATTCAACAAGTAGATGTTTCAATTTTGGCAAATATTGAAAACCAGTTTTTCAACATCATTTTCAAGATTAAAATGATTTTCGAAGATAGTTGAGGTATCACAAATTACAAATGTAACTTCTTCAAGAAAGTCATATTTAACTTTCAAAGTTTAAATTTGAAGTTCAATACCCCTTTTTTAAACCATTCCATATTCTTATTTTCAAGGTTTATCAAACCCTCATAAGCAAAATCTTTCTCATCATAGGGAGGATAATGTTCAAGTTTATCAGTACATACCTTAAGGTCCTTCTGAGCCACATGTAGAGTTATATCAGTTTCTAGCATCATTGGCTCCTTCTTGAAGTTATTCATTTCTTCGATATTCTAGATTAACACTTTTGGAGTATGCTTCTTGGTTGGACATTACTTCTTCCTGAATCTTTACCTCTCACACAGTTAAGTGTGCTCAACCCATAGAGGCTGAGCTCTGATACCAATTGAAGTAAATCATAGAGTCACAAAAAGGGGGGTTGAATTGTGACCCTTGAAAACTTTTGGTCCAACCTGCGAGTACTTTGAACAACTTACTAATCTTTTCTCAAGGAATGCCTTGGCTATTAGAAGTTCCTTCAAGAAGATAGTGGTTAGTGTATAATGCCAACTAAGAAGATTAAAACTATCTTCTTAAAGGCAAGCCAAATCATAAGGACTGATATCATCAAAATTTATTCTTCCATAAAATATATTTAATGTAGTTACAATTCAGAATAAGGTTAAGAAGAATAATACAATGTTTATGCAGTTATACAGAAGCAAAACAATGAATCTGACACTTTAAATCAATCTTCTGAAGGGTCAAATGATTTTGTATTTTAATAAAACTTTCCAGAATAGTTATTTAACCAATAACTAATAAGATTATGTGAGAAAAACTGTTCAGAAGAATAATATAAAGTTTCTGCAGTTGTGCAGAAGCAATACATTTAATCTGTCACTTTAAACTAATCTTCTGAAAGATCAAATGAACTTGAAACTTGATGAAACTTTCCAGATCAAATATTTGAATAGTAAACAACTAGAATATAAAGTTAAATATTATTAAAATCAAGTTTGTAAAGATCTGGTAGTTTGAGCCCCAACTTCAATGTTGAATAATGGACAGATTTGAAGAAATGTGCTTCTGAAGCACCAAACAGTTTCATAATTTAATAAAACTTTCCAGATCAGTATTTTAACTAATATGGATGTGATTTATGTGAAAATATTAGTTCAAAAATAGGTTTATCAATATTTAGTAGTTTGAACCCCAAGTTCCATTGTTGAACAATGAACATCCTTCAAGAAATGTGCTTCTGGAGCACCAAACAGTTCCATAATGTAATGAAACTTTCCAGATCAGTATTTTAACTGATATGGATGTGTTTTATGTGAAAATATCAGTTTTAAAAACAAGTTTATCAAAATATGGCTTATATCTTGCTAATATTCAAAATATGAACAATAAATAGCAATGCAATAGATGTATGTGCAGAAAATTAAAGAGAGAAAGGGTAAGAGACATTGCACAGATGATTTTTATACCGGTTCACCCTCACAAACCTTGGGCTACATCCAGTACCTACACCTGTAGGATTTTCCACTATATCAACCTTGATACAATGACTTCTTGGGTGCACCTCACCACTAGTATTCTTTACCTGCCTCTTCAGGCTCTTTTCCAAGTATTATTTACCTGCCTCTTCAGGCTCTAAAACCAGTATTATTTGCTCAGCCTCTGCAGGCTCTACACCTTCTCAAACCAACACTAACTCTCTTTAGTTAGCTTGGGAGATTACAAACACTCTTCAACAAGAGATGGGTTTTTTACATATGGCTCACAAAACACTCATGGAGTGGATTAATCATTAAAAAACTGAGCCTAAACACACTCTCTAAGAATTATGCGCAACAACTCTTCATATTGGAGTGGTTGAAGGAGAACCTCACTCTAGAAGGGGATTTCTACATTATGCCTCTTTGGATTTCTTCCCCTTTGTTCTCCTTGATTTTGCCCAGCTGAATAGGGCTGTTTTTATAGAGTTATGGTGGTCAAACTAGCCGTTGGAAATGCTTGGAGAGAAAGACAAGTTTGAACACCCAGCTGTGGCTTTGGATCTATCATTTTCTCACTGCAGCAGCCACAGCTTTATACAGCTGTCTTCTTTGACCAGTCATACCTTCTGGACAGTATCTTCTGCAGAAATTCAACTTGGTTCTTTCTGCAGATTTTTCTTCTGTAACCAACCTGGGCTTATTCAAAAATAGATTATTTTAACTGTAATTAACTTAACTGCAACCTCATAAATGAATTTAGCAAGTTATGATGGATTTTGTATCTTCTGCAGAAAGTCTGTCATTAGGTTTCTTCTGCAGAATTGTTTTCTTCCTTCTGCAACAATCCACATCTCTGCAGAAATTCTGTTTCTTCTGTAGAAGCAAACTGCATCTTCTAGAAGTGTGCAGAAATTCTGTTTCTTCTGCAGAAATTCTGTTTCTTCTGTAGAAGCAAACTGCATATTCTGGAAGTGTGTAGAAATTATGTTTCTTCTTCAAATATGTTTGTAAAGCTTCCAATCTTTTTTCCTTGCTTTATTTGCATTGTGAGAGAAGTAGTCATGCTTATGGAAGCTCCTTTTAGTGTTCTTCAACTTGAAATATTCAAGGATAATATCTTGAGGTGTGTGGGAACTTGTTCAATGCTTCTAGAGATACTTTGATCTTGTTTGCAACCTTCAATAAGTATTTGATGCTTCTGTAGAAACTGTAAATTTTGCTTCTAAGAACAAAACTGTGTTTCTAGTGGCATTGATCTTCTCCAATTGCTTTGTTTGCATCAGCAACACTTGGAATGATTATGCTTGAATTGTTTTAAGTGATCTTTCACATTCAGAAGGTGTCAGGTTTCATGAAAAGCTCCTTCTAATGCTTCTAGTGGTCTTGAATGATCCTTCCAAAGCTTCAACTTTGCTTTTGAAGCTTGATACAACTCAGTTTAATATTCCTGGGATCTTAGATGAACTGTTTTGACCTTCTTGAAGCTATGAAGCTATTTCTTGAACTTGTTTCATCACTTTTGCCATGAAAGCTCTATGTAACATGCTTCTGGACACATGTTCTGATGTTAAATGATGTTTTTGATGTTTACACCTTCCTTCTGTAACTTTTCCTGTATTCTCTCAAGCATTCTCAAGTGAAAGCATTAGTACCAAAGTATTCAGAACACTTAGAATATTGTTGTGAAAGTTTGTTGTCATTAAAACCTTTGCTCAAAGGGTCTTGAACCTTACAAAATAAACTATTGAGAATGCTAATGAGTGCCCTCAGAGCACCGGTTAAGTAACTAATATTAAAATATGCAACATTTAATATTGTAAATGTAATCAATGTCATGATATCCAATAAAAACCTATTCATTAATCAGTGTCCTTAGAGCATTAGTTAGCAGTGCCATGAACCATAAACTATAACCTCCCTACTAATTAATCACGTGCATTATAAAACTAAATAGTATTGTTAGTATCTGAAATTAAGATGAAGTTGTAAGTAACACAACCTCAACCATTTTCAAACTGAGTACTCTGACCCTCCACTTAAGAAACGACATACCAAAACAATAAGAATCCTCATGTGTGGCGCTACCACATGGGCGAGTACTAGGTTTATGAACCCAAAGTAGAGCGTGCATATCCACGGCATCATCAAAAGGGTCGTGTTGTGTAACATCCCACAAATTAGATTTTCTAATGATTCATTAGATGAAAAATAGAGGTTTATGTGTTAGTAATTAAGGGAAGGAAGTTTAAGAAATTAGGAGATAAAACTTGGGTTGAAAACCAAAGTTCAGTGTTTTTGCTCAAGCGAAATGGATTCGCTTGAGCGAATTATGCAGAGAAAATTTAAAGTTCAGTTGCTGTAAAATTCGCTTAAGCGAGTAAGTTCTCGCTTGAGCGAAAATCAGGGGTCTGGGAGAGGCTCTCTGGACAATTTTCGCTCAAGTGAAAGAAAATTCGCTCAAGCGAAAATCGTCCAGAGAGGGTATTTTTCTTGGGTCATTTTCGCTCAAGCGAATTTAATTCGCTTGAGCGAAAATTCGTATTTTTGCATGTAAAAGTCTCACTCGCTCAAGCGAGAATATCTCGCTTCAGCGAAAATCCACTTAAGTCACCAGATTTCTCTTTCAGCCTCATAATTTTCACTTTCCTTTCTTCTTCTTTTCTAAGTATAGAGAGAGAGTCTGAGTTCTAGAGAGAGAGAGAGCTTGAATTGAGGTTTGAGAAGGGAGATTGGAGCACGGAATCGTGAAATAATCCACCCTATTCCTACTCTTCTTCCTTTGAATTCCAAGAATAGGTGAGTATAACTCACACACCTTCACATTTCGATTTCTTTGATTCTACGCATGAACCCTATCCTTGGATTTCCCTTTCTTAAGCTCATTGATGTTGAATTAGTGATAATAGTATGATGATTAAGGTGATTAAGTCTAAAAACATGTTATTTTGATATTAGGAACCTTAGGTTACAAAATTATGAAACTTACGAGATTGCGAAATATTTGTTTATCAGTTTTCAGTTCATTGAATTATAAGTCGGTTTCGACCGTGAGTTAAATAAGCCGGCCTTCGTGCTGTGAGTTAAGAAAATTGAATAATTATGTGAAAACTTGACTTCGGTCCAGTAATGGGTGGGATACGTCCCCGGGAAAGACGTTTCCCGTAGTCTGAGCTCAGTTCTAACTCCAGTTTAAGTGATAAGATCATGCCTGCTGGGCACAGCAGTGAGTTGCATCATTAGTGCATTTATTTGATTTCAGATATGATTATGATTATGGTTGCATATTAGTTAGTGATTGATTTTTTCCCTCATATTGCATATGCATAGTTATGCTTCACTGAGACATTAGTCTCACCATGCGTTTGTGGACACAATCTAGGTGTGCAGGTACCTCCTGGCAGGGATCAGTGATTTGAGAGCAGGAGTCTTTTGTTTGTTGGAGCTTAGTGTCTTTTGGGGTTGTATAGGACCACTTATGTATACTTGTTTGATATTAGAGATGCTTAGTTGTAGCCTTCGGGCCAGTTATGTATTTATTACAGATTATGTATATGTATATAAATGTTGAGTTATTCACAAATTGTATAAGTTATCGTTGGTTTCTTATCGAATTGTGATGTTTGATATTCGAAATGGCGCGATTTGATTTCGAAAATTTAGGATTTAGTTTCCAACGGACTAAGTTCTGAATTTAGAAAATATGGCGTTACAAGTTGCATTCAGAACTAACTCCGAGGAGCCAATATCCTATGTATAAAGGTTCATGAGACGGAGACAAAGACCCCTCGACAACGTACAAGGTTTGGTGATCAAAATGGTTATGAGAGTGTGGACCAAGAGGCTGAGGCCTTTATTCAATATGAGCACAAGAGAATGGAAATGGACAAATGGCAAGGCTCATGTTATCAATGAGGGCTGCTTGAGGCTCTCCTATCTAATATCTATGTAGGGGCTTCATGTGCATGTATCCTATTGGAATAAGCGTAACATCAATGTATACTTAAAATGTGCATATATTAGTCTCTTTTTTAGTGCATGTAACTTCTTCGGTCATGGACCAGTTATCAATTTAGGGAACTAACAATCAGTCATATCAATGTAAAGCAGACCAACTAGTATATGTATGTATACTGTTGGAATAGAAACAAACCTTCACAAGGTTCACAAAATTGTTACTATCCCAAAATTGTTTCAGTCTCACAAAACTTCACAAGGTTTTGGTTTGAACCTTATGTCAAGCAGGTTATGAGCAATTAAATAAGTTCCACAAAAATGAAACCAAGGTAGTAAAACAGGACACCGTATAACGAAGATATATCATGAATAAAAATTAAAAATTAAAATTATGAAAACAAAATCTTAAGGCATCATTCTTTTTAAGCAATAACTCAACTAAGCTGCATAATGACAACAACTAAGTGCACAAAATTACCAAGTATGCACCCTAGGGCTTTACTGTGCCTCCTTTGCCAATGAGTGAAATCACAGTTGCTCTAGCTTTATTCTACAATCTTCAAACCTCTTCCTTATGAATCTTTGCACCACACAAAACAATATCACATAAATTCTTCTTCTAGTTCAAACAAAGATTGAAGTTATGAGAAAGCAAACACATAAAAGATCACATTCATCAATGAGAAATCACAAACACAATTGGTATGAAATCACAAAAATCAGATGGAGAGAGAGAGAGAAATCACAAACAACAATTTAAGAGTAATCGGCAACAAATCGAATGCCTTAAACCCTAACAAAGAGAGCCAAATGAAAGAGATAAACCTGAACGGAGAGAACTCACAACAATTGCACCGCAAGCGAATTTCCTGTGGTAAAAATTTTGTACAAATAGAATGAAAAAATTGAATGATAAACCAGAGTAACAACACTACGCAAGAGTAGCACCTTTCTGCAATTCTCAAAGTCATGTTCGATCACCATGACCGCGAGCGAAGCTAAACCAGAGTAACAACACTACGCAAGAGAAGACAGAAAGAAACTCGAGCGAAAAGGAAGGGAATCGTAAAAAAATGAAATAAATAAAATAAATACAAATAAATAGGTGTATGTGTATTTGTTAAAGATTAGATAAGAAAATATAATTTGTAGCAAATTTGTAATGAATTAGCTGCCAATTATCTTTGTAGCTAAATTTGGTAGTAAATTTCTAAAATTCTAGTAGTGCACCTTTCACCAGAACCAGCCGTTGAAGCAAAAATTTAATTTCAACATTCAAGATATTCCCTTCTGCTTCTGATACTAAAACAAAAAAAAGGAAAATGAAATAAGAGATCGTTATGAGCTTTGCTCAGAATTTCTAGTCACGTTCTTAGCGATCTGAGCCAACGACTGCAAATTACAACGTACGATAGTGTCAACGCACACGAATGTATCTTCCTTCGTGTTACCTAGCGGTATATCAACGACGTATGACTTGATGACAAGTGTCTCGTTCCCGTTCGGATGAAACGTCGTCACAAACTGGTAGCTCCTCAAACGGTGGTCACCTCCAATGACGTTGAAGCTGATGACGTGGCGCTCGTCGTCGAGGATCTCCAACCGTTTGGTGATCGACTCGGTGGGAAAGTTGGATACCATTGAGACCTCACGAACAGCGCCGACGATGACGTTGCAGCTCTTCATGAAGTTCTTGTATCCCTACGAATTGTCAAATCGCCAAACCACTGACCACACGGCGGAGACTGGCGCGTCGATTGGTTGCGTCACGCTTGAGCAGTTGGTAGTGCTTTGAAGAGATTTCCGTTCACAATTTGTAAAATTTATAGGTTTAGGGTTCGAGAATGAGATGAGAAGTGAAGAGTGAAGAGTTTAGATAAGTTTTAATACGAACTTAAAAAATGTGTAGTTATGTCAAAGGCATGCTAACTTTTTTTCTTTTAACCATTAATAGGGGTTCCACTTAGTCACCTCTGATAGGCCGATTTTTTAACTGAGGATTTATCAACCATGGCTAGGAAAGCGCATTAACAGGAGTTGCAACACCCGTAGCTAAATAAATGTGGTTAAAGCTTCTTTTTCTTGAATTTGTATTAACTTAAAAAAAACTTATAAAAGAAGAAGATAATTAAAGTGAACCGAAAAGGTAAATGAATTCAATTTTTTTCCTAAGTTAAATGAGTGAGCTTATGAATACATAAAAAATACAATAACTTTTATGAGCGTATTTCATAATTGTTATTTTCTATTATAACTTTCTAATTTAAAATAAAATATATAATAGTTTGATACCGCCTACCGAAAAAAAAATAGTTTGATAATTTGTTGAATATTAACCTTAGAAAGTTGATCTTTCTAAGCCTACAATTTGTGGTGTATTAAGAACCTTTATGAGTTCCAAGTCTCTAGCTTGAGGACACCTTAGAAAATTTTCGAGTTTTAGGTGTATTTTTTTTAAGGTTTCAATTCAACCATGTTTTTTTAAGACTTACAACCAACTTCAACTACATAATTTCTCAATTATTGGTATGAAAGCTCTCTAACATGGTCAAGGTAACCGGTTAGTTACCAACATATATGTAGGACCATTGTAGTAATTGATTACGTACCTAAAGCATTATATGGTATGTTTGGCCTCAAGTATAAGTTTTCCAATAGGCAATAGCAAATTGTACTGATGATTCTTTTATGATAGGGTTATCCTTGTCCTTTAATAAATAATACTGTTTCTTTTCAACCAAATAAAGGGAGAAAAAACTCAATACATCTTCTTCTCTTTTTTTTTTATATTATTTTATATCAAATTAATAGTATACAAATCCTCTCTCTTTCTTAGCTATTTTTTTCATTTTATTCAATCCGATCAAACAAAGTGCTTAAAACAACTACTTTCACATAAACAAATGGGGCTAAACTAGTTAGTTTTACAAACTATTCCCTTCGGCCCTATTTATAAGACAAAGTTTAAAGTTTTTTCCATGCTCCTATTTATAAGATAAAGTATATAAATCTAGAAGTATTTATTATTTTTTCTCATATTTACCCTTGTTAAGCATTAAAGGTTTTAAAGTGACACAATTACCATGTGTTTGTTGTGAAAATTTTCAATTAAGTTTGAAAACTTTCTTGATTCTGAAAGTACAATCTGGGACTAGAATCTGAATCCTTTAAAGGTTCTTTTTAAAATTAGGTTTACTCAGAAATTGCATTCAAAGAGTAACCGAATTTTGAATAACTGATTTCTTCTAAAAAATGAATTCGAAAGAATCACTTTTGCAGAATTAGAATTTCAAAGAGAAAAAATGAATAAAAACAAAGATTTGAAATTTAAAAAGAAATTGAAGTAAATGCAGTAAAGATTTGAGGACAAAGTGCAAGAATTAAAAGTGCAGAATTTAAACCAAAGAAAGAAAAAGTTACAGAGACTTAAATGCGAGAAAGTAATCAAAGGAAAGAAAAGTTGCAGGAATGTAAAAGCAGAAAGTAATCAAAGAAAAAAAATTTGCAGAATTGTAAATTGCATTAATGAAATATTGGTATGGATACACATACTGGACAATCTCCTTTGTAACCTCTTAGTCGTTTATGATGTTAGACGTTGGGTGTTTTCAGAGAGTTTCAGTAAAATGAAATCCAACCCTTGTTACATCAAGATTCTACCTATTTATAGACTTCTAATCCTAACAGACACTTAACAATATTTTGACACGTTTACAAGCCTAAATGAGGTGTCAAATTTCTAAGTGTGGCACATATTCAAAGTTCTATTTGCCAAGTAACTGATTGTTTGAGATCTTGACATCTATCTTCAGATAGTAACTTTCAATAACTACTTGCTTGAGATCTTGACATTTGTCTCTGGATGTCAACTTCCGATAACTGCTCCATTTGAAATATGATGAGTCTTCGAATTGCCTTTCAAAATCTGATAGGTCTTCGAATTCCTTTCCAGACTTCTGACTTCATAAATTCTTCTAAGTTATCCAGAACGTCTTTCTTTTCTTGAGTTAGTCTTTGATCTCCATTTGAACTTCGAATCACGTCTTTGAAACTTGATCAGACTTGAAATAATTTATCTTCTTCATTTCCACATGTTATATTTTTTCTTTATGTATTTCATTCGAATTTCTCATGTAATTCGAATTGCATTCACATATGTATAAAAGACTTGTATTTATCTTAAGTCTCATGTCTTCAGAATTGATTCATATTCAATAAATGAACGAATTCATCTAGAATTCTCTCTTACTATCAAAAAGCATTTCGAATCTGAATACATATCTAACATAAAGACTACTTTATATTTCAATGCATATTCAGGGATCAACATCTCTATCTTCGAATTCAAAATAATATAAACTCTTCAAATTTTACTAAGTTAACTTGAATATTGATCAATAATAATTCTTTCGAATCTCTCGTCATATGCTTTGCATTCGAAAATGTTGATCTCTTATAATTAGTAAAATTTTAAGTTTCAACCCCAACACCATGGTAGTGGAATTTAATTTTAAATAGGGGTAAACTTGTAATCTTATAGAGTAATTTCTTGAAAATTAACGCATTAATTACATTTCTTAATATGTGTGTTTTTGTCTAAATTGTCTTATAAATAGGACCGGAGGGAGTATCCAAGTAAAAATGAGAAATATTTATCAAAAAGTAAAAAGTACATTAATAAGATAAATCATACACACCTTGGAAAGTAGAATGTTGCACTCCCAAGGGCGGTCATTCTCTTTCATTGTATAAATTAATAAATTAATAAGAATTAAACTTGTATATTCCAATAAAAATTTGGCTGATCATTGAAGGATTTTAATAAAAAAACTCATGTTTAGTGAGCACATGGCAACGCACGTGCAATGGCGCCATTGCTTTGGGATCACCACTGCTCGTTGTTTGTCACGTGATTCAAAGCTCCTAAGTTCCAAATTCTAAACAAAAGTATTTTAAACTTTGGTTCGACTCACCAGAGTCACCACGCTTTGCGGATGATGCTCCACTTGGAAATGCATGTGATCGTACTCCACATTCCAACCTGTAATGTTTTTTTTTTAAAAAAATTATGTTTTTAAATTATACCATTCTGATATAAGAAAAGTTAATTAATTGACGTTAATTAAAAATATTATTTAAATTCATTAAATTTTTTTAAATTCACATAAAAAATAACTACACCCCTAAACCAGCAGTACAACATTTTTTGCTTTTTGCAATAGTTCAAAAATGTAATCAAAAGTAGGAAAAATATTGGTTAGAAATATACACAACATATTTTAATGGGAGTCTATACAAACATTACCTATTTGTTTAACAACAATTTTCATTATCACTTTCAGAAATTGTTCCTTATACTCTGAGAATAGGTTACAGTTATAACTTGAGTCTAGCGCAACAGTTTTAGAATGTTATCATTTTTATTATAGTTTACACATGTTGCTTGAATTTTCAAGTACAACGGTTTTGAATTGTAAAGTTTAACACAATTGCAAAATTTATTAAATGTAAGCATAAGTAAAGGCAACCATTGGAAAAGAAAAGTGGATCATTTGCAAGTGAAATTTAAATTAAATGAGGAAGATACGTGAAGGTAATTAGATTTTTCTTATATTTGAGACTAACAAAATTGAATTTTGAGTTGCTTATATTTGATACCAGCAATAATATTAGCCTGGTTCGGTCCCCACTAAAAACATCTTATAAATGGGTGAGAAGTCTTAACTATAATTAAACCCTCGAACATAATTGCTCTGGTATCCCGTGATAAACACACAAATTATACTACATTTGTTCCTATTTAACTGTCCACTTTTAAAGAAAAAATTATTCATATTTAATTGTTCACTTACAAACTCAATGCATTAATAATTAATTTTTTTCTCCACATTTTATCATTATGTTATTTTTTTTTTTTTGGTAAAGTTTAAATTTAGGGTGAAAGGCAGTGAATGATGATAATGCTAACAATTTAATATGTAAAAGTGGTTTACTATTTTTAAAAGTTTGATTGAAAAGAATTTACCATTTTATCCTTTTTTTGGATTTCAAGAGATGATTAATTTCATTTTTTATACATTTTCTACCATTTCATTTTCACTTATATCGGAACAAACCAAACACATGCAATTTCAGACATGTGACAATATGGCCATTGAAGTGGATTAGAGTAAAAAAACATATCCGGGTTGTGAGGTCTATTATTTCACTTCTACTCCCATAAAGAATGACAGGAGTGCCGTTTTTTTTTTTTTGTGATTATAGGAGTGCCAAATTTGAGCATTTGAGTATTAATTAACATGAATTGTTAAAGAAAAATCATAATCATTCTACAAATTATTAAATTAATGAACAATTTTCTCACACATTGATTCAAATATCATAAAGTTTGATTTTTTTTTAAAGAAAAGTGAGGCATATCAGTGCACTTCTACTCCCACAAAGAATGATAGGAGTGCCAGCATTTGAGTATTAATTGATATGAATTGATAAAAAAATGCATAATCATTCTACAAATTATTGAATTAATGAACAATTTTCTCGCACATTGATTGGAATATGGTAAAGTTTGCTTTTATTCAACAGGTCAAAAATGTAATAAGTCAAAAATGTAATAAGGAGTAGGAAAATTGTTGCCTAAAAGTATAGGGAACGATTTTTAATGGTAGTCTATTCGAACGTTACCTACTCGATTAGGCAACAGTTTTCATCACTTTTTTGCCACACTCTTGTAAATTGTTGCCTATACATTGGGAATAGGCAACAATTATAGGCTGAAACTAGTGTAACAATTTTCAAATGTTGTCATTTTTTAAATACAGTTTATAATTGTTGCCTAAAAGATCAACCATAACAGTTGAAAATTGTAAAATTAAATCTATAGGCAAAATTTATTAAGGGTAATGTAAACATAAGCAACAATTTTAGTTGTCACAATAATGCCATTGATAAAAAAAATTAATTTTTTTATTGATAATAATTTCAAATAGAAAATTATTTTGATCCCACAATTTCAATAAATGCTTTTTACTGTTATATGATCACCTTCACTGCTTCGTATGTATATAATAAAGCGACAATTCATGTAATACTATTAATTAAACACATTATAAAATTCTCTATAATAGGAAAAGTACTTAGATTGAATTTTAAAATACTATGTGTATACATGAGTCAATTATAAGAAAATAACTAGTTGGTTTGATCAAATATCATTGGGTCCAAGCATAACCCACAACAAAAATACACCATAAACATAAACCATCTAGAAATCAAAGTGAATTTGGACTATGTTTACTAAAGATCAAATCCCATCTTCCAAGTCTTCATTTGCATCTTCTCCCAATATATCACCTTGCTGCATGAAATAAAATAATATCAACCCAAAATTTGTCATATATTATATGTAATTTAGAAAAGAGAAATGCACAATTACATATATGATAATTACCTTTCTAAGATTTGAAGCATCTATTGATATAGAAGGAGCATTTGGTAATTGTACCACACTGTCACCTTCTTCCCGTCATGCACCGGGCCACCATGCGCTGGAAAACAATGTTGTCTTCCACGCATGCATCTCGCTGGCGATGGGTCACCGTTCACAACTCTCTCCTTCACCACTCCCGGCCGCTTGCTCTTTCACTGTGGAGTATATGAACCCTAACGAATAAGGAGGTTTTAACTTCTAAGATAATATGGCCCCTTTTCATTGAACATTTTAGTGTAGGATTTTATCTAAAAATTAATGCTACTATTTTAAACTGTTCCTAAATGCTGACTTTTAAGAGCAACAATTTAAAAGTGTTCTCTTTAATAAAAAAACTTAGTTTTACAGTTTAAAATTGTTCCCAAATAAAGATAATCAAGTATTGCAAAAATTGTGTTGCATAAAACATACCTTTTTATGACAACAATTACAAAATGTTGTCTATTGTAAGTTTAGGCTACATTTTTCACCTTTAAAAAAAAAATTGTGTTTCCATAAGCTAAAAATGTTGTAGTTAACTTATTCAAACCATACTACCTTTCACCTACTACAACAACAACACTTGCAATACCCCATGTGGAAGACTTGAGCAGACATAAAAAAACAACCTAAAAGAATTACACTTGAACAAATGATACACCATGGATATTACAGATCCTATAACCAGTAAACTCTCAAAACTAACTTCACCACGTTTACAAGATTTTCAAACACATAAGAGGCTCTTTTACCCACTCAAAATAAGGGTAACGAACCCCCTTGAAATTAGCTCTCAACAAAAGTCATGATTTCAAAATAGTCATTTCAAATACAAATTGAGAACTAAAATTTGCACCTCTGAACACAATGTTATTTCTATGAACCCAAATTGCCCATACCATAGCAAACCAAATAGTGCACCATGCCTGTTTAGATTTCTTTCCCTTAAGCACTTCACCATGTTGCACAAAAAAAAATTTGCAATCTAAAGGCAAATATGTTTTAACCCCCAACCAATTATAATCCAAATATCATAAGAAAATGGACAAAAAATAGAAGGTGATTAGATCACTACGCAAAATTTAGGATATAAGAGCACCTACTTTAGGGCGCTCCCGTGTTGATTAGTGCTTAAATTGATCATTTTAACGTTAGGGCGCTTCAAATTTGGGCGGGAGCGCCCTTACCATTTAAAGTTAGGGCGCTCAATCTGAGCGCCATATACTTTTATTTATTTTCTCTGATCAGGGCGCCACTAGACGCGCCCTCTTATATCACACGCTTTTTTTTTTTTTTTGCTTAAGTATAGTGCACTCCCAGGGAGCGCCCTAATACCCCCAATTTTTTTAAGGTTAGGTACTTTAGGGCGCTCCAAGAGGGCGCCATAATGAGCCCAATTTTTTTTAAGGTAGGTTGTTTAGGGCGCTCCAAGAAGCGCCTTCCCATTAGGTACTTTATGGCGCTCCAAGAGGGCGCCCTAATGAGCATTTTTTTTTTATAGGATGGTTGTTCAGGGCGCTCCAAGAAGCGCCCTCCCATTAAGGGCGCACAATTGAGCGTCCTCCACATTTATACTTATATCAAATACGTTTTTTCCATCCGCACATTTGTAGCTTCTCTCTAAACCCTAAAATCCTCTCTCTAGACCGCGAGCTCTCTCTCTCTCTCCCTCCCTCCGTCCGGCCAACTGTCCCTCTCTCCCTCCCTACGCCGCTGCATACTGTCCCTCTCTCCGCCGCTGTAGCGTCTCCACCGTCCCTCTCTCTACTCACTGTTGCAGCTCTTCCCACGCGAGCATATCTACGCCGTTGCACAGTGCCAGCACGAGCAGTTCCCTCCGTCGCGTCTCCTCCGCGAGCAGCTCCCTCCGGGAAGCGCTGATTGGCCAAAACGCTGAGGGCGCTTCCGTGTTTTTTAAGCGCCCTGAACTGACTTCCGTCAGGGTCTTTCCAGAAACGCCCTTCTGTCAACGACCATACAAGAGCAATTTCTATTAGTACGCACAGAAGCGCCCTTTTATGGGGTACGTGAGCGCCCTTATTGGCGTTTTTTGGCATAGTGGATGTATCTTCTTCCAACTTACAAAAAGTGCATTTATCATCATCTTTTCGTGGCACAATCCCCCTGCTTTTCAACTTTGATTTTGTTGGAATTATGTTGAGAAGTAATTTCCATGCAAACCCCGTAATCTTGGATATGGAACTATATTTGACCATAATTTTTTGAAGAAGCTCTTGTCCACCAAGTTCCTATCATCCAATAATGCAACATATCCTGGCTTTACATAATATTACCCAGACACATCTTTCTTCCAAATCCACATATCATCTCGATCCTTATGAATTTCAAAAAACTTGATTACTTGTAAAAAAATTATTAAATAAATCTTTTCCCATTCAAACATGTTTCTTCTCCATGTCCAACGCCAATGTCACTCCCCATCAGTGTTGATAAACTCGGACCGGCTGGTCCAACCGGGAACCAGACCTAAGGCCGGTTCGGTCAGCTCATCAGATCGGAATTGCAAACAAACCGGATCTGATGTCATCAACTCGGCCCAAACTCGATTGACTCGACCCGGGAGCGCTTGTTGACTCGGCTTACATGATTTGCATAAGAAATGTAAAAATGCTTCTCCTGGGTGTTGAACATGGATCCTGGGATAGAGGGATGGACACCTACCACTAAACCACAACACCTTTTAATAACATATGCGCTAGTTTTTATATATGATACATCATTAGAACTTCTTCATGTATTTTTTTAATTCGATAGAATATAATATTGATTTCATAGAATTTATATAATATAAAATACTTATTTGAATTTATAATAAATTATTAAACATGTTTATATTTTCATATAATTTCTTTATGAAATATGAATATATATTATTTTATTAATATAAAATTTTATCATTTAATATATAATATAAATATATTAGATTAAAAATTTATTTAGCTATTAATAAAGTATGAATAAGTACTATTTGTGCATATTTTGATATATACCCGGTTTAACCGGTTCAACTAGTGACCCACCGGTTCGACCAGTGACCCAATGACTCAGTACCTTGGCCGAGTCAATCACCGGTCTGAGTTTCATAACATTGCTCCCCATTAACCTATATTCCAGGGTCTGCAACTGCAATTGTTGTATTCTTATTTTTTATTATAGAATACAACCTAGTAAAACTGACACTTAGAATTTCATTTCCCACCCACTTGTCTTTCCAGAACTTTATGCTTCTTCCATCGCCCGCTCTTTTTACTCCATACTTAACCTCAAGAACCTTACACCAAAAATTATTTCTCACACATCATCCTCCATCTCCATTTGCCTAACAAGACACAATTAAATTTTTCAATATTCCTCACCCTAACCCACCCATAGATATAGGAAGACACACCATATCCCAAATAACCCATGTTAATTTTCTCTCTCCCCCCACACCCACCCTAAAGAAATTTCCTAATAATTATGGTAATACAAATAGTCACTCAATTTGGAATTTTATAGAAAGAGAGAAAAAAGGGGCAAAGAAGACATAATTGGGTAGAGGAGACAAATTCTTCCACAAAAAAAGTGATACCCGCTTTTCCAAAGGGACAATTTATTCATAGTTTTCTTCACCACCAGGTTCCAAGTGGAAGCTCTTCTTGGATTAGCTCTTACTACAATACCCAAGTAATTAAAGGGGACATTAATAATTTTTAATTCAATATTGATGCAAAATTCCTAAATTTCTGAAATTATTTCGTGCTATTTTAAATATCGCACAAACATACATCATATAACGTTTAAGCATCGAACGATTACTTAAACAGTATACGAACATATAATCTGAATACATAAATTGCCACTAAGGCTCAATTGAATATTCACTACATACATCACTTGGATACCCCATACATGTGCCCTATACAAAATAGAAAGGACCCAAAGGCTGCACATGTACAATTATATCCCACAAAAGAATAATTACACACATATATCAAGATCTAATCATAGTTAGGGCCTAACAGCTAAATACATGATATCCTGGGACCAAGAATCCAAAATATAAATAAATAACTCCCAAGCTTCATGCTCACTGCCCAATGCAGGGAGGAACCTGTGCATCTAAAATATAGTCCACAAAACATGTGGTGAGATGGAGGTCTCAAGGAATATAACCATGCTCATGTAGTGTAGGAAAGACAGCCATATGTTATGCAACAATTAACCAAGTAAACATTAATAACACAATCATTCTCAACTCATGTGATTATAATACTCATGACATGTGTTTCCCGACTGACGGAGTCTTTTCATTAATTCTAAGGCTAGACCTGAGCTTAAACTACAAGGAACGTCTTCCTTGTGTACTAGTCACCGCCTGTTATTCTGGACCAAAGTCAGGTTTTCATATACTTCTCTGGACCGAAGCCAAAACTCATAATCTAGGTCGGAGCCAAATATCTTGGGCCGAAGCCAAACTCATTTTTCTTATATTCTGAACCGAAATCAAGCTTGATTAATTAGGGTTTGGTGTCCATAGGCCATATTCATTTTTCAAGCTCCCAATGGGTAAACTAACCATGCTTAACAATATACAAGTGCATCATGAATGCTCAATCATAAAACAATTTAACAAAACCCTAATATACAAGCTCTAACTCATGCCACCATTCATAGTGTACAATCTAAACCAAATAAAGAACAACAACAAGCATACAAAGACATACAAGACTAGAGAAATGGTAGGAGAGGGATAAGGGCTCATTCAAGAGATTAAAGCAAGATGAAAGTGGGTGTGTGAGTTATGCTCACCTTAAGAGAACCCAAAGAGAAGGGGGAATAAGTTGAGGGAGGTTGGGGGTGAAGTCCTTGGCTTCCTCTAGCTTCCTCCTTGCTCAAAAGGCTTGTTTCTCTCTCTAAAATCCTCTCTCTCTAAAGTAAGAGAAATGAAAAAGGAAATGAGAAAGAGAACCCTAATTTAATGTTTTTAAAGCTGACTCGCGCATTCTCACTCAAGCGAGAACTCCTTGCTTGAGCAAGAGTGCTAAGGGGATCCTGGTTTCGCGTTCTCGTTTGAGCGAGAATACTCCAGAGAGCATCCCCATCTTTGGATGATTCTCGCTTGAGCGAGAGTTTTCTCGCTCAAGCGAGAAAACCAAATTACAAATTCTTATTTTAATTTATTGATATCCTCGCTCAAGTGAGCCCTTCTCGCTTGAGCGTGAACATCAGGACCTAAAATTCTGAGTTCTCACTTTTACCCACTCTAACTCAGTTTTTTCCCACTTATTTCCTAATTCCTTTCACAAAACCTATTACACTACTAATTTTCCTTTATAAAATTGGTTTTAAATTCTTGGGATGTTACTCAAAACACTCTACCTCAAAATATGAAATTGGAATCCCTGCTATTTGGCTCTTTAGAAGTTGACTTTGAGTCCAGATGCCAACTCAAAGAACTTGAGAATACCTTTAATAGTCTGCACATTCCTCAAAGATCCGTCACCCATAATTAAAGTGTCCTATGCGAACTGAAGATGTGATGCTTCTAGCTTATTTTTCCCCAATTTATAACCCGAATATAGTTTCATCTTAACTGCCTATTGCATAAGACCTCCAAACCCCTCTGCCACTATAAAAAAACAAAACGGAGCCTAAGGGTCACATTGATGGAGCTAGAGCCGACAAAATGGGCTAGTCCGACCGGGCCGACTCACAAAAATGCAGGGCTCGTGTAATTTCCTAATTCCTAATTCCAAGATTAATGCCTGTTGGAAGCACATTCCTGAATTTCAGAAATTATTTTGTGCATTATGAATATCGACAAACCATACAACATATCTCAGATAGTCCAACCAACACTTAGCTTTGTATCAATACATTAATCCAAATACCATGTATGCCAATAATGGCTCAATACAACATAATCAGTTTCTATAGGCATGAGAGGATACCCTTGTACATGCGTCTTAGAATAGCGAAAATATCCCCAAGGGCATCACATGTACTAGGATATACCGTCAAAAGAATACAAGTAATTCCTATACAAAAAGAAATCTAAATACATAAGCAAAAATGGCCAACATGACCCATCAACAGTCCTACCATACTCCAATCAAGTTCGGGGCTGAGAACCCTGCACATCTAAAGAATCCACAAAATGTGTGGTGAGACTAAAGTCCTAGTGAGTGTGATCATGCAAGTAGTGTAGGTGTACATGCAATATACGTACAACGGAAGTCCATAAATTTAACTCAAATAGTTCAATCGTAATTAAACATTACCATAAACCTCTTGGTGTATTACCCAACACCGGTGGGGTCTTAGCACTTATTCCTCTGACCTGGATTGAGCTCAATACCATTCAAGGAACGTCTCCCTTGTGGCCTTTTAACCTTCTGTTTTAAATTAACATTCACATTCAACATTCTTAATCCTCTTGGGTCCAAGATCCAATTTCCTCTTTGGACCGAAGTCCTATTTTGGTTTCCTCTTATACAGTCATACATTTGCACTTATTCAGTAGGGGTATTCACAATCAAATATATTCCTCAAGCTTTGAACATAAAGGAAAAAGAAATAGAAAAGGGTTTAAAACATCTATTCTTTCCCTCAAACCCTAGCTACCTCTAATCCCTAAATGTTCCTTCTCTTCAACCATTCAATTAATATATATATATATCATTTAATGCAAATACAAGCAATAAAGATGAGGGAGAAAGAAGAGGGAGCATAAAAAGAGTATATACACAAGAATGGAGTGAGTGGTTGAACCACATTCACCTCAATCAAGGAGATAGAGGAAGAATGGAGGGATGGGGATGATGATGCCAAGCACCTTCAATTGTGTGGGGGACCTCCAACCAAGCTCTCTTGCTCCTTCTACGTTTCTCCTTCTCTCTCTAAAAAGAGCAAAATAACTACTAAGTTATTAATGCCCTAGCAGAAACAACATTGAGCGAAATTCACTCAACAAATACCCCAATCTCTTTGACTTTTTCTCGCTCAAGAGAGAACCTTCTCGCTTGAGCAAGAGCAAGTCAGAGAGCAAACTCAATTTTTGAATTTAATTGCGTTTGGGCGTGAGACTCTCGCCAAGTGACCATACCTGTAGCCAAAATCTTTGGTTTTTACTGATATGCTCGCTCAAGCGAGACCTTCTCGTTGAGCGAGAACAACAGGATCCAAATTTCTGGTTTTTCACTCTTAAACTTATTTTCCCCTAATTCCTTTTATGAAAGCTTTTTCCCTTATTAATTTGATTTTTGAAGATACTGTGAAATTTAGGATGTTACAGCTTGGGCACCTATTTTAATTAGAAGCTCGAATAACTCCCAAGCTTTTTAGCTCAACCCGAAAAACCCGCTACCCGCAAAAAATCAAGCTACTCGCAAAAAGCCCGCAAAAAGGTATGGCTCGGGCACCTATTTTAGAAACCCGAATAACTTCCGAGCTTTTTAGCCCAGCTCGATAAATCCTGCTACCCGCATCGGGGCGGGACGGATAGCCCGAGTTGACAACTCTAGATTGGGCCTTTACTCACCCTAAATTTGTCTATTGGACTTCTATTCACCGAAATAGATAGAGACAAATTCCAAGCACCTTGTAATCCATTCCCTCCTACATTTTGCAAAACCCAACCTTCCCATTATGAATTGTACGAAATCCCGCGAAACTGAATCATGGGCTTCCTCATAATCAATTTTAAAATAAGCATGGTTCCCTCCTTCTTTTAACACTATCTAGTATCTGTTTGGTAATCCAACACTAATACTCCCTCTTGTTCTTTTCTTTAAGAACTTCTTGAGAATTTTGTTTTAATTCTTTTTATAAGACCATTTACAAAGTTTTAAGCATTTTATTAGTTTTTACTATCATTACCCTTCATAATTAATGGACTTTTATAGTTTCAAGAGTTGATTAATGAGGGAATTGAATAGAGTTTAAATTTAAATATGGGTAAATTTGATAGTTAGAGGATATTTTTTAAAATCAATCAATTAAATCATATTTTTTTAATATGTGTGTTTGAGTCAAGATAGTCTTATAAATAGGGCCAAAGAAAGTATCAACTAATCTTTGTTACAAGTTTAAGGGAGCTAAAAGAAAGTTTTAAATATTTTTTTGGGAAAGTAAAAGAAAGTATCAACCAATATTTGCAATAAATATGCAATAAATATTAGGAATGATAGTTAAGGAAATGCAACTCACTTTTTGTGTGAGTTTGAGAAAATTTAATGAGCTCAACTAATATTCTTAATTAACATGAATTAATTAGCTTTTGCTTAATTCAAGACCAGAGTAGTGTAGTAAAAGCTCGATTAGAATGAGATATAAGTTATATTTGATAAAATTAACTAAAAAATCAGCTTATTGAATTAATAGTTTTTGATTTAAATAGTTTATCCATGTAAAATGGTATATTTACATAAATTTTATTATATAAATTATATTTTATCTAGACAAATATATTATTTTAGGTAATTACAATTTTTGATTTTTTAATAAACTTTAATTTTTTATTAAAACTTTAATGATTAAGCATTTTATTAAAAATTTAAATAAATAGAGAAATAATTAAAATTAATATAAAAAAAGAGAATAATAACTAAAATAATTTAAATTCTTTTAAATTATTTACATTATATATAACTGTGGATGTTTATTTTATATTTGATTTAATTTTTTAAATTTATTATATTACGATATATATAATTATATATAATAATAAAATTGTAATTGGGTTGCACCGATTAATTGGTAAAATTTATAATATTAATTCTCCTTGATATAAATTTTCCTGACTTCACCTTGATTTAGTACATGTTATTTTAGTGTGATTCCAAACATGTTATCGTACATGCATGAACACTAGAATAAATATAGAGTAAATTGGCGTTTAATTTTCAGAGATTTAATTTTACAAAATATTAAAAAAAAAAGTATCAAATATGTTATGATATGTACGTTATACTCAAATTCTAGGATTTCATTTGGCAAATCAGTAGTTGATTAGTGTACGAGGAACACAAACATGAATATATATAAAGTCCAATCAATTAATCAATCAGAATATATGTTATCTAAAAAATAAATTTGAAACAATCAATCAATCAAACTCAAAGCAAGCACCGTACCTCCTAAAAAAAAAGGACGATGTACGTGAAGTACTCTTGCGAACAAAAAGGGGTTTTGTGATTGAAAAAACCAAAGAAAGGCACTATTGAAATTTTAAGAGCCCATGACCCACAGACGCAGGTTCTGGGTGCAACACGTGCCCTGTTGTGATTATGATTTATGATGAGTTGTGACCGAGCCCTCTTAGACCTTTTGTTTATGTTTTGTTGTTTTCGCATTCAAAGAGGTGTGAGTGAGAGCCAGTTGGAAGCGCAGTCTCTTGTCGGTGCTACAGTGCTGAGACTGAGATTGCGTATAATATGTCTCTGCCGTAACTGGCCATATCACTTCACTGGTAGTATATGGTTACAGTACACTCACTTTGTTAACCAACTTAATTCATGGACTATGCAATCCAACTATTATTAATATAAAAATTTTGGATAATTTTGGATTACTTGCTTGTGACTTGTAAGTTATAATTTGTCTTGGACAAGTTATACTTGTCATGAGTGAAATAAAATAACATAAAGTAAATTGGAGTAGTATATATAAATTAATACGTTAATTTTATTTTTTAATTTGGTTGAGCAAAAATGGAGGGAGAGAGAAAATAAAGTGAATAAAATAATCTTTGTGTATATTTGATTTTGACGTTGAAATTTAGCCAAACTCAAATTTGTATTTATTAACACAATTATTTCTAGTCAGTATTGAAAACGTGAGTTTACTACGTTTTAAACTAAAACCAAACATGTTATTTGTTTGTTTGGTAGAAAAGAAATTAAATTAGAGAGAGAAATTTAAAGATATGAGTTTCACTCAAAAGAATTTCCCTCCTCAAGTTATATGGGCTTTAGATACATCCTCTCATCAAGTTGGTATCTAAATCATATTGCTTGTATAAATTTTTGAGTTTGTTTCTACTCCATCTATTTCTTTTTATTTGTTCATTTTGACGAGGAACACACAAATTAAAAAAGACAATTAATACTTTTGTTTTCATCAATTTTTTTTACACTTTCTATTATATTTATATCTACTTTTATCTTTTTTATTAATTACTTGAGGAAGTAGTGAATAGGGCTGGGCAGTGGTCGGATACGGTTGGATTCGGGCCCAAAAAGTCCAATCCGATCAAACCTCCTGTCCAATAATGTGGCCCATTAACGACCGATTTGGGCCTCGGGTAAATCGGGTTACGACCTTTGCGGGTTTCGGGTTTAACGGGTGGATTAATGCGGGTTGGGCCAAGAAATTGGGCCGCGTCAATTTTTGTCAGATTAAGATTTTGAGGCTTTTTTTTTCTTATGCCAATTTTTTTGAGCTAAACAAAAAAAATGGATTGTCTTATACTGAAACCCAAATTAATCATAATATGACCATTTGAGCCTAAATACATTCTTGACCCAAGAAAAAAAAACAATTACAATCTGTAACAAAAATTTTCACAAAGCAAATTACACTTTGAACCTAATCTATGAAAAAACCCTAATCAGTCCCCATCTTGTTGCCGGACAACCACCATCAAGCCTTAATCCCCATCTTCTTGTTGCCGGACCACCACCAAGGCTCAACCGCACCACTCTGTTGAGCACTGCAGAGCAACAGTTATGGCCTCTCAAGACATTGCCTAGAACCATGAGTCTCATCTTCAAATCTAGCCTTTGCATGTAATAAAAATATGAAATTTTAAGATCCAAACCAAAGAGAAGAAAAGAAAAACACAGATCCAGAGAAGCGAAAAAGGAATAATAGGATCCAAACAAAATGGTAGAAAAAGAAAAATAGAGAACCGGAAAAAACGAAAAAAGGAAAAGTGAGAGAAGAAGAAGGAGAAAGAAAAAGAGAAACCGCCACCTAACAACAACGACCACCATCACGGCTCCGACGCTCACCAGGACGGCCATCGTGGCTGCTTCATCGATCGACCATGGCCTTGCTTGCGGCCTGTACGCTGCACACATCGTTCCTCGCCATAGCGCTGTCACGGTGTTGCATCACATCTGGAACGGAGGAGGAGGAAGGGTGACTGGAATTTCAAATCTAGCGAAAGAGAGTGGGAGAATTCGTGGATCGCGTTGTCGTAGGTGTAAATCATTTCGGTTGGGTCAAATATATATGGATTGTAGAGACGATTCAGTGCTCAAAGCTTTCTAGAATTTCAGATTTGGAATTTTGCAGAGACCCACAAGCAGAGCTAAGGGAATTGCAAGGGGAGAAATGGTTTCCTCTTTCCTGACTGCGGCTAGGGTTTACGAAATGAAAGGGGAACACTTAACTTCTAAAATTTATATGGTGGGCTTACAAGCCTCGGTCGGTATTAGGTACCGACGAAATAAAATTCGTTCACCCGAGCCCGACCAAGGTACTCGTTGTAAACTTGTTTTTTTCATTCTTTCTACCTGAAACCCAGACCGATCGCCTGCAACCAATTTTATTTTTGCGGTTTAGTCGGTTGCGGGTCGGGCTTCAAATTGAAAAAAGAGTAATAAATTATCTCCTGAACTTTTAAAGTGAGATTCGATGGGAAGGGAATTGTTGTGCCTACTGCCAAGTCTCGATCCCAGGGAGCAACTAATGAGTGATACTATGCATATATATCATTAGCGCTACGGTGCGAGATTGGCTCTTGAACTTTGAAAGTATATAAAGAAAAAAATAACATTTTTTCTAAAATGGACAAATAAAAAGGATAAGAGTACATATTTATTTTCTGTCATTTAAGGCTTATATATGTAAAGGGACCTGCTTAAGTTTTTGTTAGGTTCTTGAAACCTACAATGAGAGGTCAGTTGCAACAAATATCTAGTGCCTTTGGTTTTTCACGTGTTTCTGATGGGATGAACTTCTAGTCATATATGATGTAGAGCAACGTGTTCCCTTTTGCTTGGTTTTAGAGAAAAAAAAATGAAAAGAGACAGCAAATGAAGAGGGGAAATGGGTAGAAATTAAATGATGAGAAGGAAGTAAATTTTTAAGATGTTTGATATAAAAAAATATAAAAGTAAGTGGAGATAAAAAAAAATATAATTCCTCTTATTTAGTTAGATAAAAAGTGGAAAAATAAATAAGTTTTTTCCACATAGACAATAATGCCTCTCTAGTCTCTATCTCTGAATAATAATGTAGAGCAAATTTGAGAGGAATGGAAGAGCAAATTAAATTATCAATTAGCATGTGAATGATGTTAATTATCTTTGTGTTTTCTTGATTTAGGAAGAATTGAAGAAACACAATTCATGTACTTACCAATTGTGTTTCCCTCTCATAATTCTTTCCTAATCAAATAATGGAAGATATATAAGCTCCCTTTCTCCACATACTCTATCATTCTTTTTTCTTACTTTTGTCTTCCTCTCATTCCAAGTTCAAATAGTAAAGAATTTGGTTCTTAGGATTTTATTACCCCTCATACTAGTAATTCCATCCTATACTAGTAATTCCATCTTACCTATAAAAAACATACTAGCTAACATAGGTTAGAATAACGTATATTAGTTATTGTTCTTTCACATTTTTATTTGACTTTAATATATAGATATGTGTTCTTAGTGTGAAAAGGGATATGGCCATCGAATCGCGCAAAAAGATATATACCCCCCTCTTTTTTTTTTTTTTCAAATACTAGCATGGTGACTCGTGCGTTCGCACAGAAAAATTTTGGTCTTTTGGGTTTATATAAAAAAATTACATAATATTTATAGTTGAAATATTGAATAGTCAATTTTATATTTACAATAATAGTTTAAGAATGAGTACAAATTAGTGAAAATAAAGTCCATATTTGCAAAAGTAAAAACCTCAAAATTGAAACCAACCCATTTATAGTCATAATTCAAATTCCATCATTGCCTACAAAAATACAATACAGCTTGAAATAAATTAAATATCACAAAAAAACCTCTTTATAAACAACATTTTTTTGTAGAAGAGCAAGTATTTCCATCTTCATCTAGGATTAATATTTTCACACTTTTTCTTGACCTCACTCTAGAGACTGCAACATATAATTGCTCATGTGTAAGTATTTCCACCTTTCCGAATCAACTACTACCAACTTAGACCGAGATGATGAATAAGCACCAAACTCGCCACACCTGCGGACTCTTATGAAACCTCTGTACTTCCATTAGATTCACAATTTGAACAATACCTTTTATTAAATGGATTAATTATAGTTCTAAATAAAGACTTTTCATATACCAATGAGATTGGTTCAAGTGGTACATACTTGATTCCCATTAAGAAATGTCTCGGGTTCGAGCCTTGTGGGTGGAAAAAATCACCGCTGGGAGAGTTAGCTCCACCGGCTCGAACATGATTGCCCCCCGTGGAGGATACTTGTGGTTCACACACAAAACAAACACATTTCATACAATATTGTTTCTTAATATGAATCTTGCTTCCAAAACCTATGTATTCATATGAGTTATTAAAAGTTGATTTCATTATTTTATAAAGAATGGTCTCCCCATGCGATATATATATTTTGCTCTTAAATTATTATATTTTCACATACACTACTTACTTTAAATCTAGATATTAATGTGTTTCTTGTAAATTTGTAGTTTGTCCTACATATTTAAGTATTTACCACATGATTTTAAATTTAAAATGATAATATATTTATGTAAAAAAATTATCCTTAGGTGAATTATATACCTATTGTAATCTATATAGTAAATTAATCTTTAAATAATAGTAAATTTAATATAAAGATTTATTTTCGTGTGATTTATTAAAAATAATATAATATTTTTTAAAAAAAACTATCAATAAATTTAAAATAATTTTAAAAAGTCATTCATTTAATTTATCAAAATTTACTTAATTCTTTAAATTTTCATATTTAATAAATATTTTTTTTAATAATTAATTTGTTAGTATTTACTGATTATAGTGTTACAGTATTTAGCGAATTTTAAGTTTGATATTTATTATTATTTTAGGTTAACTTATAAATTTAGAAATTTATCTTAAATTTTTTATAATTGTTTCCCAATTTATGAATAATTAAATATAATTATATTCATTATTTATTTGCAGTGACTTCTTATAGATTTATTCACATTACTTCCTTCAATATATTTCTTAAAAATGATAATGTTAGACAAAATCACTCTATTTGAAAAATATTCAGCAATTATTATATAATCAATAAAAGTTGATTATCGTTATTTTCATAAAGAAGTATCCCCATTTGATATATTTTTGCTCTAAAATTATTAGAAACTATAATATATATATATATATGAATCTGGTTACATTCATATTGTAGAAATTAAAATCTAAATCAACGTACAATAATTATTATAGTATCCGTAAAAAAAATTAATTATAGTAATAATAATAAGTTTGAATTTTGGTGTAAACCATAGGTATACCCTATTACCAGGGCATCTATTCGGGCTTTGAATTTGATTTGAAACCGACAAAAGATCACACAACTAAAGTAATAAATCTTGGTAACTAAATCAAATTTATACTTTCAAAATATATAAAAAAAGCATGGAAATATGAAAAAAAATATGGGAAATCATTCTCAGTAAAAGTTTTGAATAAAAATGGGTTGGTTTATAAAGCATTTAAACCTCACTATCTATTAAATTAAAACTAATAGCAGGGCATAGAATTGGGAAAAAATTGGCCGTGAAAAAAATCTATAAAACACTAAAACCAACTATCTAGCATTTAAAAACCATTATTAAATTTTTTCTTTCATTTTTTTTTTTTTTTTGTTAAAAAACTATTTCTAAATAGATTTCAAAGAATAGTACAATACAACATAAGTAATGCCATTATTTAATTATTTATCCATTATTTATACACAGCGTATTTAAATAATTAAATTTTTAAATAATTAAATTTAAGTATTTATGTCATTATTTACTGCACAAGAGTATTTTCTTCTTTTATT
Source organism: Sesbania bispinosa (assembly GCA_026901365.1). Taxonomy (NCBI): domain Eukaryota; kingdom Viridiplantae; phylum Streptophyta; class Magnoliopsida; order Fabales; family Fabaceae; genus Sesbania; species Sesbania bispinosa. The sequence goes on from QLOH01000014.1 coordinate 70,545, forward strand.
AATATTAGTTAGGTTTTAGAACGGTAAGAAATAGCTAGTCTAGAAATAAACCCTAAAACTTTTTCACATCCATATATAAATATAAAATATATACTAAAACACATTAATATATAATATACTGTAAAACAAATTTTAATAATAAAAACAAATTATGTTGCGTAACAGTTTTAAGTATAGAATTATATCTCTGGCCTGTGCCATTAATATTTAAGGTAAAAAATTAGTAACTTAATTGTAAAAGTATTTAACGTAGCAAAAAAGACAAAGATTCAATCAAAACTATAGTCAAATATTTATGGAACAAACTGATTGAAATTTGAAATGAAACTATATCATAAGATTCATATTTATACTATTCCAGATTTGTGTCTAATTGAAATAAGGTGACTTATATTTTTTATCAATCCTTCCGCATTTCTTTTTTTATTGTAAATTGATTGATTTATCATTTTTCTGTTGATTCAAAAAAAAAATTGTACATGATCCTAGGATACTAATTACAAAGAACGATATCCATGTATATCTTTTCCATGAAAATTGAAAAAAAGAATATGATTTACGGTTAAATCGAACATTTCTTTTTTGGAATATCTGCAAAATATTTTTTTTGTAATTCTAATCATATTAAATGAGATTTAATTGAAAATGGAGAAATTTACGACTAGGAAGGATTGAAACCAACATAAATAATATATATGAATCTGATTCAATTCATATTGATAGCAATTAATATCTAAATCAACATAACAATAAATTATTTATTACGTGTTTTGTTTAGCAAATTAGAATAAAAAAAATTGAAAATTTTTTGAATTCAAATTTGAAAATTAAGTGCTTTCAAAACTATCAAAATATTTGAAAAATTAATCAATTCATAAGGAAACATAATTAAAAAACACATTTCGTCCTCTCCATTTACAACAGTAGAAAGTTCTATTTAAAAAAAAATAAAAAAAAACACAGATTATCTATGGCTGTGCCATTTTAAACCTCCAATACAGTGCACATGCTTTACTTACATATAACACATGCTTACTAACAAAACCAATCATATTGATCCTTGAAGGTAGTTCATTTTTAACAATTAACTATAACATTAAATTTGATCATTGCATCCTTTAGTAGCATATTGCTTGAAACCAAATCGACCCCATTTTTGAAGGTATTGTTGATGAAGGTATTGGTAGGAAGGATCTCAGTAACAATCTTCCTATTCTTCTATTATTGTTCCAAAAAATCTCTAGCTGTCTTCTCTGTCTTGGCTGTAATAGTATATTTCAGATCTGTACTGTGTTCGCACACCATTTCCCTGTCACAGAGAATGATCAAACTGTCACTGAGTGCTTAAACCACAGGAAGTGCATCGTCACTTAAGTATCACAACTCACATATTCAAAAGAAATGATCTGTATATAACTTCTCATTTGTATTAAAAAAGGAAACATCTATATATTTTAAATATGTTTGAGTCTTTGATTTAACCTCAAAACAGGAAAGACAACAAAAAAAGTAAAAAGAAAGCAGATTTCAGAACTCATCACAAAAATACATAAATAAAGAGACACATGAAAAAAATAGAGACGGAATAAAGGACCTCACCTACCAGTTACAAACCACCACCGATGGCGATAACACGATCGCCACACCACTATGACACCGCTACTCTACGTTCTGCACCCCAATGCACCATATAAATGAAGAGATCAAGAAGCTTTTTTCTGAAATAACAAAAATAAAGAAAAAATAGAAAAGAGAGAGAGGGGACATAACCCATTGCTGCAGCTGCAACTGCTTAGAGAAGTTTGTACTTTCAATGTTCTGGCTAAATTATAAACATGTGAAATGGAATTTAAGTGGGAAAATTTGAATTTGAATCTGAATAAAAATACATGAGAAATAGAAAAGAAAATAATATGGGAAACTACAAATTTTTCGGTAACCGGCCATATTATTGGAAAATAATGGGTAGTCAAAAAGAACAATTAAAACCCAGTATTTATGCATTTAAATCCCATTATGTGCATTTCTATTTTTTATATAATTTTTTAAATTTATTACTAAAAATAGAAGGTGTCTAAGAAGATTGGCTAAGGAGATAATGCATATGAGAGTGCCACATCAGCAAACTTTTTTATTTTCACTTCATCTTTATTTATACTATAGATATAGATATAGATATAGATATATAGATAATTGTTTATTTATAAATTAATAAATTTTATGCGATATTATAGATAATTGTTTATTTATAAATTAATAAATTTTATGCAATATTTATTCAACTTTGATGCATATATAGAAAAAATTATAATTTTTTTAAAAAAATCTATCTATAAAATATTGTTTAATTTTAGAAAAGAGATATTTTGGGAGTGAAAATTCTGAATTATAATGCATTCTCTCTCCATAATATGCTCCTATGATTAATTATAGAAAGAGAATAAGTGAGGTGAATGACACTCTCTCTTTTCATAATATGCTGCACATTAATTAGAATGACAAATTACAGGAAAGAGAATAAGTGGGTGAATAAATGATGACATAAATCTAAATTTTAATTGGCTTTCTTTCTCTTCATAATAGGCTCCACATTTATAACAATTGCTAATTACATTACTAACCCCATTTAGGTGGAAAAGATACCCCTAGACTTCATTCCTTTATATATATAGATATACCCTATCCCTTACCCTTAGAAGAAACCAGGCCATAAAACTCAGAAGTCGGATCACGCCCAACATCATGCCATCTTGTAGTTAAATTTGAGTTAAATATTAAAATTAATTAACAGTTACTCCATGTGTCCCTAATTATAAGACCATTTCAATCATTTTATAAGAAAAATGGGTTAATACATTGGTCTTCTAAAAAAAATTATAGCATTCTAAATATACCCCTATTTAGAAGTCACTACATTTTAGATATATTAATTGTCACAGGTGGAAAACTCTAAAAGTCAATTGCTAATGGTATAGTTGAACATATGTAGATAAAACTCCATTAACTATTCACACTAATCAATATATGGGGAATTAAAAAGAGTTAAACATTAATAAAGGATAAATATAGAAAAAATGATTAATTCTTCTAAAAATTTGCAAAGGGTCACTCAATTTTTTCTAAACGAGGTCATATAAATAGAGAATATTACTAATGTATTTTTTCATGACATTTTATCATTAAATAATTTCACGATCGAGTCTTCTTATCTTGTTGAATAAAAAGTAAGTTTAATATATATAATAAACCACATATATAATTCACATAATAATAAAACATATATACATATAGATTAAAAAATTTCTCGTGAATATCATTATTTGTATTAGTCGGTGCATATAATTCTAAAGTGATAAATAAATGTTGACTCATTTGTTTTTGTTTTTGTGGGTACGTGACCCTCCAATTTGTAACAAGGTGTTATGTTATTGATTGTTGATATAGTTGATATGATAAGGAATTGCCGACATGTATTAGTTTTTACCATGTTACTACATATTCAATTTCAGTTCCAACTTGCACGTTAAGTAGCCTGTCTTTTTTGGCCTTTTTCATTTTTGCTTCTTTTTGTTTTTTTGTTTTTTAAATTTTCTCTCTCTTTATCAGAGTGCGTGTGTTTACTGTTTCTTTTGTGAGTGTGAGTGCATGCTCACACTCTCACTCCTCGCACGTTCCCCTGCCCCCTCTTCATCAATATATCAATCCCCTCTTCTCTCTTCCCCAAACAAACCTTTCTCTCTCTCACACTCTGAATCAAAGGAAGAAAAATCAATGGACATGTACGGTTCCTTTTCTAACCCTTCAGATTGTTTACGCATTGATGATTTTTCAGATTTCTCCAACCATTCCTTCACCGCCACCGATTCTCACCACCTTCCTCCACCGCAGCACCCTTTCACCGATCAATTCTCCGATGACCCCAATTTCTTCATCAATTTCCCTTCCATCCCCGTAAGACCCCAATTTCAATTCCCATTCTTTTCTTTTTTCTTTCTTATTTTATTTTTTTACATTACTTCCGCCATTTTCCGTTCGTTTCATGTTATTTATTTATTTTATTTTTCTTTATGGCCACAGAGCGACGAAGCAGCAGAGCTCGAATGGCTCTCCCAATTCGTCGACGACACGACATCGTTTGACGATTTCCCGGCGAGGCACATTATCCCCATGGAATCCCACACGACGTCGTTCCTCAAGAATAATATTAATAATGCTACAAATAATAATAACAGTAGTTAGTAAGAATAGTCATAGTAATAATCCCAAATCATCAGAGGTAATTCCTTCGTCGTCCTCGGTGGCCGGAAAATCGAGATCGAAGAGGGAGGGGAATGGAGGGTCACCGGCCGGAGAGGGAGGGGTTAGGAGGTGCAGCCACTGCGCATCAGAGAAAACACCGCAATGGAGAACGGGACCACTAGGTCCGAAGACGCTTTGCAATGCGTGCGGTGTGAGGTTCAAATCGGGTCGGCTCGTGCCCGAATACCGACCCGCAGCTAGTCCCACCTTCGTGCTGACTCAGCACTCCAACTCTCACACCGGAAAGTCATGGAGCTCCGTCGCCAGAAGGAGCTGCTCCGCCAACAACAGCAGCAGCAACAACAGCAAGAGCAATGCTATCGTCACATGCATGATTTCAAAGTTTGCTGACGTGTCGTTTGTCGGTGCTCTTTCTTTTTTTTTAATTACTAAACTATCATATTATTACCGTCATGGTGTATGATATCCATTATTATCCAATGCATTGCTCAATAATCGTTATTACTACATACAGTGAAACAGAGTTAGCTCTATTTGTTTCGTGGGTGTTTTGCAGCTTTGTTTTTTATTACGCGGAATTGGCTCTGATCTCAAATTGAGTAAAATTTTGGTTTTCCTTTTTCTTCCCTCTTTTTTCCCTTGTGGGTTAGCTACTAGCTAGACCAAGGTACACTAGTAGTGAGGGACCTTTTGTGAGAAAAAAAGGGAAAAGGTCGTCCCTCATTGTTCCGGGTTTAAAGCTTCAACTACCCTTTGCTACCTTTTTTTTTTGAGATAATAAATTTATATAAAAAAACATATAACAACTTATATACACATTTTTTTCTTTATATCTCTCTATCATATCACCTATCATATCTCACATTTTTCTCTCTTCTTTTTTTTTCTCTCTTTTTCTTTCATGATTGTATGTTATGGTTATAGGAATATGATTTCTCTTTTATTTTTTCGCCAAACTCACATTCGAGAGAGAGAGTACATTACAAGGACTTGCACGTGATGTAGCGCCAAGTGAGGCCAATTTTGGATACTGAATAATAGTCTTGACCAGATCCACCTGTATGCATTGAGATATTATTAATTATTAATTATATTAATACTGCATACATGGGATAGATCATGTAATATTTTTTTACCCCTAGATGTGTCAATTATTGCTTAAAGCTGTGATTGCAATAAATGGTAGTTACTATTAGGATAATTTTTGGTAGACACACCCATAGTGGGGTCTATACTAATGTTTTGGTTTGAAATGAGATTAAGAAAAAGAAGAAAATAAAGGGGAAAAAATAAAAGGAAAGTAAAATGATTTTTGAGTTGTTGGATTTGAGTGAGAAAAGGAAAATGACTTGAATATAAATTACTCATTTGTCCTTATTCTTAAAAAAATATTATTATTATTACTATTTTAATATTTATATTATTATTACTTCTTTTATTATTATTATTATTAGAAATATATTTGTTATAGATATTAGCCCCTCTCTGAGGTGTGCAGTGATTTTTATTTAGATCGAGAATGAGGGCAGATTTGGAAAAAGGGTCAAATTGTGTTATATGTCAATTTTCATGCCTATGGTGACCGGAAAAATTTTTATGGGTCCCACGTTAAAAGTTTTGCATCCTCCTACTTTTCACCATCAACCAAACAATAATAGAACAGTGTTTTCATCTCATTTTCTTGGATATGGTTTTCTTTTCGTTCATTTCCGTGTCCAAACAAAGCGTAAAAGAGTGATGAGAAGAGAAGAGAAGAGAGAAAATTGATAATGTAATAGGTAATATTATGTGATAAAAGAAAATGATAGGAAAAAAAGAGGAGTTAGGTGAGAATCGAAAACTGGAAATATGGATTGTCTGGATCATTGTTGACATATAAGTTTATGCATGATACTCAAGAGTAAGGATTATTTCATAGTTTTTTATTCTTATATTTATCATCGGGTAGACAAAAAGGGAGGTACAGATGAAATTCAAATCACCTGTCCTATTTCCTATATCATCTCCTGTCCTACTAATAATAGTGTGACGACTCATTTAAAATGTCCAACTAAACATCCTTATATTTTTAACATTGTTATTGTTGTTGTTACATCAAAACCAAATGGCAAAAAGACAAACAAATGAAAATTAAAACCACACAAAGCTTATCAAATTAACGAAAAGCTCGAGTGGTTGGATGTGCATGTTGATAAGTTGAAATTTGAAATTGCACAATGTAGAGGAGTTGAAAATAAGTAGTGTACACACGAAAACTCATTTAGAGATCTCTATAAATAGTGATCTTGGCAATCCATTGAAGCCAAGCAAGTGAGAAGTAAGAAATCAGTGAGAGAAAAAAATAAAGAGTGAGAATAAATCCCAAAAAGTGAGTGTGTGAGAAAAATATACCAGGTATATTTTTAGGTATTATCTCCAGTGCTCGATCCTTGGTACTACAAATTGTAGTATTTGAATAGGAGTGGGACTCACTGGGAAACACTATATTTGTATATGGAAAGGATATTGTAACTATCCTAAAATATAGTGGAATATTTTTTCGGAATTTGTCTCGCGGTTTTTTCCCTCTTGATATTGGGGGCTTTCCACGTAAAATATTTGGTGTTACTTTTTTACTTTTTCACCTTTTCATCTTTATGATTGTTGTGCTACTCGGGTCGGGTGGTAGATCTAGCTCTAATAGATATACTTTTGTGCTCGTTGCTATATTTAATTTACACTGTGAATCAGCCCGAGCCTAACTCTTTATGTATATCACTATTTTGCGATTCCAACTAGCTCCCCTTTTTTGTGAATATTTTTCCTACCCTCCTACTTTTTCACGCCTGCATACCTCTTTGTTCCACATGCACACTTTTATGTTGAGTTTCTTCCTCATAGTTTTCGTTCGTTGTGTTGAGTCACTCATTTTTTGCTCGCACTTATGTTGATCATTCTCACCTGACATTGTTTTAGGTTGTTCCCGTTCTTGGTGCGTCTTCCTTAGACCTTTCCTTGGATGTTGTAGGGTGCTATCAATATATTAAGGAGTTATCTTTCATGGATTAACTTGTCAAGAAACAAGAATTTTGTGATTAATGAACTCATATGACTTTTTTGACTATCATCCTTAAAATATCTCAACTTGAATTTCATAAATCTCCACAAGCAAGCTCAATGTCTTTATTCATTTTCGGAGTTACACTTGAAGAGTTACCTACTTGAAAGCGCTAGTCCATCTCTTGTATATGCATGTTTTGTTAGAACCACAGGAAACACTAGAAGGGAGGTTGAATAATGTTTTATAATTCTTTACAGATTTTCTGAAAACCTTTAAAACAAGCAAACTGTTTGAGAAAAGATTTGAGCAACCTTCCGAAACTGATGCAACTCAGCAAATTGAATAAAATCCTTTTAAAATTATTTTGAAATACTTTTGTGTGATAAAAATATTGTTTTTTTGTGTAGATTTATAAACGCACTTTTCAGAATCCTCCTTAGTTAGATAAAAACTAAATGTAAAGAGACAAGGGTTGAGAGAACTTAGCCACAGAAATTTATCCTGGTTCACCCACCAACTCAGTGAGCTACGTCCAGTCCCACGGCAAACACATCACTGGATTTTCACTAACTCAGATCTGATACAAGTATTATTTGAACCCAACCTCTTTAGGATAAACACAAGTATTCTTTGGACAAAGCCTCTCCAGGCTAAACTAAGTATTCTTTGGACACAACCTCTCCAGGCTAAACTAAGTATTCTTTAGACACAACCTCTTGAGGCTAAACTAAGTATTCTTTATTCCTCCAAGCCTCTCCAGGCTCTCAGACACTTTTCAGTTTACAAAGATACATAGTTTAAGCTTCTGAGAAACTTAAACACGAAAATTCTTGTACAAAGGATAACTGAGTAAGACTCAGGATACAAGGGATAAAATCTAAGTACAAGGAAATTCAACGGTGATACAATAGAATTTTTGTAGAGTTTTGGCTTGATAATATTTTCATATAAAGCTTGGCCGACTCTCATTTGGGTTTTGCCAGGGCTTCACCAGGGGTTCGCCAAGGGTTCCACCACTTAAAGTCTTTCAAGAAGCTATATATAGAGAGTTAGAAATGAATCCGTTGAAGAGAGCTTCATCTATTGTTGAGAGATAACATTTAATGCGGTTTGAGACGTTGTGAAACAATCTTATGATAGCTTCTGACTTTTGAGCTTTGCAGGTGTTGCAGTTTGCAGCACTGATCTGACACGAACAACAGGTTCCGTTTAAGGTAATATGGCTTTGACAACGAAAAGGAACTCTGAAAGCATTCCTTAAATGAATTAAACTTGTTTCATACGTTAAGGATGTGTGATGACTTGAGCAGGCATCTTACATGCTTCAGTCAACAGCTAAAACGAGGTCTTCAACAATTCTTGTCTAAATAGTTCTGTAGCACTTCAGAAGGTAGAAATGGATTCAGCAGGTCTTGACACTTCAGAAGGTTTCCTCACATCAGTAGGTTCAACTTGAGGCTTCTTCTATATAGCACTTGCTGAAACAATAAAGCAAAATACCTTCAAGTGATATTGTTCTCATAATAAATCATCTCTTTTTAAATCAAATTTAATTTGTTATCCATTAAAACTTAGGATATGTGAGTCTTGAATCCGATTTGAATACTTAAATTGATTTTGAGACTCAACATGTTTCACTTCACTTGATCATCTTGACCTTTTGACAATGATTTCTTCTCTGAATTACCTATTTGGCTCTCCATAGCCAAATTAAATACCAAATACTTTATTTAATCTTTAAAACTCGTCCTTCTTGAGATTGAAAAACAACATGTTGACTGGAACAATTCCTGATTGGTTAGGCCGGCTTGGAAGCCTAAACTATCTTGATCTTTCTTTGAGTTTTTATCGGTCCTATTCCTATAACTTTGGGTAATCTTCCATCCTTGAAAGACTTTGACGTTGTCTTCAATCACTTGACTAGTAGCCTTCCTGAAAGGTTTGGGCAATTGTCCAATTTAGGGGTGTTGGGCGTGTCATGTACCAATTATCCCAAAAGCTTAAGCTATTGGGTTATACCATATGAATGATTTTATCCTAACATGGCCCTCACGCAAGAGCTCATTGGGCTTGAAGCATGGAAAATGTATAGGCTCATTTACATTGTGCTGAAATTAAACCTTTTTTTATCGGAATAATGGGGGCAAGGATTGGACCCTTGACCACTTGGTCATAGCTAGAGGCTTTGACACCATGTCATGAACCAATTATCCCAACTGTAACGTCCTAATTTATTAATTCAAGGATTACGTCCGTTGGAAACGCAATGCCCGGATATACGAAATTATTTCGCGCATTATCGATATCGCAACACAATCATGAACAAAGCTTAGGTAATCCAGCAGTTACTTAAGCAACATATAAAACAGTCATTTATACATAACCATTTCAATGCCAACAATGGCTCCAATCATAATACAAAATAAAACTACGTACAGGCTAAATAATATGCGTCTTGAAACAATCATCACATGGCCTTTAAGGATCCACATGTACCAAAGTATCCAATTCCAAAAGAATAATTCAGCCTATACAATCAAAGGAATCCAAATACAATAAAGAGGTCACATGACCCATCAACCACCTTGCCATCCTTCAATAAGTTCCCTGGCTGAGAGCCTTACACATCTAAATAAATCCACAAAACGTGTGATGAGACTAAAGTCCCAGTGAGTGTGATCATGCTAGGTGCAGGTACCTGTGTACAAACAATTCACACACACACACACACACAAACACAGTGGAAGTAGGTACCCAAAGTCAAACACATTACTTTGGCCTTCAACATATAAGGAGAATAATAGAAAGGGTTTACAACAGTTATTCATTTCCTCAACCTTAACTACACCAATTCCCTACATGTTCCTTTAATCATAGAATGGAAATAACTTCAACCACATACATAACCAAGTTCACATCATCAATATGCCAACATTTCCCCAAAATCCCCAAATCTCCTAACCTAGGGGTTGAGCCTCAAGGCAAAACACCCATCAAATCCAAACATTCAACCAATCCAAAAATATACATTTCATTCCATGCACAACAAGCAATAGAGAAAGGGAATAGAGGAATGGGGATCATACAAGAGGAGACATGCACACACAAGAATGAAGTGAATGGGGAGAACAACACTCGCCTCTAATAAAGAAAAAAGGAGATGGAGAGGTGAGGAGGGTGATTCCAAGCCTTAGGGATGGTGGGGGAAACCGTCAATCAAGCATTCCTTCTTCTTTCTTACCCCTTCTCTCTCTAAGTTCTTCTTTTCTCTCTCTAAGAGCCCTAATTGAATGTAATAAATGAGGAGGGGAAGAGTTAGGGTTTTTTGTTTTAAAAAACATAATTCTCGTGCGCTCTCTCGAGCGTTAGCTCGCTTGAGCGCTTGAACACAGAGAACATCCCCTGATGCTGCAGTGGTGCGTGCTCGCGCGGGCCTTTATGCGCTTGAGCGCGCTCGAATTCAGAAACTTCGCTCACTTGAGCGAGCCCCAACTCAGAGGCTTTGCTCATTTGAGCAAGCCCTGGCTCACTCGAGCGAGCCTACCTACACTCAAATACTTCCCTTCTTTTGCTTTACTACTCCTTCTCCCCTCTATTCCTATAGTATTAACCCCATATCTGGTACCGTGCAATTGTTGGCATCATTAGGTTTTGGTCAAGATTCTTGGCTTGTAATCCATGATTACTTGAGTAGAGAACTTCTAAGCTATCGTGCTCTATATATTAAATTATTTTGCAGTTGACCGCTATAATCAGTTAAAGATGTCTTTATTTGTTGATTGTGGGAAAATAGTTTCAGTTGACAAGTGGATGACACTACCAGATATGGGATATGTCGTAGCATCAAGGTATAAGTTGGTGCTTGTTTCACTATCGAAATAAGGATCCATGCCATTTTTTCCACTTAGAGGACATCCAAAATCATCACATCAAATTATTTGCATTGGATACGTTTGTGGTAATCACTTTGTTCGGGTATTAAACTATTCTTATATTAAATTTATCATTAAATTTTTATATTATATTAATCTAATCTTGACATTATGCTTTGCAGGTTTGAAGGATGGATGTCTGATACCACCCCACTGCTTTACAGTGGCGATCGAATTGTCTGCTAGATGCCGAGGCTTGGGAGTTTCCATATTACGAGAGAATGGTTGCATTTATCACATTATTTACTGACATTGAGACCTAACATGTACCTACTGTATTTGATTTGTCGTAATCTCACGTTAGGTAGATAATGAAGGAACGAGTAACCTTTACAAGTCTCCATACATAATCCAACAGGGTTTATTAGACCATACAAAATACATATATAATCAACATATCATCTAAGAGGTGGAATCGTCCTTGCCCCTCCTCTTCCGCTGGTATGTGCTAGTGATCCTCGTGCATTGACACTGTTGGCCTAACTGGGCCATCCTCAATGCCTCATGGGTCAACATCTCACCATCCGACCCTGGTATGACCATGTCCGTACTTAATAATGCCTGAAGTCTTTCTGTAATTCCCGCAAGAAAAACCTACATCATAACAAAAATGTAAGTAATTAACGAACAAATTTTATATGTTAAAATTGTTTATTACTATTTCACAAAGATATACCTAATGAGAACTATCGTCTGGGGTCCTACTAGAGATATTCTGACTCCCACCAAATGCCGACACTCTACGAGGCAATGGATCATGAACTCTATCCTCATGTGGTATAAGATATGGATGTTAAACTAGTCGAAACCAGTCCAAATATCCATGAATGCACTCCCCTGCATGAGTGACAAGAGGTCCTCTCCTACTCTCATCCAACAAGTGGTCGTGGTAGTGGAGGAAATGGGCAGCTGAGGGAGGCACTAGCAACTGCACATGTGGTGAAGGGGGAATGCTCTATATATGCCCATACTATCACAGTACCCGGTCTAGAAGATGAGGTAATGGTGAATCGTTGGATGTGATGTATCCACAATACCAGCAAACATCATGGAAAGGACGATATGCCCTATGTGTGATATACGGTGTCCATATGATGTCCGAGTGGCGTATCCGATCCAAGTATTGACGTGCGGTCACAATGTGTGGAAAGTGCTCCAAGATCTAAAACTGATAAACAATTTATTTAACATGTAAACTATTGCAGTGATATGTTTAAAATTATGACAACTCAACATTTATTACTTTTTACCTGAAATAGTGTAAAGTAACCTGCTAGCTGACGAGTTTGATGTAAACTGGCTTCATTAAGCTGCTCCTAGAGGTAAGCCAATGCAATTGCACCCCAAGCAATCTGGCCCACTAATGCCAAAACTCGGAACAACTCCAAGTACTGTACTCAGACAGCCATCACACTCTTATCAGCAAATATGGTACATCCAACTAGGTGGAGCATATATACCCTTGCGCGTATGTCAACTGGTTCTGCTCCACGTTGTTTTGATACACACTACGGAGCCAACTGAGCCTAACATTAGGGGCCCGAGTGTATTCTGTCTCTGCAGATGCATCACTACATGATACTCCAAGTAATATGACCAATAACTCATTTGCTTCATTCTTACGCATGGATGGCGAGAAGAAGAACCTACCATGTACCGGTATATGCAGTTAGTTGTTCACATCATCCAGTGTGATGTTCATCTCACCCACTGGCAGCCGGTGGAAGCTGGATGTGTCTTTGTGCCATCTCTCAGCAACGCAAACAACAAACTCCTGTCAATAAGAGAGTGGGTACCCTACCAGTGCTCTACCTGTCGCGTTCTATGTTGTCGGGCAGATGCAGTAGGCCGAATTCGCTCTACAGCTTCACCTCGACCTCTGCTAGGTGAACCATCACCTCTTCCACCTCCTCTTCTCACCACACTGTAAATAAATAACAATTAAATAAAAAGAACACAAAAATAAATGACAAATAAACCATAATAAAAGACACTTATTAAATTCACATATATACGAACACCTATGTCCGTATATTTTTTTAGAAAATTTCATACCTATACGGATACGCTTGCATGTATATTTTTTTGGAAAATTTCTAACTGTACGGACACACCTGTCCGTGCTCTTTACGGATCCGTGTCCTTTACGGACAATGTAGTTCGGATGCCTTCCCGGACGCATGTGTCCGTTGCATCCCACAATAAAGTATCCGGACGACCATGTCCGTGTAAAATTCCGGACACGAGGGTGAGTCCGTTTTGCGCTCCATCTTTGTTAGACAAGTGGCCTCACTAACTTAAGAGGGGGGGTGAATTAAGTTATTCAAAATTATCTATTCTTTCGATTACTTAATTATCTTTCCCTTATTGTGTTTAAAATTCCTTTTCAAAGATGAAGTATGAATGTTTACTCTTAATATAATGAAATTGTAAATGCAAAAAGTAAACAAGAGTTAAGGGAAGAGAAATTGCAAACTTGATTTATACTGGTTCGACCAATCCACTTGCCTACGTCCAGTCCCCAAGTACACTTGAGATTTCCACTATTTGTAAAAGTCTTTTACAAACAATTAATCCTCCAACACCTTGGAACCCTTCCTTGTGTTGAGAATCAATCCACACATCAAGAGAGGCACCCTCTCTTCACAATACAATTACAAATTGAATCGATGAATACAATTAGACTCTCCTTTAGAGTAGATATTACAAGTTGAAAGCCTATAAGAACTCTTAAGATTTGCAAGTTTAGGCACAACTTTGATTGATGTAATAAATTTTCTCTTTTGAATTTCACATGAGTAATCTAGTTGATTTCGAAAATGAGACATATATATATATATAAGAATGTTAATGAAACATTGTAAACCTTGATCAGAAGTCATGTCTCTTCAAGATTTTCAAAAATAGAACTCTGGTAATCGATTACAAGGATTTGGTAATCGATTACACAGTTCAATTTGCGAACAGTTGTGCCTGAAATTCAAAATTTGAATTTCCTGCACTCTAGTAATCGATTACATAGTTCAAATTTTTTTAACTTTAAAATTATGGAACTTCTGGTAATCGATTACACATCTTGGTAATCGATTACCAGTTCAAAATTTATTCTTTTGAACTGATTTTAACTTTATAAAATATTTTATTGAATTTTCTATTTAGTGCCAAATTCCTTTGCAAATATAAGATTTCTTTTGACATTTCCCTCAAAAAATGCTCCATCACTACTTAATTTGGTCAGGGTATAAAATAAGGACTGATCAATAACAATTGGGATTCTCTTAACTTCACTACGAATTACCCCATCCGTGATTTTCAGATTGCTATAAAAAATCCTAACTAATTGAGGATAAATTTGTGAACGCAGTTGCATAAAATCCAACAACCCACAAGTACGAAAAGTTTCGTAACAGTCAAAACCTTGGTTTTCAAAGAACTCTACGCTAAGATACTTAGGTTCGATGATATCTCTAGTTGAAAATAGAGAATAATACATCTCCGTTGAGCATTGGTCGAAAATAGAGCGAGAGAGCGAGATGGATTGGGGGCTGCCGGAGTATCACCGGAGGTGTCTTGACGAGGTTGACGAGGAGCGGAGCGTTTTTGACGTTTCGATGGTTCTGCCATTTGAGGAGATGATTCACGAAATTGTTCGGTGGGATTTGTGAGGATGATGAGAGGAAGTGTTTGCAAGAAACGGGACTTAATTCCTTTAAGAAATGAAGAAGTTGTGAGGATTTAGAGGATTTGGAGGTTAGGGCTCGCGCACAGCAGAGAGAGAGAGAGAGAGAATGATTGGTTCGCGAACTGCACGTTCGTATTTATATCCTTCGCAGACTGGTAATCGGTTACGCCGTGTGGTAATCGATTACCACGTTTCCAGAAATGATAAAATTGTCGCAGGTAATCGATTACGGAAACTATGTAATCGATTACATTAATTTGCTCTCTGGTAATCGATTACTTCACAGTGGTAATCGATTACACCAAAAATGGCTCTCAGGTAATCGATTACTTCACAATGGTAATCGATTACTTCACAATGGTAATCGATTACCAGGAACCCAGATGAGCATCTGAATGATTCCAAGCTCTTTGGTAATCGATTACACCTACTATGTAATCGATTACACACTTCCCAGAATTTTTATTTTGGGTTCTAAACCATTTTTATCCCTAAAAACTTTTATGAATCTAAGTTGGAAACATCTAGAATACTTAATTCTCTCCTTATTGTAAAGAAACTGTCCTTAGGTAATGGCTTGGTAAAAATATCTGCAAGTTGTTGTTTAGTCTCAACGAATTATAGAACACGGTCTCCTTTTTGCACATGATCTCTAAGGAAGTGATGTCTAATCTCAATATGTTTGGTTCTAGAATGTAACACGAGGTTCTTAGACAAGTTAATGACACTTGTATTATCACAACGAATTGGTATATGATCTATATTTAAGCCATAGTCTGAGAGTTGTTGTTTCATCCAAAGTATTTGGGCACAACAACTTCCAGCAGCAATGTATTCTGCCTCAGCAGTTGATAGGCAACACTATTTTGCTTTTTACTATGCCAAGACACTAAAGCAGACCCAATAAAATGACAAGTACCGCTGATACTTTTTCTATTAGTTTTGCATCCCGCAAAATCTGAGTCAGAGTATCCTACTAGATTAAAAGGCATGTTTTTAGGATACCATAATCCTAAATTTACAGTTCCTAAAAGATATCTCATTATCCTTTTAACAACACTTAAGTGAGATTCTTTAGGGTTTGACTGATATCTGGCACACAAATATACACTAAACATAATATCTGGTCTACTTGCTGATAAATAAAGAAGGGATCTAATCATACCTCGATATCGCTTTATATCTATTGACTTCCCATCTTCATCCTTATCCAAATAGCAAGCAGTACTCATAGGTGTGACCATATGTTTAGCATTTTCCATTCCAAATCTCTTGAGTAGTTCCTTGCAGTACTTGCTTTGGTTGATGAATATACCATTTTTGGTTTGTTTGATTTGCAGTCCAAGGAAGAAGTTCAACTCGCCCATCATAGACATTTCAAACTCACTTTGCATGTCATTAGAAATTCTTTGCACATATTTTCATTAGTAGCACCAAAAATAATATCATCAACGTAAATTTGTACTAATTGAATGTCATGCATTTTTCTTTTAATAAAAAGTGTGGTATCAAACCTTTCCTCTAGTAAATCCTTTTCTAACAGAAATTTGCTTAATCTTTCATACCAAGCCCTAGGTGCTTGTTTTAATCCATATAGGGCCTTTTTCAATTAAAAACATGATTAGGCAATTCTTGATTTTCAAAACCAGGAGGTTGTTCTACGTACACTTCTTCTTTAATAAATCCATTAAGAAATGCACTTTTTACGTCCATTTGATACAATTTGAAATCCATTATAGAAGCATATGCAAGTAGCATCCTAATGGCTTCTAGTCTTGCTACTGGTGCATAGGTTTCTTCATAATCTATATCTCTTCTTGATTATATCCTTTGGCCACTAACCTAGCTTTGTTTCTAACAACTATACCATGTTCATCTAACTTATTTCTAAATACCCATTTTGTGCCTATAATTGGATGATTACTTGGTCTATCAACTAGATCCCAAACATTATTTCTGTCAAATTGATTTAATTCTTCTTGCATAGCAATAATCCAATGTTCATCTTTTAAGGCTTCATCTATATTTTTTACTTCAATTTTAGAAACAAAAGTCATATTATTGCATATGTCTTTAATAGAGTGTCTAGTTGTTACCCCTTTTGAAATATCTCCTATAACGTTATCAAGAGGATGATCTTTTAAGGTTTTCCACTCTCTTGGAAGATCTAAGTTTGTTTGATTCTCATTTATTGTAGAATCTTCCATGTTTTCTTCTCTTTTTCTTTAAGAGCTTCTTCATCTATGTGAGTATTTTCTAGAGTATCTACAATATCATCAATTATTTCTTTTTTATTATAAAATGAACTAGACTCATCAAAGGCTACATGAATTGATTCTTCTATTGTCATAATTCTTTGTTATAAACTCTATAAGTTTTACTATTTAATGAATATCCAAGAAATATTCCCTCATCTGATTTATCATCAATTCCCTAGGTTGTCCTTTCCATTATTTAATACAAAGCATTTGCATCCAAAAACGTGAAGATGAGAGATGTTTGATTTTCTACCATTGAATAGTTCATAGGGTGTTTTCTTTAAAATTGGCCTAATTAGAGCCCTATTCATAGTATAACAAGCAGTACTGACTGCTTCTGCCCAAAAATATTTAGGGATGTTTGAATCATTTAGCATGGTTCTTGCCAATTCTTCTAGTGACCTATTCTTCCTTTCAACTACTCCATTTTGTTGAGGAGTCCTAGGGGCAGAAAAATTATGTTCTATTCCATTTTCATCACAAAACTGGTCAAGATTTTATTTTCAAATTCCCCTCCATGGTCACTCCTAATGGATGTTATTTTAATGTTTTTCTTATTTTGAATCATTTTTGCAAATTTCTTAAAGGCATTAAAAGCATCACTTTTATTTGCAAGAAATAATGTCCATGTATATCTAGAGAAATCATCCACTAAGACTAGAGCATAATAACTTCTCCCAAAACTCATAGTTCTAGAAGGCCCAAAAAGATCCATGTGTAGTTGTAATGGCCTAGAGGTTGTTACTATGTTCTTTGATTTAAATGATACTTTTACTTGTTTTCCCTTTTGGCAAGCATCACAAAGTTTGTCTTTTTCAAATTTTTTTTAGGCAAACCTATTACTAAGTCTTTTGATATTAATTTATTTAAATGATCCATATTAATATGAGCAATTCTTTGATGCCATAGCCAAGATTCATCATTTTTACTAATAAGGCACTGATTATGATTTGTAGTATTATCTAATTTATCTTATATACATTATTTATTCTATATCCTATATACTACTAATGTTTTTGTCATGTTTGGATTCAATAACACAATTTTGTGAGTCAAATGATACTAAGAATCCTTTATCACATAATTGACTAACACTAATAAATTTCCATAAGGCCATCAACAAGTAGGACATTTTCTATGAGGTTGAGTGATTTGTACCTATTTTTCCGATTCCTAAGATTTTACCCTTGTTGTTATCTCCATAGGTAACATGTCCACTATTCTTTGGAGTGATGTCCATAAGTTTTGAGATATCTCCGGTCATGTGCTTGGAGCATCCACTGTCGATGTACCAAGTATGTTTCATGGAATCCTACAAGTCACAGAATTGTTTAATTTAGGTACCCAAACTTTCTTTGGGTCCTTAGTGTTAGTGCTAATTAAAGATCCTTTTGGGATCCACATCATATTTTTGAGATTTGTAGGATTCTTTCTAAAATAACAATTTGATGCACTGTGTCCTTTCTTCCCACAATAGAAGCATGTTAAGAATGGAGAACTTGTGGATTGAGAAATTACAAATAAGTTCTTATAATTCTTTTGTTGAGATTGAGGATTAAATCATAATCCTGCCTTATCAAATACACATCTTTGATTTCCTAAAATAACATCTAGATTGTTTTTACCAAAGGTAAATTTTGCAAGAGTAGTGTTTAACTTTTTAATTTATTCTTTATGTTTTAGGCATGATGTGCAAGGATGAATTTCTTTACTATTTTCTAAATTAATGATAGAACATAAATTTTCATTTTTAGAATTTACTAATTTGATTTCATTTCTAAGATTATCTAGTTCTTTATTTAATTTAGAAATTTCTTTCCAAGTTTTGTAGTGGTTTTCTTATAAGATTAAACTAGTTTTGCTAACTTAAAGATTCTTTGTGTAAATCATTAAATGCTTCTTGCAATTCATCAAATGAGATGGATGTATTGTTGTTAGAAGATGTTTACCTCTTCTTCACTTTCGTAGTCTCTGGCCATAAGTCCTAGTTGACTGTTTCATCTCCTGAGTCATTGGAAGCTTATGTCATTATCATCCATGTGATGTAGCTTTCTTTGCTTGCTTCTTATCTTTGAAAGTCTTCTTGTTTGATTTTTCCATTCTCTTCTTGTAAATAGGGCAATCTAGTCTAAGATGCCCTGTTGGTTGCATTCAAAGCATTTTTGGATTGATTGAGAATCTTCTCCTTTCTTCTTTGTGTTAGTTGTAGGATCTTCTTCTAGGGTTTCCCTCTATTTCTTAGGAATTTGGGTTGAATCTTTTAACGAATAAACTAAACTCTTCGTCATCATCCAAGTCCTCATCTTCAATGATCTCTCTCTTCTTCATGAATGGATGATGATAAGCTTTGAGAGCAATGCTTTTCTTACTTCTATCATTCTCTTCATTTTGGTTTAGTCTTATCAACTCCAATCATGTTGTTGTAGTTTTCCAAATAGTGAGTGAAGAGTCATGGTTGTGAGGTCTTTTGATTCTGCAATTGCTGTTACTTTTGGTTGCCACTGCCTACTTAAACATCTCAAACTTTGTTAATTAAATCTTCATTGGAAAAACCCTTTCCTAATGATGCAAGATGATTAACTATATGAGTGATCTCTTTTGCATGTCTTGTATGCTTTCTTTTGATCATTCTAAATAGTTCATTTCATGTGTGAGGGTGTGTATTCTAGATCTTTTCACATCACTTGTTCCCTCATGAGTTTATTTCCAATGTGTCCCACATCTCTTTAGCACTTTTACAGTTTGATTACTCTGAAATATTCGTCTATACCTAATGCAGATGTAATTTATGGTTTTAGCCTTTAGGTTGTATTGAAATTTCCTTTTATCCTCTCACTCCATTGATCCCTAGGTGTTATCTTAACTTCATCCCCTATTGCATTGACGGAACAAAAGTCCATTTTCTATAGCATCCCATATATTTAGATCTATTGACTCGATGAATATTTGCATTCTTGATTTCCAATAATGGAAACCTTCTCCATTAAATAAGGTGAGTTCGTTAAAGGAGTTTCCTTCTCTGCGAAAAGGGTATTTGATGAGTCCTATGTGATCTTGAGGCTTCTAATCCTAAACCAAGATGCAAGCTCTGATACCACTTGTTAGACAAGTGGCCTCACTAACTTAAGAGGGGGGGTGAATTAAGTTATTCAAAATTATCTATTCTTTCGATTACTTCATTACTTCTTTCCTTATTGTGTTTAAAATCCTTTTCAAAGATGAAGTATGAATTTTACTCTAATATAATGAAATTGTAAATGCAAAAAGTAACAAGAGTTAAGGGAAGAGAAATTGCAAACTTGATTTATTCTGGTTTCGGCAATCCACTTGGCCTACGTCCAGTCCCCAAGTTCACACTTGAGATTTCCACTATTTGTAAAGTCTTTTACAAACAATTAATCCTCCAACCACCTTGGAACCCTTACTTGTGTTGAGAATCACTCCACACATCAAGAGAGGAACCCTCTCTTCACAATACAATTACAAATTGAATCGATGATAAAATTAGACTCTCCTTTTAGAGTAGATATACAAGTTGAAAGCCTATAAGAACTCTTAAGATTTGCAAGTGTTTTGCACAACTTTGATGATGTAATAATTTTCTCTTTTGAATTTCACATGAGTAATCTAGCTTGATTTCGAAAATGAGACATATATATATAAGAATGTTAATGAACATTGTAACCTTGATCAGAAGTCATGTCTCTTCAAGATTTTCAAAAACAGAACTCTGGTAATCGATTACAAGGGTTTGGTAATCGATTACACAGTTCAATTTGCGAATAGTTGTGCCTGAAATTCAAAATTTGAATTTCCTGCACTCTGGTAATCGATTACATAATTTGGTAATCGATACACAGTTCAAAATTTTTGAACTTTAAAATTCTGGAACTTCTGGTAATCGATTACACATCTTGGTAATCGATTACCAGTTCAAAAATTTATTCTTTTGAACTGATTTTAACTTTATAAAATATTTTATTGAATTTTCTATTTAGTGCCAAATCCTTTGCAAATATTAAGATTTCTTTTGACATTTGTATCTAACTAAATCAAGCTTATACTAATAAACCTTTGTGTGACTTGATTTTGACATTGATAGAGTATCTTTCTGGACTTGACTTGAATCAGATATTTCCTTAGCCATTTGACAATGTATCTTCTTTTCTTTCCTTTTTATTGACATCATCAAAACCTGTAATCAAGGCATCTACAATCTTTCCACTGACATCCATGTCCGTCACATTTCCCGGATTCTATTGTCCGGTAGTTTCTAAAAAGGCATGCGGACACCCTTGTTCGGACAATTTCTTGTTGTCCATAAAACAACCTTCTTTTCCCCTCGCCTCCGTCAGCCACCCAAATCCCACCAGTTGTAGAAAAACACAACATGTACCTGGTTGTTGATCACACTCAAAACTCCTCAGTTCCATTTGGTTCTTCAATGGCGGAAACATGGTGTGTGCACAGTGTCCTCTTCAAGCTTTCGTCCGGTGTAAAAGGTGAAAGAGGTCGCGTCTGGAGTGAAAATGAAAGAGGGAGGTTGGAGATTATGAATTTTAAATTATTTTACTTGTGGGATTTCAAATTTTCCAAGAAAATGGGGGGGTGGGAGTAGCAAAATAATTCGGTGGTAAAAGGCAATCACCATGTTTGATGGGTAAAATGGGTGATCCATTTTCGCCACCCATGACCCAATTGAAATTGGTTAGGGTTTCAAGCCCTTATTTAGCCCAAATAAAAGAGAAGGGTACTTCCTCGCCCGCTCTCACTATTACTCTCGTTGGTGCAGCTGCCTTTCATTTCTGTTTCTCGATCAGGTAAGCCCTTTCTATCAATCTCTTCTTTTGCAATATGAATTGTTGAATTTTCTTCTTGATTTTTTTTTTGGTTGGCTTTCATTATCTATTTTAATTAGCTTCGCAGTTTGAACTTTCTGGTCATGGATTTCAATAAAATAATCCAATTACCTTTTGAGATTTCTTGGTGATGCTATTGTAATCCATGTTCTGTATATTCTGCAGAACCCAAAACATATAATTAGCGAACATGGCAGTCACATTCTACGACCTTAGCTCTGATTTTGGGTTGAAAAAACTTGATGAGTACCTTCTCACACGCAGTTATATCACTGGGTAAGTCACTGTGTGGCTTTGTCTCCTTCTTTTGTTCATTTTTTAATTTAATTTGTTGATTCTTATACATTGTCCTTTTACCTGATCTGTTTAGTTACCAAGCTTCAAAGGATGATGTTACCGTATATGCAGCTTTGCCAAAGGTTCCATCAGATGAATATGTGAATGTGTCCAGGTGGTACAAGCACATTGACGCTTTGTGAGAATATCGTAAGTTCCCTTCCGTGAGTTACCTGTTAGTCATATCTAAATCAATGAAGAATTAAGTAACTTAGTGATGTTACCATCTTGGTGTGTTAACCAATGTTTTTATTTGTGGGCCCTTAACAATGTTTATTCTTTGCTGGGGTAGTATGATGGTTTAGTAATACAAATGACTCGTATTTTTTATGCATTCACACTTGGTAATTTTTTGCTTTTAACTCAATTTTTTATTCCAATTTTTTGTGTCTTTAGTGGTGTTTCTGGTGAGGGATCTGGTGTCACTGTGGAGGGATCTTCTCTTGTGGCAGAGACTGTTGCCACTCCCCCAGCTGCTGACACAAAGGCAAGTACTTTTCTAATCATAGATCCTTGAACTGTAGTTGGGTTCATGTTTTCTTTTAGAGTAACCTAATTCTAATTGTTGGTTGATCTTTAATTGCAAAATGTCATTCAGGCAACTGCAGCTGAGGATGATGATGATGATGATGTGGATTTGTTTGGGGAAGAGACTGAGGAAGAGAAGAAGGCAGCTGAAGACGGGCAGCTGCTGTGAAGGCGGCTGGAAAAAGAAAGAGTGTATGTTTTTTGTCTTGTCATAAACTCATAATTATCTGAAATTTGACCCCCCTGCCCCCTACTTTTACACCAAATCACAGCATTGCTTTTCTGCTTATTTCATTCTCAGCTGGGAAATCATCTGTTCTGTTGGATGTGAAGCCATGGGATGATGAAACTGACATGAAGAAACTTGAAGAAGCAGTGAGATCTGTTCAGATGGAAGGGTTACTTTGGGGTGCATGTATGTTATTTATCTTTTTAAGGTTTTTATTTTTGCATTGGTTATTAATATAGAACATATTTTGAACTTTGTTAACTGTTTCTATTCTGTTTTCTTTCATAGAATATATAATTATTAAGTTTCAGTCTACTGTATTTTTAAATGTTTAAAAAATATTACTCACTAGTCTTTGATTTGGAGAAAAGTTACAGTTTCCTTTACGACTTTGTTTGCATTTCATACATTTGTTATTGTTTATCATAGCTATGCCTTTTTTTGCAATTCTGATATTAGTTTATGTCAGCCAAACTTGTTCCTGTTGGGTACGGTATCAAGAAACTCCAAATTATGCTTACTATTGTGGATGATCTAGTCTCTGTCGACAATCTTATTGAGGAATATCTCACAGTTGAGCCCATCAATGAATATGTCCAGAGTTGTGACATTGTGGCCTTTAATAAAATATGTAAGTATATTAAGATGTTTTTTTGTTTGTCTATTGATTCCCTAGCTTGGTTTTGTATTTGGTTATAAAACATGTCTGTTTTAAGGTAAATGCATATTGGTCTAATGCCATTTTATAACCTTGCTGCAGAATCTACAATTCCCATACTTGGAGATCCTGGCAGTGGAAGAAATTGCATGTCTTGGAAATTATGTCCTAGGGATACTACTACCCTAAGTTCAGATTTTGTTTCCAAAAACCTTGTTTATTGCTGTCATTTGATGTCAGTTTACCTTTGTACTTGGATGGTCTTATAATCTTTAGGCTTTAAGCCTTTCAAGACATGGTGTGATTTTTAAATTCTGGTTGCTGATCATGGTTTTGTTGGCATTAGGACACCTATAGAATAGACATGGCATGGATGGCATGGGTCTGTTTGGTTTGCATTTTCATTTCCTGTTTCCATTTTCTGTTTCCTGTTTTCTGAAATTTTACAAAGGAAAAACTGGAAATGCTGGAAACTAAAATTTGTTGTTTCCATCATTTCCAGTTTTTGCTTTGCAAAATTTCAAGAAACAAGAAATAGAATGAAAACAGGACATGGAAACAGAAAATGAAAATATAAAAGTCATTCTTATCACTTACTTTTTAATTGATTGAGATAACCATCTAATGAACAAGGAATGTATAAATTGATTGAGATAACCATCTAATGAACAAGGAATGTATAATTCATACTTAAATTCGTGGTCCATACATGAATTTTATTAGCTATGAAATGAGAAACAATGTGTAAAGATCACCCGACGAATCACATCACAAGATGATCATTACTATTGGCACCATGGTTTTTGCTATTCCCACCCCCCATAACTTTTATCTTCCCTTAATACCCCCTCCCCTCCCCCCGGCCCAATCCCCTTTTCCCCCACCCCCTCTTTTTAATTCAACTTCCCTTACGGACTTGGTTGTCCTATATATATATTTTTAAAAAATATATCTTACGGACACTATTGTCCGGGAATGGTTCCCGGATAAACTGTGTCCGGAAGTTATATATTTTTTAAAAAAATATACTTTACGGACAGTGGTGTCCGAAAGTTATTTTTCTTTTAAAAAATATAACTTCTGGACATAGTTGTTTCGGAATGGTTCTCAGATAATTGTGTGCGGAAGTTATATTTCTTTTTTAAAAAAATATACCTTTTAGACAAGCCTTATGGGCACTCGCAATGGGCAGGGCAAAAACTCACAATGGGTACGAGCAATAGCCCACATTTTTTAATACCATATAATTATATATATATATATATATATAGTAATTTTATTAAAATATCTAATATATTTATACATATATTTAAAATTGATATATATATATATGTGTGTGTGTGTGTATATAATATTACATATTAAAAATATTATTTTTTGATACTGATATTTAATACATATGTTTAGATGATTTTGGAGTAATATTGGCAGAGAAACTATATTGAAAAATTAATAACTCAATTGCAAAATTACTCCATATATATATATATATATGTAAAGTCGGACATTAATTAATGTATATCTATCAATTTTATAAAATTACTCCATATATCTATCAATTTTAAATATATGTATATATATATATATATTAGATATTTTAATAAAATTACTATACACACACAAATATATATATATGGTATTAAAAAATGCAGGCTATTGCTCGTACCCATTGTGGGTTTTTGCCCTGCCTATTGCAAGTGTCCATAAGGCTTGTCTGAAAGGTATATTTTTTTTTTCCGCACACAATTATCCGAGAACCATTCCCAAACAACTATGTCCAGAAGTTATATTTTTTTTAAAAAAAATAACTTTCGGACACCACTGTCCATAAAGTATATATATTTTTTAAAAAATATAACTTCCGGACACAGTTGTCCGGGAACCATTCCCGGACAATAGTGTCCGTAAGGGAAGTTGAATTAAAAAAAGGAGGTGGGGGAAAAGGGGATTGGGGCAAGGGGGTGGGCACTCGGCGCTGGGGGAAGGGGAAAGGGGAAAGAGGTGGGGGTGGGGGGGGGGGGGTTGGGTGGCTGGGGAAAGTTATGGGGGTGGAAATAGCAAAAACCACGGTACCAATAGTAATGGCCTCACAAGACTAGTGAGATCACCAAGAGAAGAAACATGTAACAAAGAGGCCCTGTTTGGGCAATAACGCACAGGTTGTTGTTGATCTTCTCAGCACATAGCCTATACTCTGTTGTAAGGATACTAGAATATCTTTCACACCACAGATGTTAGCTGCCTGATTCTTCCCTTCTCTTCTTTATAGCACAAGGGTATTTCTATTTACATAATCTTTTTCAACTTTTTACACCACTCAATTTTTTTTTTAGTTTTCTACAATTTCTTAATTACCTTATCCTCATCAAGACCCTTATTGCCATCTGTATCCATTGTCATCCCTACTCCTCCCCTCCCTATTTTTTCCCCTTTTTCGTTCCCTCTCGTTCCCATCCAGTCGCTGCTACAACCTTGGTTATCAATGTGCAGTTGTCTTCCTCAGTTTCTTGTTGGAGCGGGTAGTAGAGTCTAATGTTATGTTTGGTTTGATGAGCGAAGTAGGAAAGAGAAAAATAGATGAGAAATAGAGTAGATTTATAGGTTGTTTGGTATGAGAGAAGTGCGAGGGAAAGTAAGAAAAAAGAAAGTATTTTTTACAAATAGACAACAATACCCTTGCTAAACATATCACCGTCTTAACAAAAATGTGTAATCAATTATTGGGGCATATAAGGAAACAAAAATGTTCAACACTCTCTCTTCACTTTCTCCACATATTTGCAGAGATTGTTAAAAGTGTGGGACCCACTGGTTCTCTCTCTCTTCTAACCCAAACGAGCATACTTCCCACTTTCTTTCTCTAGTAAATCAACTCTACCAAACAATACGTAAGAGTAAAGTTAAACAAAGACATAACAGGAGTAGGCGCACCCATGTGCCGATAAAGTGAGTGGTGAGGTAGCTCAATCAAGCCTACTGGAAGTTAATGCACAATGTAGGATTAGTTTTATCATGTGGCGATGATGATGTGACAATTTGATTACTACATCATCACCTACACTATGTTTGATAAGGTGGAGAGAAATGAGGTGAAAAGAAATAGATGAGAAATAGAAAGAGTAAACTAGGAAATTAGTCCCTGAGAGATTCGTGGTCGTGCAGTTTAATCCCTGAGAAATTCAAAATCCCAAAATGGTCCTTGAGAGATTGCTCTGTCTTGCAAATGGTCCATGTAGTGCAAAATGGTCCCTGAAAAATAAGTAAAAACAAGCAAATTAGTCTCTGAGATAATAAAAATCATGTTAATTAGTCCTTAAATTTTGCACAACAAGGACATTTTATATGACGGAGCAATCTCTCAGGGACTATTTTGGATTTTGAATCTCTTGGGGACTAAACTGCATGATTATGAATCTCTCAGGGACTAATTTACTAGTATAGTCAAATAGAAACGAAATAAGGTTGTTTGGCATAGAAGAACTATATGTGAAATAGAGTGTAAATAATATTATATTTCTCTCTTATTTTATTTGATACGAGAGAAATAAAGATATAATTGATAAAGATTAAAATGTTTATGTAAAATTTTTAAAACTTTAAAATATTTAAGCCTTATATACAAAACTAATTTGTGTAAAATCTTAAAAGAGATATTAAAAACTACTTAAGTTTATAACTCAATAGATGTATCATATAGGTACATTGAGAATTTCAATAAATGATACAAAATAGCTAGAGGGCGCGTTGTTGTTATATTTTGCTATACAGAGGGCGCGTTGCACAAGAAAGAGGGCAAATTAGTCCTTTTATTTTGCATATTTTATCTCATAATCCTACATTATTTCCCAGCTATTTGCTTGCATTATAGTGAAGAAATTTCCATCTCTGCGACCTATCTCTTTTCTCTTCTCTATTCTTTCATTTCTATCGTACCAAATACACAAATATACTTCTCTTTCCTATATTTTTTCTTCTTTCTCTTATATTTCTCTAGTACCAAACTAAGTATTAACATGAGATAATTAGTAAAGGGAATTCAAATTGCTAATGAAGGAATAGGATTCAAGGTGAAATACCTAAAATTTTATTTAGGAACTAAAAATGAAGAATCCTATAATTTTGGAAACTAAAATCATATTTAAGCCAAAGATTTATATGAAACAAATCTATAAGGATTACATAAGTCTTTGAGAAATTTCAAATGACACATGAGAATTTCAATATTTCTCTATTATATTTAATTTTTTTAGATTATCATTTATAATTTATCTCATATTTAAGTTTTTTTTTTAATTATCATTCAAATTAATTTTACAATTTTAAGAATTCTAAAATTCTACGTCCAAAATTGAAAATTCATATCCCTTTATCTTTATGATGACTATATACCACTGACATCAATCTGTCTAATAGCATGAACATACATGCATAACTTCCCAAATTGCTTACCTTCATCACGTTGGATGATTTTCAATGAAATTATCTTTGCCTGATATGCCTTGTGTATAGAAATAATGACCTTACGATCCGTTTTGCAATGCATATTTAAACTACTGGCTTCCCAATTTGGAGAATCTCCAAGTTCTATAAATACTTGTTACTACCCATTTTGTTATGACCATTAACAAAATTGAAATGTCATAATTCTTGAGTGTAATTTTTGCTAGCTTCTTTTGTCATATTCGGGACAGTAAGTCAATCATTTTCCCTTTAAGTCATCGGTGGAATGATTAACTATAGTTCAATTTGGAGCTATTTTTAAAGGAATTATATATGCCATAATGGGACATGTGGAGAATATCTATTTAGCACAGACACAGTGGAATAATGCCATAGTGAAACGCCTAATGTAGTGGTTACACCCACTAAATAAGAAACTCTGTATACAAACCAGAGATATTTACAAAATACACAGAACCCACAATTGAGATTTTATAATTACTTCCTATAATATTTCTTAGATTTCATATACAGCAAATAAAAACACTAGTGTGATTTCCAAGGGGAACACTGCAGGTTAGAGCAAGAATCTGTCCAAGTGCTTCTGCAGGAACCTTCAATCCCATCACAACACTTGCAAACAACTCCAAGCGTGGCAAAAATCTTCGAGTACCCTGTAATTAATTACATGAATCAATCAGGAATAATCCCACAAAGCACAAACACAAAAAACAGATGATCTAGTTGAAGAGAGGGAGGGTAATTCAGAAATTCTCATTACGTACCTTGATGAGATATTAAAGAAAGTGCCCTTCCTTCTACATTTGAAGGTTTCTCTGCAATTGAAGTAACCAAGACCATTAACAGCATGAGCACAGGGACCTTATTCATACCCATATCGTATATGTTTGGTAGTGAGCTTAAAAATCGTTAGAGGTTTAAGAACTATGGAGAAGAGCAGTGAAGAAAATATTGGGAGGTTTTTTAAGACTTTGCAAAACTCCAAGATAGGAGGTTCCCTAGAAATTATGGAAAACGCGATTGTTGTTATTATATTAAGGAAAATGACGAAATGAAAAAGACTTAAAATAGTGATAGTGTCAGGCTTGGTTAATGACATTTTTATTTTAATGTTTTCTAGAAGAAAAGGGTGGTTTTATGGTGTTGGTGTTGGTGTTGGTTTTTATTGATTTGGATGGTGTGGTAGCTTGAGACGATGGGTAGGGTAGGCTTCTGGAAGGGACATGCCACACGTTTCCTACTATATTACGTCTCCATGGAGATCAATGACTGAGAAGTTGGATATTACTTTCCAACCGAAACCTTTCAGTTCTTCGTCTAGAAGTGGGTCCCTATTTAAATATACCAAAACCAAAACAAAAAATCACAAGTGTATTTAGTAAAATTAGTTGAAAAATTAACTAAAAATTAAAAATAAATTGATTTAATTGAAAATATTTAATAAAATTAACTAAAATTGATAAAATAACATACAAATCATTAATTATAAATAACGATGAGTGGAGGTAATTGAGAGATAATTTGTAATAAATTTTTAACTCAAATAAGAGCTCTTTTTATTTTTGAAAAAAAAACTAATAACTATCTAAAAATTATCTTACCAAACACTAATGAAATGGTTTGAACTATTGATTTCAAATTTCATCTACCTGAAATACCTTACTAAACACACTGATTCCAAGGAGTGTTCACGGATGAATTGGATTTGATATTAATATTAATATTTATAGTTTAATTTAGTTTATTGAGTAAAAATTTAAAAATAAATTAATGTATTTTATAAATTTTTATTTTCATATGTTATATTTTCATTTCAAAATTTGATTTTTATATATTGAAAATCAAAAGGTCATTTTTAATAATTTAGATAATGATTAAATTTATTATAAACGTTGATTATACATTGAATTAAGTTATTTTCAATTATATTATCACTCATGAATATCTTTATTTAAATAAAATAATAAAGTTCAATCTATAATTATACAATTCTATAGGTATTTTATTTATTTTTTCACTATTCATTCAATTTATTATAATATTTTATCAGTTATTTTATTATTATTGTTACTACTTTTTGTTATCAAAAGTCGTGTCATCTTTTTTATTTAAAATAAAATTGTTTAATATGTAGACATTGATACACATAAGCACAAATAAATTTGTTCAGATTAATATCGAAGTTTGGATATTAATATAACAAAATATGTTGATTTACATATATCTATAATCTATCTATAATTATACAATCCTATAGGTTTTTTAATATTTTTTCCACTATTCATTCAATTTATTACAATATGTTATTAGTTATTTTATTATTAGTCTTAAAAAACTTTTTGGTCCTTGTAAAATATGCGATTTTTGCTTTTGGTCCTTATAAAATTATTTGGGAAAAGTATGTTTTTCGTCCCTGTAGTTTCGGTCAACTTGGGTTTTCGTCCCTATATTTTAAATCCTTGGTTTTTTGTCCCTGTATTTTCTAAACCCCCTAAACATTTGTCTCTGCCGTTAGTTTGGACCGTTAAACCTGTGACGTGGCATGCTAGGCAATTAACACGTGGCATGCTAGGTAATTGACACGTCACGGGATTAACGGTCCAAACTAACGGCAGGGACAAATGTTTAGGGGTTTAGAAAGTACAGGGACAAAAAACCAATGATTTAAAATATAGGGACGAAAACCCAAGTTGAGCGAAACTACAAGGACGAAAAACATATTTTTCCCAAATTATTTTTATTCTTTTTGTCCTCGTGAAATTTGAAAATTTTGAAAATGGTCCTTATTATCATTTTTTGATGATATGTCATGCATCTAAACACACCACATCATATGCCACCTCAACATGATTACTTATGTTACATAGTTGGATGCATGACAAGTGACAATAAGGACCTTTTTCAAAGTTTCTGAATTTTATGAGGACCAAAAGAATAAAAAATAATTTTATAAGGACTAAAAGAAAAAAAACCATATATTTTATAGGGACCAAAAATTGTTTTATTCAAACTAAAATTGTTTAATTTGTAGATATTGATACACATGAGTACAAATATATTTATTGAGATTGATACTAAAGTTTGGATGTGGTAATATAATAAAATGTGTTGATTTACATCAAATTTATTGTGTCTTTTCCTAATATTTTATTTACATTAAAATTGTTTATTTTGTAGATATTGATACACATGAGTACATACGTATTTGTTGAGATTGATACTAAAGTTTGGATGTGGTAATATAATAAAATATGTTGATTTACATCAAATTTATTGTGTATTTTCCTAATATATTATTTAGGGGTATTCATTGATTTGGTTCAATCCGATGAACCCAATAAACCCTAAACCCTACCGAACCAATCTGATTGGTTTGAATTTTTTTAGCTAAATCAGGTTGGACCCGAACCGAACCAATCAAACCCGTCAATGATTGGTTCTGGTAATGGATTAAAGATATTGGATCAGTTACCCGAACCAAACCAACCAAACCACCCTAAATAAAAAATCTATACTAAAATAAAAAAAATGGAAGAGATGAGAGATTAAACATCAACATACACAGTACAAATTTATTTGTTAAGATATTATTTAGGGTTTAGGGTTTGCTACATGGATTAATGATTGTTAATATGGTAGGGTGTTCAGATACTTTATCTTTATGTCAATATAAAGCAAAATGAAATAACAAAACAATACACAGAGTCACTCGGATTCCTGCATTTAGCCTTATAATGTGATATAATGGTGATATCCTTTTAAGCTCTCACCGGTGTCACATCGACTAAAGCAAACCCAGATGGATATACACAATTTTACTACTAAACATTCACTGGATCCTATATATTACCACTTGAGTTCCCTATAACCTATATTATTTAGTCAGATTGTGTTTCTACTATCGCCCCATCCGTATATACACAAAATTCAATTTAAATAAACAGTCTTCTCACCATTCTTTCAAAATCAATTTCTTAAGTGATTCCGTGCATTGCATGGGTTATACACTAGTAATACACATATCTAAAGAGATTTAATAATATTGAGGAAGAGATCAAAATGAATGAAAAAAAAAGAGATAAATTTATTTAAGTATCAATGAGTAAAGTCTAAAATGCATAACTCAAAACTTGAAAAAAAAAATACAAACAAATTAATTGGGTAATGTTGTTGGGGGTTTGGATTTTGGTTAAAAAATATAAATTCAAGAATCAAACCGATAGTGCTACTAAGCAAATCAATCTGAACCAAATTAATTGGTTTAATTTAGATTGTTGAATTAATCACGAGACAAGAACTAAAAAGTACAAAACAATTAATAATAAGAGAAATCTGAAATTATACCTATTTAGGATAAAGTAGAAGAATGTTTATAGTGTAATTTTGTAAAAGATAAGTGTTACTCAAATTTAAAGGAATACTTTACTGTATTGTTAAAAGACTTGTTATATGGGTCTAAAGGTTAGGTGATAAATAGTTAATAAAAATCAGCTTAGTATTTTACTGTATTTAATGGTGTAACACTTGCTTGACCATATAAAGTAAAGTGTAATTCAGTGTGAAATGAGATTTGAGAATGAAAAGGCTAGAAGTTTTTTCTTAGTACATGCCTAGAAATTTAACTTAGGGAAAAAAAACTCCGCAATCCCGATAGCTTGAGTACTTGAAGTCTTGAACTAATACCAAAACAAAGCAAGCTCCCCGCTGCTGATAGTGTCAAAACTTGAACTAGTATGTACCAAAACAAAGGAAATTCAGTGGGATTTGGAGATGTAAGAAAATTTCCCCATTGCTGACAGGCGACAGCGTCAAAACTTGAACCAACTATAGCAAAGGAAAACTCCACACAGCTAATAGTGTCAAAATTTGAACCAATATGCCAACAAAACAAAACAAAGCAAAATGAAAAGCCACCTAAAACTTGGACATGTTAGGTATCAATGCATGTACCATTTGCACACAAAATGTCTAATTCTAAGAGTATGTTTTATTTAGTGTTGGAACGTGATAAACTCACGCTTCCAATGCTACAAATAGACTAGGAGATTCAAATTTGAGTTTGGTCACTCTTAATATTAAACCAAACATAAATTAAATCGCAAAATTGCAAGTTAAACAAAGCAGCCTGCAAATCACATCCCCTTTACTCGACTCTAGGTCAAGCCCAAGGTCTACTCAAAGCTCCTCTGCTGTAGTAACATTACAACTCAGAGCTGCTCCACATATTTGTCATAATTATTATTTCTTTAAAACCCACATAGCTCGTGATGAGTAATTTTTATGTATAAAAAATTACCAGCGTTAAAAAATAGACCAAGCCAAACAGGTTATTTTTTTGTTGAAAAAAATCTCAAGAAAGAACAGAATATTTTCTTAGGAATTGAGATTGTAGCTTAGTTATGTTAAAAAAAAATTGACATGAGAAGAAAATATGGAGCTACATGAAGGGGAACTTTCTCATACACCTGGTTTTTCCATCTTAATATTTCATAGCAGTTGTCCATGTACCTTGCACACTAGGGCGTTTGGTTACGTGTCTTGTCCTCAGTTTCACTACCTTCCTTCCCAAAGCATTTCTTAGTCTGGTTGCATGCAAAAGTATGTCTTCTGGATCCATATTCTTCACACATATCACTCGGTCATTTTTGCTCTCTGCATATCAGAGAAGAATGATCAATTCCAACAAAGGACAATTATTACTAACAAAGCTACAAGTGCGCACAAGAATCTTACTGTAAAAACCCTTCAGATGCGGATGCTGACCACGAATCAGTTCAGTGACCACTTCTAATTGAGGATTCTTCTCCTTAAACAGTGGCAAATGTGACTCCATAAATGCCCTATCAATTTAAAACTAAAGTAAGAAGAATCCCAGTTCAAAGCAGGATAAAACATGAAAAGGATACCTATTCATAGCATTCTCGTTCCAAGCAGAAGGAGAATGTGGTTATCAAGAAGTAGCATGGATTTAAAATTTCTCTTACTTGATTGATAAAAGTGTAAGAAATTAATTTCTCATGTGTGTGGCAAATGTATGTGGTTTAATAAATTAAATAAAAGAATATATTATTCAATTATTTGAATGAAAGGATATGACTTTTGGGAATAAATTGTTATGTTTTAATAAAGGGGTATATTGTTTGATGGAAACAATATATATAATGGAAGGACATGAATAGTCCCAATCTCTGCATATCAAAGTTTGTCTCTTAAAATTACCATCAAGAATTGAAGAGTACAAGAAAGAAAAAGGAAAGAGATAGAAAAGATTCTTCTTACAAATTCTACAAGATTCAAAGGCATTGATCTTATCATGAATCAAGGTTAGTGTTTCTATCTAATCTTATATGTGAAAACTTTTGAATTCCAAGATCCTATTTGATTATTCAAATATCATAAAAGTTTACATGTGGTATCAGAGCATGTGTTTGAGAATTCATAATTTTCCATTAATAATGTTTTCTCTCAAATTGTATGAACCCTAATTTTTAAAATCAAGAATTGTGAATTTTTCCGCTGTATATTACCAATTGAATTCAATTTGAAATCATAAAATTTCGAATTGAAATTGAAAACCGCCACAGCATTTCAAATTGAAATTGAAAACCAAAGGCTTTTCTGTTATGCTAATTTTAAATTGTAAATTATTGATATATTATTAGAATTGATGGCTTATGCTTGTGATTGGTTTGTTGAATTCTAAATTGAAAAGTTATGATTGATTTCAAACGGTGATTGAATTTTACAATTGCATTTGAAAGGTATGTAGTATCAAAGATTCCGATACATATTGCAGAATGTATATTATGTTTAAGAAATTGAATTCGTGTTTCAAACAAAAAAGAAATGGACGTCAGTTGCTTACGTGTTCAATATGAAAATATGGTTCATTCACAATGAAGAATATTTTAATATGATTAATTTTGGAATTAAATGTATGATAGATTTGTTAGTCACCAAAGTGGCCAAATTTTTAAGTTTGTTTAATTCTAAATTGATAGTATTTTATTTTTTTCAATTACTCATAAAATAATGGATGCTAAAGTATGACTTTTTGGTTTACGGATATATTGAAGTTCATTATTATAAGACAGTTAAGGATCACCCAAAGGTTGATTATTTGTTCTTATAATTAATGAGCATAAATGTTGGTAGTGTAAATGCATTATTAGTTGTATTTATATATCCAAAGATAATGAATATTTTTAATTAATGCATATATCATTACCAAATTATGTAAACATTTTTTTAGCATCATTATGTCAAGTATGATATATTGATGGATTGCCCAAAGGTGAACATCAATATGCATTGTATGAAGTTATGTTCTGAATTTATTTAGCATGTTAGTATGTAACTCAAAGCATTGATATTTTTAAATCTTTATTGCTTGCAGTACCTTTTGCTTTGCATTCGCATTTCTCATCTGTTCCAATTTTTAGTGGACTTAATTTCTCTAAATGGAGTGAGCAAATTCAATTTTACCTTGGGGTAATGGATTTAGATTTGGCTCTTTGTGAAGAGAAACCAAGTGCTATTACTGATTTAAGCACTGAGGAAGAGGAAGTTCATTTTAAAAATTGGGAAAGATCAAACAGATTGAGTATGATGTATATGCGGATGAGTATTGCTGATAACATTAAGTCCGCTCTTCCTAAAACTGAAAGTGCAAAAGAAATGATGAAGTACTGCTGATAAGTCTCTTGCCGGGACATTAATGAGTACTTTAATCACCATGAAATTTGATGGTTCTCGTACTATGCATGAACATGTTACCGAAATGATAAACATTGCAGCAAAACTTAAGTCATTGGCAATGAATGTGGATGGAAATTTTCTTGTGCAATTCATATTAAATTCGTTACCGTCTGAGTATGGTCCTTTCCAAATGAACTATAATATCATGAAAGATAAATGGAATGTGCATGAATTGCATAGTATGTTAGTTCAAAAAGAAACCAGACTTAAGAATCAAGGAAATCATTCCATTAATTATGTTAACCATCAAGGAGCTAGAAAGAAATTTGGCAAGAAACATAACAAGAAAGGGAAGGGACTTCTAAAGATCAATGAGGCCTCTTCTTCTCAAATCCACAAGAAGGAACATCATGGCAACATATGTCATTTTTGTAGAAAGAATGGGCACTTCCAAAACGATTGTCCAAAACGTAAGGCTTGGTTCGAAAAGAAAGGTAAGCCTAGTGCTTATGTATGTTTTGAATCGAATTTAGTTGAAGTTCCTTATAATACTTGGTGGATTGATTCTGGATGTACAACTCATGTTTCTAATAAAATGCAGGGATTCCTTATGACCCAAACCACAAAGCCAAATGAAAAGTTTGTCTTTATGGGCAATAGAGTGAAGGTTCCAGTGGAAGTAATCGGGACTTATCGTTTAATCCTCGACACTAGACATCATTTAGATTTGTTTGAAACTCTTTATGTACCTAGTATTTCTAGGAATTTAGTTTCTTTATCTAAACTTGATGTTAATGAATACTCTATTAAATTTGGTAATGGATGTTTCAGTTTGTATAAACATACCCATTTAATTGGTAGTGGTATATTATGTAATGAATTAGATAAGTTAAATCTTGATAATCTTTTTGCTGAAACACTTTTGACCTTGCATCATAATATTGGCACTAAACGTGGTTTAGAGGAAGAACGTTTTGCTTAATTGTGGCATAAACGTTTAGGACATGTTTCCAAGGAAAGATTACAAAGATTAGTGAAGAATGAAATCCTTTCGAATTTAGATTTCACTGATCTGAATGTATGTGTGGATTATATTAAAGAAAAACAAACAAAACACACAAAGAAAGGAGCCACGAGAAGTAGTCAGCTTCTTGAAATTATTATACACACCGATATTTGTAGACCTTTTGATGTGAACTCTTTCAATAAAGAGACATACTTTATCACCTTCATCAATGATTATTTACGTTATGGTCATGTCTATTTGCCACATGATAAATCTCAAGCTATAAACGCCTTAGAGATTTACATTGAAGAAGTAGAAAGACAATTAGACAGAAATGTGAAAATTATCAGATTTGGTCGAGGTGGTGAGTATTATGGAAGGTATGATGAAAGCGGACAACATCCTGGTCCCTTTGCTAAATTCCTTGAAAAGCGTGGCATATGTGCACAATACACAATGCCAGGTACACCGCAGCAAAATGGTGTATCAGAAAGGCGTAATAGAATCTTGCTGGATATGGTTAGGAGTATGTTAAATAACTCTTCTTTACCTATTTCATTGTGGACTTATGCTCTAAAACTGCCATGTATTTATTGAATAGGGTTCCTAGTAAGGCAGTTCCAAAGACTTCCTTTGAACTGTGGACTGGAAGGAAACCTAGTTTAAGACACTTACATGTTTGGGGGTGTCCGACAGAAATTAGACTTTATAATCCACAAGAAAAGAAATTGGATGCTAGGACAATCAGTGGATATTTCATTGGTTATCCAGAAAAGTCAAAAGGGTATAGATTTTACTGTCCAAACCATACTACAAGGATTATTAAAACTGAGAATGCTAGGTTCATTGAAAATGGTGAAGTTAGTGGGAGTGAAACACCACGCAAAGTGGAAATTCAAGAAATGAGAGTGCAAGTTCCATTAACTTATATATGTAATAAAGTTGTTGTTCCTCAAGTTATTGAGCCAATTAATAACCATGAAAGACAACAAATAAATGATCCCATTACTCACAATGAGGTTGAAGTAAATGAACCTATAGTAGGAGAACCACAACAAATAGAATTAAGAAGATCACAAAGAGAAAGACGATCTGCTATTTCTGATGATTATGTGGTTTAACTACAAGAGTCAGAAAATGACTTAGCAATTGAAAATGACCCAGTTACATTTTCAAAAGCCATGAATGGCGATAATGCTGAGAAATGGTTAGATGCCATAAAAGATGAGTTAAAATCTATGGAACAAAATGGGGTTTGGGACCTTGTTAAGTTACCAGAAGGTTGTAAGAGAGTTGGTTGCAAGTGGGTCTTTAAGACCAAACGTGACTCTCATGGTAACTTAGAACGTTACAAGGCCAGACTAGTTGCTAAGGGAGTTACTCAAAAGGATGACATTGATTATAAGGAGACATTTTCACCAGTCTCTAAGAAAGATTCTCTCAGAATTATCATGGCATTAGTGGCTCATTATGATTTGGAGTTACACCAAATGGATGTGAAAACCGCCTTTCTAAATGGGGATTTAGAGGAAGATGTGTATATGGATCAACCAATGGGATTCATAGAAAAAGGAAAAGAACACATGGTGTGTAAACTTAAGAAATCAATATACAGACTTAAGCATGCTTCCCAACAATGGTGTCTCAAGTTCAATGATACCATTGTGTGCTTTGGATTT
Organism: Sesbania bispinosa; assembly: GCA_026901365.1. Classification (NCBI taxonomy): domain Eukaryota; kingdom Viridiplantae; phylum Streptophyta; class Magnoliopsida; order Fabales; family Fabaceae; genus Sesbania; species Sesbania bispinosa. The sequence goes on from QLOH01000014.1 coordinate 109,171, forward strand.
AAGGAAAACACTGTTAATCAGTGTATATATCTGAAGGTCAGTGGGAGTAAGTTTATTTTTCTAGTTCTATATGTTGATGATATCTTGCTTACAACTAATGATTTTGGTCTTTTAAACGAGACTAAGAAGTTTCTCTCTAGGAATTTTGAAATGAAAGATATGGGTCAGGCAAGTTAAGTGATTGGAATAGAAATATTCCGGGATAGGTCACAAGGATTGTTAGGCTTGTCTCAGAAAGCATATATTAATAAAATTTTAGAGAGATTCAGAATGGATAAATGTTCGGCATCTCCTGTTCCAATTCAGAAAGGAGACAAATTTAGTCTCATGCAATGTCCAAAGAATGATTTGGAACGGAAACAAATGGAAGAAATTCCTTATGCATCTATAGTTGGGAGCTTAATGTATGTTCAGACTTGTACGAGACCAGATATTAGCTTTGCAGTTGGGATGTTGGGAAGATACCAGAGTAATCCTGGTATAGACCATTGGAAAGCTGCAAAGAAAGTTCTGAGATATTTACAAGGTACAAAGAATCACATGCTTACTTATAGGAGATCTGATCATCTTGAGGTGGTTGGATACTCGAATTCAGACTTTGTCGGATGTGTGGGCACAAGAAAGACTACATTCGGTTATTTGTTTATGTTAGCTAGAGGAGCTATCTCATGGAAAAGTGCGAAGCAGTCAGTCATTGTTGCATCCACTATGGAAGCTGAATTTGTGGCATGCTTTGAGACCATGGTTCAGGCTAAGTGGCTACGAAATTTTATTTCAGGACTTGGTGTAGTCGATAGTATTGTCAAGCCGCTGAAAATTTATTGTGATAATTCCGCAACAGTCTTCTTTTCTAGAAACGACAAGTATTCTAAATGTGCTAAACATATGGAATTGAAATACTTTGTCGTTAAAGAAGATGTTCAAAAACATAAAGTGTCAATAGAACACATTAGCACTAATTTTATGATTGCAGACCCTTTAACTAAAGGGTTACCGCCCAAGACATTTACTGGTCATGTTGTAAATATGGGCATTATGTTAGCTAGCGAATGTTGAAAGTTATTGTAATGTCTTGTATGTTTGACACTCTGAGCTCACTAATGAATAAGTTTCTGAATATTTTCTGTTTTCAAACTTATGTGCACGTGTATGAATGTTAATATTGGAAACAATTTATGTCTTTGAAATTGACATTATTGTTAGACAAATTATGTACTTCCTATTACAGTGTCATGTTTGGAAGAAGGATAATATATTAGTACATGGAAGGGACTATGTTGAATAAGTGATGTACAACCGCCATGACTCTTTTTAGTTCTTGTTCTTAATTATGACTTATGATGTTATAAATGTATGATACATCATACATTTATTCTTGTTAATGCGCATTATGATTGATACTTTATTAAACTATGATGTTATATTTTGTCACATGAGCCAAGTGGGAGAATATAAGAAATTAATGTCTCATGTGTGTGGCAAATGTATGTGGTTTAATAAATTAAATAAAAAATATATCATTCAATTATTTGAATGAAAGGATATGACTTTTGGGAAGAAGTTGTTATGTTTTAATGAAGGGGTATATTGTTTGATGGAAACGATATATATAATGGAAGGACATGAATAGTCCTAATCTCTGCCTATCAAAATTTGTCTCTTAAAATTACCATCAAGAATTGAAGAGTACAAGAAAGAAAAAGGAAAGAGATAGAAAAGATTCTTCTTACAAATTCTACAAGATTCAAAGGCGTCGATCTTATCATAGATCAAGGTTAGTGTTTCTATCTAATCTTATATATGAAAACTATGAATTCTAAGATCCTATTTGATTATTCAAATATCATGAAAGTTTACAAAAAGGTCATGATTGGCCTGAAGTCACGGCCGATAAGGCAAAAGAAAAAACAATAGTAAGATATCATTAAAAGCACCACAAAAGCAAGAAAACATAGTAATTTGTGATTTATATTCTGAAGATAAAAGTTAGATGCTCAATAAAAAGTTGAGTCATTATGGTATCATCTAGAGTTCTGGACTTAGAAACAAGAACAGAGTGAAGGCAACAAATGCAAAGACTTAAATTTTACTGGGAATAAAAATCAAAGAACAAAGATAAAGACTACAGTTAAAGGAGAAATATAATCAAATATGGGCAAAACAATATCTATTCCCAAAGCACAAGTATGATCAAAATGTCTTTATTATTGAAAGATATGAAACTATGTAACCAATCTCAATTGTCAAGCCTAGAAGGAAGAAGGAATGTCAGATATCCACTCATTATATTATATATCATCATATAAGAATCATGGTGGGCATATTACTTATTCACTACTCCGCTCCATCCTTTCAAAACTCTCACAACCATAGCCCTGTAAATTTGTTGCGACGCTATAAACAAATAAAAAAAGCAATAGAGGCAGGAATCCAGGATTTCCAAAAGCCAAAGAAAAATAAAAACTTTTTTATTCCCAAAAACATAAATATGAATATGAGCAAGAGATATTGTAAATTGAAGCATATAACATGATTGTATTTGTACCTTATACCTCTGCTACTTCCGCCCCAGTCACAATAGCTGACAATCAGCTTCTGAAGTTGCCAAACCCCTCTCAAAGCCATCTGATCCTTAAACCAATGAAAAAAGAAAGAAAAGAAAAAGAATTTTAGAGGAACATGATGAGAATGAATGGTGCAATGCAGATTGAAAGACCTTTCAATTTCCCCAATTGCCAAACAAAAGTACACATGAACTTCTTCAAGTGTGAGTGTCATGCTGAAAATACGAGTCGGATTCTCACTCAAAAGCACAGATGCCAGCCATTATGTAAAAACAGAATAACTAAAGTTCAACAATTATGACACCATATACTGATTAGTAACAGAATATATGTAAAATGTCATATACTGATTACTGACACCATCTCTCTAACCCCTTGACATTCTATAAACAAATGAGATCTGTTACGCTATGATTGTCAGCACTGATTTGACTTGAGACAGATCAATACACATGCTTTCCTTTCGTGGGTGAAAGAATATGAATAAATAGCCGGCAATTTAACCAGAATTTGAAAAAGGGAGATGCACAATATTAGTTTAAGCTAGCTAGAAAGCGCTTCTCGATGATTATGTGTTGGAAGACAATTATGTATGTAATCAAACATGGGCCATGTATAGTATATACACAGTAATGTCACGTCACTGTTTACTGAAGGAGAACATGGTTTGGTTCCTTCATGATCAAAATCAATGAAATGTGTTTAAATAAAAGAAAATTAGCATTGAAAGTATCTATCTGTGTTGCATTTAACCCTACTAGGCTATACATACGTTTAACTAAAAAGACACCATTGAAGGAGGAACCCTCGTTTAAAATTCCTAAGCTTGGCTCAAAATATAAGAAAAGAAACTGATTAAAATCAGATGTTTCTACTTTCTTTGAAGGATACACAAAACTATGAGAGAGAGAGAGATTGGAGAAGAACCTAAGGCGGCAAAGAGCTCCGACGCCGAACGGCAACAGTGAGGTGACGGCTTGAATAGAAAAAAAGCGAGCGGAACGGAAGATTCAACACAAATATATTTATATAAGGGTAGTTTTGTAATTTACTGCTTGGGTTAGGCCCGCAAGAGGTATTTATGCCGCAGCCCATGATATAGTGACCATGGGCCTTTACTTTTCGCACCGTATTTTTTACTATTCCCACCCCCAATATTTTTTGAAAATGTATAAAACCCAAATCTACCCTTCAGTTATTTGGCTTACGCCCGGACAACCTTGTCCGTAAGCTTTTAAAAAAAAAAAAATGGCTTACGGACAACGGTGTCCGGTAACCATCTCCGGACAAGGATGTTCGGAAACCATTTCCGAACAACTGTGTCCGTAAGATATTCTTTTTTTTAAAAAAAAAAAATATAACTTCCGGATAATAGTGTCCGTAAGAGGAGGGAATAAAAATGGGGTGGGGGAAGGGGAAAGGGAAGGGGGCGAGACAATGGGGGTGGGGGAAGGGGGAGGGGTAGCGTGGGAAGATAAAAAAGATGGGGTTGGGAATAGCAAAAAATGTGATGGGAATAGTAATGGTCTGACCCATGTTCTTCTTTTAAACAGGGGTGTGCACCCTTTACAAAAAAAAAAACAGGGGTGTGCACCCAAACCAAAAAAAATAATAAATAGGGATGTGTACGAGAAAAAAAGGTCATAAAGAAAATTAAAATCCAAGAAGAAAAAAATCAGGTGTCGTTTGGGGTGGTTGCGAGTTTTTGATTTTTTATTTTAAAAAATTTCAACCAAGTTTTTACAACTCAAAACTGAAAACTAAAAATCATTTTTTGTGATTTTCAAAATGATCAATTATTTATACCTTTATGGTGCACTGCATGAGGAATTAATTCATTTTAGAAATGACTATTTTAGAAACATAAATAATCCCATAGATCTTAGAAATTACAATTTTAGCACACAAAATGTTTAAGGCTTGGGGATGACACACTTCTCCCTAACTCTTCCTAATAACGTACCTTTCCACTTAGTTCATCTTAACCTAACTTCTTCTCCTCATTCTTGTATCATTATAATTCTTCTTAACTCACAGTGTGATTTCTTCTAAGTTCTGTCTACAGTTATCGTACTTAACGTTTGGTTATACCTCCAAAACCTCTTAAGACTCGAGACACTTAGTTTATTTACCTGATTCTTATTTAAGTTCACATTCTAACCCCCAAGTTTCATGCCACTTCCAACCTCCTTTATCTTGGCTGGATCCACAGTCTAAAACTCCCACTACAGTTTCTAGGCCCTAAGTTTGGGATGTTACAAAATAGATAATATAGATAATAAGTGAAGACAATAATGAATAAAATAGAGAAATAAATTATATATTGGAAAATTCGCATTAAAATTAATGTATATTACTCATTTATTATATTTCTTATTGTGTTTTTTTATAATGAAACAGATAATCAAGAATGAATGATTGTAATATCCCAAAATTTAGAAATCTAGAATTATAATTAAAATATGTATAATTATATTCCAATGACGTTAGTTGTAAAAATAGAAGTTTTATAATAATAGTAAATATTAATATAACTGTATTTATGATATAATAATAATATAATAAATATTAGGAGAGATGTCAGATTATTAAGATCTTAATCAAATTTGGTTATATTGAATATAATAATATCAAGATTAATAATGATAATTTTATGAGGGAGATATGCTTTAGTATTTTAATTTAGGATTGGATGTTAAAATAGGAATAATGAGATCACAGTGATTAAAGACAAGGATTAATAACAAATTTAGGATAATGTTTAATTATAAGATTTGAAGTTGAGTGTAGATGGATAAGGATTTTGTAACATCCTAATAATTCCTAAATAAATGAATAAATAAAATAAAATAAGATTTATGTAGAAATGATAATTATATTATTATGTTTCAGAAAAGTATTATTTAATTAAAAAGGGAGACGGGTGGGTCGGATTAGGCCCAACCCAGTTAGATATTTAAATAGGGGGGCATCTATTTCACCCTAGCCTTTTTTCAAACGTCAGATAACCAAACTCTAGGGAGGAGAGAAGCGACTCTACCAGGGGGAGGTCGGAAGTGTAGATCGTCGGAAAAATCCTGTCTTTCATCTTTGATTGTCATCTCTGAGATACAGGGGGAAGGGGTGCGACTATATGTGTGTACTGGAGTGCTTGGGTAGTGAGGGCAACCATAAGTCCCTCTAGGATCTCCAATCTTTGAATCTGAAGGATGATTTATATATTGAAATTGTTCTGTTTGATGTTGATTGGTATGTTTTGATGTTATGTTCTTGATGTATTAGATGATGAAAGCGAGATTGTCGAAAAGGGGTCGAATTAGGATTTGGGAGTGAGATCTCATAATTGCTCGATTGTTGATTTAATGGTAATCCGTAGGAATAATTGATATTTTCAGGGAATTTAATCGGTAAAAACGTGCTTAAACAAGTTAGAAACTTAAAGAATTGAGTAGAGATTGAAGAAGGGGGTTAAAAAGGGGCAAAAACGCAGGTGCAGTCGCGTTCTGCGACACTTACGCTACACCTGCGCTGAGCGCAGGATGGAGCGTAGCTCTCTGGAACCTGCGCTTCACTTGTGCTGAGTGCAGAGTGAAGTGTAGCTCTCTGGAACCTGTGCTTCACTTGCGCTGAGCGCTGAATGAAGCGCGGAAACGCGGATCAAGCTTTTAAATATAATTTCAATAGATTCCTTCCAAATTGCAGATAGCTTTTCTTAAAATGCGAAATTGAGATGGATGTTTGTGTAATATATGAATTGTTTATGGAATTGATGAGATTAATTTGGATGTATATAGTGAATTAACTGTGACATGAAGTATGGTTATGTGATGATCTTATATTTGATGTTCTTCGTGCATTTTATTCAAGATGTGATGTGGAATGAATTGAGTAGATGATGTTGTATGAGAAATGTATAAATGATGTTGATGCATTGAGCATGCGCATATGAGGCGTGATACATGAAATGCATGCCCTAAGAAAGGGTGGAGACCATGATGAGGGACATTCGATGCACGGGCCCATAGAGGGGGGTGCAACCCAGGGGGCGAATATTTTTGCATGGGCCCATAGAGGGGGTGCAACCTAGGGGCGAATGTCTTTGCACGGGCCCATAGAGGGGGTGCAACCTATCGTGTGGTGTTAACGGTAGGGCCATCATTGGTAACAACTAAGGGGATTGAAGAGGTGTGCCCATTATGCGGAGTTCCAAATCATGACTCTTAGGATAGATGTTGTATAGCTGCATGGTGTGAGCATATGCCTTAATTGAGATTGTATGAAAGTGTGAATTCCTATTTGTACGAACCTGATGTGTGAAATGAATAATATATGAGTTGAGATGAATGATGATATGTATGGTGATGGGTGGGGAATAAGGGTAGCATTATGTATTGCATGTATATGTTTGTATTCCATTTCTCACCGTACACTCTCTGTGGTTTTCTTAGGTGATGAAGAGGGCACTCAAAGTGCTGAATTTTGAAGGGACAAGGTCTAGCTCTGATATGTGTGACATCGGGGATTAGTGTCTAGGAGCTTTATTACTTCATTTTGATATGTAGAGATTTAGAAAGATCATTTTTAAAGGGTCTTACATGGCCAAGATATGTTTTTATTATGTTGATAATTTAGCTTTTGAAAACCTGGATTTTATTCTTTTATGGAAACAGAAGTGAACTTGAATTAAGTGTTTATTTTAAGGAGGATATGTGAACCTTTTTACCTCGGTGTTAACTGTAATTTCCTTATAATTTAACTTGGTATTTATTTTATTATTTGGGGGTAGAAGAGTGTCACAATGATGAGAAAGACTGTCTTAATATAATAATACAAAAATTAACGAAAGTGAGAAATATGATACATGTATTGGGTGAACAATGAGCGAATAAAATAACTAATAGAAATAATAAGTGAAAACATTAATGAATAAAATAGATAGATAAATGGTCTATTGCATAAAACACATCAAATTTAATGTAAAGCAACACATTTATTGTTTTCTTAAAATCTATGTTTTTTTTATGTAATGAACCAAATAATAGGAACGAATGAAAAGAATGATGAGATAAATCGTTTTAATATGATAATAATAAAGAAAAAATAAAGTGTGATACAAAAAAGGGGAAAAGGAAAACGGTAAGGGCATGACTGCCTCTCGCGACGGATACCCATGGTTCATAAAAAAATCTTTTTGTAATGAAACAGATTATTATAAAACGAATAATGAGAGGAAATATTTTAATACAATATTTAAAAATAAAATGAAAGTGTGAAAAAAAATGACAAGAGTAAGACTGCTTCTGGTGTAGGATACATGTTGTTCATAAAAAGCAGTAAAGCACCACTTTATTGAAGTGAAAATAAAAAAAACTAAAAAAACGCAAGTGGAAACATATAACAAATGTATCGGGGAACAATTTTAATATAGAATAAATAGATCAATAAAATAGATAAGAGAAATAATAAGTGAAAATAATAATAAATAAAATAAATAAAGTGTGATTAAAAAAAGAAACGACAGATGCAGCACTATCTCCCGTGGACGATACCAGTAGAATGTGGTTCATTAAAAAATTTACTTTACTAAAATGAGAATAAAAATAAAAAAAACTCAGTGAAAAAACATAACATGTGTACTGCGGAAACAATTTTAAAATAAAGAATACATAGATAAAGAAAATAGATAAAATAGATAAAAAGTGAAAACGTTAATTAATAAAATAGAGAAATAAATTATATACCGGAAAAGACACTTTAATTTTAATGTAAATTAAAATATTTAATGTAATCAGGAATAGACGATGAGCGAAACTGTTTTAATATACAATATTAAAAAGAAAAATTAAATTGTGAAAAAGGAAAACAGTAGGACTATCTCCTGTGAAAGAAATATGTGGTTCATTAAAAAAACCACTTTTGTGATGAACAAATTAATAACAACAAATAATTAGTAAAAATATTAAAATATAACAATGATAATAACAAAAAGAAAATGAAAGTGTTATAAAAATCAATAAAAGAAAGAAAAAAAATGATAGGAGTAAAAATGTCTATCGTGGAGAATACATTTGGTTTATAAAAAAAATCACTTTATTGAAGTGAGAATAAATAAACTAAAGAAATGTATGTGAGAAAACATGACATGTGTTTTTATGTAATAAAACAGATAAACAACAATGGATAATGAGAGAAACCATTTTAATATTATAATAATAATAATAATAAAAGAAAATTAAAGTGTGATTAAAAAAGAAAAGAAACGACAGGAGGAGAACGACTTCCCGTGGACAGAATTGTGTTTCATAAAAAAATCACTTTATTAAAATGAGAATAAAAATTTTTAAAAAAACTCAAGTGAGAAAACGTGACAGGTGCATTACAGGAACATTTTTAAAATAGAAAGTAAATAGATAGGTAGAATAGATAAAAGAAATAATAAGTGAAAATATTAATGAATAAAAAATGAGATAAATAATGTAAATTATTATATTTTTCAATCTATGTTTCTATATATAATGATAGTGATTAATAAAATTTTTAAATAATAAAATGAAAAATAAAAGTGTAATATAAAAAAGAAAAGAAAAAAATAAAAAAAAAACCATTAGAAACTTTAAAAAAACAAAAAGAAAAAAGAAAAGTTGAGAGAGAGAAGTGTGTGTTCAACATTAAAAATGTTAAAAACTAAAAAGAAAAACCGAGAAAAAAGTAGAAGAAGAGAGAGTCAATTTTTTTGGGCGGGAATAGATTGACTTTATAAGCTGACACGTGTATAGATGTAATCAGGTTTAATATTAGTAAATAGATAAAATAGAATAGATACAATAGAATAGAATAGAATAGAATAGATAGATTATTAATATTTAATTAATTATTAATTTAGTATATAGATTACTGGAGATTAATGTAATTCACCCGGGATGAAAAGTTTACAAAAAGTATATCATTTAATATTTAAATTTAAATTATAGGGATAAATACTAAGATTATGAAGGAAGAAATTTTTTGAAAGAAAATACATTAATAGTTTGATCATAAAAGTACACATATATACAAAAATAATAATTTGACAGTAAAAATTTAGAACACGGGGAGGATCATTTTACATAAAAATGATGGTACTCGACTTATAATAATGCTTTACAAGCAAGATTCATATAAAAAATAATATTGGACAAAACTTTTTAATCCTAAGATCAACCCTAATTCTATGTATTGAAAGAATCTAGTTTAAATTTTAATGTAGCTTAATTGTCTCCTATAGTATTTTTATTTGCAATGATAATAACTAAACATCACGGGTCAATTATTTAATTAACATGTTAAAAATATAGGAAAAGACTAGAAGTCTTATTAATAATTAATTTATAAGATAAAACTAAATCACACAAGAATGCAAGTTTTACAAGAAAACTTGTTAATAATTTAATTATAGAACAAAAATGAATGACACATGATAAAAATAAATAATAAATTTATCTATAAAAATACACTTTAAATAAAATTTTAATATATTTTTTGAGTTGATTGCAAATATTTCACTTTTATTTTATTACCTTTAGTTGTAAAAATGTTAAAAATTAATTTATAAAACAAATGAATTTTAAAAATTAAATTGTGTTTTTATCAACGATCAACAACTCTCCTATTAGCAATTCCATGAAGCCTCCCAATGCAATCACCAAAGGAGCTAGCATTAGGGCTTTTTGACCAAAGTGTGTCAAATTTTTAAAAAAATTACCAGTATAATGTAGATAAAAAACTAATTACCAATCTGGTGTGGGAGGATGCGCAACAAGAAGCTCAAATTGAGTTTGCGCATATCAGTGGGACACACAAACTCAGTTTGCGCATATATTGGGAAACGCAGTCTCAGTTTGCGCATACAGTGGGAAGCGCAAATTGAGTTTGCGATTTGTGTTAAATCTTATTTTTTTTGGCCCGTCATTATTTATTATTTTAACTTATATTTTATTTTTTATAATTAATATACATAAAATATAAAAATATGTTTATTAGGAATAATTTGAGATATTACTCATTTTAAACAAAGTCAGTTCATGATGTAATTATTGATACATTTAATCTGATGGTGGGAAAGAGAGAGAATATAATGAGGGCGCCGGTTCCTAGCATGGCGTGGTGGATTTCTTCTTGGTTCGGGGTCTTCAGTTTCCATCACATGTCCTGATGAGCTTCCTTCTTCAGCAAACGCTTCATTTAAGTTGAAACCAAGGCCAGGGGGTCGGGTTGTCTGGAAGAGCTGGCTTGGTAAGGCATCCCAGAAGCATATGGGGACATGAGCGGAGCATCTAACCACTGATGAATCCAACCTGTGGGTGTTGTAGGTGTTGTAGCATTTTGGGTATACACAGGTGGCGTAATATTAACCGGCGGCGTCGGCATATAACACTCCATTGTAAAGGGTGGTTGATAACCAAAATCAGGAGAAGGCATATTTGGAGGAGGTGTAGGTTGTGATGGATAATAATATGAGGAATATGGATCAAAAGGATGCACTGGTGGCACATAATACATGCCTGGCTCAGGTTGGGGCGGTGGTGGTATCGTAAGTTGTTCATGGGCCACTCGTCTACGACGATGATGCAAACCTTGTCCTTCCACCCGTCCAGCAGGGATGTCACGCTGACTTGTGATTCTTGTGCAACCTGAGAAGGGGCGGGAGCTGACACTGCTGTTGTTGTAATTCTTTCTACTTGACGACAAACCTGCAAACAATGGCTTAGTTCGTGTCTCATGTTTTCAAAGCTGAACGAACTTTGCCCTTCTGTCGTCACAGTGAAATACATGCGCTCCAAGCAATCAACCTACACCATAAATGTAAATAAGATATTGAGTGTACACATCAACATTATCATCCTTGCCAAGACCGATTTAATACTTGCATGTCGATCAGATATGAGACATATTTCTTGCTTTTGGGTCACATGTTCACGTATATTAGCTAGGAACCATGGCCAAGCCTCCAATGTCTCTCCTTCTACAATAGCAAATGCAAGAGGCAACACACAACCATTACCATCTTGAGAGGTAGCGATTAAAAGCGTACCTCGATATTTCCCATACAAGAATGTGCCATCAATTTGTATAACCAGCTTGCAGAAATTGAACGCATCACAACATTGTTTATAGGTCCAAAACACGCGATGAAAAGTCAGAAACCGATGATCCACTTGATGTTCATAAACAAACTGCTTTGTCTCAATTTTATAAGCTGAACCAGGGGAGTACAATAACATTTTCTCCAACCATTGAGGCAGTAGTGCATATGACTCATCCCAATCTCCATAGACCTTCACGATCGCCTTCTGTTTAGCCTTCCAAGCCTTTCTATAGGATATTGAATAACCAGTATCATTGAAATGGAGACTGATGGATCTATGCCAACCATTCCTACATCATATTCAAGACAACATTTCAAAACAATGTTCCTTCAACATAATTATAAACAATTAAAAATTTTATATACTTTGTATGAAATCAAAACATGTTACCCAAGATGCAGGAAGACACAAATTCAGAATTCAACTTCTTGTGATCTTGAGAGAGCATTGCATTCATACATGTATGTTTACCTCCCCATTTAGAGATGACCCATTTCGTTGAATTCTTACCTAACATTGCTCTCATCCGCCACGAACAACCATCTGAATAGTTTCGACACTTCAACGTCAGATATTTGACTTAGATTCAACCACAAAAAAGGTCTGGTGTATCTTCATTGAATAGTGTTTCACAACCATTTGAACAGATTGTTTGCTATCAAATTGCAAACCAACATATAATTCATTTCCTACTCGCCAGGATCCAGGCCCATCCACCCCAGGGAATTCTGTCTCTTGATCAGGATGGTTCCAATTTATAAAATTATAATGAGGAATTAAATTCCAATAAGGTGCTTCTGTTTGACCTGTACATTAAAATATCTGTTAAATTATTAATGTCAAGGAACGTACAAACATCGCAACATAGACATAACTTACCTTGTTGTCGTTCGTAGTCATGAAATCATGCATAGGGACTGGTTCTGGTGAATTCACAGGAAATGTTGGGGGCATTACAGGATCAACATTCGCATCAAAGTCGCCCTCAACATCTGTATCAGATGAATCCCCCTCAGGGATTTCGCCTTCATCGTTACAGTCGTCACTATCCTCGAGACAACAATTTGAATTCATGTTCAAATCGATATCATTCTGCTCACCTTGAGGTTCAGCTATGTTGACATCCTCCTCAACGTTAATACCTTCTTACCTTCTGATTGATATACACATTGATCTTCGATCCCCATTGAGAGTTGAGTATCCAAATTCAAAGATTGGACAGGTAATGCTGAACTTTCAACATTGTCAATATCTGCATACAATTCTAGGACTGTCATCAATGACTGCTGTTGAAATGCGTGGATCATACACTCAACATCTTCATCATCACAAATTTGAAGACCTGTATACGTGGTTGGATTTTCAGATATTAAAAATCTACAAGTCAAACTAGAAACAATTTGGTTGGACGAAAGATTTAATTTTTTGTGAATCTTCCTCTTTAATAAATTATAACTGATTCCGCGTTTTATCTGCATAGATCTTTTATCACCTTCAAACATTATACCATTAACACCTTCAAACCTTCTACCATTCCAATATATAAAAATAATAATTTGACTCATTTTTTATAAAATAAATTAAAAACAATTTAACCAAGATGAGAGAAAAAAATCAAGTTAGCTTCACGTATTGCACAAGAGAATCACGAGTCTTCATGTCTTCATTTATATAGAAGTTTAGCTTCACGTATTGAGGAGAATATATTCGCGTAACATGATTCTTCCTAATGCGCAAACTGAGTTTGAGTTTTTACAAAACTCAAACTGAATTCGTGGTTCCCTTCTGCCTCTACGTGATTTTCTCGTACATGATTCTGATTCCTCTGCGTGATTCTCTCGTACACGAATCTGATTCTGCACTTAATGCGCAAATTGACCTTGAGTTTTTCACAAATCTCAAATTGAGTTTGCGCTTCCCTTTGATATGCGCAAACTCAGATTGAGTTTCTTGTTGTGCAGTCCCGGTTTGCGCTTCCTCCCATACCAGATTGGTAAATTGTTTCCGATCAACATTATTTTGGTAATTTTTTTTTAAAATTTGACCCACTTTGGTCAAAAAGCCTAGCATTAGTATAAGGTTCACACCATTTGTAAAATTATCAAAATTTCAAGAGAACAGGACATTAGTATAAATTGTCATCTTTGAATTAAATTTTTAATTGATCGATTACCCATTTACCATAATACTACTAGCTCACAACACAAGTAGTGCTTCAAATACGTTAGAGAATGGTGAAGGGTGGGTCCACATTTTTGAGTGGCAGAGAAGAACATGTAATGTTTGAGGCTAATCTATTTCAACCAATTTCCTGCACCTGATGCTGAGGAAAGGACAAACAGAAACATGTGATGTTGGCCTGTAAACGGCCAGGCATGGCTTGTCAAATAGTGGTTTTGGAGAAGGTGATTGATTGTATTCTCTCATTGGATTCGGATCAACTAAACCCCCAACTGTCCCTATCATTTTTAACGTCGTGCAAATTGGTCCCTGACTTACTTAAATAACTATGTTAGTCCCTGACTTCCTTTGTCATCATGCAATTAGGTCCAAAAGGCAAACGTCCGTTAAGTGCTTTGGGCCTAATTGCATGACGACAAAGGAAGTCAGGGACTAACGTAGTCATTTAAGTAAGTCAGGGACCAATTTGAACGACGTTAAAAATGTTAGGGACCGATTTGGGGGTTTACTCCAATATATTGTTTTCCAAAGCACTACACCCAACTGCGTCATGCATGGTCACCTCATCCTTTTGAGCAACAGTCTGATCACCAAATTTTGATGTACCTATAAAATCAATTAACTCCTTCATCATCCATATCTAACATACATTTCATCAAATGCAAATTATATTACAACAGTTGTTAAAACTAAAAATAGTTACCTGAGTCATCTTTGGTAAGCTCCATTAAAAATGGAGGGCAACTTTTTATAGCTGACTAAACCTGGGGATTTGAAAAGTATCTTGTGCAAATTTGGTCTAGGCACCTGCATAGACATCCCAGATCATACCTAAATTACCACAAATGTAAAACCATAATATTAAAAAAAAAAAAACAGACACAGAAGATATTAGGAAGCTCACTAGCATCTACAACAAAAGTCTTAACATCTCAATATATAAATCTCCTTATAAAATCTTTCATTATCTAATTGCACTGAAGTTTTACTTAACTACTGCACCACAATGTCCATTCCCTGATAAATAAGATAAGTCATTATTAAATGACAAAATACCTAAGCACCTAAAAAAGGGATAATGAAACTATACAAAACCCGCCAGAAACAACCATATCATTATAACTATCATCATATTAAATGACTTCTATAAATATATATTGTCTCATATGAATATTTTCTCATAAAAAAATAAATATATATTTTCATCTTTGATTCAATTTGATTTACCTGGGTTAACAATATATTTCATTTTCCCTTTTTCTTTCATTTTGGTGTATAGAGAGAGTGAAAGAGAGAGAATATTGTCTCATATGAATATTTTCTCATAAAAAAATAAATATATATTTTCATCTTTGATTTACCTGGGTTAACAATATATATCATTTTCCCTTTTTCTTTCATTTTGGTGTATAGAGAGAGTGAAAGAGAGAGAAGATTGGGTATAGAAGTCATTTAATATGATGATAGTTATAATGATATGGTTGTTTCTAGTGGGATTTTGTATAGTTTCATTATCCCTTTTTTAGGTGCTTAGGTATTTTGTTATTTAATGACTTATCTTATTTATTAAGGAATGGACATTATGGTACAACAGTTAAGTAAAACTTCAATGCAATTAGATGATGAAAGATTTTATAAGGAAATTTATATATTGAGATGTTAAAACTTTTGTTGTAGTAGCTAGTGAGCTTCCTAATATCTTCTGTGTCTATTTTTTTTTGTAATATTATAGTTTTACATATGTGCTAATTTAGGTATGATCTGGGATGTCTATGCAGGTGCCTAGACCAAATTTGCACAGGAGACTTTTCAAATCCCCAGGTTCAGTCAGCTATAAAAGGTTGCTTCCATTTTTAATGGAGCTTACCAAAGATGACTCAGGTAACTATTTTTAGTTTTAACAACTGTTGTAATATAATTTACATTTGATGAAATGTATGTTAGATATGGATGATGAATGAGTTAATTGATTTTATAGGTACATCAAAATTTGGTGATCAAACTATTGCTCAAAAAGATGAGGTGACCATGCATGACGCAGTTGAGTGTAGTGCTTTGGAAAACAATATATTGGAGTAAACCCCCAAACCTGGTCCCTAACATTTTTAACGTTGTGCAAATTGGTCCCTGACTTACTTAAATGACTACGTTAGTCTCTGACTTCCTTTGTCGTCATGCAATTAGGCCCAAATCACTTAACGGACGTTTGCCTTTTGGACCTAATTGCATGACGACAAAGGAAGTCAGAGACTAACGTAGTCATTTAAGTAAGTCAGGGACCAATTTGCACGACGTTAAAAATGTTAGGGACCGATTTGGGGGTTTACTCGATTCGGATCTATTACCATAGCCCGGATTAAGACAAGTGGTACATTCAACTCCTTCTCTGCAATGCCATCTATTCAACCATCCAATTAAGACAAGTTTGTGCTTGTGACACACGTGTCCAAAATAGTCCTACTTTTTCTCCTTTTACTCTATGAAAACTTAAAAGACTCAGCAAAATAAATAATTTGTGCTTGCATTTACCATACGTGTATACACAATAGTCTTATTTTCTCTTCTATCTATAAATATATAATAGCTAGCTCAGAGCTACTGCTATTCTCATGCTAATATCACTACTAGAAACTTACCGCAAGTACTTTGCTCCAAATGGCTTCATCAAGTTTCACAGGAAACCAATCAAATGATGGGCAACAAAACACTGAAGAAAACAAGCTAAGTCAAGAATGTAAGGAGCTAATTCGTTCTCTTCCTAGAGAGAAGGGTTGGCATACCCCCTATCTCTATCAATTTCAAGGTATTTGGCTTCCATTAAAATTAATTCAAGCTATAAACACCTTTCAGAAGCATTTCCAAGCCAAAGACAGTGATGTTATTGTTGCCACCCTTCCAAAATCTGGTACCACTTGGTTAAAAAGCCCTTACCTTTGCCATTGTCCACCGCCAGCATTTCCCATCATCAGAGAACCATCCATTACTTACTTTCAATCCCCATCAACTTGTGCCTTTGTTTGAGTTTGCCATTTATGGTGATATCCATGACCAAATCCCTCACCTATCCACATGACTCAGCGAAGACTTTTTGGAACTCATATTCCATTCCCTTCATTGGCCAAGTCAATCAAGGAGTCCAATTGTAAGATAATTTATATATGCAGGAACCCATTTGACACTTTTGTGTCTAGCTGGAGGTTCGTTAACAACATTAAGCAAGAGTCTTTACCAACATTAACACTAGAAGATGCTTTTTGATATGTATTGCAAGGGAATAAGTGCATTTGGTCCATTTTGGAATCATATGCTGAGTTACTGGAAGGAGAGCATAACTAGACCAGACAAGGTTCTATTCTTGAAGTATGAGGATCTTAAAGAAGATGCCAATTGTCAAGTAAAAAGAGTAGCAGAGTTTTTGGGTTGTCCTTTCACTCAAGAAGAGGAATGTAGTGGAGTGGTTCAAAACATAATCAAGCTGTGTAGCTTTGAAAATATGAAGGAATTGGAAGTAAATAAATCCGGAACTTCGAACTTCAACACGGACACAAGCATTAAGAACAAATACTTCTTTCGAAAGGGTGAAATAGGAGATTGGGTAAATTACCTTTCTCCTTCAATGGTAGAAAAATTATCCAAAATCATAGAAGAAAAGTTAAGAGGATCAAGCATATCATTTAGAATGTACTCTTAAATGCATGTTTGATTTTTTATGTTGGATAGTCTCAAATTATGATTTGAATAAAAGTTTGTCTCTTATAATTTTTGCCTAATCATGGTTTAAGAAAAGGGTCTGTGCACTCAAAGTAGAGAAGAAAGCAAATCAAATACTCAGTTGTTATTAATAAGACTATTGTATAGAAGAATTTCTCCTATTTTAGAAAAGGGCTTTTCTAAGTACTTGTCATATATTAGTGAAGTCAGCAAAGCCAATTTTCTGACAATGAAACCTTTCTATATGTGTCCTTTTTCAGCAAATGCCATTATTGAATTCAATTCCTGGACTGCATCACCCCAATTGCTCTCCTATTAACAGTTAACATTATGAAATGTTTCATTTAAAAATTCCCACAGAGGAAAAGAATTCATTCAAAGCTCCCTTCAATGTATACTAGGTGAGACTCAAGCCCCTTACTGAGGTTGCATATATAAAGGAAATTGGAAGGTATGGAAAAGATTCAACACTGTATATAAGACCAAAGACTCTGAAAGAGAGTGTCCATCCAAAATATAATGAAATGAAGAAATTCTACTCTATTTAGTATCTGGTTTAAGAAGAAAAAGAATCAAGGCTAGACTCATATCATAATGCAAAAACTTCACAACTCAATAATCAACATCTACTTTTTCCTCCAATCACATGCAGAGCTGCACATATTATTGGAGTGAGTTTGTCTTCTCAAAACCCCATCAACAAAACGATGTAATTTTTGTTTCATTTTACTCGTTAGTTGTGTTTATTCTTCTTCCCTAAACTAATTGGAACACGGGTCACAAGGAAGGAGACAACCACTAACAATTCAAACTAACAAAGACTTCAGGGTCCAGGATAGTTGCAGCATAGGGTACCCTGTGAAAGAGCCTGACAACTCCTTGAATCAATGCTAAGATATGACACCATTCTTGCAGTGGCCACTGCACTATGTAGAGGCAAAAGTGACTGCACACTTCCTAGTTGGTACACATGAGTTCTGTTCAATATATCAATTGGACATATCAGCACAACACACACACACAAAAAGAGGGAAATAACTCATCTTGGGCTAATCTTCACAACAATAATTATATGCAGGGTTATCTAACATAAACACAGCTAACAATTATTTATACATAAAAAATAAAAGAAAACTGCTGAATAATAGAACATATAAAGATAGTCATTGCCAAAACACCACACAGCATTATACAAATTTCATCTTTAATTTCCATTTTTGAGAGATGTATGATACCATTCTGTTTCTGGGTGTGAACAGAATTAAGAAAAGAACGTTGCTTTGAGGGTTTGGTCTAAAGAGGTTACCTGATAAATGGTGGGAATCGACGATGCGGTATTGTTGAAGGAGAGGCGTTGAGAAGAGGAGAATGGTTGATTGGTCTAACTCTAACAGCTGATTTCAACGAAGAGAGTGACATAAGTCGACGAGTGCAACGGGAAGACGCCCATAGAGACACACAAACAAACGCAGAGGTGAAGAAAAAGAAAGAGTGAAACGTGATTTCCTTTCCATCTTAGAGAGTAGAAAGGGTTTTTATGTGTTAGTTTTCCCCTCCCAATTTTCATTTTAACCCCAAATATATATTGCCTAATTAATTATCCAAGAAAGCCCTCTTGAAAAATTTAGGAAATTATATATTTCCCGGATATATTCATTCATCCAAATCCAAATCCAAATCCAAATATAACACCATTGTATCTATATGAGAATTTCTATTCATTTTAAAATTTTGGACCAGACATGAGATTTTTAATAGTATGTGATTTAAATAAAAAAAAAAGATGTATAAAAAACCCTTTATAAGACTACGCATGAATTTAACATAAAAGTAATGGTATAGTGAAGAAAAATCATTTTAAAATTTTGGACTAGACAAGAGCATTTTTAATAGTATGTGATTTAAATAAAAAAAAATGTATAAAAAACCTTTATAAGACTATGTATGAATTTAACATAAATATAATGGTATACCAAAAAAATGAAATCCTAGTTTCAAAAATAATTTTGATGATAAAATATATTTTTATGTACTTTTTTTTTCGCAAGAAAGCGCCAGTTTTTTTTTTACTAATACACCTATTTTTTTTTGTCAAGGATCATTGGATTCAAAGAAGCCGAACGACAATTATAGGATAAACAGGAAACAAAATCCCAAAGAACTATTTTTACAATGATTCATTAAATTATACATGTCTTAACCTATCATGGTTGCTCACATACATGATTAAACAACACCAACAGAAAAAAAAAAAAAAAATCCATAGTCTCCATGCCAAAACTTATCAACGAACCAATATAATGACAGAAAAGTGAAAAATTAGATTTTTTTTTCTTCACTTATTCAAACTTTCATGTTGTTTTTCGGCCTAGCCGGCTTTTCCAGCATCGTTGCAACAAGGTCGTCAATTGTCAAGGGCACTCTTAATTGTCAGATTTGTATCACAGAGGAGCTGTGAAGCAGAATAGAGTTGAGAAGGAGAGGGGAAGGGGAAGGGCAAAAGGGAAAGATTAAAGGAGATGAAAGATGGAGGAGGTGACCAAAAGATGGAGAGAGATGGCAGTGAGGATGAAATAAGTGAAGGAAGTGACAATGGGGAAAAAAAAAGAGAGGAAAAAAACTCTCACTAAAGAGAGGAGATAACCCGCCTTGAGTGAGTAGAAAACCTCTCACAAATGGGGGAGTGAGGCCCCAAGGGGGGAGGAGATAGAAGCGCGCTGTTGAGCTCTTATGTGTTTGCTTCGCTAGGGTTTGGTGATGATGGAGCGCGTTGATTAGAATTTAGAAGAAGTGGAGGAGTTCCTTTGAAAAACTATATCTCGGAAAGAGGGACGACGTGTTCTATTTCAATACAAATAGGCTCGAATTAAAAGGTAGATTGAGAACGAGCTAATAAATTAAAGTACAAGTAAAATGATATAAAAATATTTAATTTCTAAGAATAAATAACCTCTTGAGAGACATTTACTTCAAGAAAATGTTTATTTTTTCATTTTTTAATTATATAAATGTTATCTTATTTAGACTTATTTTTTTATTCCAAAATTTATATTAGAAACAGTGAAATATTAAAATTTGATTTTACTATTTTGTATGAAAATTTTTAAAAACAAGAAAGAAAATTAAAATAAGATAATATTTTATAATTAAAATAAAAGTAGAAATAAAAAGTAGGAAGTTTTTTAAAATAAAATTGGGGCCTTTGTTATTCCCACCCCTTTTTTGCTATTATTGCCCCCATACCTGTTTTCAAAAACATTTTTTCTAACTATCCTCACCCCTTCATCTTCCCCTTCACCATTATCCCCCACCTTCACCCATGGCCAACCCTACTTAGCTGTCCATAAGCCCCCTTTTTTTACAAAAATTTGAATTTAGAACTTGTATGTTCGAAAGCCAATTTTTTAATTTGGCTTTCGGACATACGTATCCGGAAGTCATTTTTTCACAACAACATGGGAGTGAGAGAATGGGGAAAGAGGGAGGGGGTTACGGGAGGTGGGGTGGTGGTGGTCTTGGGGGTGGGGGTGGTGATGAAGGGGTGAAGGTAGTTATAAAAAATAATTAGAAAAAGCATATGGGGGTGGGAATAGCAAAGCACCAAATTGACCCTTAACTTCGCCTGGGCCATTACTATTCGCATCGCGTTTTTTACTATTCCTACCACCCATCGTTTTTATCTTCCCACACTACCCCTCCCCTCCTTCCCCCAGCCACCCCACCCCGCACCCCCACTGTCCCTCCCCATCCCATCCCCTCCCCCCCTTCCCTCTCCCCTTGCGTCCCCCTTTCCCCCAGCTCCCCCCTTTGCCCCCATCCCTTTTCCTAGGGGTGTCCAGAAAATCGAAACCCGCACCGAACCCGCCAAATCCGAAATGGTTCAATGTCTCGCGAGCGGTTTCAAGAGGTTAAACGGATTTGTACGGGTAGGAAAAAACGGGTAGCTCGGATAAGCACGGGCGGGTTCGAATTGCCTTTTATTTTTCGTCGGTAATCGAACCGACTGACACGTGTCGTTATGTGAGTGGAAGATTTGTGTGCACAAGGATTGTGCTTTTCCTCCAACGGTTGAGATGTGTTTTGAGGTAGATCTAAGGGCTGACTGAGCGTTTCTTTTTCCCAAATTCTATCTCTTCCTTTTTCATTTCTGATTTCTGAAATGAAGAGAAGACTGAAGAGTCATTCTCTCTCTCGCTCATTTTCACTCTCTTCTCACCTTTACCTTCTCTCTTCTCCCTTTCTTTCTCTGATTCTCTCTTCTCCCTCTTGATCCCTCTCTCTTTTTTATGATATAGTCTTTCTTCTTCTCCTGTTAGATTAGATCGAACCTTTGCTTTCCTTTCTACGACGGAAGCAGCGCTTGCGGCAGAGGCGGTGGTGGTGCGATTTGGGACGGTGGTTGCGACGAAAAGGCGCGGTTGTGGTGGTGTTGAGGACGATGACGACAACGCTTGCGACATGGATGACTGGTGGTGCGACGGAACGACGAGGCTGAAGAGATCGCGCGCAACGACGGCCAAGCAACGACTGTGAGCAGCGCGGCTGAAGCAATTGTGGTCGTGAGAAACGCGGGCAACAAGCTATTGTATCTCCTTCTTCTCTCACTCTCCATCTCCCATTTTTCTGTGTTTCTTGAGTATGATTTTGATTTTTTTGGTTCCTTTTTTCCATTGTTGTTAGGTTGCCACAGGGTGTGTGGGGAAGATATGATGGTGGCTTTGGAAGTTGGAACAGAAGAAGGTAGAAGGAGAAGATGAACAGCGTCCTTAGGCCGCGACGGCACGGTGAAGGATCGCGAATGACGGTGGCCCTGAAGATCAGGGTTTAGGACTAGACTTCATTTTTTGTTAATTTTGGTTTTTGCTAGATTTGTTAATAATGTTAATATTTTAATTAGTTATTAATAATTTCATTTATCATTAATAATGGTAAATCTGTATTTTTTGTTGTTGTAATAACTATTGAATTTATATTTTTTCTGTAATGATATGTTTATTTCTATGATAATTTAGTTTAAAATTTTTTTATTTATTTTAATGTAATATGTAATCTTTTTGTATTTATTGTGATCTGTAATAAAAAAAAATTTAATCAAATTTTTTTAATGGGCCCAAAATATTGATCAGCCCATAACCAAATTAACCCACCCGATCACAGCCGATATTTTTTTCACCCGAAACCCGAAATAGTCGAGCACTCTTGCGGACGGGAATGGGCTATTATATGTATATGTTCAGTTTCCAACGGTTGGGGTTTATTGGGCCCGAACCCGCACGCTGGACACCCCTACCTTTTCCCCTTTCCCCCACCCCGTTTTTTTTATTCCCCCTCCCTTATGGACAGGTATATTTTTTTTTAAAAAAATATATAACTTCCGGACACAGCTGTCTGGGAATGGTTCCCAGACAACTATGTCCGGAAGGTTTTTTTTTTTTTAAAAAATATAACTTCTAGACAAAGTTGTCCGGGAATGGTTCCCGGACAATTGTGTCCGGAAGTTATATTTTAAAAAAAAAACTTCCGGACACAATTGTCCAGGAATGGTTCCCGAACAATTGTGTCCGAAAGTTATATTTTAAAAAAAAAGAACTTTCGGACAACACTGTCCGTAAAGTATATTTTTTCAAAAAAAAAAACCTTACAGACATGGTTGTCCATAAGAGAGGGGGAATAGAGAAGGGGGCGAAGGGGAAGGGGTGGGTGGGTGCAGGTAGAGGTGGCAAAATTGGGCTACCCGGCCCGATGCGGGCCGCGGGCTAACACGGGTCGGGCAAAAAAACCCAAATTTAATTAGGGCTAAAAATGGTGCCCAAGCCCTATAAAATGCGGGGCTAAGCCCGATATTTCGATAAAACGGGCTGGGCTAAAAAAAACCCTATATTAATTCGGGCTCAATTTTTAAAAAACAAAGGCCCTACAATTTAACGGGCGGGTTCGGGTCGGCCCGATGGGCTTGGCCCATTTTGCCACCTCTAGGTGCAGGGGAATGGGGTAGGGGGAGGGTAGTTTGGGGAAGAAAAAATGGGGGTAGGAAAAGTAAGGGCCCTTCGCCTGAATCATAAGTGGGCCTAAATCTATTTTTTGTATATGATAATAGTAAAGATGTTTGAACTTATAATTTTATATAAACTATCTAAATTTATATAATTTAATTTTTTATGAAATAAAATTATGTAAAAAAAGTGATAAAAATGTTTAAAAGATAAGATGAAATGTTTCAACCAAATAGATTGCCAAGGAATTGTAATTACTTTAAGAATATTTTAGTCCAACTAAAAAAAAAAATATTTTTCAAAATATTATAAGGTTATTATATTAACTTTTTAAAATTTTGACACCAATTTATCTCTTTAAAATATAAAATAAATTAAATTTAGTACCATTTTAACTTTTTTTATAAAAACATAATGACATTTTGAAATTTTTAAAGACTAATTTAATTATATTAATGCTTCAAAGGCTTGGTTTATATCTCCTAGAAAATATCTAGAATGTCAATTAGTGTGGCGCCCAATTATGAGAAAATCACCAAATCACTAATTCTACTACTTGAGTCACGCATATTTGCATGAATGCATCATCCAAGCTCATACTTCAAATGGATATTCAGTTATTCACTAATTCATGAATGCATTTTAATATATTATTAATAGATGATAATTGATTCATGCATATGTGGTTTATTTTGGGGCATTTTGTCCACTGAAAAATTTATAACTCTCTCCCTTCTTTTTTTTCTATTTCTCTTACATTTCTCTCTAATCAAACAACCGCTAAATCTATTCTATTTTTCAATCACTTTTTCTCTTCCCTATTTCTCTCTCTCATTTCTCTCTATAAAAGAAATTTTGTAGATCCTCAATGCTATCATCATTGCCTTCCCTTCTTTTTTTTTTGGTGAATGAGCAAAGACAAAAAGAAAAAAAAAACAAGGAAAAGAAAACAACTACAGCCTTGTAAAGGTTACACCTAAAGCATCTGCACTAAGGAGAGGCTTCAACTCATCCATAGGGTCCTGAAGGAGGCAGAAGTGTGAAAGGTTGGAGCTCCCTTGCTTCGCTAAGAAATCTGCACATTGGTTGCCTTCATGCAACGTGTGAACCATGGTAACATTCCAATCTCGAGCAATCAGGTGTCTGATATTCTTAACAAGCCCAACATATTGGTGAAAGTGGGATACATCCCCTGAGATTAGGGTCAAAGCATGTTGCGAGTCTATCATGCACTTGATGTTCTTGAAACTGAGGTCCCAACACAACTGCAAGCCTTGCAAGATTGCAAACAGTTCAGCTCGAATTATATCTCCATTTCCAAGAGAGCCATAGAAGCTTGTGATCCACTCTCCATCAGCTCTCCTCACTAACCCACCAAAACCAACGTTGGTACTTGAAACACTACTATCCGTATTTAGGGCAACTTGGTCCCTGCTTGGAGGATCCCATTTGACCAGCCTAGGAGCATGATTAGGGGCCCTTTGACCGCAGCTTTGTTGATAACCTTGGCTAAAGAAATTATGCTATAGACTACGTCCCATAACAGGGTGAGTTTCTGCTCAAAGACCAACGTGTTTCTGCTCTTTCCAAATTCCCCAAACAGCCGATAAGAACAGTTATCCACTTTGTTGCACCGCCCCCAATATCCAATCCCTGAAAGAATTGTTATTATAGAAAGCATGCCGGTGTATCAAGACCCATACTCTGCCAAACCTCCTTGCCTTGGGACAATCACGAACACAATGGAAAAGAGTTTCTTCCATTAACTCACAGCGAGGCAAATGGCTGTTACTGGAATTCCCCTGTGAGAGAGGGTAGCTCTGGTAGGGACAGGGTCATGGCATGATAACCATATAAAGAATCTAATACTTTCAGTGGCAGGAAGTTTTCAAATCTAGCTCCAAGGCGGACCATTATTCCCATCATGCTTCAAAAGCCACTTGTAGCCACTGCGCGCTGAGTAAACCCTGGAGATTTGATCAGTCCAAATCAG
Source organism: Sesbania bispinosa (assembly GCA_026901365.1). NCBI lineage: Eukaryota > Viridiplantae > Streptophyta > Magnoliopsida > Fabales > Fabaceae > Sesbania > Sesbania bispinosa. The sequence continues at coordinate 134,738 of QLOH01000014.1, forward strand.
AGTGTCAGTAACATGATCACTAAGTTCCACTCCTGGGTGAGAACACGTTCCTTGATGTCATGTGGGATTGGGGTCCACAGCCTTTCTAAATGCCACATATTATCCACTTTCACGTCCCTGATGGAAGCGTCCACGTCATGGATATCAACATACGGGACATGCATGCATAAAGGGCCAATGCCAAGCCAATATGTGAACCAAAAACTTGTTGCACCGTTACCAACCTTGAACCGGAACCCAAGCAGAAGATCATGCCTAGCCTTAAGAATGGAGTTCCACACATATGAACCTCGCAAAAAGGGAGCATTCAGGATGTAGTTCCTTTTAATATCATTCACAGAAGACAACGACCCATACTTAGTGCTGAAAAGAAGGTCCCATAACAACTTGCCAAGCGGCGACATATTTTGCGAACGAGAAATCTTGACTCCCAAACCACCCTGACTACGAGGCCTAGTAATCTTTGACCAGCTCACCAGGTTGAGGCCTTTATTACCAGCTCCTTTCGAGCAACAAAGTCCAAAACTTGTTACAACGTTCTAAGGGATCCAATAGGCTTGCATGACATGCGTTGGAATAGCCGCCATAACAGAGTTCACTAAGGTCAATCTGCCAGGTTTATTGAGAGCTTCTGTTTCAAAGAGGCTAGCCTAGAATTCACACGGTCCAGTACTGGCTAAAAGTGCTCTTTAGTAGGTTTTCCTTGAAAAACCTGAAAACCCAGATATCTTCCCAGATTAGTAGTGCACTTTATGGAAGAAATACTGTAAATTCGCTCCTTCTATGTTTGGGACTCCCTTAGAGGCAAGAAATATGGACTTATCAAGGTTGATTTTCAACCCATAAATGCTTGCAAAAGTCATTTAGAAGAGATCTCATAAATCAAACTTGGTTGTTCCTAGCCTTCAAGAAGAGAAGGCAATCGTCAGCGAAGAAGAGGTGGGAGACTTTAGGCCCTCTCTTAGACAAAGCAATAGGAAGCCAAAGACCACTGTTCACCGCATTATCAATTAATCCACCTAATTTCTCCATACACACACAAAGAGATAGGGGGGGAAAGAGGGGTCTCCCTGCCTGAGTCCTCTCAAGGGGGGAGAAGTAGGATGTCCTGCTACCATTCCAAAGCAAACAGAGAGATGATGAGGTTACACAACTCATGATCAAGTTAAGAATAGTTGGAGGGAACCTGAAATCTGTCAACACCTGATTAAGGAAATCCCAATAACTCTATCATAGGCTTTTCTAAATCTAGCTTGAACACCAAGTCCCCTTTCTTCTTTTTAGACTTGTGCATAAGATGGAGGACTTCTTGAAGGATAATCACATTGTCGATAGTTCCCCTGCCTGGAATAAAGCTGCTTTGGAGGGGGCTAATAAGGTCGTTCAGGAAGGGACACAGTCTATTAACCATAACTTAGTGACCAATTTATAGATCACATTACACAGCGATATAGGTCTAAAGTCCTTAAAGGTTGTGGATCATCAAGTTTGGGAATGAGAACGAGAGTCTCAGCCATTCTTGCATCAATTCGCCCAAGGGAGAAAGCATCACTCACAACTTTCTAAACTCCATCTCCCACAATATGCCAGTACAACTGAAGAAAATTGGCTGAAAAACCGTCCGGTCCTGGTGCTTTATAAGATTTCATGCTCATAAGAGCACTATGGACCTCACTCTTTGAAATTGGTTTCAGAAGTTGAGCTATACAATCCTCACTAAGTTGATTGACCCCAGGGGGATGAGCCTTCCATGTTGAGCCTCCTTAACACAAAATAACTTCTTATAGAACTTCATTGCTTCCTTCTGGAGTATGTCATTTTCTGTGCACCATTCACCATCAATGAGAAAACCATTAATGCAGTTTCTTTTCCTCCTAACAATAGTTTGGGTGTGAGAGAAAGATGTATTTCTATTACTAAACGAACCCATTGTTCTATGGATTTTCGAAACCAGATGATTTCTTCTTGAAACAAGATGGACTCATATTCAACTTGTAATTGCCTTTGTGTCTCCAGGAGAGCAACCGAATCCCACTTGTTCCAAGCAGCGCTGAATGCCTTTGAGTCTGTTCTCAATTTTTCCTTTTACGGGCAAAGAAATTACCAAAATGCTCTTTATTAAATAGACATGAACGTTCCCCGATACAATGCAAAGCATTAATAGTGTTAGAATGTTCCCCCCAGGCTGAACCAACAATCTGCTCATAATCCTGATGAGTGGCGCAAATGGCCTCGAAGCAGAATGGTCTATCTCCTTGTCGTTTGTGCAAAGGCCCACATCTTAAAAGGAGTGGGTTGTGATCAGAATACACTCGGCACAGATACTCTAAGGAAGCTTCTTGAAAGGCCAAAGCTCCAATGTGATCCGCCAACGCACGGTCAAGTCTCCATGAAATCTTCTTCCTCCTGGCCCAACTCTCTGCCACGTGAACCTACCACCAAAAAAACCCAGGTCCATAAGGTTGCACTTGTCCATCACATTAGCAAAAGCAAGCGCTCTAGAATTACAAAAAATACCACCTTTTTGTTCATGAGAAAATAAAAGTTCGTTGAAGTCACCAATAATTAATGCCCAAGGATGATGAATAAGGGATCTGAGATAAACTAAATGCTCCCATAAATGGGTACGAGCTGAAGGTTGTGGGCTTGCGTATATACCCGAGAAAATCCACGTATGGACACTAGGGGTGTTCGCGATTTGGTTTGATTGATTTTGAGGCAAAAAAAACTATCTGATCCAATAATTGCGGTTTTCACCATTTCATTGTCCAATCGGTTTTGATATTTTTTCCAATCTGATCCAATTTAAATTGGATTGGATTGGATCGGTTTTCGGTTTTTTAAAGCAACAATAAATATTTGGATAAAATTGATAAAATAATGAAGTAATAGTAAACATTTTCTTATTGAAACTTATATTTATTAAAATTAATATAAAGTTATATAAAAAGAATTACATGGGGCATGAAAACTAATTTAAAACTAGTTTTATATTGATATATTTTTAGAAATATTAGATAATAAAATCATAAAAAATATATTAGTATAAGTATTTTTTATCAATATATATGTATACAAATATAAATATATGATTATTTTATAAGTAATAATATATATATAAGTTCGGTTTGGATTGAATTGGATTGGGTTTCAACATAGGATCTGAAAACCAATCCAATCCAATAAAAAATTTCAGTTTTTTGCGGTTTGCGATTTTTTAGGTTTCGTTTGATTCGATTTTCAGTTTTTCGATTTGCATTGGATTGAATTGGATATGAACACCCCTAATAGACACCAGCAAAGAAATCAGAATTGTCACAGATTGTGCAGTTTTGATTCATAAGTGAGAGAGTGCAATTTAGGTCGGAGTGTTTTAAAGCCCAAATGCCTCCCAAGTGTCCGCGAGCTTCTTCAATAGCCACAGGCTCATAGCCCACCGAAGCCCCAAAATCTAGCTGTTTTGTCAAAAATGATGTGGGTCTCAAACAAAAAGAGGAGAGAAGGTCTATAACATTTAATAAGTTCCTTAATGTGTCTGTGACTAGCGCGACTAGCAGCTCCGCGCACATTCCATGCCAACACTGAGAAGTCCTTAAATTGATGCATCATCATTTATGAAAAGGAAAATGCTAACTAGTATCATGAGGGCACTTGTTAAGGATCTAAAAATAGAAAAATTTTATTAAAATGTGTAGCATTTAATGTTACAAATGTAATTAATGCTGTGATTTCCAACAAAGAGCTTCCATATATGGATCGTTGCTCTTAGGGCACTTGTTAGCATGACCCTTATATAAAAGAAGATGAAGACCAACAGAGCCAATCATTGATCCGGAGGGGAATCTTCCACCATCTTTAAATCATCACAATCCGTGTCCACACTGGAAGCATCATCCATATCCCTATGCTGGGCTTGGTCATTCAAAAAGTTTGGAGGGCCTTCAAATAGAATCCCATTCGGGTCTGGGGGCTTTGGCTCATCAAGGAAGCGAAAATGATTTGATGAGACCATTTCCACATTCATCATAGTCTTAATGCCTTGCGAAAATTCCCTGACTACAGATTTCTCAACAGCTGCGTCCTTGAGATCTTCCTCTCTACGATCCTTATTGGTGGAGTTTTATCCCTTTTATTTCAAAATATTAGTTAGTTATCTTAATCTATTAGAGAATCATATGATTTAAAATAATGAACAATACTTTCCAAGAAAAATAAGTTTCTCCTTCAAGGGCACGATCTGGAAATCAATGCACATCAAGGCAGCCAGGCAGGGACAAGGAAATCAAAAGCAAAAGAAAAACCAAATATGCAGAAAGGTAATTTTTCAATGGGAAAAAGAGTATGTAAATGCTATCATAGAAGGGGAGTATTAGTTGTTAAATATATATTGGTTACTCGCTAGACATACTGGGCTTCACCAGAACCTCGCATATCTATATGCATGTCCAATTCAAAGACAATTACAGCTTATGACAAATGATCATTGATAAAATGAAAGTGCTGCTTGTAAGGGCTTGCTAGAACAAAATATTACAGGGATATCAGGACAAATCTACTAGCAACCAAATCTACTAGAAAATCAGTATTAGCAGCTATGGTATTCACTATTCAGGGCGAAGACTGTAACCTTTGCTACTAACTCGTCCTTGGCAGCAGTGACAGAAACCACCTGCACCAGCTATGTGTGTTTTACTTTTATTGTTGCTATAATGATTGGAAACTAAAATATATTTTAAAAAAAATCAATTCATTGAAAAAACTTAAGCTATGAACCAAGGGTTTACGAAGGGTTCTTTCTACCAAAAGGAAAAGTTACTAATACTGAAAATTTCACTTAGATGACTGTTGAGAATATGCTAAATTTCTGTTTATAATTAGTTTCTTAATTACCGTAAATAAGTAGTTTCCTATTTATTTTCTGATTATGTAATTAAGGTAATTAGGATTTCAGATGATGTAAATAAGATAATTAGGATTAGGGATGACAATGGATAGGGTCTGGGTATACTATAGTACCAGTCCCCATACCCGCGTTTTAGAAAAGTACTCGTACCTGGACCCATACCCGTGTGGGTAGTGGTTCTAATACTCGTACCCTTACCCATACCCATTACCCGTACCCGTACCCATACCCATTACCCGTACTTTTGTTAACTATAAAAATAATAAATTGATTAGAAAATGAAAATTAATTATAAAACAACTCTAGTACACATGAAAATAATCCATAGATCATCCAAGTTTAACTATAAACAACTTTGATATCTGGAAGTGGATGAGAGATGAAAACAGTGGATGAGAAATGAAAATTAGTTCAAATTTTGTTATTTTAGTATTTAGGACAAAATTATAACATTTTCAAATTTTAACATTTAAATTAATTAAATTAATAATATTATTAATATTTTTTTGTGACTATAATATATATTAACATTAATTATTTTTTTGGGGAATATTAATTAATAATATAAACATATTTACATATATATATATAATATTAAATCATATGTACATAAATTACATTAATTATACATATTATATAAGTGCGGGTATGGGTAGGGTAGGGTAGGGTACCATAGTACCTGTACCCGTACCCATTAAAAAGTGTGGGTAATTACCCATATCCGGACCCAGACTCATTTAGTGGGTAATTACCCTACCCATTGCAGGTACCCACTGGGTCTGGGTCTGGGTCCAATTGTCATCCCTAATTAGGATTAGAAGTAGTTTCTCACAATCAATCCCTACAACCAAGGGATTCTCTTGTACAAAATTCATTATAAATACAGTATTTATTGAATGCTCAAATCATTCAGATTGAAACCTAATTCCTTAATTATGTTTCAAGTTGGTATCAAGGGCTCACCTTATGTGGGCCTAATAAAGTGAAAATTTGAGTCATTGTCCGCTGTTCACAGTCTCTCTTGATGAGATTCTGGCAAGCGTACCAAAATTTCAGCACAGTATAATAGTAAGTATGAGTTATCATATCCACAGGGAACGGTTCACTCACTTCGTATTTATTAGTGATCAGACTATCAAGTAGGAAACGATATTTGATGATTGTTGTGCGAAAAGTAAATTGCATAAATAAATGAGATAATAGAGATAAGTAAGATAACGTTACTTGGATCAAGATTGAACTTCGTATCATCGCACCCCTTATGCATGTGATTCACAATATTATTTATGAATATATTTCTATAAAATACCTTAGCCAAACTATATTATCCCATGCCAGTGTCCCATATCCCGAGATACTCAGGAATAATTCATGCAGGTTCTCCCAGGCGACAAATTACCCCCCCCGGCTTGATTGCTCTACTTTTCCGTTCGTTAACACTATCAATTCACCCTATATTCATATAGTGACTATTGTGAAGAGACTGTCACACTTCTTCTTTAATCATCGATTCTCACTATATTCCTATAGCAACTACTATGAGTACTTTTACCAATTAGAATTCAAGTGTCCTATGTCTAGGCTTTCCCAAACTGCTGTTGTATTTACAAAACCATTTACCAATGCATCTTATAAAAACAACCTATAACTCCGACATACAGGCGGAAGCTACACATTAAGCAAGTATAAAAGTACCGATATTATAGAATAGGGATTCATAAATAATAAAGAGAATTCACATACACTTGGAGATTGAATCAACTACATTCAACCCTATTGGAGAGTTTAGCTACACATGGTAGCCATACAGACCAATGAAGAAACTGTCACACTTTTCTTCAATCCTAGCTCTGCTCTGCCGTCTCTCTAAAACTCTCCTCTATCTTAGTCTATCTACCAAAAGCTCCTATGATCTTTACAAAGGGTCCTATTTATAGAGATTGGAAAGCTATCTGAAACCTGGAAGGAACTGTTTTGAAATCAGATTAGAAACAAATCCGTGTTCCTTGCGTTTTACCTGCGCTCAGTGCATTTGAAGCGCAAGATCCAGAGAGGAATCCTGATAGTTATGTTTCACCTGCGTTGAGCGCAGGTGGAGCGTATTTCTCAATCAGCTTCTATTGATTCTCTCCATTCTTTAGCTTGATCTCTTCCTGATCTTATCTTTGTTTGTTTGGCTTTCCTTGTTTCCCTCTTTTTTGATCTGATTCTGTGTTTATCTTGACTTTGAATTTAAATTGGGAAGCTTATCCGCAGAATCCTTGTTTAAATGGCTGCTGATCTTATCTTTATTTGCTCTCATTTAAACTTCAAATCTGCAGATCCTATCCTCAAATAATGCTATCTTCTTTTCTCATTCAAATTTCTCTCAAATCTGCAAAATCAAGATTTCTATTAAAATAGCATCAAATTCAAATTCAAATTAAATAACACAATCATTACAATTATTAATAAAAAGGGATTATTTTGGGGCATAAGTTACTATTTTAACCCTTGATAAGTGCAATAAAATACAAAATATATCATATAATTGTTATTTTGGGGCATAAATTACTATTTTACCGAAGATAAGTGTTATTCTCTAATCGGATTCCCCGATAAATCAGTTAACTTGACACAAACTGATTTTGAGGCGAGCAGTCAGAACACCATCTCAGATGCTGAGTACAAGGAATACCTCCAATTAAAGGTAGCAACACAATCATCTTCGGTACCTATAGCCCAATCTGGTAATTCTACAGTTTGCCTCTCTCAATCATCGTCTGTTGGTCCCTGGATTTTGGATTCTGGTGCTTCTGATCACATAACTGGTAATCCTTCTCTTTTCTCAAAATTAATATAGCCTAAACATCACACAATATCAATCTTGCTGAAGGTTCAAAATCCAAAGCCACTGGCATTGGTCAAACCACTCTTTTTCTTCTCGATTTATCCTTAAATTCTGTTCTTGTTCCATACTGTCCTTTTAACCTAGTATCTGTGAGTTAGCTTACCTGTACACATAATTGCTCAGTACATTTACTGCCGATTCTTTTTCCATACAGGACCAGAGGATGGACAAACGATTGGAACAGGGTCTAAATCACGAGGTCTCTATTATTTTCAGTCTCCTTCCGTTGTTGCCTACACTATTGTAGAATCACCATCTATCTTGCATCGATGGTTAGATCATCCCAACTTAAATACTGATGAGGATCTTGGATTAGAGCTACAGGGAGCTTGCTGGAGCTGAAGGAGCTTGTTAGAATCTGTAACATCCCAAAAATTAGGGTCTAGAAAATATAGTGAAAGCCTTAGGCTGTGAATCCTACCAAGAGAGGAAGGTTAGAGGTAGGAGGAGAAATTGGGGATTAGGATGTGAATTTAGACAAAATTAGGTGAATAACTAAGAGTCTCGAGTTTTGAGAGATTTTGGAAGAATAACCAAGCGTTAAGTGAAATAGCAGTAGGCAGAACTCAGAAGCAATCTCACCCTGAGTCAGAGAGAGAGAGTTATAATGGTATGAGGATGAGAAAAAGAGGTTAGATGAAAAAAACTAAGTGGGAAGGGTATGTTATTAGAAGGAGTTAGGGAGAAGTTAATCACCCTATGTTTTAGTCATTAGGCGTGTTAAACATCAATGGAATAGACTTTGGGAACAGAGGAGTTGATTTGGAAAAGATTAGAGTGGGGAGAGATTTGGATGAGGAAAGCTAAGTTAGAAGGAGGTTTTAGGGAAAAGAATTAGGTTTAGTGGAAGAGAATTGAGTTAGAATCAAGAGGGTAAAAGTCAAGTTTTTGGGTCTAATATGCTCGCTCAGTCTGCGCTCAAGCGCAGCCTGAGCGAGGATATCAGTAGTCAGGGGAATTCTAATTGGTTTTCTAGCTCAGGTTGAGCTCGAGCGCAGCCTGAGCGTAAAACAGAGAGACTCTTTGAGTTAATTCGAGCGCAGCCTGATCACAGGCGTGTGGGTGGGAATTTTATTCCCCCGCTCAGAGCTCTCCCAAGCGCACTCTGACGGAGCTCGTCATCAGAACCCCTTAAAAACACGTTTTTAGGGTTTCTTCCTCATTCTTTTTCCTTCACCAACCTTTTAGAGAGAGGGGGATATATTTCTAGAGAGAGGAGGGGTAGATTGAAGGAGGAATCATGGATTGGATCCACTCACACCGTTGAAGGAGCTTGGATCTTCATCCTTATCCCTCCATCCTTCTCTATTTCCTCAATTAGAGGTGAGTGGGTTCACCCACTCACTTTCATTTGATTGAACTCCCATGCATGCTCCCTATTCTCATTCCCCTTGCTTATATTGTTGATTGTGGATGATTATAGATGAATCTAGGGTTGATTGTTGGATTGATTGGTTGTATACTCTAGACTCATGGCTCAAACCTTAGTTAGAGGATTTGGAGATTTTGTGTATTTGTCGATTGTTGATGTTGAGACCTTGAAAGAGTTGTACATTCATGCTCATGAAATATTGTCATTTCTCATGTTACCATTCACTCATGTTTTGAAGAAAGATTTGGTTCTTAGGACCTCATGTTTTGAAAGAATAAGAATTTGGGTCATAGGACCTCATGTTTTGAAAGAAAGATTTAAGTCTTAGAACCTCATGTTTCACAAGAAAGAAATTGGGTCTTAGGACCTTATGTAATTAAAGAGAGAATTGGGTCTTAGGACCTCAGGTTCATGGGTCTGCAAATTAACCAAAGATTGAAAGAGAATGAGTAGTCCTATGACCTCTCGGCCAACAGGAAAAGGGGGTTCCTCAAGTAAGATGAATTTCACGCATAACATCCCTGTTGCGAATAAACATAATCATATACAGTGTCCCTGGACGACGGTCCTTGTCACGATGCAGAGCGCTCAAACATGTAACGTGAAAAACACCTTGGGTGTGGTTAAACACTTGATTTCTTCTTGAGGAAGTATTTGTTTGCAGTCATAGTTATATGTGTAACATCCCAAATTTTATTAAATAAAATAAAATTTATAAGAGTAGGAGAAATAATAAATAATATTAATATTATTAACCATTTAATTGGTAAGAGTTATTTCATAAATATTAATAATAGAATTAGAATATTTATTGATGAGAGTTATTTATAAGAGATAATAATAATAGAATAATAAAATATATAAGTGGTTGAGAGTGGGCCTAGCCCAATTAAGTATGTATTTAAGGAGGGGTTCTCAGTTTACCCTAATCCTTATTCGTATAATCGTCAGAGAGCGAAAGACCAAGGAGGGGAGAAACCAAGTCTCAAGGGAGGTTGTTGAGGAGTAATCATCAAGAACCAAGAAAGAGTTTTCTTTGCTGTTCGATCTCTACTACAAGGTAACGGGGGGAAAAGGGTGTTCCTTGTATGTGCCTGTAGGGGTGTTTGGGTAGAGAGGGCAACCATAAGACCCTTTAAAGGCTCTAAATTCGTATGGATGAATGTATAATTAAGAATGAATGATAGAATCCGTTGAATTATGATTGATTGGATGTATATTGATGAATCTTGAGTGGTTTTGAATGATAATAGAGAATAGTGAAAATAGGTTAAATAAGGGTTTGATGAATTGGGGTTTTGATGGGAAATCCATGTAAAACTAATTAAAGATTGATGATTGTGATGAGTTTGATGATGATTATGATTATGAATGGTGTTTATTGAAAAATGGATTAAGAACGTACGGACAGTTGCGATCAGCGACACGTACGCTTCAGTAGCGCTGAGTGCGTACTGGAGCGTGATATCCTGGAACCTGCTGCTGCACCTGGGCTGAGCTCGGGTGGAGCGCAGCTCGCAGGCTGCACCTGGTTGAGCGCGGGCGAGCGCAGCTCTCAAATTGTTTATTTTTAAAGATGAAATTGGGCAGAATGCCTAGTGGTATTGATGATGAGTGTGATGATGATAATGATGTCGGTGTATATCACCTTATTATGATGATGATGTTGATGATGATAGTGTATGTCACTTTATGATAATGATGTTGATGATGATAGTGTATGTCACTTGATGATGATGATTTAATGATGTATGATGATGATGTTGATGATGAATAGTATGTCCTTGATGATGATGATGTTAATGATGTATGATGATGGTGTTGATGATGATAGTGTATGTCACTTTATGATAATGATGTTGTGATGATAGTGTATGTCACTTTATGATAATGATGTTGATGATGATAGTGTATGTCACTTGATGATGATGATGTTAATGATGTATGATGATTATGTATGATGATAGTGTATATCACTTTATGATAATGATGTTTGATGATGATAATGTATGTCACTGATGATGATGTTAATGATGTATGATGATGATGTTGATGATGATAGTGTATGTCACTTGATGATGATGTTTGATGTATGATGATGATAGTGTATGTCACTTTATGATGATGATGTTGATGATGATAGTGTATGTCACTTTATGATGATGATGATATTAATGATGTATGATGATGATGTTGATGATGATAGTGTATGTCACTTGATTAAAAAGATGATGTTTTAATGATGAGTGTATTGATGTATGATGATGATGTTACCTAAGTTGTGCGGACCCATAGAGGGGGGTACTACTTAGGAGAGATGCCTTGGCATATGTGATGAGATCTGGTTTGTGCGGGCCCAAAGAGGGGCGTTGGGCAGCACTACCGGCCTCTGTGGCGATTAACGGTAGCGTTGTGTGTGGAGCTTACTGCCTCTGTGGCGATTAACGGTATGTGGAGCTTACCGGCCTCTGTGGCGATTAACGTAGCGTTTGTTGTGGAGCTTACCGGCCTCTGTGGCGATTAACGGTAGCGTTGTGTGTGAAGCCTACCGGCCTCTGTGGTGATTTATAGTAGCCATTATGTGTGCAGCCTACCGGCCTCTGTGGTGAATAACGGTAGTGTGTGTGTGTGAAGCTTGTCGGCCTCTGTGGTGATTACCCTATGATGAGTATAATGAAGATGAATGATTTTTGATGATGATGAGTATGATGAGAGAGTGAATTGATGTTATGATGATAATGAGTATGATGATCGCTGATTGATGTTATGCTGCTCACTGCGTCTGCTGACTAGATGAATGATGTTCTGCTGCATACTGCGTATGCTGCTATCTGACTGACCTCTGATTATATATATGATGGATGTATTTACGTGTTATATTGGGTGAATGATAGTATGAGACTTATATGTTGAGGTAAATAAATAGTTATATACTGAGTGTTGGGTAATTTGTGATCGAGTGGTTTATCTGATGTTTTGGTGCTTGGTATGTTATATGATGATATTGTGGGTGAGGACAGGGTAGCCTCCTATATGTATATATGAGTTAGAGCTCTTTTCCTCACCGGTACTGGTTGTTGTTTCAGGTGATGGTGATGACACATTTGGTGTCAAACATGATTTAAGGATGTGCTCTGATAGATGTGACATCAGGGTGTACTTGAGAGTCTTTTATTATGTTTCTAGTTATGAGCATGTTATGAACTATTTTTTGATGCCTTGTACGATAAGTAGGTTGTTTAGTTTGTTTTTATTTCTTTGGAGATTCCGCTGCATAATTGTTGGATTATATTTGAAGTTTACTTTCATGTAATAAAGTTGTTTTCGAACTCATGAGATTTTAAGTAAGAGCCGTTTATGAACTTTTTTACCCATCGTGGGACAACTCTTTCTACATTCAATTTATTAAGCATATAAGAGTATGGGGTAGAAGGGTGTCACATATGCACATAGTTATGTGTTAAGCATGTATTGGTGATCTGTTGCATCCCATCTGCCTGAAATCCCTACATTGCATGCATGACCACATTCACTAGGACGTTAGTCTCACCCCACGTTGTGGGAATATATTCAGATGTGCAGGTTGTTGTTAGAATGCTAGACTGGGGAGTTGAGGACTCACTTGGATGGATTGTTGAAGACTTATTATTGTAGTCATTTTGATTTGAAATTGTGATGTAGTGGATAGGATGAAATGTAGTGGATAGGATAAGAATCTGTAAAGTTGTAGTAAGCCACTTAGTGGCATTTTAAACTGTAATTCATTGAGTTGTGTATGGATGGGCTTATGCTTAGGTAACGATTGAATTACCTAAGCGTTGTGATGTATTGTTTGTCGATATCGAGTAATGTACGAAATAATTTCAAGAATTTGTAATAGTGCTCCCAACAGGCATTATTTCTGAATTCAGGAAATAGGGACGTTACAGAATCAACAGTAGATCAGTATTGATCCAATCTTTATTTAAAAACCTAAATTTTAATTACTTCATACTATTTTGAATTTTTAATCATAAGATTGTTATAATAATGGGGTCCCCGTGGGGACCCATGGGGATATGGGGATGGGAAGGTGAAGAGGAGGCGGGGGTGGGGAGTGGGAAGCTATTCCCCGCCCTGTCCCCGCCCCAATTGTCAGCCCTATTTTACCATGATACTTGGATTCATAATTTTCATTTGTTTTTACACATAATTCGTCGTTGGTCCCCTACCATATGTGTAATGAGAGTAATGATTGCTGGAAATATATTCCAACCAACTTTTGTGCGGGGGCAAAGCCTCCACTCCATAGTAAAACAGGACAAACAAAATTAACATGTGATGTATAAGGTGAGTTTGGGATAGGCTTCAAATAGGAAATGGTTTTGAAGAAAGGTGATTTATTGTCTTCTCTCATTGGATTCACATCTATTCCCATAGCCTGGATGAATACAATGGATATTCAAGACCCCTTCTCTGCAATGCTATCTACTCTAGCATCCAACACAGAGCATCTTTATTGAAATAATTTGTGCATGTGACAAGTAACCAATTTGCCTATTTTTCTCTCAAAACTTAAAAATGGCTCTTATAAACCAAGACAATGTTAACGGTGTGTCGAAACGAGTTAATTAATCAAAATTAGAAAATTTTATTTTAGAAATTGTGTAGTATTAATGTTAGTATCAATGTTATAAAATTCGTTGACCGGTGAGCGGCTCAGTCCAAGGTACTGGGTAGATGGGTCAATGGTCGAACCAATGAGTCACTGGTTGAAACCGGTTAAACCGGTATATATTAAAACCTATAAATTCTAAATAAAAATATGAGATTTATGAAAAAAAAACAAAATGTTTGTGGTAGAAACCAAGATATTTAAAATTAGATTATTAAAAAATATTGATTAATGGTTATTAATAATAAAATAAAATGTTTTTAAAAATTTATATAGTTATTAAATATTATGGAAATATATTTATATTTAATAATATATATTATAAGTTTAAGGACATATTTTATATTATTTTAATTTTTTAAATATATATGTTATTATTGATTTCGATACAGTAAAATAAATGGAAGGGGACTGTTTATATTATATATATATATATATATATATATATATATATATATATAAAACTAAAGGAATTCGTCTGGCTCTAGAGGCGTGGTCTCCAACAAGTATTGGTGCTCATTATAATTAAGTGTGTGAAGTGACCTGGTCAACAAGTTAAATGGCACGGTTTGAGTCTGGTTTGCCCGGTTTGATATCGGGTTTGTGACATCAAAACCTGTTTGCATGCAATTCCAATCCAACATACGGATCGTACCGGCTGCAAATCTGGTTTTCGGTTCAACCGGTTGGACCGGTCGAACCGGTCCGATTTTTATAACAATAATTAGTATGTTACTATTACAATGATTTTAAATAAATCTTTCTATATATGAAGTGTCCATAATACACTCGTTAATAGGACCCTCAAAATAAATTGAAAAGAAAGCAACCCATCCTAGTAGAGTTCTGTCATTATTTTCATTTATTATATGCAATAATTTGTGCATGTTCCATTGGTGTGTAAAAAATGGCCTTAATTTCTCTTCCATCTAAACATTTGATTGATATTTTTTATCTAAACATTTGATTGATATTATAAATAGGAAAAATATAATTCTACACTAAAAAAAGTATGTGTGAAAAGTGTCGGTAAAACAGATATAGAAAAAATAAATAAATATAAAAAATGTAAAATATGTGATAATTGATATGATGAAAAAGTGAGAAATATAAAGAAAAAATGAGTGTAAAAAAAGTGCATATAAATGAGCGTGAAAAATCAATATAATATTATTTCATTTATTAAAAAAACTTAAAAGACTCTTATCAAAATAAATAATTTGTGCATGTATCACGTGTAAACATAATAGTCTTATTTTATCTTTTATCTAAATATCTAATTTTGATGCTATAAACAAATAATAGCTAGTTGTGAGCTATACTTATGCTAATCAATAATAGAAACCTACCACAAGCACCTTGCTCCAAGTGGCTTCATCAAATTTCACAGAAAACCAATCAAGGGATGGCTAACAAGCCACTGAAGAAAACAAGTTAAGGCAAGAATGTAACTAGGTGTTGAAACAGACCAGGTCCGACTAGACTTTGGCAGGCCTGAGCCTGACCTAGCTCTTAATTCTTAAGCCTGATTCTGGGTCTGTTACTTGTTACAGACCTTTTTTTAAGGTCTGGCCAAAGTCTGGTCTGCCCTGTAAACCTGTTTAGAACTCTGTTTTATAACAAGACTTACAAATAGGCCAACGGGCCTATAAGCTTATACAGGCCAATAGGCCTTTTAGCATGCTTTTTATATAATTAATTTAATATATTCTACTTTTTTTAATTATATTCTAGTTTTAGTAATTATATTTATAGTTATTTATATAATTAATTTAATATATTGTATATTATATATTAAACAGACCGCCCTGTCAAGCCTAACATGTTTTTTCATAGGCCTGAAAACCTGTCCTATTTAACTAAACATGCCTTTTAAAAAATTTAGCCTAACCTTTTCAATAAACGAGCAAGGTCGCAGGCCCCTGACAGGCCGACCGGCCTGTTCCCACCCCTAATTGTAAGGAACTAATTGTTTTCCTAAAGAGAAGGCTTGTATTACCCCTATCTCTATATCAATTTCAAGGTTTTTTTGTGTCCATCAAATGTAATCCAAGCTGTAAACACTTTTCAGAAGCATTTCCGAGCCAAAAACAGTGATGTTATTGTTGTCACCCTTCCAAAATCCGGTATCACTTGGTTAAAAGTCCTTACCTTTGCCATTGTCAACCACCGGCATTTTCCATCATCAGAGAACCATCCATTACTTACTTTCCATCCCCATCAACTTGTGCCTTTCTTTGAGTTTGCCATTGATGGTGATATCCATAACCAAATCCCTCACCTATCAAACATGACTGAGCGAAGACTATTTGGAACTCATATTCCATTCCCTTCATTGGCCAAGTCAATCAAGGAGTCCATTTGTAAGATAATTTATATATGTAGGAACCCGTTTGATAATTTATATATGTAGTGGAATGGTTCAAAACATAATCAAGTTGTGTAGCTTTGAAAAGATGAAGGAAATGGAGGTAATAAATCTAGAACTTTGAGCAAGACTATTGAAAACAAGTACTTCTTTCGTAAGGCTGAAATAGGGGATTGGGAAAAATACCTTTCCCCATCAATGGTAGAAATATTATCCAAAATCATAGAAGAAAAGTTAAAAGAATCAAGCAAATTATTTAGAATGTACTCTTAAATGCATGTTTGGTTTTTTATGTTGGAAAGTCTGAAATTATAATCTAAATATAAGTTTGGTTCTTATAATTTCTACCTAAATCATGGTTTAGGAATTCCAAATGAAAAACCAAAGATATTATGATACCATGGGAAATTCTATAGGGGATTATGGTCTATACCATTGTCGATTGTTAAATCAAGTCATAAAATAAAAAAGTGGTTGCAAGTTTTCAGTTTTTTGTTTTAAAAATTTTTCAATCAAGTTTTTACAACTCAAAACCAAAAATTGAAAACCACTTTTTGTGGTTTTCAAAATGTCTGTTTTGAAAACCATAAAAAATGGTTTTCAATTTTTAGTTTTGAGTCGTAAAAACTTGATTAAAAATTTTTAAAAACCAAAAACTGAAAACTCGCAACCACCCCGAACGGCCCCGTAGGTGCCAAAATAGTAGCAAATTTTGATTAGAAATTTAACACTTAGAGCATGTTTGATTCACTTCTGTTCTACAAAATTGTTTTCAAATTTTTTTTTGTAAATAAAATAATTTATTTACAAAATCTCTAATACAAGAACAGAAAAACTAAAAAAATAGTTTTCCAAAACACACCTAAAAGTAGTTTCAGAATTTTAGTTATTAAAAACTAAAAAATAATCACACTTTTTAAAACTGTTTTTAAAAATTGTTTGTCAAACAAGTTTTTCAGTTTTTTGTTTTTAAAAACCATCACAAAAACAAAAACTAGAAAACAATTTTCTGAAACATCCCAGAATAGTTTTAGAATTTTGGACCCGTTCGGGGTGATTGCGAGTTTTCAGTTTTTTGTTTTTTGTTTTTAAAAACTTTGAATTAAGTTTTTACAACTCAAAATTAAAAACTGAAAACCAATTTTTGTGGTTTTTAAAATGTCACACTTTTCAAAATGCATAAACTAAAATTAAGAAAATTCGACTTTAAGACAGCATCCTGGAATATCCTATCCAAGTGCTTCTTTAAGTGGTATTGATTTTTTATAGGTACAAGGAAATGGACTTCAACGATAAACAACTTTCCTATTAGCAATTCCATGAAGCCTCCCAATGCAATCACCAAAGGAGCATTAGTATAAGGTTCACACCGTTTGTAAAATTATCAAAACATCCAGAGAACAGGATAGTGGAATCGTGTTTGATTGAGATTCAGAATAAAAGAGAATTGGTAATTAATTAAAAAAGACAGAGAGAATCTGTGACTGTGAACAAATTCAGCTTAAAGTTGGTTATTACCTAGATTTCTTTTCCATGTCTTAATCCATTCAAAGCTTAAAGTTGGTTTTTCATCTTTGAATTAAATTTTTAATCTATTCCAACCGATTTCCTGCACCTGATGCTGAGGAAAGGACAAACAGAAACATGTGATGTTGGCCTGTATATGGCCAGGCATGGCTTGTCAAATAGTAATGGTTTTGAAGAAGGTGATTGACTGTGTTCTCTCATTGGATTCGTGCAAGTTTGTGCATTCAACTCCTTCTCAGCAATGCCATCTACTCTACCATCCAATTAAGGCAAGTTTGTGCATGTGACACACGTATCCAAAAGCTTATTTTTTGCACCAATAATCTTACCTAGTTTTCTTTTCCATGTCTTAATCCATTCAAAGCTTGTTTTTTGCACTAATCCCAAGTGTAAAAAGTTGGTCCATTTACCATAATACTACTAGCTCACAACACAAGTAGTGCTTCAAATACGTTATATATAGGGGATGGTCAAGGGTGGATCCATATTTTTTATTTTCGAGTGGCAGAGCAGAACGTGTAACACTTCACTTGAAACTGTAAGATGGTTATACCGTGATGCTCAGCTTGGAGTTGGTGGTCATTGCAATCTGTTGTTTTTACAGATAATAATTGGTGTAATGTTTGAGGCTATTAGAGAGGAAAGAGAAAAACAGAAACATGTGATGTTTGCGTGTATAGTACACAAGTTTGGGCCAGGCTTGTCTTGTCAAATAGTAATGGTTGTGAAGAAGGTGATTGATCGTCTTCTCTCATTTGATTTGGATCTATTCCTGTGGCCTGGATGAAGATAAGCGGTACATTCAATTCCTTCTCTGCAATGTTATCTACTCTACCATCCAATTCAGAGTATCTTTATTGAACTAGTTTGTGTATGTGACATTAGTTTTGAAGAATCCAACCTTGAGTTTAGCCAGTTTCAACTTTAAATCAAACACATTTATTTTCTCTTCTATCTAAATCTTATACCGATGGTATAAATATATAATAGCCTACCACAAGTACTTTGCTACAAATGGCTTCATCAAATTTCACAGGAAACCAATCAAATGATGGGCAACAAAACACTGAAGAAAACAAGCTAAGTCAAGAATGTAAGGAGCTCATTCGTTCTCTTCCTAGAGAGAAAGGTTGGATAACCCCTTATGTCTATCAATTTCAAGGTTTTTGGTGTCCATCAAATGCAATTCAAGCTATAAACACTTTTCAGAAGCATTTCCAAGCCAAAGACAGTGATGTTATTGTTGCCACCCTTCCAAAATCTGGTACCACTTGGTTAAAAGCCCTTACCTTTGCCATTGTCAACCGCCAACGTTTCCCATCAACAGAGAACCATCCATTACTTACTTTCAATTCTCATCAACTTGTGCCTTTCTTTGAGTTTGCCATTTATGGGGATTTCCATGACCAAATCCCTCACCTATCCAACATGACCGAGAGAAGACTTTTTGGAACTCATATTCCATTCTCTTCATTGGCCAAGTCAATCAAGGAGTCCGATTGTAAGATAATTTATATGTGTAGGAATCCATTTGACAATTTTGTGTCTGGTTGGATGTTCGTTAACAAAGTTAAGCAAGAGTCTTTGCCAACATTAACACTAGAAGATGCTTTTGAAAGGTATTGCAAGGGAATAACTGCGTTTGGTCCATTTTGGAATCATATGCTGAGTTACTGGAAGGAGAGCATAGCTAGACCAGAAAAGGTTCTATTCTTGAAGTATGAGGATCTTAAAGAAGATGTCAATTGTCAAGTGAAAAGAGTAGCAGAGTTTTTGGGTTGTCCTTTCACTCGAGAAGAGGAATGTAGTGGAGTGGTTGAAAACATAATTAAGTTGTGTAGCTTTGAAAAGATGAAGGAATTGGAGGTAAATACATCTAGAACTTTGAGCAGGACTATTGAAAACAAGCACTTCTTTCGTAAGGCTGAAATAGGGGATTGGGAAAATTACCTTTCCCCTTCAATGGTAGAAATATTATCGAAAATCACAGAAGAAAAGTTAAGAGGATGCATATCATTTAGAATGAACTCTTAAATGCATTTTTTTTATATGTTGGAAAGTCTCAAATTATGATTTGAATAAAAGTTTGTCTCCTATAATTTTTGGATCCATATTCTTCACACATATCACTCGGTCATTTTTGCTCTCTGTGATTTCAGAGAAGAATGATCAATTCCAACAAAGGACAATTTTTACTAACAAAGCTATAAGTGAGCACAAGAATCTTACTGTAAAAACTCTTCAAATGTGGATGTTGGCCACGAATCTGTTCAGTGACCACTTCTAATTGAGGATTCTTCTCTTTAATCACCGACAAATGTGACTCCATAAATGCCCTATCAAACATGAAAAAGATACTTATTCATAGCAATGCTATGTCTCAGCGAGATTGTGTCTTTATTTTGTCCGAGGACCTTGGTACAAGTGAATGGTAATTAAGAAAAGAGAGAATATGTGACTGAACAAATTCAGCTATAAAAAAATAAACCATGTCAATGTCTGGAGAGTTAAAGGACAATTTATTCAAGTGAATTTTATATACCACCAATATTCTTACCTAGATTTCTTTTCCATGTCTTAATCCGATCCATTCAAAGCATAAAGTTGGTTTTTCATCTTTGAATTAAATTTTTAATTGATTACCCATTTACCATAATACAACTAGATCACAACACAAGTAGTGCTTCAAATACGTTAGAGAATGGTGAAGGGTGGGTCCATATTATTTGAGGCCTTCTACCTCCACTGCAGACAGAAGAAACTTAGCGGAGGGAGAATATAATATTTGGTGTTTAGTATAGGACTGGGGCAAGGTAGCAAGCCAACAGTCACTTGATCAAATAATGTATTTGATAGTTTGAAAGATATTTATATGTTTACCAGTTTTGTTTCTATGTGGTGGTAACTTATTTATTAACTAAGATCTATAAAAGCTTATCTCCTTAATAGGGGCCTGTGCACTCAAAAGTAGTCAAAAAGCAAATCAAATACTCAGTTGTTATTAATAGAGTATTGTATAGAAGAATTTCTCCTATCTTAGAAAAGGGCTTTTCTAAGTACTTGTCATATATTAGTGAAGTAGGAATAACCAATTTTCTGACAATGAAACCTTTCTATATGTTTCCCTTTCAGCAAATACCACTATTGAATTCAATTCATCGACTGCATGCATCACCCCAATTGCTCTCCTATATTCAGCTAACATTTCATTTAAAAATTCCCACAAAGGAAAAGAATTCATTCAAAATGATTGAATCAGTTTGACAACAGAAAAGATTCAACCTAATATATAAGTCCAGAGACTAAAAAGAGGGTGTCCACACAAAAATTAATGAAATGAAGAAATTTTACTCTATTTTAGCATATGGTTTAAGAAGAAAGTGAATTGAGGCTAAACTCATATCATAATGCACAAACTTCACAACTCAAAAATCAACACAACTCATATCATATGGTTTAAAATCAATGCTAAGATATGACACCGTTCTTGTGAAGTAAATATTGTAATCACAAGAAGGGGGTTAAATTGTGTTCTCTTAAAATTCTGCACTTTCTTCTAATATTTATTTCTGCTCAAGTTGAGTACTTGGCTAATATTAGAAGTTCAAAGGTTAATTTACACAATCTGAATTATATTTATAGTATGCAGAAAATATGGTTCCTTTTGATTGGAACCTTTCTTGAGGCAACACTTAGGTATTAATTAGATTTAAAACCTTTTTATGCAAATGATATGACATTTATGATATGATTATGAACAGTAGTAGTGAAGAGAGTAAGGTAAGAAGATGATTGCACACGGTGTTTATACTGGTTCACCTCTCAATCTTTGAGGCTACGTCCAGTCCCTACTCCCAGTGGGATTTTCCACTATATCAACCTTGATACAATGACTTCTTGGGTGCTCCTCACCACTAGTATTCTTTTGCAGCCTCTTCAGGCTCAACCCAGTATTCTTCTGCAGCCTCTGCAGGCTCAACCCTATATTCTTCTGCAAGCTCTTACAACAGTTTTTTTGCAAACAGCAGGGCACACCTTACTTTTGCAGACTTAAATTAACTATCTCTCAAGAGAATCTAACTCTTTTTAGATTCTTGAGAGAAGGTAGTGTGATGGAATTACAAAGATCAAAGGCTCAAAGTTTACAATAAATTAAGCACAGTAGAAATACTTGAGCCAACACACACTTTTTCTCACTTTCCTAACTATTTCAACTTAGAACTGAAGGATATGTAGAAAATGAAAATTCTGCATAACGTATAATGGTAATTTTCTTGAACTAAATGAAGCTTCTTCTGCTGAAATAGCTGTATATAAAAAATGGAAGAGAAGACTTCTTTTTATAGGCAAGGAGATGGAATATAGTCGTTGGAAATGCCTTGGAGAGTAAGTCAAGCAACCAGCTGGAAGTACAGCAGCTGTCACTATCATGTGCAACTTTATTTTGTACTTGTTTTAACTGGTTCTATCTTCTGACGCTTATATCTTCTCAAGTAGGAAACATAATCTGTAAATTGTTTCCTCTTTTGATTTGCAAATTTTCTTTGTAAGAAATACTAGTCCATTATGTAATTTTACTTGAATGAGGAGCATACCCAGTAAATGTAAGATTTTGCAACAAAACAGTTTCTGTTCCTTCTGATGTTTGCTGTCAGGAGAATTTCTTCTGAAGCTCTACGTTTATAACATTGCAGCATTTATTTATTTCTTCTTAAGGTTATATATATATATATATATATATATATATTCTTCATGAGGGAATAAGAGATGTCTTCTTAACAATGGTCAGAAGATGTTTTCTGGAACCTTAAGCTCTGCTGATAAATCTGCATCTTTTGATAGACTTTATGTTTCTTTTGAAGTTCTTTAGTGATATCTTATTATGATTTTTCTCAACAGCTTTCTTGCTTTCACCTTGAATGTTTAGTTATTTCTCTCTTAAGGTGGTGCATATTAATTTCTTTAGCTGTTACTTTTGAAGTAACTTAGTCTGATTCTTCAGAATATTTTCAGTATCTTCCGAGCTTATACCGATGCTTATTCTTTTACCTGTTTCTTTTATGGACAATCTCAATTTGAAAAATTAGTGCAGATGTTCAGAATTATCTTAAGTGTATTTTGAGAGTTTGTCATTATGAAAACATCTCAAGGGGATTTATGGACCTTACATCTTGCAGTGACCACTGCACTATGTAGAGGCAAAAGTGACTGCACACTTCCTAGTTGGTACACATGAGTTCTGTTCAATATATCAATTGGACATATCAGCACAACACACACATACAAAAGAGTGAAATAACTCATCTTGAGCTAATCTTCACAATAATAATTATATATGCAGGGTTATCTAACATAAACACAACTAACAATTATTTATACATAAAAAATAAAAGAAAACTTCTGAATAATAGAACATATAAAGAAGTCATTGCCAAAACAGAACACAGTATTATACAAATTTCATCTTTAATTTCCATTTTTGAGAGAAGAGCTTGTTTGATAACACTTCTTAAAAACAGTTTTCAGTTTTTAAAAGTTTAAAAACTAAAAAATTTTTTTGATTAATCACTTTTTAAAAATTAATTTTCAAAACTATTTTGGATTTTCAGTTTTTAAAACTAAAATAGCAAAACAGATTTTTGCTATTTTGGTTTTCTATATTTGTTTTTAGTTTTGAAAACAAAACACACGGAGAACTTTTTGTTGTTAGCAGGGACTAAAACCAAAAGTTGGCACGGACTAAAATAACATATATTTGAAAAGTGGGGACTAAATTAAAAAAAAAGTTGGCAGGTACTAAAATAAAAAACACGAAAAAGTGTAAGGACTAAAACCACAAACACGAAAAATTGGCAGGGACTAAAACCAAAAGTTGGCAGGGACTAAAACCAAAAACACGAAAAGTTGGCATGGACTAAAACCACAAACACGAAAAATTGGCAGGGACTAAAATCAAAAGTTGGCAGGGACTAAAGTAACATATATTTGAAAAAGTGGGGACTAAATTTAAAATAAAAGTTGGCATGTACTAAAACCAAAAACACGAAAAGTTGGTAGGGACTAAAATAACATACATTTGAAAAAGTGAGGACTAAATTTAAAAAAAAAAAGTTCACTGAGACTAAAACAAAAAATCATAAAAAAATGTGAGGAGGGTTCAACTTACACCAATGTAAGTTACACCAAATATTACACCGTTTGATAACTTTTTAACAAATCATTGTATTAAGTAATTCACCGTCGGATTGAAAGTTACTATCATATAGATCATACATATAAAATTTTACATTAATTCGAAATTATTTGATATGACATTGAGATGTCTCAAGATTGACGTCATATATACATTTGAAATATATGAAAAAAATAACCATTTGATTATCTAAGTAAATAGTGTCAAAATTTTACGAAATTTGACACAAATAATCACAATGATAAATAAACATAATTCAACAGTTGGATTACTAAAAAACACATTCGATTTGTAGTTGTGTAATACTTGGTGTAACTTACACCGATATAAGTTGAACCCTCCTCAAAAAAATATAGGTACCAAAATGATATTTTAGCCTTTTTTTAAAATGTTTTTTTATAGGGTTTAAACATTTCGAAGATTTCACAGAGAGCCTTCAACCTAGGGGTGTTCATGGGACGAGTTTTACTTGTCCCTAACCCGATCCTAATTTTTGACCGAGCCAATTATATGGACCCGAACCCGTCCATAGACCCGAAGAGACCCGATGATGTGCGGGTCTAAGTAAGACCGGGTCTGAGTAGGACCGGACCAGGTTGGCCCGATATATAAACTAAATATAATCATGAAATGATCATATAAGAATGTTCAAAAGAAAATAGTTCATACAATTAATAAATATATTACATACAATAGAATGAATATCTCTTAATGTATGTAATATTTTTTACTTTTTTTAAAATTTGGGACATTACTAAACCAAGAATAACAATATATCACTATATAATTTTATGTATAGAATGTATTTTTAAAGGTAAATAGAGGAAACTTATACTCAAAAACCCTATCTAACATGAAAAAAGATAAGGTTAGGACTTTACGCAGTAGAAAATCATAAGTAATAAATATTATATTTATATATAAAGGACGGGTCGGGTAACCCGAAGGTTAACTCGAACCCGTCTTCAACCCGATGTCGGGTCAAAAAATGAGACCCGTTTTGGTTCTATTATTCCTTGTAGGACAGGAACAGGCCCGACCCGAGTAGGACGGGTTGGGACGGGTTAGAGGGACGGACCGAGTCTTGAACACCCCTACTTCAACCTTCTCTCGTCTTCACTCGCAAGCTCGCAGAGCCTTCTCTCGTCTTCAATGCAAGTTTGTAGAGAGCGCACATGGCCTTCAACCTTCTCTCATCTTCAATCACAAGCCATTTCGCATAGAGACGCTGCATTGTTCCTCATCATCGCCTTCAAACTTTCTCCAGTCTTCAATGGCAGGTTTTTCTCTCTCTTTCATTTTCTGTTATTCAATCGAACTTTTCTTGTTGCTTTAGTGATCTGAGTATGATTTTGTTGAGCTTGAAGTGGGGTTTAAGCATTTGGGTGTTTTTGGTTCTCCTTGTGCTTGACCTTGTCTTTGTCCTTAGTGGTGACAGTGACTTCTGTAGTGAATCAATATGGGTGGGAAGGGCGTATAGGGACATTAAGGGTGCTTTATAGAATGAGAGTTTAGGCATTTGGGTGTCTTTGGTTCTCTTGTGCTTGACCTTGTCTTTGTCCTTAGTGCTTTACAGAATAAGGGTTATTAAAGACGTGGCTTCTACGGTCTTATACTTGCATGAAGGGTGGGAAGCCAAAGTAGTGCATAGGGACATTAAGGCTAACAATGTGTTGTTGGATAAGGATATGAATGGAAGGCTTGGAGATTTTGGGTTAGCCAGAATGCACAGCCATTGTCAAATTTCTTGCACCACAAAATTGGTTGGAACAGTTGGGTACATGGCTCCTGAAGTGATTACGACTGGATGAGCTTCAACTCAGACAGATGTTTACATGTTTGGCATCTTGATTTTAGAAGTCATGTGTGGAAGGAGACCACTAGAAGAAGGTAACCCACCTTTGGTGGAGTGGGTTTGGTAACTAATGGTGCAAGGGCAACTTGTGTGTGCACTTGATGAAAGGCTAAGGGCTAAAGAAGTGTTCAGTGTGCAGGAAGTAGAGAGGGTGCTAGAGTTGGGTTTGTTGTGTGCATACCCTGAACCAAAAGCAAGGCCAACAATGAGACAAGTGGTGAATATTTTAGACCTTTTGGACTTGTCTTTAACTGTTAGGGAAGGCTTTTGCTGGAGTAACTTGTAGGATTGATGATTTCTCATGCTGCTAACTTTGCTTGCAGATTTCACATTACTCACCAGTGACTCCTTTAATTGACTATGCTTTCTTTTGATGAATTTTTTATTTAAGGATCTGATCTTTGTCCGGATATTTTTTTTTTATTTAAGCTAGTTGGTATATGGGTTTCTCATATATTCAATGATTCTATCAAAATGGCCCTCCTGCCAAATGATAAGTGGGTAAATTTTTGTTTGTCACGTGTTGGGTTGGGTTGTGGAGAAAAAGGAAAACAGAGGGTAGATTGAATTTGTGAAGGGGTAGAATTTTACTACATTGCAGTTGGCCGAGCTGGTTTGCTTAAGTATTTGTGAGTTAGTAAGTTAATACAACTGCTAAAATAAGACAAGGCACATACCAGCTCTTGACTGCTTAAGTTATGCTGGTACAAGATAGATTGTGCCGTACATTTTATCTTGTTGGTCCTTGTGTTACTGTGAGTCCCTTTTCCCTAGAATATTAGAATAATAAATCAAGGACACTGAAACTGAGAAGAGATCAGATTCATTCACCCTTTCCCCTAATAATATATTTGAAAGGTAAGTTTGCATATCATATATGCAGAAATGAAAAATGATCAACTTATCTAGACATGAATGTTTTACTTGTTAGGAGAGAGCTAGTGGAAGAAAATTCCAGAGACTAGAAATAGATAACGAGCTTCCAGGGAGAAAAAAGGGTATGTTCACGGCATCATGCACAAGAAAATTAGCATTAAGAGCAACGTGTTACCTATTGCCAAGCATAGCATGAAGCTAGATAATTGTATTTTCTTCCTCAGTAGTGAACGGTCCACACTTTATGTCAGGGCGAAGATAATTTATCCATCGAAGCCGACAACTTTTTCCACATCTAAGGAGACCTAGTAAGAGGCAAGTTTTGATCATTAGAGTTTTACTAATAGATATGCAAATTTCTAGTATGAATAGAGACTATTCTAGAGAATAGTTTTGAGTCCTATTGACATGTTCTTAATTTAGATAGATATATACCCGGATACAAAAGGGGAATGCAGTATCTCAGAAATCACATCACAACACTATGTGTAAATTTTGTTCTTTCTTTCCCCTTAAGATTCAACATCTAGCTAGCTAAGTTGGGCTAACAGATAACTAGCAGGAATTGATTTCCTTGATACATTCTCACTATTGCACACATTACTTCCCTAACAGTAATGTGAATATTTTAGACCATTAGCTACTTTTTTTTGCCTCTGGAAACTATATGGTACGGACAATGGGATCATAAGACAAGGCACATACCAACTCTTGTGATGCTGAAGTCGCTCTTATAGTTTTCTCCAACAAAGGCAAGCTCTTTGAGGATCCCTGGTACTTCTTTCTTACGTACAATTCTTTCCTCTCTCCCTAATTTCTCGATCCTCTTTCTTTAATTCTTTCTATTCTCTACTATTCTTGCTGTGTTTTCTTTCTGACCTTTTTACTATATCTCAAACCATCTTGAATTTATTTCTCCTCTTCTGAATCTCTGCCAATTTCAAGATTTTAAATATGCTGTCGAAACTGTGGTTGTAGATTGCAATTTAAAATTCTTGAAATCATTTTTAATTTCTCTTTGAATGGATCTCCTTAAATTATGTCTATTATATAAATACTTTTATGCCTCTTCTGGATGTTTCATGTTACCATTTTCTCATGTTTCCCCCTTTATGGTATTGTATTCTTATGGCTTACCCACTCTAATATTCAATTACTCCCTTTGCTATAGGTTTATTTGTTGTTCATCTGTATTTTGTTTAGAGGTCAAGTAATTAGTGGCCAAAAGTGTTTGATGGTTGCTATTGGATACTCATCAATTCTTACTTTTTCATTATGATTAATTTGTCTTTGTACTTGAAAAGAAAATATGTATTTTCAGCATGCAGTGCATATATACTTTAGTTTGATAGCCTAACTTATTCTGCTAAACTTCATTTAATATTGTCAAGCGTCACATAATAGTTTAATTTGGGCATTGGAGCAATTTATGATACATATACATTAATTTGTGAAGAATGGGTGGGGGTAGAGAAGAGTAAAATAGAGAGTCCTGCATGGCATGGATTGGGCATATAAAGGGTACATGATTCGCCATCTGCTTTTGCATCCAACCCTGAAGTAGTGGTAACAATGGTTTCAGTATAGACATTATACTTTTCTAAGTTTTCTTTAAGAGTAAACCATCACTTTAGTCTCTGACTTTTTCAGAGTCGGACACTTTAGTCCCTGACTTATGGAAATACACAATTTAGTCCCTGACTTTGTTCAACATTCATCAGTTTAGTCCAAAACGTTATATTCCGTTAAGTCATTGTTGATGTGGCAATCTGACTTGTCTTCAGGGTCCAACATCCATCAATTTAGTCCCTGACTTTGTTCAACATCCCTAACTTATGTGTCATCCTTTTCCTTGCACTCACCCCTCTATATTATATGATTATTAGCCCACCTCCATGGTTGAAACATCACAACTCATGGATTTATTTAATTAATCTAGAGTACATAGTTGCATGCTAGCTGCATCCATAGACAAAGTATGTATATTAATTGCATGGCAGCATAAGATCATTTGTGCTTTTAGGAAGTTTTAAATTAAAGTTACCACCAACTCCTCCAGAACCACCACCATGCTCACCGCCAACTCCTCCAAATCCACCACCTTTACCACCTCCATAGCCTCCCCTAGCACCAATGCCACCTCCATGGCCCCCGCCAGCACCACCTCCTTTGCCACCACCATGTCCACCTCCAACTCCTCCACCTTTGCCACCTCCATAGCCTCTGCCAGCACCACCTCTGATTCCTCCTCCTATGCCTCCACCTTTGCTACCTCTGGCTCTGCCTCCGATAGAATAAATAGAATAAACTTGCATACTATTTTTCCTCAAAATTTTCAAACATTACTCTTGCATTTTTTATGACCTATTAATAATTGGATTCTTTAACTACTGTCATTTTAAATGATCGAATTTGTTGAGTGTGTTGTTCTTTTTGTCTCATTGTACTTGCTCTACCTGGATTTTTCACATCTATGTCATTTGAACCTCATTCTCACTCTCTATATATCTCCTTATATTTCTGTTTCAGTGTTTTAAATTTCTGGGTATATGTATTATTGTATTTAAGCTTGTGCATTGTTGCTCAAATTAAGAAATTGAATTGGATTAGCTCAGATTTTGGGAGTAACTGGGTTGTTATATTATGCATAGAAGAGAGGTGGCTGTGAAAAAGAGAAGGGTGAGTGCAAGGAGAGTGATGACACGTAAGTCAGGGATGTTGAACAAAGTCAGGGACTAAATTGATGGATGTTGAACAAAGTCAGGGACTAAATTGATGGATGTTGAACCCTGGAGACAAGTCAGATTGCCACTTGACGGAATATAACGTTTTGGACTAAACTGATGGATGTTGAACAAAGTCAGGGACTAAATTGTGTATTTTCATAAGTCAGGGACTAAAGTGTCTGACTCTGAAAAAGTCAGGGACTAAAGTGATGATTTACTCTTAATGAAAATGATGTTTGAGTGCTCTTACCAATCTTCTGAGTGCTCAATGGAGCTTCCTTGGCCTTGTGCTTCCTACCAAGAAGATGCTCATTCAAGCCTTTCGCATTTGTGGCACTAATCTGACATAGTGCGCAACTCCACTCCTCCTTGGGTTTTTTCTTCAAAGCAAGTGGAGACTGCTTGCTGCCATAAACAGTGGGCGTCGCTGCTTTCTTCTTTGAATCATATTGATTAGGGTCTGGCTTAGCCTGCAGTGGGATACCCAAACAAAATATCACTATCATATGTCACAGGCCAATTATAGGCATTGAGAAAATCAAAACCATGGTTTTGTGGAATTGATTTTAAATCATTTCCGTCTAATATGTTTTGTGAAACGTGCATCACTCATCTCAACAAATAATTTTCAGAATCAATTCTGTTCAACTGTAAACCAAACGGATACTTAATAGCTTCCACATTCTCTATACATTGACTCCATCTTCTACTTTGAAAATACAAATAAGATATACACAGAGTGATCGCGCAACATGGTACTCCCTCCGGTCCTATTTATAAGACAGTTCAGACAAAAACACACATATTAAGAAAAGTAATTAATGCGTTGATTTTCAAGAAATTACTTTATAAGATTACAAGTTTACCCCTATTTAAAATTAAACTCCACTACCATGGTAATTGTGCCACCTTAAAATCTTTAATGGTCAACAAGTGTAAATATGAGAAAAAACAATAAATGCTTCTAGATTTGTGCACTTTGTCTTACAAATAGGACCATGGAAAAGTTTCAAACATTGTCTTATAAATAAGACCAGAGGGAGTATCATTTTACAGTAAGTTGGGAATTCCAATTGTCTGTTTATACTATTAGACTCAGTTAATTTGCCAATCTTGATTTAGATTTAAATTTTTGCTTACATTAAATGTTCATTTGTGATAGATGGCATCTAATGTTAACTCTATTTTGTTTTTTTTTTTTTTTTGCATGATTTGTTTTCTTTCTTTATGTAATTTTCAATGTTTTGCTATATGGAATTGTTTGAATTTATCATTGTGTTATTGAATATTTGTTGAACTATTTATCAATGTTTTTACTATGGATTTTTTGACAGATTTTGATCAGAATGGATATTGAAAGAAGTGATGATTCTTCTTCTGATTCAGATGATGACTTGGCAAATTTTCTCATAATTAACATGCTTTATGATTATCACCAGAAATTTTTTAATAAAACAAAGGTTCAAACATCTGCATTGACTGGTCGAGATTTTGTTGCTGAAGTGTTAAATGGATCTAGAACAGTCTGTTTTGAGTTATTTCGAATGCCTAAAGTATGTTTTGTTATGTTTTGTAATGAATTGAGGGGGAAGAACTACATAAGTGACTCAAGAGATGTTCTTCTTGAAGAAAAAGTTGCGATGTTTTTATTCATTGTTGGTCATAATGTTCGCCATAGAGTTGTTGCAGACCGCTTTCAGCATTCCACAGAAACAGTTTCTCGTTTTTTCAAGGAAGTACTAAGGGCAGTATGTCGATTGGGAAAAGAGTTGATAAAACAAGAGTCCACGGAGTTGTCGGATAGAATTAGAAGCAACCCAAAATATTGCCAATAAGATGTGGGCAAACCGTAACAACTAGCTGAATCAATTTTATTATGTTACTTTAAATACTAAAGTTATGTTATAAAATTTATGATTATGATATGATTCATTTTAATCTTACTCATACATTTTAAAATCATTGTATTTTTATTCTTACTCACACTTTTTTTTATGTAAGTACTAAAAATGATATAAGTTCTTTAATAAATTTAAAAAATACATTTAATGTAAAAAAATATAGACACTAAAAATATGTTTACCATAAAAAAAATATAAGATCTTCAATGAATTAAAAAAATATATTAAAAATTTCTTTAATCAATATTTTTATATATTAAAATCACGTTTAAAGTAAAAAAAAAATATAAGTTCTTCATTAAATTAAAAAAATGCGTAAAATATTCTTCAATTAATATTTTTAGAAACTAAAAACAGTTTTAAAAAAAAAAAAGCAATTTTAAACAAGTTTTCTACGTTTTAGTTTTCAAAAATAGTTTTTAAAAATAACTTTATCAAATAATTTTTTTTGTTTTCTCATTTTAAAAATAGTTTTCAAAACAAAATAACCAAACAATTTTTTTTAGTTTTTCTCAATAACAGTTTTCAAAATGCATTTCTAAAACTGTTTTTAAAAACTAAAAAACAAAAATCAATCAAACAAGCCTTAAGTTTTTAATTTTTTGTTATGAAATGTAAAAACTTGATTGAAAAATTTTAAAAACTAAAAACTGGTAACTTTTAAAAATAAAAAAGTCACTTTTCAAATGCATAAACTAAAATTAAGAAAATTCGATTTTAACAGCATGCTACAATATCCAATCCAAGTGCTTCTTTAAGTGGCATTGATTTTTTTATAGGTACAAGGAAATGGACTTCAACGATCAACAACTCTGCTATTAGCAATTCCATGAAGCCTCTCACATAATGACAAAAACGGGCTTTTAAAACGTTTTTTAAAGCATGTTAAAGCGTTTACACACGCTTTAATCTTGGGTGTTGTAGTATGTCATCGACTTGCTAAAGCGTTTGGAAAACGCCGTAGCAAAAGGCATAGTAAAGCGTTTATCAAAATGCTGTAGCAGAAGACATAGTAAAGCGTTTACAGAGCGTTATAGCAAGCCATTCGTTCAAGAGCTGGCTCAGGCAAATCGGGTTTTCTAAAGCGTTTTAAACGTTGTAGTATATATATTTTCTGAAGCCTTTATTTAAATAAACGCTTTAAAGTCTCATTTTTTTGCATGGGTAGATTTGGGAGTCATCATCAGTAAATATGAATTAATATTTCACTCACACGAATAGAAAATACACATTAATTATAATACTTAAAAGTTCATGATAGTCATACTAACTTAATAATCGTTCAACACACATCATATGGAACCAAGTAAAACTAAAGAGAACAATTTGCAAAAGAGTGAAATATCAAGGTATATAACTTATCACAAATCACCATATAACATCATGTACTTGAATTCTAGCTACTACAAAAATATGAAAGTTGACATAGCTAACAAAGATAATAAAACATGTCACTAATTCAACTATCCTATTTAATAGAATTTATTTCTATTTATATTTTTAATTAATCAAAATTTCGGCAGAGTTTTCCCTATTTTTCTAATATCCCCAAAATTGCCAAACACTTATCAGAGTCCAAATTGACCAAGCAGAACTAAAGAGAACAATTTGCAAACAAGTAGAATATCAACATATATGTAACTTAATAATAAATCACCATATCATCATACAATTGAATTCTAGATACAATCAAAACATGAAAGTTGATATAGCTAACAAAGACTGTAAAACACATCACTAATTCATCTACTCTATTGATTAGAATTAATCTGCTTACACACACACACACACATATAAAACTTAATAACATATCACCATATCATCATACACTTGAATTCTAGCTAATACCAAAACATGAAACTTGACATGACTAACAAAGATTATAAAATACATCAATAATTCAACTTCTCTATTAACTAGAATTTATATATGTCTTTTTAAATGGAATTCCGGCAGAGTTTCCCTTATTTTTCCATCTTCCCCAAATTTGCTAAACACCTGTCAGAGTTCCAATTTTCCAAACAACACTATAGACAAAAAAAATTTCTAAGAAATGGAATATCAATATAGTTTCAATTCATCGATATAATAGACATAATATATAATAAAGATAATAAAAATATAAAAATTTATGTCTGTGATAGAAGTATTCTAATATAAAAAACTAATTACTTCATGTATTTTTAAGATAAAAAACTCACAAATTACACATTCATGAAATATTTTTTTTATAAAATAACAAGCCCAATCTTCCTCGAGCTCAGTTAGTTGTTATTGTGTGTAGGAATCACATCTATAATCTGGGAATTGAAGTACTGTAAAAATAAGATAACCAAGTAAAATCAGATTAAAATTAAAATGATTGGTAAAATAAAGACTATAATAGAAAATATATATACCTCATGGGGGGAACTAATTTGGTTCAAAGTGATGGTCTCTTTCATGAATTTCATCACAAATTATCTACAGTCAATACCATTAGTCTGTTGGGGACACTATTAAAAAAATGAAAAATAAAGATATTACTAGTAATATATATATATATATATATATATATTATCAAAGTAATTACATCAAGTTTTGTAAATACCTTTATAGTTATCCAATTGGCATTTGTTTTAGATTTTGACATTCTAGAACCTCTTTGACTATGATAAATGGCCATAGCACTGATAGAATGTAAAGTAATAAATAATGTAAGTAAATAGAATCAATTATGACGCATCCATGAAAATAATAAACACTTACTTAATCAAAATTCCCTTCATTATAAACACTTGCATCATGTATGTGTGCAGCAATTCTTTAGTCATGGTCATCAATTCCGGTTGACTAAATTTCATGTGGTGATTCTATTTGTAATTCTTTCTAGTATATAGTGGTTTCATATGCTTTTGTCATATGAGTGCGAGACAAATGACGATTGCTTGAATTTGACATGACTTCACTAATACAAAATTCAGCATATGAACATAATCATAGATACACAAACAGTAGGCAGAACTGACATATCGTGAAAGCATTGAATTGAATCATTGATTTTTAACATTAAATGGGGGAACAAAGAAAATAAAAGTTGAACATATATACCTTGTGACATAACTATGATCAAATTTATATATAATAGAAGAGGTGAGGTGTCAAGGAATGGAGGTTCATAATCCATTTGGGAACTGTTGTAGAACATGAATCAATTCAATTATTTGGTATAATATCTGCTACAAATTTGGTTAACAGTCTTGATGTTAATTTGCAATGCCAGCACAATAATTACCTATCTATGTATATAAATAGTAGACACTAACTAGCTCTAGCTGAAACCAGTAGTTAATAAATTGTGTCTCATAAACAAACACGTTGTCTAGCTTCTTCCCTTTAATATTAAAGAGGGAAGTAACTTGGATGCGTGTCTGATATGAATCATTGAACTTATATATATAAAAGATTTCTTTACTAATATTATATGTATAATTGGTGAAGCAGAATGCTGTAACGACCATACTTGGTGAAAGAAACAAGTAAGGAAATAAAGTCAATCAGTCCTGTTTCCCTTTATCTTTCTAAAACATATAATTTAGAATAATTTGGAGCTGCAACTTAATTAATTAGTTAATCAATTAATCGATCAGTAATTTTGAAACAAACTAGCGGTCAAAACTCCAGATTCTACAGAACTTAATTAAACAATTTAATGACGAGGTGATTGCATTTTTGCTCAATGATTCATCTGTATTTGGGAGTAGAAGATTTTAAGCAAAACACAGAAAAATTTCCCAGTAGTAATTAGTGCTAGCTACTACTTTTGCCCTAATTAATTTCTATGCTACACACCAAGTTGTCTTTAACAATATTATCATTGATAGCTCTGGCATATGCTATATCTAATTAAAAATTCAACCATGAGCCTGAAAGGCTTCATATATACAAATATATACATATATATATATATATATATGATAAAAAGAAATTATTAAGCCAAGATCAAAATTTCACCTGTGCTTGATTTTGAAGCTGTCAAATGCGGGAAGATGGGGAAAATTAGAAAACACAATAAAGAGATTGTGAATAGAAAAGTAAACAGATGGGTTCTTAATTTGTAGCTATAAGGATGGACTTGGATTATTCTAATATATTTTCTACCAAAGAAACACACATGCAAGCAAGGTAATTAAGTAACTATATATTCCTACTACTAGTTTTGGGATAAGCAGAAATTAAATTCAAGAAGGGGTTGAGTGGGAAGAAGAGGTGAGATTACTTTTCTTCAATAGCATTCTTCCAAGATGCCATATCTCACTATGTGGCCTACCCTTTGTTCTCCCAAAACCAAAGCTAGCCGCCATACTTCCCTCACGTGATTTACACTCTCCGGAGATTCAACACCCAAATTTAGTGAGACTACTTGGTTCAGTCTAGAAGGGAGAGAAAGGCTACTTGTCTATGAATTTGTTCCTAATAAAAGCATTGATTACTTCATATTTGGTAGGTTCAAATATCAACTTAATTAGACTATTTAGTAGTTCAGGTTTAAGACAATGACTAACTACTAACATGGCTTCAAGCTGGTATTCAATTCTACTTCTCACACTTCAGAACTTGGTCATTTTGGATCTCTCTAACATGGGGTTGGACAGGGGAAATTCCTGAGTCTTTATTAGAATTTAACGTCACAAGTCACAATTGCATTTAGGGTAGTCCAAATAATTCATTCTCAATTTGTCTCAAACACCAAACCAAATAGTGGCATTGCCATGACAAAAACAAAAGTTATGAGGGCCCTTTACAACTGGAATATAAAACAGGAATGCCAATTTCTCTTACACATTTTTTTTGTCACAGCTATGAATTGTACAGACGAAGAGCCAAATACACAACAGTGAGAGTTGCTACACATCAGAATTAAAATTATTATTGTCTTTCACTACTACCTCAGCAAGTGCAGAACCAAAATCCGCAACAACGAATATAGCAAGAATGCACCAGAATCAACAAGAATAGCAAGAACGTACGTGCAACAAACGACACAAGCCGGTACAGGATGACGGACGACGGCGCGAACCAGCGGAGGACGATGGCGCGAACGGCGGGGGACGACGACGCGAAGAGATTGAGAGTGTACCCGCGCGAACCAACACAGTACAAGACGACGAACGATGGAATTAGGGATTAAATTATTAATGCCTTACTTTTGTTTTTAATTAAACTTTTTTTTGACGTATTGTTTAATTTTTAATAAACTTAAAGTGTTTAATTTTTATTAAATGCTTTAGCAATTTTTAATTTTGATATATTTTTTATTTTTTATGTAAATTTTTATAAAATACCTTAAAATAATTATTAGTTTACTTTTAAAGTTATGACATTTATATTATTTTATAGGTATTAGTATTTTTAATTTTTTAAACGACATCAACTATTTTTTATCTATTAGAAATATTTATTATTATTAATATTCTCTATCAAACATTGTTTTAAAAATTTATTCTCTCACAAACATTAAATACGAGCATGTGGATAAGTGGATTAGCTGATAAGGAGTTGTTCCAGCTTAATTAGTGGTCTCGAATTCGAACCCTGAATATGTAGTTGTACGTTAGATACTCGGAGGGAGATCATGATTACCTCCGGTGGAGGATACACAATGCAATCACCAAAGGAGCATTAGTATAGGGTTAAATTATCGAAACATCAAGAGAACAAGACATTAGTAGATTAGTGTATGATTGAGATTCAGAATAAAAGTGAATTATTGCTAATTAATTAAAAAAAAGGAGAGAATCTGTGACTGAGAACAAATTCAGCTACAAGTTGGTTTTTCATCTTTGAATTAAATTTTTAATCTATTCCAAGTTTCCAACCAACTTGCTGCACTTGATGCTGAGGATAGAACAAATAGAAACATGTGATGTTGGCCTGTATACGGCCAGGCATGCATGGCTTGTCAAATAGTAATGGTTTTGAAGAAGGTGATTGATTGCCCTAGAGGGACTTAGGGTTGCCCTCACTACCCAAGCGCTTCTTAATACACATATAGTTGCACCCCTTTCCCCCCGTACCTTAGGAACAACGATCAAAGATGGATGACATGACTTTTCCGACGATCTACACTTCGGCACCTCCTCCTTGTAGAGTCGTTTCTCTCATTCCTAGAGTTTGGTTGTCTGACATATGAAAGAAAGCTAGGGTGAAACAGATGACCCCTCCCTATTTTTAAATACTTAACTGGGCTGGGCCTACTCCGACCCACCCGTCTCCCTTTTTAATTAAATAATACTCTTTCTGAAACATAATAATAGAGGTAATAATAATATTATTATTTTTACATAAATCTTATTTTATTTTTTATTTATTTATTTTAGAAATTATTAGGATGTTAAATAAATAGAACAAATAAGAGAGATAATAAGTGAAAGTATTCATGAATTAAATAAAGAGATAAGTAATATATTGAAAAAGAATACATTAAATTTAATGTAAATCAATACATTTATTATATTTCTTAATGTATGTTTT
The DNA here is from genome assembly GCA_026901365.1 of Sesbania bispinosa. Classification (NCBI taxonomy): domain Eukaryota; kingdom Viridiplantae; phylum Streptophyta; class Magnoliopsida; order Fabales; family Fabaceae; genus Sesbania; species Sesbania bispinosa. The sequence goes on from QLOH01000014.1 coordinate 172,516, forward strand.
TATGTAATGAATTAAATAAACTGGAATGAATAATGATAGAATCTGTTTTAATATAACAATAATAAAGAAAATTAAAGTTTAATTAAAAGAAGGAAAAAAAATAATGATCGAGCAAAATTGCCTCTCATGGAGGATATCCGTGGTTCATAAAAAATCAATTTACTGAAATGATAATAAAAAACTAAAAGAGCTCAAGTGAAAAAACGTGATTGTGTACTGATGGAACAATTTTAACTTAGAGAGTAAATAAATAACATAGATAATTAATGAAGACATTAATGAATAAAATAGAGAAATAAATGATATATTGGAAAATATATTTTATATTTAATGTAAATCAACACATTTATTATGTTTTTTAATCTATGTTTTTATGTAATGAAACAAATAAATATGAATGAATAATTAGAGAAGTGTTTTAAATATAATAACAAATATCATGATTTTCCCATTTGGTCCCTCAAATTTTTTTTTCCCAAGTGATCCCCCAAAAATTATAATGAATTTCCATTTGGTCCCTATGTTAGTGCACAATTTATTATCTCTGTTAAATGCTTGCGTGACAGCGTAGGTGGACAAAATAAGCGTACATGACATGCATGTGTCATCTTATGTGTCCTACATGACTTATATCACCCCATTTCATAAAAAAACAATTATAGAGTTCATCAATGTGACTCACAAAAATACGTTGATTAACCACCTGTAGACTTATTTTATCATGTTGGACACATAAGATGACACATACATGCCATGTACGCTTATTTGGTCCACCTAAGCTGCCACGCAAGCATTTAACAGAGATAATAAACGGTGCATTAACAAAGGGACCAAATGGGAATGTATTATAATTTTAGGGGGACCACTTGGGAAAAAAAATTGGGAGACAAAATGGGAAAATCGCGATATTTTGGGGGACCAGAAACATATTTTAGCCAAAGAAAATTAAAGTGTGATTAAACATATCAATAGGAACAAATAATGAGAGAAAATATTTTTATATAATAAAATTAAAAAAATGAATGTATTATAGAAAAAGAAAAAGAAAATGACAGAACATGACTGCCTCCCGTGGAAGATAATGTGTTTCATAAAAAAATCATTTTACTAAAATGAGAATAAAAAACCTAAAAAAAACTCAATTGAGAAAACGTGACACGTGTACTGGGAGAACAATTTTAAAATAGAGAATAAATAGATAAATAGAATAGAAAAGAAAGATAATAAGTGAAAACATTAATGAATAAAATAGAGAGATAAATGATATATTGGAAAAAAACACTTAATATAAATCAATAAATTTATTATATTTTTTAATATGTGTTTTAATGTAATGAAAATAGAAAATATGAATGAATAATGAAATAAATTGTTTTAATATAATAATGAAAAAAGAAAATTAAAGTGTGATAAAAAGGGGGAGAAAGAAAACGGTTCGTAAGAGCACAAATGCTCCCGTGGAGGATACTTGTGGTTTATAAAAAATCACTTATGTGATGAAACATTGATAGGAACGAATAATGAAGAAAATATTTTAATACAAGAATACTAAAAAAAGAAAGTGAATGTGTGATGAGAAAACAAAAAAAAAAACAGCGGAAGGAGGACTGTCTTCTGTGGAGGATACCCGTGATTTAGAAAAAAAAATCACTTTATTGAAGTAAGAATAAAAAACTAAAAAATGTAAGTGAGAAAACATGACACATATATTAGAAAACAATTTTAATATAAATTAAATAGATAAGAGAGATAATAAGTAAAATCATTAATAAATAAAATAATGAGATAAATGATATATTGGAAAAGTGAAAAAAAATATCGTCTTAAATGACAAAAAAAAAGCAAAAAAAATAGAAAGAGAAAGAAAGAAAGAAAGAAAGACGTGTGTTGAAGAGAAAAGTAAAAACCGAAACCAAAAAAATGAACTGACACTGTATCCAATGCGAACGATTTTCATATAATAGCAAATATAGATTAAATAGATAAGAGAAATAATTGGTGAAATTATTAACAAATAAAATAATAATATAAATGATATATATCAAAAAATGAAAAAAAAATTAACATCTTAAATGATTTGTGCATGCTCCATTGGTGTATACAAAATAGCCTTAATTTCTCTTTTATCTAAACATTTGATTAATATTATAAATAGGAAAAATATAATTCCACTCTGAAAAAAGTAGGTGTGGAAAGAGTAGGGAATAAGAAATAGAAAAAAATGAAATGAATATAGAAAAAGTAAAAAATGTGATAATTGATATGATAAGAAAGTGAGAGATATAAAAAAAATATGTGTAAAAAGAAGTATAGCATTGAAAAGTCAATATAATATTATTTCATCTAGTAAAAACAACTTATATCAAAATAGATAATTTGTGCATGTGCCATACGTGTAAGCATAATAGTCTTATTTTATCTAAATATCTTATTTTGATGCTATAATTAAATAATAGCTACTTGTGAGCTATACTTATGCTAATCACTACTAGAAACCTACCATAAGCACCTTGCTCCAAGTGGCTTCATCAAATTTCACAGAAAACCAATCAAGGGGTGGCTAACAAGCCACCGAAAAAAACAAGTTAAGTCAAGAATGTAGTAGGGGTGGAAACGGGTCGGTCATCCTGAGTCTGGGTCTGTTACAAGCCTTTTTTTAAGGTCTAGCCTACTTACAAGTCTTGCTTGACATGTAAGTCTGTTTAAAAGTCTATTTTATAACAAGACATACAAACAGACCAACGGGCCTATAAGCCTATGCAGGCCAACGACCTTTTAAGTAGGCTTTTTTGTATAATTAATTTATTATATTCTAGTTTGTTATTATATTTTAGTTTTTTAATTATATTTATAGTTATTTATATAATTAATTTAATATATTGTATATTATTATATTAAACAAGTCGGCCTGTCAAGCCTAACAGACATTTTCATAGGCCTAAAGCCTGACCTATTTAACTAAACAAACCTTCTAAAAAATTTTAGCCTGACTTTTTTAATAAACTAGTCAGGTCAGGCCAGACCAGGCCAGCTCGCCTATTCTCACCCCTAAATGTACGGAACTAATTCTTTTCCTAATGAGAAGGGTTGGATTACCCTCTATCTCTATATCAATTTCAAGGTTTTTGGTTTGCATCAAATGTAATCCAAGCTGTAAACACTTTTCAGAAACATTTCCAAACCAAAAACAGTGATGTTATTGTTGCCACCCTTCCAAAATTCGGTACCACTTGGTTAAAAGCCCTTACCTTCGCCATTGTCAATCACCATCATTTCTTATTATCAGAGAAATTACTTACTTTCAATCCCCTTCAACGTGTCTTTGAGTATGCCATTTATGGTGATATCCATAACCAAATCACTCTAATACAAAAATAGAAAAAACTAAAATATAGTTTTCCAAAATACCTATAAGTAGTTCCAGAATTTTAGTTATTAAAAACTAAAACAATCACACTTTTCAAAATTGTTTTTAAAAATTATCTGTCAAACAAGTTTTTCAGTTTTTTATTTTTAAAAACAACATACTCTAATAATGCAATGTTTTATTTACAATATTACTATCACAAAAACAAAAACTAGAAAACAATTTTATGAAACATCCCATAATAGTTTTAGAATTTTATTGGGCTCGTTCGGGATGGTTGCGAGTTTTCAGTTTTTTATTTTTTAAAACTTTGAATTAAGTTTTTACAACTCAAAACCAAAAATTGAAAATCACTTTTTGTGGTTTTCAAAATGTTTGTTTTGAAAATCACAAAAATAAATTTTCAGTTTTTTGTTATGAAATGTAAAACCTTGATTGCAAAATTTTAAAATCCAAAAACTGAACCTTTTAAAAATAAAAAAGTCACACTTTTCAAAATGCATAAACTAAAATTAAGAAAACTCCACTTTAAGACAGCATCCTGCAATAACCAATCCAAGTGCATCTTTAAGTGGCATTGATTTTTTTTATAGGTACATGGAAGTGGACTTCAACGATCAACAACTGTCCTATTAGCAATTCCATGAAGCCTCCCAATGCAATCACCAAAGGAGCATTAGTATAAGGTTCACACCATTTGTAAAATTATCGAAACATCAAGAGAACAGGACATTAGTAGATTTGTGTATGATTGAGATTCAAAATAAAAGTGAATTATTGCTAATTAATTAAAAAAAAAGGAGAGAATCTGTGACTGAGAACAAATTCAGCTACAAGTTGGTTTTTCATCTTTGAATTAAATTTTTAATCTATTCCAAGTTTCCAACCAACTTGCTGCACTCGATGCTGAGGACAGAACAAACAGAAACATGTGATGTTGGCCTGTATACGGCCAGGCATGCATGGCTTGTCAAATAGTAATGGTTTTGAAAGAAGGTGATTGATTGTGTTCTCTCATTAGATTCGGATCTATTCCCGGCCCATAGCATGGATGAAGACAAGTGGTACATTTAACTCCTTCTCTGCAATGCTATCTACTCTACTATCCAATTAAGGCAAGTTGTGCAAGTGGTACGTTCAACTCCTCTCCTTCTCTGCAATGCCATGTACTCTACCATCCAATTAAGGCAAGTTTGTGCATGTGACACACGTTTCCAAAATAGCTAGTGAAATAATGTGCATGCATTTATCATCCGTGTATACACAATAATGTGTGTAGGGCCGTAAATGAACTGAGCTATTTATGAACTATTTGAACTCGTCCAGTTAAATACTCAACTAAACTCGTTTGTTTAATTAAACAAATAAGTCCAAACTTAAAGTTGGGCTCGATTATTTAATTGAGTCAAGCTCAAGCCTTATAAGTTTGACATTAAGAGCTCGTGAATAGCTCGCTTATTATATATATAATAATTAATTAATATAAATAATTAAAGTAAAGTAAGATTAATAAAAATTAGAAAAAGAAACCATAGTACAGTTATAAGTTTATTTTTAAAATAAATAATAAAGTAATAAAGTAAAATAATTACTCTATATATATGTGTGTGTGTCAAAATAAGTATTGAAATCTTTCTTATATTAGTCAAGAAGTTATGTATTAAATTTCAAAAATATAATATTTTAGAATTTTTTAACTATATATCATTTATTAACAATATATTTTTATTTTTATATTATCATTTAGTAATAAAATATTTATTAAATACTAAATTCATAAACTTTAAAAATGATTTAAAGAAAATTTTCATAAGAGCAAAAACAATGAAGTTATAAATGAGCTAAATAAGCCAAGTTCAAGTTTTGTTTTTCTTTAACAAGCCAAACCCGATCTTTAAGTTTTGCTCGTTTAAATAAATGAGTCAAGCTTGAGCCACCCATTTTTTTCACAAGTCAAACCACAATTTGTAAAAATTCACAGGAAATTTCTTGCGTTTTTTTCACTAGAAAATTCATGTGTAGTAAATTTTGAAAAAACTACAATTTTTTATATAAAAATGCTGTTATAAATTTGTTTTGCTTTGTTGTGTAAAAATCTATAGTAAATTTTAAAATCTGAAAAAATTTCCGTTGAATTTTGAGATCTGCAGGAAAATTTGAAGGAAAACCCATAGAAAAATCTACAAGAAATATCGCTACGTCATCATTTGGCAGAATATAACTATCGACGAGGACTAAAATCATATGATTTTAAAAAATAGAGGACCAAAACCAAAGAAAAAATTAATGAGGGATCAAAACCAAATTTCGCTATATTTTGAAGGATTAAAAACATATTTAACCCAATTTAAAAAGACTCATCAAAATAAATAATTTTTGCGTGCAATTACCATACGCATATACACAATAGTCTTATTTTCTCTTCTATCTAAACATTTTATTGATTCTATAAATATATAATAGCTAGCTTTGAGCTATTCTCATGCTAATATCACTACTAGAAACTTAGCACGAGTACTTTGCTCCAAATGGCTTCATCAAATTTCACAGGAAACCAATCAAATGATGGGCACCAAAACATTGAAGAAAACAAGCTATGTCAAGAATGTAAGGAGCTAATTCGTTCTCTTCCCAGAGAGAAGGGTTGGCATACCCCCTATCTCTATCAACTTCAAGGTATTTGGTTTCCATTAAAAGTAATTCAAGCTCTAAACACTATTCAGAAGCATTTCCAAGCCAAAGACAGTGATGTTATTGTTGCCACCCTTCCAAAATCTGGTACCACTTGGTTAAAAGCCCTTACCTTTGCCATTGTCCACCGCCAGCGTTTCCCATCAACAGAGAACCATCCATTACTTACTTCCAATTCCCATCAACTTGTGCCTTTCTTTGAGTTTTCCATCTATGGTGATATCCATGATCAAATCCCTCACCTATCCAACATGACTGAGAGAAGACTTTTTGGAACTCATATTCCATTCCCTTCATTGGCCAAGTCAATCAAGGAGTCCAATTGTAAGATAATTTATATATGTAGGAACCCGTTTGACAATTTTGTGTCTAGTTGGATGTACACTACCAATATGAAGCCAGAGTCTTTACCAACATTAACACTAGAAGATGCTTTTGAAAGGTATTGCAATGGAATAGTTCCGTTTGGTCCATTTTGGAATCATATGCTGAGTTACTGGAAGGAGAGCATAGCTAGACCAGAAAAGGTTCTATTCTTGAAGTATGAGGATCTTAAAGAAGATGTCAATTGTCAAGTGAAAAGAGTAGCAGAGTTTTTGGGTTGTCCTTTCACTCAAGAAGAGGAATGTAGTGGAGTGGTTCAAAACATAATCAAGTTGTGTAGCTTTGCAAAGATGACGGAATTGGAGGTAAATAAATCCGGAACTTCGAACTTCACGGACATGAGCATTAAGAACAAATACTTCTTTCGAAAGGGTGAAATAGGAGATTGGGTAAATTACCTTTCTCCTTCAATGGTAGAAAAATTATCCAAAATCATAGAAGAAAAGTTGAGAGGATCATGCATATCATTTAGAATGTACTCTTAAATGCATGTTTGACTTTTTATGTTGGAAAGTCTCAAATTATGATTTGAATAAAAGTTTGTCTCTTATAATTTTTGCCTAAATCATGGTTTAAGAATTCCAAATGTAAAACCAAAGATATTATGACACAACGGGGAATTTTATGGTGGACCATGCTCCATACTACTAGCTAGACTATGCTCACTTGGTGCACTAGTTATCCATCCCTATATATCAAATTTGATTCTTCATTATTGAATCGTGAAATCACATCATGCTATTCTTCTCACAAAACGTGTCTCTCTCATGTTGTGACACATATCTTGACTTTTATATTAAATCAAAATCAAATAAATATTAATTATCTTCTTAAATAGTTATTTAATCAGGTAATATTGTTAATTACTAATTTTCTTAACATATTTTATTAATACTTTAATCAGTCAATATTAAAATGATAACATATTTATAAATCATTATTGAATTTAATTTTTATCAATCAGATTAATTATTAAAAAATTTCAAAACTAGGAGTTTTAAATATCTTTATATTTTAATTTTACATTTCATAAAAACTAAGCATAAGAACCATGTAGCTAAAATGTGGGATATGAATGGTGTTGTGAGAAGTATTTATCTAAAAATTTGGCAGGCAGCTAACTGGTCCCAAGAAGTTATGAATTCGATTGGCAAGTTCTTTAACCATTGTTTAGCCTTGTCCTTCAATGAGAAGGGGAATAATTGCACTCGAATGGCACCGTGAATAACACCATCAATGTTAATGATACCGCATATTTCCAAGAATGCACTAAAAAGTTTATTAACTAAGATCTATAAAGGCTTATCTCCTTAACAGGGGTCTGTGCACTAAAAAGTAGTCAAGAAAGCAAATCAAATACCCAGTTGTTATTAATAGAGTATTGTATAGAAGAATTTCACCTATCTTAGAAAAGGGCTTTTCTAAGTACTTGTCATATATCAGTGAAGTAGGCATAGCCAATTTTCTGACAATGAAACCTTTCTATATGTTTCCCTTTCAGCAAATACCACTATTGAATTCAATTCATCGACTGCATCACCCAAATTGTTCTCCTATATTCAGTTAACATTTCATTTAAAAATCCCCACAGAGGAAAAGAATTCATTCAAAACACCCTTTAATGTATACTAGGTGAGACTCAAGCCCCTTTATTGAGGTTGCATACAAAGGAAATTGGAAGGTTGAATCAGGTTGACAACAGAAAAGATTCAACCTAATATATAAAACAAAGACTCAGAAAGAGGGTGTCCACACAAAATTTAATGAAATGAAGATATTCTACTCTATTTTAGCATATGGTATAAGAAGAAAATGAATTGAGGCTAAACTCATATCATAATGCACAAACTTCACAACTCAAAAATCAACACAACTCATATCATATGGTTTAAAATCAATGCTAAGATATGACTGATGAATTTAAACGACAATAGCCTAGATCAATTCAGATAGATACAAGATATAGCATGTTCATAAAATGATTAGAAGGAATTGCGTACCCGGAATCAAAGAATGATCCATGGTGTTTGTCTTGAACAGAGTGAGAGAATGCTGCTCTCTTCCTGGTAGGATGCCAAAAGACAGAATACGAGTACAGAGTGCAGAGTGCAGTGTCATATGTTTTATATATATAAACTGACTAATGGGGTATCAGTTTATATCCTTACCAGTAGAGACCAGGGACCTCTCAACAGGTTACTGAACAGTCCAACCCATTACGGACTATTCATCAAAACTCAATATGTATTATCCATAAATTAATAACAATGTGCAATACAATTGATATTAACAAATAATATAATTTATTGATTAATGTTAATCCATAATAATAACAAAATAGAGAATAATTATTATATAATAAAATTATATAAATATAACATTCTCCCACTTAGATAACATTAATTAATAAATTAATTATATCAATTACAACACAAGTACAAATATCAATCAAGAAACATAAACATGAATCACAAAGATAGTATCCGATAGGGATACATACCATATGCTTATATTCCATAAATAATGGATAACAAAAAAACAAAACATAATAAATATGTGATCCCAAAATGGTTCAAGCATTTTTATATGCTAAAAGAGATGTAATGAAAATGACGTCATTGATAAATTTACATCTCATGAAAACCATAATAATATATAAAGTGTAAATTTCAGACTCCCACTAACTCAATACATCAAAAGACTTAACCACACTCATATGAGTTACATGATTTTGAAAAACTCCAATAGCTAAGCCTTTAGTCAGCAGATCTGCTAACATATTTTTTGTAGCAATATGCTCAATCTGAGTCTGAAAATCCAAAACTTTCTCTCTAACAAACAGAAATTTTATATCAAAATGCTTTGAGCGAGTAGAACTTCTGTTGTTTTGAGAGAAATGCACAGCAACAGTATTGTCGCAATATATCACAAGTGGCCTAGAAATACTTTCAACAATATGAAAGCCAGAAATCAAATTTTTAAGCCACACATCTTGACAAGTAGCCTCATAACAAGCGACATACTCTACCTCCATGGTAGAAGTAGCTGTAAGAGTTTGTTTAACACTCTTCCAAGAAATAGCTCCTCTTGCCATCATAAAAACAAAGTCGGAAGTAGATTTTCGGTCGTCAGGGCAACCAACAAATCAAAATCAAAATAACCAATGACCTGAAGTTGATTAGACTTCTTATAGGTCAACATGTGATCCTTGGTTCCCTGCAAATATCTAAAGACCTTTTTAACGGCTTTCCAATGACCCAAACCCGGGTCGCTCAAGTATCTCCCTAAAGCATTAACAGCAAAAACAATATCGGGACGAGTACAATCTTGAGCATACATCAAACTACCAACAGCAGAAGCATATGGGACTTTTTCCATTTCAACTCTATTATGATCATTTCGAGGACGTTGAAATTTAGAGAGTTTGTCACCTTTTGAACAGGTGCAACACATGGGGAGCAAGAATGCATGTTAAACTGTTTGAGGATTTTATCAATATATCCTTTTTGAGACAATCCAAGAATGCCACGTGACTTATCACAGAAAAACTGAATGCCTAGAACATAGGCATCACCAAGGTCCTTCATATCAAAGTGGCTATTTAACATAAATTTTGTCTCAGTCAAAAGTTCAACACTGCTACTAGCAAGGAGAATATCATCAACATATAAGACAAGAATGATGAAATGGCTCCCACTATCTTAAATGCTATGAGAGATATGATCAGAAAAATAAACTTAAAACATATCTCAGAAAATGAGCAAATACAAAACAAACTCCTACTAACCCAAAACACCAAAAGACTTATACAAACACACATGAGTTATGAAAACTCTAATAATCAAGTCTTCGATTAGTGGATCTACTAAAATGCTCAACACACGTGATAGTTGCTGTTAATGTCTTTTCAACACTAATCCAAAACAGCTCCTTTCACCATCACAATAGGCCACAAACCCGACACTATCCACACAAGTATAAGTGCACACAATAGCCCAGTATAAAAAGTAATTACACAAGGGGAAGACCCAATAACAAAAGTAATTACACATGGGCTAAATTAAGAATGCTCGAGAACAATTGACATTTAATAATCTGAGTTTTACTAAATAAGTGACTATACATGTTCAAATAGAATAAACAAATTTAACAAATCTCCCACTTGAACAACATAGACACTTAGTTTAAACAAAATAAAACTCAAGATAAATATAGACAAAAAATGTCAACAATGAGCAAACACTTATAGCAATTGGTTCAAACAAAAGAATACAAGTACCTCAACAATGCAGAAAATCATACTCGATAGGAGTACTCATATCATACATGCAAGATACTCATACATCTTAACCTTATGAAATGTGGAATATCAGTTAAAGAAAATTACAACAAAGTTGTATACTAAAATAATCAAAGTGTCTCTCATAACACAATGGCCAAAATAATAATAATAACATAGTCCACATAAACTCAAGTGCCTATAATAGCCCAATAACAAATAACAAAAAATAATTACATATGGGCATAACCCAATAACCAAAGTAATTACAAAATGGGCATACCAAATGGCATCAATGAGTAAGCACTTTATTGGTCCAAATAATAAGATTTATAAGCACCTTATCGATCCAAGAAATCATACTCGATAGGAGTATTAATTTCATATATGATACTTATAAATCTGTGACCTTATAAAATGTGGAATGTGACACCCTTCTACCCCATACTCTTATATGCTTAATAAATTGAATGTAGAAAGAGTTTGTCCCACGATGGGTAAAAAGGTTCACAAACACTCTTACTTAAAATCTCATGAGTTCAAAAACAACTTTATTACATGAAAGTAAACTTCAAATATAATCCAACAATTATGCAGTGGAATCTCCAAAGAAATAAAAACAACTAAACAACCTACTTGTCGTACAAGGCATCAAAAATAGTTCATAACATGCTCATAACTAGAAACATAATAAAAGACTCCCAAGTACACCCTGATGTCACATCTATCAGAGCACATCCCTTTAATCATGTTTGACACCAAATGTGTCATCACCATCACCTGAAACACAACAGTAACGGTGAGGAAAAGAGCTCTAACTCATATATACATATAGGAGGCTACCATGTCCTCACCCACAATATCATCATATAACATACCAAGCACCAAAACATCAGATAAACCACCCGATCACAATTACCCAACACTCAGTATATAACTATTTATCTACATCAACATATAAGTCTCATACTATCATTCACCCAATATAACACGTAAATACATCCATCATATATATCATCATAGTGTCATTCATATATCATCATACTCATTATCATCATAACATCATTCATCTATCATCATACTCATTATCATCATAACATCAATCATCTATCATCATACTCATTATCATCAAAACATCATTCATCTATCATTATACTCATCATAGGGTAATCACCACAGAGGCCGACAAGCTTCACACACAACACTACCGTTAATCACCACAGAGGCCGGTAGGCTTCACACACAACGCTACCATAAATCACCACAGAGGCCGGTAGGCTTCACACACAACGCTACCGTTAATCGCCACAGAGGCCGGTAAGCTCCACACACAACGCTACCGTTAATCGCCACAGAGGCCGGTAAGCTCCACACACAACGCTACCGTTAATCGCCACAGAGGCCGGTAGTGCTGCCCAACGCCCCTCTCTTGGGCCCGCACAAACCGGATCTCATCACATATGCTCAAGGCGTCTCTCCTAAGTAGTACCCCTCTCTATGGGTCCACACAACTTAGGTAACATCATCATCATACATCAATACACTTATCATTAAACATCATCTTTTTAATCAAGTGACATACACTATCATCATCAACATCATCATCATCATACATCATTAATATCATCATCATAAAGTGACATACACTATCATCATAAACATCATCATCATAAAGTGACATACACTATCATCATCATACATCATTAACATCATCATCATCAAGTGACATACACTATCATCATCAACATCATCATCATACATCATTAACATCATCATCATCAAGTGACATACACTATCATCATCAACATCATTATCATAAAGTGACATACACTATCATCATCAACATCATCATCATAATAAGGTGATATACACCGACATCATTATCATCATCACACTCATCATCAAATATCATCACTATACATCATCATACTCATCATTAAATATCATCATTATACCTCATCATAATCATCGCAAATATCATCAAACATAATCAATCATCAACACCATACTCATTATAAAGCACCATCAAACAACATCAATCATCATCAAACACTTAGGATCTCAAAATCCACACTGGTAATTGATTACCAACCTCTAGTAATCGATTACCTACAAACAAGGTCTCTGGTAATCGATTACAACCACCTTGTAATCGATTACCCGCAAGCAAACTCTCTGGTAATCGATTTCAGCACCCCTGTAATCGATTACCCACAGACAACTCTCTGGTAATCGATTACAGCACCCCCGTAATCGATTACCAGCAAACCAACAGTGCTTTTGGGTTGCCCAGAACACTCTGGTAATCGATTACCACTCCTGGTAATCGATTACCCGCGACGCAGATCGCAGAATTCACGATCTCAAACCCCTCAAAACCCATCCAATCAATCCCTAATCAATCTCTTTCGTCTAAACATCATACATAATCATTATTAACATCAATTACTCCGTAAATCAACAATCAATTACAGATTATACCCTCAATTCATCATAACCCCAATTTCTCAATCCCCCATCACCCCTTTTTCCATTATTCTCAATATCATCTTTATTCTCATTCAATAAGTCATCAATAGACATACAATCACCATAAATCAATAGATTATATCATTCATTCTTAATTATGCATTCATCCATACAAATTTAGAGCCTTTAGAGGGTCTTATGGTTGCCCCCACTACCCAAACACCCCTACATGCATATACAAGGAACACCATTTCCCCCCCCCCCCCCCCCCCGTTACTTTGTAGTAGAGATCGAACAGCAAAGAAGACTCTTTCTTGGTTCTTGATGATTACTCCTCAGCAACCTCCTCTTGAGACTTGGTTTCTCCCCTCCTTGGTCTTTCGCTCTCTGACGATTATACGAATAAGGATTAGGGTGAACTGAGAACCCCTCCTTAAATACATACTTAATTGGGCTAGGCCCACTCTCAACCCACTTATTATATTTATTATTCTTATTATTTATTTATTATCTCTTATTAAATAACTCTCCTTAATAAATATTCTCATTCTATTATTATTAATATTTATTCAATAACTCTTACTCATTAAATGGTTTAATTAATATTAATATTATTTATTTCTCCTACTCTTATAAATTTTATTTTATTTAATAAAATTTGGGATGTTACTTGAAATGTTGGTCAAAAGAGAAGCACAATAAAATTGCAAGCCAAATGTGCAATACCAACAAAATAATCTTAGTGTGCACTTAATGTGCCTTACTGAGATTCAACAAAATTGCACATAATAATATATATCAATAAATTGTGCATAAGAACATATCTCAGTAATACGAAATGAGACTTCTTCGCAAAATCTCTAAGAGCATGTCATATGATTAAGCGCGCGTAATAACATATGAAAACCAAAAAGCTAAAAAATAATATTTTGATACAAAAGTGCACACAAGAACATATAACGATGTTATTGTCTCAAGACAAACAATTGTGTATACTCCCACTAATCCAAAATAATATATTATTAGGATTCTCATTAGAGTCAAATAATATTAAAATACTCTAATGTTATAATATCTAATAGTGGGATTATAATTTTGCTAAGGTACTCATTATGAGTCTAAAACTCAAAATTTTTCTCTCTTCAAAATTTGATATTAGAGAGAAACATATTAAAACAAAGTCAACAAAATGGTTACGAAATAAAATATGAAACTCAACATAGAATCTTAACTATGGTTTTACAAAGGAGTTTCATAGTTAACCATATACTTTGATTACAAAATGAAGAAAATTATAAATGTCCACTTGACATTACAAAATAGAAAATCTCCTTAAAAATTATTGTAACATGCAATTTTATAAAATATGATGGCTATTTGAAAAATTGCCAACATATGAGTGAGATTATAATCTCTAACATATTTAAAAAATGAGACATAGAAAAATTCAACAACTCACTCCCATGACTCAAGTGTTACAATTTAAATAATAGCAAAGCACTCTTTAGCGGAAGCGGAAATGAAAGTGCATAAGACCTTTGACTATTATTGAGGATGCAACAAAAGATTTAAGAAGTATCTAACTCCCACTGTTATAATAATTACAAAATTACAGGATAACAATATTGTATTATATACAAAATTTATCCATACATATATATCCCAAAATAGTTTGGCATACCATTGATGAGAAGGAAGATTAATGGTATGTAATAGAGAAATTAATCTCTTCAAACAATAACAAGTTAATTTGGGACATCAACATATTGTCTGGTATAATTAATTACCCATAATATAATACAATAATAGAGAGTTTGACTATAATGTTCTCAAAGAGACTTAACAAACAATATCCTCAATATAAAGTCTTGACAATAAAAGGTAACATGTAATTTTAAAGAGAGAAGAAATACTACAAAATAAGATTATGTTAGGGGAAAATAGTCATTGCATTACTACAATCTTGCTTGACAAAATCATAACATAATATACGTGGATTTCTCCCACTTGATAGAGAAAAGTAATTAAATAAATAATATGAAAAACATATAAAATTATTTTCTCTATCACACAATGATCATGTCAAGCAATGTCATACCGATAGGGTATGTCCATCACCTTACACAATTCAATTCAACTTATTTCAATAAAAGAATTTTCTAAAATTAAGTCCTATCAAAATATTGACAGAAATGGGCATAGAGGCTAACACCAAAATATAACAAAGAAACATTTAATATGCATAATATTTTATGCTAACACAAAATTAATTAAACGAATCTGTGTGTCTAGCCAAAATAATAAAGTGCCCATTAACCAAAATTTCTTATTTACAATGATCCCGCCTAAGGGTCCCGAATCATAATAAATAAGAAATAATAAATGATACAATATATAATTCTTATGTCCCAAAACAAAATTCTAATACCGATAAGGTACTAAAATAAAAATTTGACATGAGTTAATCATCAATATATATTGTATAAAAACAAATCACATTAATAACAATACACCGATAGGGTATAATTGTTATTAGTGCAATATAAATATAATTTAAAATAACTAATTTTCCATAAAATTTTGCATAATTGTACCCACAATAGGCGAGCTCACAATTATACAAAATATAAAAATCATACCAAATATAATTTAATTTAATAAATAAACTGCATGATTAATAAACTATATGTATTATAAATACATAACATATGATTTCAAAATGGCCAAAAATAATTTCATAACATTTGGCTCACTACCAGGGAGAGTGAAATATACCAAAAACTCTCTAATAACATATGAAATATTCACAAAATATTTCAAGCCAAAATTCTGACAATAGCCTTTCCAAAACTACAAATTACTCCAAAAAGTAATTAAAATAAAATATTTCCAGCCATCCAAAAATTACAAAAATTTCTTTGCAACTTAATAAGAAATAAACCAACACCAAGAGTTTCCAAAAGAATAAATCATATTTCAAAACAACCAACCCTTGTTAAACAATTATAAAGCATGAATTTGAATAAAGTCACGGCCATGAAATAGCAACCATTCGAAAAAAATCCAAAGAAAATATTGTGCTGCACCAGTGGATGAATCAACATGTTCCAAGGCCGATTACAATTAGCTAGTATTGAGGAAACAATAAAAAATATTGCCAGTAAATGCCATCAATTACAGTTCATGCAAGATAAAAATAAAAGAATATTTGACTCACAAAATAAGGAAACGGGTCGCATGACCAGTGAGAAAAGACCTGAAAAATTATTGCGATTGACATAGCGATTCAATTTGCAATTCTGCAGTTTTGCTCACGCTATAGGTTCGACCAGAAGCCCCAAAACAATTTCGTGGTTCAGCTTCTCATCTCTGTGCAATTTCAAATTAAAAAACGTTGGGGTTTCTTTGAACCCGCGAGGAAGAGTGGCTCGATTCTCGCAAAATATCCAACGAAATCGCACCAAAATTTGGTTTATGATTCGAAATTGTATGGGTAATAAAACCCCTAAATCAATTTTATGTTTCGAAGGCTAAAAAAAAAACGAGAATCAAAATTTCGAACGTTTCGCAAAACAGAGAAGAAAAATGATTATGTAATTCGAAATATCCTTCACAGTATTAACACACAGTATGACAGATATCCCACAACGAAATATCCCTAAATTTTATGCACAATTAGCGAATAATTTTATCAATATAAATTTAGGGTTCATAGGGTACTAATTCTACAACATAGAACAACCATAATATGTATTTATAAGGTTCTGATACCAATTGATGAATTTAAACGACAATAGCCTAGATCAATTCAGATAGATACAAGATATAGCATGTTCATAAAATGATTAGAAGGAATTGCGTACCCAGAATCAAAGAATGATCCATGGTGTTTGTCTTGAACAGAGTGAGAGAATGCTACTCTCTTCCTGGTAGGATGCCAAAAGACAGAATACGAGTACAGAGTGCAGAGTGCAGTGTTATATGTCTTATATATATAAACTGACTAATGGGGTATCAGTTTATATTCTTACCAGTAGAGACCAGTGACCTCTCAACAGGTTACTGAACAGTCCAACCCATTACGGACTATTCATCAGAACCCAATATGTATTATCCATAAATTAATAACAATGTGCAATACAATTGATATTAACAAATAATATAATTTATTGATTAATGTTAATCAATAATAATAACAAAATAGAGAATAATTATTATATAATAAAATTATATAAATATAACAATGACACCATTCTTGCACTGGCCACTCCACTATGTAGAGGCAAAAGTGACTGCACACTTAGTTGGTACACATGAGTTCTGTTCCATATATCAATTGGACATATCGCACAACACACACACACAAAAGAGGGAAATAACTCATCTTGGGTTAATCTTCACAACCAGTGGCGGAACATCTATATGACAGGGGAGCCATGGGTACCCCAAAATTTTTCAAAAATATTTTTATGTATATATATATATATAATTATTAAAAAATTATATATATATTCTCAACAATAAAAATAAGATTTTTTATAATATTTTTAAGTATATTTTGTTAAAAATATTCTACTAGATTGATCAATTGGGGATCATTTTATCTATTTAAATATTACTTTTATGATGGTCTTTGTATTAATATTACCCTTTAAATTTAAGATATATAACTAATGGGCAGCGATTAAGTTATTATTGTATATGGGTTGGAGTACCCCTTGTACTCCCTATTAATTTGATTTCTCTTTACTTAGAAAAAAAAAAGAAGAAGTAATTCGTCAATCCATTGGATTGAAAGTTTAATATAAATAAATTAATTCTATCAAAATTCATACAATTTAAAAATTAATTGATACTTTGTTAGGCAATTTCATCTTAATGCATGATATACTTCTTAAAATATAAATAAATATTGAATATAAGATCACTTAACTATGAACGTTTAAGCATGTGGGTAAAACTTCATTAATTATTCACACTCATCAATATATGAGAATTAAAAAGAGTTGAATATTAATAAAGGGCAAATATGAAAAAAAAATTATTAATTTATCTAAAAATATGTAAATGGTCTTATATTAAGGGACACTAAATTCTTCTAGAAGAGATCTTATAAATAGGGACGGAGAGAGTATTATATACTTCCTCCAGTCATTTTAACAAGACACGTTTAACCGTATTATATAGACCAATAAAATTGTTAAAGTTAACTAATTTTATTAGTATTTTAAAAAACCATGTAACTTTTCAATTTTTCCCTTATTTAATATTATTAAATAAGTCCATTATCATTTGATATTATTTCTGTTCCCATTTATGTGTCCCATTTGAATTTTTTCTATTTATCTGTTCCATTCAGAAGAGATATTAATTACGTTTTTCTACTTTTACCTTTAATAAGAAAGATAATAAGTGAAAAAATTAATAAATAAAATATAAAGATAAATGATATATTAGGAAAAAAAACATAATAAAATTAATGTAAATAAACATATTTATTGTATTTCTTAATATGTCACTACAAGAAAATTTAATTTTACCTACGGTTTGTTAACGGTGATTGTTTTAACCCCAGGTAAAATATAGTAGTTTGCATTTCCCACGCTTACTTAACGTGGGTTGAGTAAATATAGGAGGTTCAATACAGTTTTTCTGTTTAGTTTAGGTTTAAATCACCCTTTACCTTTCTCGATTTCTTTTTTCTCCCTCAAGCAAAGCTTCACAGTTCGTGTCTCTCTCCTTCTCTGCAGTTCTGAAGCTCCTAAACCTCTGCGTATTTGGAAGCTCGCTCAACAGTGTTCATCACCGGCAATATTTTTGTAGTTCGGATTTCTAATCTTCAATAACATAGTGTCGGTGCTCCGCAACTTGTTCATCGTCATCGAGACCCCAAGCTTCGCAGGCTTTGTTCATCCCCATCGAGACCCAAAGCTTGTTCATCGTCATCGCATTTGGAATTTTGGCAGCCTCTGCAATTTCCTTTGAAATGTGAGTTTTAGGTTTAGTTATTTTAGATTTTGTAATTTTCCCCATTTGAATAATTCGTGGTTTATTCTTGCTGGTAATTTCCTGTCTTCTTCTTCTTCTTCTTCTAGATTCTTTGATTTGGTTAGGGTTAATACTGAAATTGATTTGTTCCACGATCTTTTGGCTTCTTCTAGATCCTCTCTCATTCGGCTTCTAATTTGCATCATTCTGTAATCTCTTTTCAGAAGAAGGGATATTTGTATAACAACGTATATTATCATTTCTCTGATTCCTATGTGCTGTGAAAGCATCACCGTGCAACACTCATTATTTCTGGCCCTCAATCAATTAATCTAATTAATTCAAGATACAGAAACTGGACTGCACAGAAAATCAATTTTGCTTATCATTTTGCTTCTTATCACTTTAACTTATCATTTTGCTTCTTATCACTTTAACTTATCATTTTGCTTCTTTGAATTGAAGGCTTAGTCCCATGGAAAATCGATTGAAGCAACGCAAAACTGGACTGCACAGAAACTGAGCTCCTCGCCCAACTACAACTGCTAGGCCTCAAGGTGAATTTCCTTTTATGTCATGTTTGACTTGGTGATGCATTTCTATGTTTGACAGCAAGAGTGTCCATCTAAATTTATTTTCTTCTCTTATTAAATAAAGTTTGGAGATCAGTGACATCACATCAATTACCGGAATTACATTATTAGTGGACAAATAGTTGCTGTATAATGTATTCATTGTGAGGAGGAAATCTATTGTCTCAATGCAGTAATAAAACTACCTGCTATAGGCAACCAAATGGGGGATGGAATTGAAGCAAATCCAAAGGAGCATCATTGAAAAAAGGAGTGTTCCTCTGTAGAAGTTTCGAGTAGTCCTTTGGCCTGGCTGATTTGGGGTCAAAAGGTTCTCGATCAGGAAGGACCAGACCTTGTTTTATGCGGCCTAGACGCCTTGCATGAAGAACTTGCTTGGAAGTTACTGGTAGCCTAATACACTGATACTCTTCTAAAGGTGATTCTAGCTTTTCTACTCCCCACTTCTCTATGCATTTGCCTAACACTACTGCATCTAATATTGACATGTTTGTGCTTCTAATGCAATGGGGAGTAGTGGGGCGAGCTGCATCCCCTACTAGAACCACATTGTCCCAAAAGATCTTCTCCAAGGAATCACTATCATATATGAAATTTAAGAAGGGGTCTTTTGTTTCTTTCATGACCTTTGCCAACTCAGGAATCCATATTTTTTCTGTTTCTTGGTGCATCTCCTGGATCATTTCACTACTTACTTTCATTGTCACTGATGTTCCCTGAAAATTTTGGCCCCCAAATATCAAGATACAATCAGCTCCATCTGATCTAGCAATATAAAGAAGCTTATCTAAAACGTTAGTTAATCAACCAAGATTATCTAAAACCATTTGTTGTCCTACCTGGTTTTTTCACCAACATTTGCTAATATTTTCCCTTTTATTATTTTTCTTGGTCTTTTCATGATGATTTTCAGTCAGGGTGCTGCAAGCCACCAACACAATGTGCTATGTGTTTTAGATGGCTGCATCTGGATTCTTGCTTGTAATCTGTGCTGCAATGTCCTTTTCCGAGACCTTGGCACCTGCACCTGATTTATTTATTATGTCTAACACCCCAAGTTCCAAGGCAGCATACAAGGACATGGGCAGAGAAATAGAATTTACCATCTAAATGGCATAGCAGAAGCTTTCTACTTCATCTTCCAGGTTTGGCTCTCCCTTTCTTGGTGGCACTTGTTTTGCTTCCACCTCATTAAGCTTTGGATCGGTTTCCATTAGGCTTTAATTAATTTGTAGAGCCAAAAATAAAGCACCGGAATTAATGAAGAAATTAAGATTAATTTCAGTTATAATTGCTAATTTTGCATTCTTAATTGCCTCTGGTTTTGATTAATGTTGATTGTGATGAAGTGTTATGTAGATTCAGGTTATCTAGAATATATGAATACATATTACTAGATACATACCTGTTTACCGGTTGGCTAGCTCAGAATCAATGGATTAAGGTTCATGCCTGCTACCAGTTATTTATAGTCACAACCTATTCATATTTACTGTGGAACTTTATAATAACATCTGCATAAATAATACTCATAATTATTTTACCAATGTGATTAATCATAAAGCATAGATACTAGTTTGTTGCGGCATAGTTTCCTTGTATAAATTTACGATTATATTATTTTTTTAAAAAGAATGCAATTATATTAATATAATTAACCTTGTATTGGGATTAACATATAGCCTTGAAAATGATTTAACACAAGCTGCTATTTTTTTCATGGGATTGAAAAGTTTGGTTTTATATCATATGTGGTTATCAAAATAGAGTTAAATAAGTTGTTCCCCTCTATCCCATTGGTGGCTGAAGAGGACTATGCTTTCTTGCGATCAAGAAACTTAGCACGTACTTTACTTGATGCAGTAAATGCTAAAGCTAGCTCCACTTGTAAGCCGTTGACACAAGATGATGTACTTGATGCAATTGATAGAGGGGGCAAGAATGCTTTTGTATTTGGATCAAAACTGAATTAGTCCTTAGGACCTTATCTATTAATGGCTTAATGTTGGGAATTCATGAATTGACTTCACAAGGTTTTATTTCCCTCAGAACTTATTTTAAGCCCATTGCATAAATACAGGTGCTTGATCCAATTGATGGCACACATGGATTTCTAAAAGGCAAAAAAGCCTTGTATGTTGTAAGTCATAATGAAGGTTCATTTGAATTTCTATAAATACATTTTGAAATTCTTTTCATATATTGGTGCACAACATTGTTAAAAATTATTGTGTTGTTGTATATTCTATTTTTACTACTTGCATTGTCTGAGATTTATTTCTTATGTCAAATTTGTTAATATCTTAAATTTGGAGTTTGGACAGAAAAATTGTTGCTCTGATTACTAATCCATTTAAATGTGATTATTATTCTGCAATTTATTTATAGATTCATTCATGATGTTAAAATGCCCCTATTTTTTTCAGCTCCATTGATTTTGATCTTTCTTCCTTTCATTTGCTCATCTTTTGACAATCTTGGTGATCAATGCAGTTTATGCAAGTATTTGATGGTGGCCTCAGGTAGTCATCTGTTTCCATTCTCCGAGCAAAAGAGAAGACCATTATAAAGGTACCCTATCAATTCATACTTTATAATTGGATGCATAATTTAGCCTACCTTGAGCTAATTCCATTATGTACTCTGGTAGTGGTGTTTTAATTTGAGCTCAATGCGATTACCATGATTGTCAATCTTTTGAACTAACAAATGTCGGCCTATATTGAAGATAAGATCAATAGTTGTTAGGACTTAGGACACTTTTTCTTATTGCCCCTGTCCCTTAATTTTATATTCGATTACAATTGCAATTGCTGGGAACAGAGGAATAAATCTTATTTTGTTTATTTGTAGGAAGTAGGAATAGTTGTTTGCCAAGTTATTGTATATATTTTAGTTTTGTAAAAATCATTTTATGCAGCACCATACCACATTTTCTTTGCTACTAATAAACTAGGTTAAGGGATCAGAAAATAATATTGTATATATTTTCTTTGACTTCTTAAACAAAGTATTTCATTTATAAATCAAAATAGTTCCTAAATTCTGTGGTTTCAAACACATTCTCCTTATTTCAAAATTCTATTATTCTAATTCGTGGAATGCTCCTGGTTTGGCTAAAACTTGACAGAATTCTTAAAATACTGAAGAATTTCTAGCGTGTATTTGAAGTTGCAAAATAATTTATCTCTTTTATCCTACCATGGTTTTGGCCCTTTTGGGTTGTTTTGCTACTTGATTTTCTTAAGTTTATCTCTTTTATTACATCTATATATTTGGGGTTGGCTATATTGTCAGGTGTTTGTTAGTAGAATTAACGTTTATATATTTGGGGTAGGCTATATTACACATTCTTAAGTGCTCTCAGAATTTTTAACAAGCAGAATTAACGTTTACTTTGAGAAAAAACTGGTATTAAACGGAAAGAAGAAAAAATCTAAGATTTTGTAGGATGAAAGATTAATGTCTTAACTTTCTAACAAAAAAAACGGCACTCAAATCCGATGAATATAGCTAGAGTTATCCATGAATCTTTGACTGCTGCCAGGAGTAAATCAGCATGTATAAGCCTCACCAAATCTTGTATACGTTTTGGTAATGAATTGGGTGATTTTTTATTATAACGGGTAATGAATTTTTTATTTTAATTATTTTAATTTACAATTATTTGGTTTTAACTTAGTAAGAAGAAATTAGGAATTAGCAAAGTTCAAATGTTGGAGTAAAGTTTTGCACATGGATTAGTGAGATGATTGAAGCTTACCTTGTGATCCATTATTATGCTGGCAGGTCAAGCAATTTTTACGCAAAGGCTGGAATTTCTTTGAATAACAATTTTGTGAAACTTGTCTCTTGATATGACAATGAATGGGGCTACAGGTAAAGCAAATTTCTATGTTCCTTTTAAATTTGTGGCCAATTCTATTTGACTCTCAATTTTTAAATCATGATTAACCTTTTTGACGTCTTCATGTTTTCAACTCTTCACACTAGAGTTTTCTAATTTTAGGAAACCTAGTCATGATGTCACGTCAATTAGTGATTACAAACTGAATTCTTTTCTGCATCAATGATCATGCATGCAGTGCATTAAACTTGATTCGGTTTGTTATGTGGTGAATGCTCTGTGTTTATGGTGTAGTGAATTTATTATAAGTGTATTACTCAACTTTCAAACCCTTTCATTCCTTTAGTTGATCATATTTGTCTCCATCCTTTCTTTAACATTATGAACTGCCTAGGGAATAAGGGTAGAATCTAGTTAGCTCTGTGTTTGTGTAGTGAATTTTGAGGGTAGTGGCTATTTTCGGAAGTGAAAGTTAAAATGCATGGATTGAAAAGCTCACTCCCTATAATTGTCTGGGAAGCAAAAAAAGAAAAGGAAGATATTACCTGCGGTTTTAACACTTGGTAAGTGCTATTTTTTTGCCTGGGTCACTGTTATATTTACCGGAGGTTTAAACCCCCGTTAAATTCTGTGATCTTACCCACGGTTTGTTAACCCCCGGTAAATCTCACATTCTCCAACACAGGCAAATTTAGAACTAACCCCATTAAAATCATTTTTCTTGTAGTGAATGGGACAAATAAATATGAATCAAGGTAGTAGTCGAGAAGATTGAAGTTCTTAATAAGAACAAATAAGGGAAAATGATAATACACATTTCTTTGAAATTATGAAGTGCTTTATCAAAATTAAAGGACCATAAAAATTTTCTAAAAGATGTTTTATAAAAAAACCAAAGAAAATGTTTGATTTATATATGTATTAAAAAAATATTTCAGCCCCTCAAACATTTTGTTAAAGATCCACCACGGTTCACAACAACAATTATATGGAGGGTTATCTAACATAAACACGGCTAACAATTATTTATACATAAAAAATAAAAGAAAACTTCTTAATAATAGAACATATAAAGATAGTCATTGCCAAAACAGAACACAGTATTATACAAATTTCATCTTTAGTTTCCATTTTTGAGAGATTTATGATACCATTCTGTTTCTGGGTGTGAACAGAAATAATAAAAGAACGTTGCTTTGAGGGTTTGGTCTAAAGAGGTTACCTGATAAATGGTGGGAATCGACGATGCGGTACTGTTGAAGGAGAGGCGTTGAGAAGAGGAGAATGGTTGATTGGTCTAACTCTAACAGCTGATTTCAACGAAGAGAGTGACATAAGTTGACGAGTGCAACGGGAAGACGCCATAGAAACACACAAAGCGCAGAAAATCAAGAGAGTGAGACCATTGTATGTTAGAGAGTAGAAAGGGGTTTTATGTGTTTTCCCCTCCCAATTCTCATTTTAACCCAAATATATATTGTCTAATTAATTATCAAGAATAGAGATAAATGGGAAACAAAATCCCAAAGAGCAATTTTTTTTCTTAGAGAGTAGAGACTAGAGAGTGAAACTTTTTTTTTTTCAAGAATCATTAAATTTAAAGAAGTCAAACGACTCTTACAAAGATAAATGGGAAACAAGATTACAAAGAGCAATTTTACAATGTTTCATCAAATTATACACTACTTAACCTAGCATGCTCACTCATATACATGATTAAACAACACTAATAAAAAAGAAAAACCATAGCCTCCATGTCAGAACTTATCATCGAACCAATCTAATGACAGATAAGTGAAAAATTGGATATATCTTTTTTTCTTCACTTCTTCAAACTTTCTTGTTGTTTTTTCGGCATAGTCGGCTATGCCGGCGCTATTGCTGTAACATCCTAAATTTTATTAGGATAAATATTAATTAAATTAAATAGATTAATTAAGAAAATAATTAATTTAATGAGAAATAAATAATAGGAGTGTTATTATTATTAGTTTTGTTTCGTAAAGTTAATTTTAATTGAAAATAGAATAAGGGGATGATAGTGGGCCTAAGCCCAATTAGTTATTTCAGTAAGGAGGGGTTAACAAGGCACCCTAATCCTTATTTGTATCATTCGTCAGTAAGCGAAACGCTAAGGAGGGGAGAAACGGAGTCTCAAGAGAGAGCTGCTGCGGAGTGAAAGCCAAGAATCCAAGAAAGGACTTCCTTGCTGTGATCAAAGTTTCGCTTAAGGTACGATGGGGGAGAGGGTATTGCCTGTATATGCATGTAGGGGGTAATTGGGGTAGTAATCTAAGATGTATAATTCAAATTTATGAATGAATAACTGAGAATGATGATATAATCTAGTGATTGATGATTTATTGTATGTGTATTGACGAATTATTGAATGAGAGTAAAGATGATATTGAAGATAATTGAAAAAGGGGTGATTAGGGATTGAGAAATTGGGGTTTTGGTGAATTGATGGTATAATCTGTAATAGATTGATGATTTATTGAGTATTTGATGTTATTAATGAGTATGAATGATGTTTAGACGAAAAAGACTGATTAGGGATTGATTGGATGGGTTTAGAGGGGTGAGAAATCGTGAAATCTGCGATCTGCGTCGCGGGTAATCGATTACCATGAGTGTTCTGGGCAACCCAGAAGCACTGTTTGCTTGCTGGTAATCGATTACAGGGGTGTTGTAATCGATTACCAGAGAGTTTGTCTGTGGGTAATCGATTACAGGGGTGCTGTAATCGATTACCAGAGAGTTTGCTTGCAGGTAATCGATTACAAGGGGGTTGTAATCGATTACCAGAGACCTTGTTTGCGAGTAATTGATTACTAGAGGTTGGTAATCGATTACCAAAGTGGATTTTGAGATCCTAACTGTTTGATGATGATTGATGTTGTTTGAGAGTACTTTATAATGAGTATTGTGTTGATGATTAATGATGTTTGATGAAGATTGCGATGCTTATGATGATGAATAATGATGATATTTGATTATGAGTGTGATGATGTATTATGATGATAATTGATGATGAGTGTGATGATGATAATGATGTCGGTGTATATCATCTTATTATGATGATGTTATTGATGATAGTTCATGTCACTTATGATGATGATGTGAATGATGATAAGTGTATATCACTATTAATGATGATGTTTGATGATGAGTATGATGATTTATGATGATGGTGTATATCACCTTTTGATGATGATGTTATCTAAGTTGTGCGGGCCCATAGAGGGGGTACAACTTAGGAGAGATGCCTTGAGCATATGTGATGAGACCAGAATTGTGCGGGCCCATAGAGGGGGTACAATTCGGGAGGTGAACTGAGTTGTGCGGGCCCATAGAGGGGGTACAACTCAGGGGATCAAGATGGGGTGTTCGATGCACGGGCCCATAGAGGGGGTGCAACCTAGGAGTGATTGTACGGGCCCATAGAGGGGGTACAACCTAGGGTCGAATGTCGTTGTGCGGGCCCATAGAGGGGGTACAACCTATCGGATAGTGTGTAGTAACACCGATAGATTGTCTTGGTACTAACTAAAGTGATTGACGAGATGCACCCATTGTGTGGAGTTCCAAGTCATGATCTTTGGGTAGATGATGAGAGGAGTATTGATGTATGATGATAATGAGTATGATGATATATGAATGATGTACGATGATAATGAGTATGATGATATATGAATGACGTTATGAGGATAATGAGTATGATGACATATGAATGATGTTACGACGATAATAAGTATGATGATATATGAATGACGTTATGATGATGATGAGCTTGGTGAACGTATAATGGACAGATTTATGTGTTATAAATAGGACTGATGGTAGGGCATGTATATGTTGATATAGATGATTAAATATATGTTGAGTTTAGATGAATGTTATTTATTGGTGATTTTAATGTATTGATGGCATGATGTAATGATGTTGTGGGTGAGGATGGGTATTCTCTATGTGTATGTATAAGTAGTATTCCTTTTCCTCACCGTATTCTGTGGATATATTTTACAGGTGTTGATGAGGACACAACTGGTGTCGATTATGAATAAAAGGGTATGCCCTGGTAGATGTGGCATCAGGGTGTGCTTGGGGGTTTTACCATGTTCCTAGATTAGGAGTATTTTTTTATGAACTTCTGGATGCCTTGTATGGCAGTAGACTATTAATTGTTTTTATTCCTATGGAGATTTCCGCTGTTTATAATTAATTTATATTTGGAGTTTGAGTTCATTTAATAAAGTCGTTTTCGAACTATGAGATTTATTAAGAGTGTTTGTGTACCTTTTTACCCACCGATGGACTTTACATTTTCTAAACTTTTATTTACGAAACATATAATAGTATGGGGTAGAAGGGTTTCACAATTGCAGCAAGGTCATCAGTTGTCAAAGGCACTTTTAGTTGTCATATTTGTATCACATAGGAGCGGTGAAGCTGACCAAAGTCAAGGAGGAGAGAGGAAAGGGCGGAAGAGGGATTAAAGGAGATGAAAGACTGAGGAGATGGAGGAGGTGATCAGAAGATGGAGAGAGGTGGTGATAAAGATGGAATATGTGAAGGAAGTGACAGTGGGAAAATAAAAGAGAGGGAAAAAAACTCTCACTAAGGAGAGAAGATAACCCACCCCGAGTGGGTGGAATACCCCCCCCCCCCCCCACAATGGGGGAGGGAGACACCCCAAGGGGGAGAATATGGAGTTCCGCTGCTAACCTCTTATGTGTCTCCTATGCTAGGATTTGATAATGGGAGCGCATTGATTAGAATTTAGAAGGAGAAAGAGGGATGTCACATTTATGTTTTAATACAAATAAGCTCGAAATCTAAAAGGTAGATTGAGAAGCGAGATAATAAATTAAAGTACAAGTAAAATAATAGAAAAATATCAATTTCTAAGAACAAATAATCTCTTAAGAGATGTTTACTTAACGAAAATGTTTTCTTTTTTTAATTTTTAATTATAAAAGTGTTATCTTATTTAGACTTAATTTTTATTTTGAAATTTATATTAGAAATAGCAAAAATAATAAAAATTAATTTTACTAATTAAAAATAAAAGTAGAAATAAAGTTTGGAAGGTTTTTGAAACGAAATTGCGGCCTTTACTATTCCCACTCATCTTTTGCTATTATCACCCTCATACGTTTTTTCTAAAATTATTTCCCTAACTACCCTTACCCTTTCCTCTTCCCTTTCACCACCACCCCCACCCACTTGTCTATAAGCCAATTTTTTTGACTTACGGACACCTGCGTCACAAAACCAATTTCTTAATTTGGCTTCTAGACATATGTATTCGAAAATGACTTATAGACATGTCTGAAAGCCATTTTTCCAAACAACATGGGAGTGAGAGAAGAGAGAGGGATTACGGTGGGTGGGGTGGTGGTGGCCTTGGGTGAGGGTGAGGGTGGGGTTGGTGGTGAAGACAAGCGGGTGAAGGTAGTTAGGAAAAAAATAGAAAAAGCATATGGGGTGAGAATAACAAAAAAAGGGTAGAAGTAACATAGGGGCGGTGAAGCCAGCCAAAGTCGAGGACGAGAGGGGAAAAGGGCGGAAGGGGGATTTTAAAGGAAATGAAAGACGATGGAGATAGAGGAGGTGATCAAAAGATGGAGAGGGTGGCGATAAGGATGGAATATGTGAAGGAAGTGATGGTGGGAAAATAAAAGAGAGGAAAAAACTCTCAATAAAGAGAGAAGATAACCCAGCTTGAGTGGGTGGAAAACCCCCCCACAAATAGGGGAGGGAGGACCCCCCAAGGTGGAGAAGATGGAGTTCCTCTGCTAAGCTCTTTTGTGTATGCTCTGCTAGGATTTGGTTATAGGAGTGCGTTGATTAGAATTTAGAAGGAGGAGAGGAGTTCCTTTGAAAATTAATATCTTAGAAATAGGGATGTCACATTTCTATTTCAATATAAATAGGCTCGAAATCTAAAAAGTAGATTGAGAAGTGAGATAATAAATTAAAATGTAAGTAAAATAATAGAAAAATATTAATTTCTAAGAACAAATAATCTCTTGAGATATGTTTACTTTAAGAAAATGTTTTTTTTCTTTTTTTAATTATAAAAATGTTATCTTCTTTAGACTTAATTTTTTATTCTGAAATTTATATTAGAAATAATGAAAATAATAAAAATTGATTTTATTATTTTGTTTGAAAATATTTAAAAATAATAAATAAAATAAAAATAAGGTAATATTGTATAATTAAAAGTAAAAGTAGGAAGGTTTTTGAAATGAAATTATGACCTTTGCCATTCCCACCTCTCTTTTGCTATTATCGTCGTCATACGTTTTTTTTTTAAATTATTTTCCTAACTACCTTTACCCCTTCCTCTTCCCCTTCACCACCACCCCCACTTTCACCCATGGCCACTATCAGTCCTACCCACTTGTTCATAAGCCATTTTTTGTTTGACTTATGGACATCTGTGTCGCGAAACAAATTTTTTAATTTGGCTTCTGGACATATGTATCCGGAAATGACTTCTAGACATGTCCGAAAGCCATTTTTCCAAACAACATGGGAGTGAGAGAAGAGAAAGGGGATTACGGTGAGTGGGGTGGTGGTGGCCTTAGGGTGGAGGTGGTTGTGAAGGCAGTTAGGAAAAAAAATAGAAAAATCATATGGGGGAAGGAATAACAAAGAGGAGTAGAAATAGCAAAGCCCCAAAATTGGCCCTTAACTTCACCTAAATCATAAGTGAGCCTAAATCAATTTTTTTTTTGTACAATAATAGTAAAGATGTTTGAACTTATAATTTTATATAAACTATTTAAATCCATATAATTTAATTCTTTATGAAATAAAATTAAGTAAAAAAAGTGATAAAAATGTTTAAAAGATGAGATGAAATGTTTCAACCCAATTAGTTGCAAAGGAATTGTAATTACTTTAAGAATATTTTTTAAAATTATTTAAAAATATTATATGGTTATTATATTAGCTTTTTTTAATTTTGACACCAATTTATCTCTTTAAAAATATAAATTAAATTAAATTTATTACCATTTTAATTTTTTATAAAAAACATGATGACATTTTGAAATTTTTAAAAGACTAATTTAATTATATTAATGTTTAAAAGACTTGGTTTATATCACCAAATTCACTAATTCTGCTACTCTGAGTCACATTTGCATGAATGCATCATCAAATCCCACACTTCAAATGGATATGATTCACTAATTCATGGCTCTTACTTTTCCCACCCTTTTTTGCTATTCCCACCCCCATATTTTTTCACCCCGCCTCGCCCCCTCCCACTCGCACTTCCCCTTCCCCTTCCCCTTCCCCATCGTCCCCATCCCTATCTCCTCCCTGTCCCCATTTGTTATTTTGAAAAAATTTCTAGTCCGGGAATCAATCACGGACAACCTTACCGTAATGTATTTTTTTTAAAATAAAATTGATTTACGGACACAGTTGTCCGGGAACGAATATTGGACAACTGTGTCTGTAAGCCATGTTTTTTTTAAAAAATGACTTACAGACAAGGTTGTTAGTTTATAAAAAAAATGACTTATAGATTGTCAATGATTTGTTACGGACACAGGTGTCCGTAAGTCATTTATTTAAAAAAATTGGCTTACGAACAAAGTTGTCAGGGAACTATTCTCGAACAGTCTTGTCTATAAGCCAATTAACTGAATGGTTGTTTTGGGTTTTATAACTTATCAAAAAAAAGGGGGTGGAAATAGCAAAAAATCCGGTGGGAAAAGCAATGGCCCTAATTCATGAATGCATCATCCAAGCCCATACTTCACATGGATATTATTCACTAATTCATGAATGCATTTTAATATATTATTAATAGATGATATTTGCATGAATGCATCATCCAAGCCCATACTTCACATAGATATTATTCACTAATTCATGAATGCATTTTAATATATAATTAATAGATGATATTTGCATGAACGCATCATCCAAGCTCATACTTCAAATGAATTCACTAATTCATGAATGCATTTTAATATATTATTAATAGATGATATTTACATGAACGCATCATCCAAACTCATATTTCAAATGAATATTATTCACTAATTCATGAATGCATTTTAATATATTATTAATAGATGATAATTGATTCATGCGTATGTGATTTATTTTGAAGCATTTTTGTCCACTGAAAAATTTATAACTCACTCCCATATTTTTCTTCTATTTCTCTCATATTTCTCTCAAACCAAACATCCTCTAAACCTTTCCATCACTTTTTATAATCCCTATTTCTCACTCTCATTTCTCTCTATAAAACGAATTTTGTAGATCGTTAATGCTATCATCATTGCCTTCCCGTCTGCATCATCACTCTTGTTACCACCAATGTCAGTGAAAAGCCATTACTGACATCACTATTGTCTATATCTTAATATCCCTGAACTACTTGTGTACAATTATTGCCACCAGAGAATTCATTTATCCAAATTCTTATCCAGGTATGTAATTCTTAACGAAAAATCCAAACTCCAAAACCAGACACCACTTTATAAAAAGATACGGTGTAATATGCAAACAGCATCTTGATTCAAATACAATGAATGTCACATCTCCAACCTCTTTGGCTAGTCAAAAGTCAAAACAATCAAATGCACCTTTTATTTCAAAATATTACAAAATATTAAGGGGCTGTTCGGGGTGGCTGCGAGTTTTCAGTTTTTAGTTTTTTAAAATTTTGAATCAAGTTTTTACAACTCAAAACCAAAAATTGAAAATCACTTTTTATGGTTTTCAAAATGTATGTTTTGAAAACCACTAAAATAAGCTTTCAATTGTTGGTTTTGAGTTGTAAAAACTTGATTTAAAATATTTAAAAACCAAAATTGAAAACTGGCAGCGACTCCGAACGTTCCTTTAGTTAGTTATCTTAATCTGTTAGAGAATCATATGATTCAAAATAATTAACAATACTTTCCAAGAAAAATGAGTTTCTCCTTCAAGGGCACTCTGGAAATCAATGCACATCAGGGCAGCCAGCCAGGAACTTCAAACAGTCCTTGTAGAGGCTACAGTTGCAAACTGGCAAATAGCAATTTCAGTTAGTCTGATAGAAGCAGCTATAAAAGAAGCCATTGCATGACAACCATTGAATATATGTAGGCAAAATTTTACCTGAACTATTTTTGCTTGCGGGCTGATTCCAGACCAGTTCCAAGTTGTTTCTAACTGTTTGTTTAGAAATGTTCAATCCCGACGGGGAAATTACAAAAGAAAAGAAGAAGAGAAAAGTCCAGCCATGCTGAAGGAAATCAAAAGCAAAAGAAAAACCAAATAAGCAGAAAGGTAATTTTTCAATGGGAAAAAGAGTATGTAAATGCTATCATAGAAGGGGAGTATTAGTTGTTGAATATATATTGGTCACTCGCTAGACATACTGGGCTTCACACACACGCACACATATAACGATCCCAGAACCCTCGCTTCCTCTCCTCATATCTCAATCCATTTTTCATAATGGAAAATATATTCATATCTATATGCATGTCCAATTCAAAGACAATAGTAATATTACAGCTTATGACCAATGATCATTGATAAAATGAAAGTGCTGCTTATAAGGGCTTGCTAGAACAAAATATTACAGGGATATCAGGACAAATCTACTAGCAATCAAATCTACTAGAAAATCTGTATTAGCAGCTTTGGTATTCACTGTTCAGGGTTAAGACTGTAACCTTTGCTACTAACTCGTTCTTGGCAGCATTGACAGAAACTACCTGGACCGGATATGTGTGTTTTACTTTTATGGTTGCTATAATGACTGGAAACTAAAATATATATTTAAAAAAATCAATTCATTGAAAAACCTTAAGCTATGAAGAAAGGGTTTACGAATGGGTTCTTTCTACCAAAAGGAAAACTCATTAATACTGAAAATTTCACTTAGATGGCAACACTAATAACATAGTTTTATCTCACCGAACCTCAAACTTGATGTCAGAGTCATTTCACCTAAAAAGTTGAAGCAGCTAATGAAGGTCTGGTCATCTTAGTTTCTACTAGACCTGAGATAGAGATATGATTAACAAAGATTAGGCCAACTCTGCAGCAGCCAACTGACCCAGAAATCCTAAAGTTGTAAGGTACTCCAAATGAACTGAAAATGAAGCTTCAACAGCACCTCCAGTAGTCCACCAGCATTCTTTTATACAGAGGAAGAAAATATACTGATGGGAAATGAGGGCAGTGCAAAGAGGAAGGGTATCAAATACCCTCCATTCCTCTTAAACACAAAAACAACAAGGGTATCCAACAAGCTATGAAATAAATGAATGTTGTGCTAACTTTAACATTATATACAATTAATAGTTCATGGATAATCAAAGTTAAACCCCAAAACAAAGTGTATTAAATAACTGTAACATAATTTAATCGCAACTACCTGCGATGAGTCTTTATGAATTATTACAAAGTTAAATCAAGGGCAAAATCAAAGCAAAGTCTCAGGACATGACATGCACGTAAATTACCAAACAAGCAGTAATTCTGCATTGAGACTGCAAAGGCCTTTACCCCAGATTTAATTGTTTGTAAATTACATATCTCAAATAAAGACCTGATCTTGAAAGCAGAATCCATCATTCCACTATATTGCACGTCATTGAGGCAAGTCACCAATTTGAGTGTATAATTATAATATGCTCTTCCATGGTACCCAAAAGCAGTAAAGTGGCAACTTTATAATAAAACCCCAGCATAATAAATTTGACAAATCCTTAAGCAAAATAGCAACTATGCCTACCAATTAAGTTGCATGGCCTTGTTCTTTTGCTTTCCTGAGCCATTTAAGTGTGCTCTCCAATGTTGTGTAAGCAGCAACATCTGTCAAGCTCTTGCTCTCAATTGCATAATCAAACACTTCATAAGCCTCTGCAATTCTACCATCTCTACACAGCGCCCTGACAAACGTAGCATAAGATGCTGTTTCAAGCTTTAGACCACCCGATTTCATCACTCCATACAATTCAATGGCCTTATCCAACAACCTAGACTTACATAACCCGTGTAGCAGTGTGTTATATGTGCACGAATTCGGAGTGCATCCTTTCACTTCCATCTCTTTAAACAATGCCAATGCAGTCAAGGTCTCCCCTTTCCTGCACATTCCATTCATCAGGGAGGTATAAGTTACCTCATCAGGAAAATGACCCTTTTCCGTCATAACACGCAATAACTTCTTGGCTTCTGTAACTCGACCTGCTTTCGATAACCCAAAAATCAAAGTGTTATAAGTGACAAGATCAGGCTCCACCCCTTCCTCTTTCATTTTATTATAAACCTCAATTGCTTCACTCCCCCTACTCAACATACAATACCCTTTCATAATTGTATTGTAAACAAAGCAATCTGGCTTAAAACCCTCCTCGTGTAGCACACTCACCAACCGCAAAGCCTCACGCAAATTCTTGGTGTTACATACATTATCAATCAGAATTGTATAAGTAACAAGATCAGGCTTTACACCGAAATTGCTACGCATATCATCGATGAAATTATACACAGAGCTCAATGCACGGCACTTACAGAGATGCTTAACAAGGAAATTGAAAGTGTAAGTGTCAGGGCTGCAATGCTTCAAAGACAATTCTTTGATCAATTCTACGGCGTGGTCTAACCGGCCTGCCGAACAGAGTGCCCGGACAACTATATCGGTGGTAGCTTTATCGGGGCTTACGCCGTCGGCGACCATCATATTTAGGGTTTGGTGAATTGGGGAAAGGGTGGAATCGGGGGATTTGCAGGACTGGGAGAGCAAGATGTGGTAGGTGGATCGGTCTGGGGAGAAGGAAGGGTGGGTCTTCATCATGTGGCGGAGAAAAGCGATGGAGTCGTTGGTGGTGGAGATTGCGACGTAGGATTGAAGGAGGGAGTTGTGGAAGCGAAGGTCGTTGGAGGCATTGGAGCTTTTGATGATGGAGTTGAACACGGTCTTGGCGTCTTGGAGGCTTGGGGATTTGAATAGAGTGATGGATTTTGGAGGCTGAGGTTGTTCCTGCTGGGGTTTTCGGGATTTTCCGGGGAAATGGGATGGGATTTTCTTCGGAAAGTAATGGGGTTTGGAAGAAGAGGGAAGAATGGAAGAAGGGTTTATCAAGTTAGGGTTTGAGATTGCGGAACGAAATGAAGGAGGGATTTTTCCCATGTCGCCTTCTTCTTCTTCTTCCAACAAAGTTAGGGATTTTCTTGCTTGCTGGTGTGGCAGGGTTTAGGGTTTTGAATTATCTGATTCTCACCTCTAGTAAAAGATTCATATGCTTATATAACCTTTTGTTTATTATTATTATTATTATTGTTATTATTATTATTATTATTATTATTATTATTAATATATATATATAGTTAGTTAGTTAGTTAGTTAGAATTATTACACTAATGTGTTATCTATATTACTACACGAGTGCGTTTGGTAAAACTAGCTGATAAGTTAGCTGGTAGCTGAGATAAGTTAGCTGCTAGCTGATAAGCTCCTAGGAGCTGATAAACTAGTTGGTAAATGTAAAATGACATAAAAGGGCATAACTACAAAGATAAAATATATTATTATTTAATTATAATTTTATATTTTTAAAAAAATAATTAAATTCCTATTAAACGTTTTAGTGAATGAATATTTAATTAAAAATTAAAATAAATAGTGAAATTAATAAAATAAATAGCATAATATAAAAAACAATTCATAAAATAGTGAAAAGAAAATAGCAATTTAATTAATTTGTAATTTTTAAATTACTTATTATATAGGTAATAATAGTTAAAAAGAAATTGAAAGGTTTTTATCACTGAAATTAAAAATAGGTAATAATAAATAAATTAAGGATAACAGGGAAAATATATTAAAATATAATGGATAGTGATGGAAAAAAATTAAATAAGCTACAAGCTAGAAGCTAGGTGAAGTAGCTTGTAGCTTATAAGCTAGAAGCTCTTAAAATAAACTACTTTGAGGTACCTTACCAAACACTTTCATATTGGTTAAACTAGCTTATAAGCTAGTAGCTAGCTTATTGGCCTTGCCAAACACACTCTATATCTATTCAATTATTCTTTTAATAGGATTTTGAATTGGACAACAGAAATAAAAGAATTTTGACAAAATTATTGGAAGAGAGAATACAAGACTGAAGCTTTGAAGAAGAAGAAACTGATATTCATTGAAGAAGAAGAAAAAATACAATCTAAATTCTAAGAACTAATTAATTACAAAGGAAGAGCTAGAACTATATAGCTTAGCAAGCAAAAACTAACAACCTAACTAATAAAGCAGAATTAACAGAAACCTAACAACTAACTAACAAGCAACAGAATTAACAGAATTACAACAGCCCGGCCCTCAAGCCGGAATGGTTATGTCTTCCATTCCAAGCTTGGAAACATGTTTTTGAAAAAGTTTTGGAGGAAGGGCCTTTGTAAATAAACCTGCCACCTGAATGGAGGAGGAAATAGGCATGAGATGAATGAGACCAAGCTGGATTTTTTCTCTTATATAATGACAATCCAACTCAAGATGTTTGGTTCTCTCATGGAAAACCGGATTGTTAGCAATGTGAATAGCTGACAAATTATCACAGAAGATCCTGGTTGGGCCAGATTGAGGAACCTGGAAATCTTGAAGAAGATAGTGAATCCATTGAGCCTCTGCAGCAGCTTGACTAAGAGCTCTATATTCTGATTCTAATGAGGATTTAGATACAGTAGCTTGCTTCTTACTTCTCCAAGATATGAGGCCGGATCCAAGGAAGGAACAAAATCCAGTGACTCATTTTCTGGTGTTAGGACACCCAACCCAATAATCATCTACAAAGCCTCTAAGATTCAAATCTGAGTTGGCTAGAAAAAGAATTCCCTTCCCAGGAGATTTCTTAATGAATTTGATGATTGTTTTGGCAGCTAAAAAATGCTTGTCAAGAGGTGAAATGGACAAATTGACTTAAATTGTGAACACTATGGCAAATGTCAGGTCTAGTATGGGTGAGATACAACAATCTCCCAATCAATCTTCTATATTTGTCAGGTTCTTGTAAAAGTATTCCTTCTCCTCTGCTATGCTTCAAATGGTAGTCCATAGGAGTGGTCACAGGCTTTGCTTGCTCAAGATTGAACCGCTTTATAAGATCCACAACATACTTCCTTTGACTTAAATGAATTCCCTTACTGGATCTGGCTATTTCCACACCTAGGAAGTACCTTGCTGGACCAAGATCCTTTATGGAGAATTCTGTGTCAAGCTTCCCTTTCATCTCCTTAATTTCTTCCAAATTATTTCCTGCTAAAAGAAGATCATCAACATAAATTAGTAATACAGTAAAACTATTAGAAGAAGTTTTTTAAACAATGCATGATCAACCATGGACTGTTTGTATCCATGTTTGATCAAAAAATTAGTAAGCATAGTGTTCCATTCTCTACTGGCTTGCTTCAATCCATAGATGGATTTAGTGAGCCTGCAAACAAGAGAAGGATTATCAGTTTCCAAACCATTAGGAATTTTCATGTAAACCTCTTCTTTGAGGTCTCCATGAAGGAATGCTGTGTTTATGTCTAATTGATGAAGGTGCCAATTATAAGCAACTGTAAGAGATAAGAGAAGCCTTATTGTTGTCATTTTGACCACTGGACTAAAAGTCTCAGTGTAATCCAACCTAACTGTCTGTGTGAAGCCTTTGGCTACTAGCCTGGCTGTCTTTCTATAGAACCATCACTCTTCCTTTTAGTTTTAAAGACCCACTTGCAGCCTACAACTTTCTTTCCTTGGGGTAATTGGGTCAAGATCCAGGTTTTGTTGTCTTCTAGAGCCTTCAATTCAGCTTCAATGGCCCTTCTCTAGCAATCATGATTGATAGCTTCTTCAAATGTTTCAGGATCATGGTCAGTGCTAACTGCAAGACAATAGTTTCTGTAAGAGGGGGAAAATTTTTCAAAGGAGATACATTAGATATAAAGTGTTTTGAGGTTCTGCAGTGAGAGATATTTTGTATAGCATTAAGCTTTGGGAGTTGATAATCATAGTCTTGTAAGTAGTATGGTTCCCTTCTCTCTCTAACAGATCTTCTTAGAGGATTTGATTCCCCATCTGTTTGAAGAGATTCTTCCGTATTCTGGTTTTCTCTGATTGTGCTATCAAAATTCTGATGTTGGAAATTCCTCTCACTGTCTTGCAGATTTAATCCCTCATCATGATCCTGCAGGCTAGAGGAATTAGTAGCATCTGTGGTATTAGGAATCAAAGGTTCAAGTAAGAAGTCATTTTGTTTGTCCAAAAGAGCAGATAAGTAGTTTCTTTCCTCAATGGTATTTTTATAAGGAAAAATGTTTTCATAGAATACAACATTTCTACTCAAGAAAGTCTCTCTATTTTTAATATCATGCAGTATGTAGCCCTTGATCCCAGATTTATAGCCTAAAAACACACACTTCCAAGCTCTATTGTCTAGTTTCTTTCTGTTAGAGCTTAAAGTGGAAGCATAACATAAACATCCAAAGGTTTTAAACTGATTAACATCAGGAACCTTATTAAATATCAATTCATGAGGAGACAAATTGCCTAAGACTTTGCTAGGAGTCTATTTATAATATAGACAGCATGAGCAACAGCAAAGGACCAGAAAAACTTTGGTATATTAGAGTGAAAATGGATGGCTCTGGCAGTATTGAGATTTTGTTGATGTCTCCTTTCCACACGACCATTTTGCTGAGAGCACTCCACACAGCTTCTTTGGTGTTCTATCCCTTTTGAAGCATAGAAATCCTTGAGGAGAAACTCAGGACCATTGTCAGACCTGATACACTTAACCCTCCTTTCAAATTAATTTTCTACTAAATTAAAAAAAGACTTGACAAGTTGAGAAGTTTCATATTTAAGTTTCATGAAGAAGATCCATATGTGCCTGGAATTATCATCAACAACAGTTAAGAAATACTTATGACCTAGAATAGAAGGGCTAGACAAAGGACCCCAAATATCCATATGAATGATATCAAAAGGGTTAGTAGCACAGGAATCACTCAAATTATAAGGAAGCTTCCTTTGTCTAGAGAAATGGCAAGCATCACAAGGCAAAGCATTTTTATTAAAAGGAATACAAGGATAATACTGTTTCAGAATTCGATACTTTGTTCTAGGAGGATGTCCTAGTCTAACATGCCATATATCAGTATTATCTTTGATGCTGGAACTATCATTCAATACATTGTCAGAAACATAATTTAAAATGCAATTCTTAATCTTCCTATTGTTGGTTCTAATTGTATAAAGGCCTTTATTCAAATTAGCAACTCCAATCTTCTTCCATGAGTCCATCTCCTGCAAGAAGCATTTTTCATTAGTGGAAATTAAGTTGCAAGATAGAGTGGAGCATAATTTAGATATAGATATGAGATTGTAATTGAAGGAAGGTATAAAAAGAACATCTGTCAGGTAAACATGTTCATTGATGAAGATTGTTCCAGCAATGTTAGCAGTAACATTGGAACCATCAGGTAAGCTAATAAATAAAGGTCTTATCCTTTTATAGATATCAAACATATTCAGATCATGACAAACATGATTTGTAGCCCCAAAATCCAATATCCAATGGGTAGTTTTCTTTTTAGAATGAAAAGTAAGACACATACCCCTTAAGTCATTATGAGATAGAACCTGGGATTGGTTGGCCTCAGAGTGAAATTGGTTGATTCTGTGATGCTCCTTGCTGGAGGAATTTGACTGCTGCAGGCAGGGCCAGGAGTCCTTTATATTGTTCAGGTGTGAACTCTAGGGAACTGTCCTTGGAAGTCTTTTCCTGATCATAGCTTTCTGAACAAGAATCTTCATCACTATCACAGTTGTTCTCCCCTAGAGTGATGAGGTTGTTAACAACATTGTTTTTCTTAAAATGAGCAGGGAGGCCATTTTTCTTAAAACAGTTGTCAATAGTGTGACCATTTCGGCCACAGTGAGTGCAAAACTTGTTGGTAGAACCCTTGCCATAATTCTTGCCAGAGGAGGAAGATTTGAAGGATTTCTCCTTATTTCTATTTCTATTATTGGTGATAGAATTGGCAAGAATTATGTTATCTTCATTGAGCTTTCCAAATTCCCTTTCTTGTTGACAAAGAAGATAGAAAACTTTATTTATATCGGGTAAGGGCTCCATAAGCATGATTTGAGACCTAACTTGAGCATATTCATCATTAAGGCCCTTAAGGAACCTAATCACACAATCATTGTCTCTATAGTCTCTACAGGGGCATTGAACCTCACACTTACATCCAGGAATGGGACGAAATTGTTCAAGTTCTTGCCAAAGAATTTTCATCTGTGTGAAATAATCGGTGATGGACAACTCACCTTGACTACATCGATAAATTTCTTCCTGAATATCACAAATTTGAAAAGCATCTCCCTGATAGAACCTGGCGTTAAGGTCATTCCAGATGTCATACGCGTTTTGAATCCAAAGAACACTGTGGGCAATGGAGGAGTCGAGAGATCTGTTGGGCCAGGAGCGGACGAGGGTGTTGCATCTGTCCCAAGCAGCGAATTTCTTGTCTTCTTTAGTAGGTCTTTTAATGGAGCCATCAACGAACTCGATCTTGTTCTTAGTTTTGAGAGCAAAGGTCATCTCCTCTAGCCATGTGTGATAATTCTTGGGAGTGAGAAGAACAGAGACAAGAACAGAGGCAGGGTTTTCATTCGGATGAATATAATATGGTGAGAGGGAAGGATCTTCCTTGCCATCAGCCATGGCAAAAGGAAATGAGAAAGACAGAAAATGGCGGAAGCGAAACTCCTTAGGGAGCTCTTGATACCATGACAAAATTACTGGAAGAGAGAATACAAGACTGAAGCTTTGAAGAAGAAGAAACTAATATTCATTGAATAAGAAGAAAAGATACAATCTGAATTCTAAGAACTAATTACAAAGGAAGAGCTACAACTATATAGCTTAGCAAGCAAAAACTAACAACCTAACTAATAAAACAGAATTAACAGAAACCTAACAACTAACTAACAAGCAACAGAATTAACAGAATTACAACAAATTTCAATGTGAAAATTTAAAGAAAAAACAATTATTTAAATATTGACTCAATTGAACAAAATTACATTAATCTTCCTCGTCTTATCATAAAGATAAGGATGATAAACAACCATATCATTTTTGTAAATTACCAGGTAATAAATAATAATTTATCATGGTGTATTTTATAAATTAAAGGATATAATTGGTTCGGAAAATGAAAAAAATATTTCACAAGAAAAAAAACGATTGGTCTAAAAAAATGTTTGTTATTTTCAATCCTTTATTTTGATTAAGAAATACAAAATTATTATTTTATTTTATTCTTTGTATATATATATATTGCTTTTTCTACGCATAATGTGAAGTCTCGTCTTATGACAACTTATGATACTTTCTTAATGTGAGTAGAGCATGCAAACATGTTGACCATCATGTTGCATATAATGCTGAAAATTACTCTTAGCAACAATTAGATTGTGAATAAGGTAACCACACTCTATCGCAGCTGAAACAAATACAGAGTCATCGCGAGGGAAAGTGTTCCTCCTCCTTGTGAAGGCTTTCTTTTATTTTAGATGGATTTGTTCCCATTTTAGATGAATTTTCTCTTTTTTATGATAAAAGTTTTTCTTATCATTTTTTATCTCCTTCCACCAGCTCCTCCCCTTTCCCTCTGTCTTCTTCCACTTTTAAGCTTCACCATCTCTAATTTCTTCCAACTTCTCCTTTATTTTCGTCTTCTCTTCTACCACCCACTATGTTCAGATTTTTTTTTTCTTTTTTTTTTTCATTTTTTTCCTTCTTCTTCATAGTTGTGTTAAGTTGATATTTTTGGAGGTTAGTTTGCATATGAGATATGAAGAGGGTTTTTTGTTTAGCTATGACAGAGTCATGTGTTCTGAATAAAGGAACAAAAAAAAAAGATGTGAAGAAAAATATTCACACAAGCAACTCCAATGTCACTGATGACTAACTTAGGAGATTTGTTACTTTCTTTTGTTGCCTTGGTTTAACTGACTTGTGAGTGAGCATACTTTGTATTGTAAAGTTTATCTGTTTAGTATTGCAATTAGGGGTGTAAGCGGGTCCGACCTAACCCGCGAACCCGACCAATCCAACCCAACCCGAAGATATTTAACATTTCGGTTTGGTATTCGGTTCGGTTCAGACATTTTCTTTCAAACCTGAACTGATTCGGTTCGGGTATCGGATTTGCTTATGTTGAACCCGATAGACCCAACCCGAACCAAACCAGAAAAAGAAGTCCTAATTTTATTTCATTTTCATGCAAGGAGAGAACAAAATAGGCGCATCGACAACACAAGCAGAGGTGGTTCCCCAAATCCTATTTCATCTGTTCCTCTCAATTTATTTTTCTCTATTTCTTTTCTTTTTTTCATTTTATATTTTTATTTAATTTCATCTTCCACATTTTTTTTAAAAAAAAAAGAAAAATGTTTATGACCCGATGACCCAATCCAACCCAACCCAAACATATTCGGGGTGGTTCGGTTCAGGTTACTCACCCCAAAAAATACAAAACCCGAACCAACCCAATCAACCACCATTCTATTGGTTCGGACTTGATATCACCCCCAAAACCCGATCCAATCCAACCCGATTACACCACTAATTGCAATATCGCTTTGTTCATTGCAGTTGTAGATGTCGTATGACTATTATTCGGGCTTAATGAATTATAATCTTTTGAAAAAAAAACCTCCTTTTGTGGCATTTGTAATTTTCTTTTGGGATCCTCATAATTGCTCTTGTCACGTGTTTCTCAAAAGTTTTTAAGTTTTCTCCATATGTTAATCATGATAAATATTTGTAATTATTTATAG
The DNA here is from genome assembly GCA_026901365.1 of Sesbania bispinosa. Classification (NCBI taxonomy): domain Eukaryota; kingdom Viridiplantae; phylum Streptophyta; class Magnoliopsida; order Fabales; family Fabaceae; genus Sesbania; species Sesbania bispinosa. The sequence continues at coordinate 216,010 of QLOH01000014.1, forward strand.
TGAAATGTAATAAAAATAGTATGATTAAAATTTAAAACTATCCACGTTTGACTATCAATTTTTTTATTGAAATATATTATCATCATAGGTATATTAATTAAAATTTTAATTTTTTCATGTAAAAATTTAAGTCAATTGGGTAATTACTATTTTATATCTTCCTTCAAATGAATTGGCTGCTTTACTCCGAGAACTCATGAAATATGCATTCTGGTACATTGAAAAATATGTGGATGCATGATCATAGAACCTTGAAAAAAAAAAGAAGAAATGGATCAAGTTTTTTTTGGATAAAAAATGGATCAAGTTTGAATATAACATATTATGATGCACCAATAAACACTTGAGTAATGGCCATTATTTTATGATCATTATTGCTGTTTCTCCTTTCTTCAGTAAGACTCGGTTGTGTAGTGGCAAGTTCATTGAGGAACAACTTCTTCTAACACTGCTGCATGTTTTAATGATGCCTGTGCTGAAAATCTGGGTCAGACCCCATCTCCCACATCCCAAAATCTTTGTGGGGTTCACTTTCTGGGTTGAGTCTCACGTGTATGGAGCTAGGCCTAATGATAAAATTGTAATACTAACAATGGTTAAATGCCAAATCTGATGGTCAATTCCATGAAGAAAATTAGTATGCATTTGGGCCCCACCACTCATCCTCCTCCCTTCTATATTGTGTACGGTATAAACTCCCTCTTTAAAGCATATAGGGAAGCTAAATTTTACAACACCCATTTATTCAGTTTAATTGTCGGTGATGTAATTTACTTTTCCGAGAGGAATAAAAAAAAAAAAAATATTCAAGGTTTTTTTCAGATTATTTTGTAATAATTATGTTTTAGCATAATCAAATAGTTTAGATTTATGAGTATATGTGTTTATTTTTCAGTTTTAATATATTGTGCACTAATATAATACTCTTTATTTCACATCTTATAAGTTATGTAAGTACATTTCGCATTTTTCAATCAATGTTATTTTCAAAAAAAAAAAAAAACTCCCCCTTTTAAAGTGCAGGTTGGTGGTGCTGGGATAGTGGGCACATTGTGAACAGAGCAAATGAAAAGGTTTGGTGTATGTGGGGGACTTAAGATGGGCCTTTCAGAGCCCATCTCAATCTGAATGATTTAATTTCTTTTGTGGTGGTGCTGTGGCTGCATTGGCTTTGTTTCATTGATGGGCCCATCTTATAAAGAAGCTACGAATTTTAAAGCTACAGACAGAAGTGATGCCATCCCACCTTCAAAACAAATTAAGGGGCAGGGGGAAGGGAGGTAACTAAGGTTGATGTTTTGTTATGATGCCCAGTTCGGATCCGGAGAAGGTTGTTCCTTGAGTAAACCATCACTTTAGTCCCTGAAAGTGTGGTCAAACTGTTAATTAGTCCCTGAATTGAAAAAACTGTCAATTTAATCCCTGAAAGTGTAAAACGTCGGTTAGATTAGTCCTTTTGCTTCACATTTTGTTAACTAACGCACAATTACAAAAGGACTAATCTGACCAATATTTTACACTTTCAAGGACTAAATTGACAGTTTTTTTCAATTTAGAGACTAAATTGATAGTTGACCACACTTTCAGGGACTAAAGTGGTGATTTATTCGTTGTTCCTTTTTCTTTGGACAAAATTCTAGGGGAACCTCTTTTTTTTTCCAGGAGAAAGTTAATTAATACTACCACTTTATTTTAATGCATATATAAATATAATATATTATTTAAAATATAAGCAAATAATTACAATTAGATTATATACATTTAAACGTCTAAATATAAAATTGATTTATATAATCATTAAAATAATATTATATGATTTTATGGTTTGATTCATTACTTTTATATTCTATGATCTTGCTATTCATTCAGTTCTTATAATATTGAAACTGCTAATTTAATCAAGAATTTACCATTGCTAGAATAACATATTCAACATCTAAAAAGACCAAATCCTCGAGACATTTATAATTAATAATTTTGCCTTCATTACTTATAAATTACAAATCTTTAACAATGCATTAAAAGAAGAGGAATGAAAAACAAAATGAAGAACTACATATGATTTGGCCGACTGTTCTTTGGAGTTTATGGTTGACTCGAAATGCAGCTGCGTTTTCAGATGAAATTATCACGGTCTCAGAATTATTGGAATTGGTAAAATTACGGTCATGAAAATGGTTAAAAGCAAGGGATTTTAGTTTCTCGTATCAATTCCACTAATGCAATGCTACAGTTCAGTTTTTGGTATGCAGTGAGGTTTTCTTTTTCATGGAGCACTTTCACGTCAATTTAGCATTGGTTCGATTCCAACCTGTGGTTTTCTGTTTTCAATGTGTTTTAGATGCAAACTATTGGTATCTTGGTGGCTGTATTAGTCCTTTGGATGGTTTTGGCTTTGAAATCCTTTTGTAACTCGACTGTTTCTTTTGTTTGTTTATTTGGGTTGGAGTACCCTTGTACTCCCTATTAATATTATTCTCTTTGCTTATCAAAAAAAAAAACTACATATGATTGAGAGAAAAAAATGGCAACGAAGGATTCAAATAATCATTTGTATTTGTCCATCACTAGTACAAAAAACACATTTTATAACGGTTAAAAATGACCTTTTATATCGATTGGGCGGACGTTATAGATACAACCGATATAAAAAGTCCAAACATTTTATATCGGTTAAATAACCGATATTAAAAAGTGAGCTTTTATATCGGTTGCCAGATAGAACGGATGTAAACGCGACCTTTTATATCAGTTGAGATCTTTCAACCGATATAAAAAGTCTCTTTCTATATCTGTTCTGGTCACAATTGATATAAAATATCCCCTTTTATATCGATTTTGTCCACAACCGATATAAAAAGTCACTTTTTATATCGGCGGTGGGCTATGGTGGATGTAAATGAAATAATTTCATAGCTATTCTGTGCTATTTGACAATCATATTAATTTTATTTAAAAGCCTAATAATGATTAAATATTTTAATAAGAATATAAATAATATAAAATACCCAAAGACTTAAATTAAACAAGAATATAGCATATAAATATAAAACTTAAAAATAATAAATTCTATTATACTAATAAGATTAACATGGATACGTAAATATATATCTTTAAGTTATCTACTATTTTTTAAGCAAATATCACAACCAAAGAAATAAAAATAAAGAATATTCAATTCAAAGACTTAAATGTGCATATCACCTTTATATGATATATGTGAACACCCTCTAACCCAAACTCTTATATAATTAATAAATTGAAATATAAGAGAAGTAATGTCCCACAACGGGTAAAAAGGTTCACAACTCTCATCGTATAAAACGTCAACTTATTTCAAAAGTAAACTCATTTAAAATAGAAATAGCAGTCAAATGTTTCAAAATATTTTAAGCAGTGGAATCAACATCAAAATAACCTATTGGCCATGTAAGGCACTCAAGCAGTTTACAAAATCTTTTCCTAACTAAAAACATAAAGTAAAACCCCCAATGGTATGCCCTGATGTCACAAGTATCAAAGCGACATGTCCTTCAATTACTACTCGACACCAGTCGTGTCATCATCAAACCCTGTAAATTAACCACAGTGTAACGGTGAGGAAAAGAATACCAACTCATACATACACATAGGAGACTACCCTATCCTCACCCATATATTTCCTCATACTCATCAAATAATAATATACACAGAACATCTTACACCTTTATTATCAACATCATATCTCATCACAATTATATGAATCACACTTTATAAATCATCAAGCACATCCTCAATACCTAATACTCATCTCATCAATAATTCTTATAACATCATAATATAACTCAACATCATCATTAAATACATTGCATGTTTCATCTATCATCATGCACACCAAAAACACCATCATCATCATCATTAAATGCATTGCATGTTCATCTATCATCATGCACACCCAAACATCATCAACATCATCATTAAAATATTGCATGTTCATCTGTCATCATGCACACCCAAACATCATTATACATAATCATTAAATACATTGCATGTTCATCTATCATCATGCACACCCAAACATCATCAACATCATCCCAAGGATCATGATTTGGAACTCCGCACAATGGGCGTACCTCATCAATCTCCCTAGTTGTCACCAATGATGACCTTACCGTTAAACACCACACAGGCCGTGGTAAGTTGTACACTCACCCCACTCTAGCTTGTACGAGAATATCCCCCACCATGGTCTCCTCCCTGAGTTGCACTCCACCCCTCTCTAGGCTTGTGCAATCTCAAGTACAACACCTCCCTGAGTTGCACCCCACCCCACTTTGGGCTTGTGCATCTCAAGTACAACTCCCTGAGTTGCACTCCACCCCTCTTTGGGCTTGTGCATCTCAAGTACAATCACCTCCCTGAGTTACACTCCACCCTCACTGGGCTTGTGTATCTAAGTACAATCACCTCCCTGAGCTACACCCACCCCTCACTGGCTGTGTATCTCAAGTACAATCACATATGCTCAAGATATAATCACATCTAATATTAAGTACATCATCATTGTCATCATCATCATTATCATCATCATAAAATCATCATCAATCATCCTTATCATATATCATCATAACATCATCAAGTATCATCAATCATCATCATCATAATCATCATAACACACATCGTATGCTCAATTCATCATATCATCATCATCAACACACATCATAACTCAATGCCTCAGTATATCATCATATATGCACACCTCATATAACTCATTACATCATCATCATACATCCCCATATTATAAGCATCTAACATCACATGGGATTCATATCATCATATCATACCACAATCAACACACTTTAAACTTTCAACTTAATATCATCAATTCCACAAAATAACACTTATATTAAATACATATTAATCTCAATTCCATGTGTTAAGGAAGACCATCCTCAACCTGAAAAGAACTCATCAAAATTACATCAAAACAGAAATCTGCGATCTGCGCTTCACCTTGCGTTGCAGCGCAAGTTGAGCACAGATTCCAGAGGGCCACGCTTCATTGCGCTGCAGCGCAAGTTGCAGCGCAAGTGCGCAGAACGCGATTGTACTGCGTTTTTGCCCCTTTTGAACCCTTTTTCAATCTCTACTCAATCCTCATTGTTTATACTTCAATCATATATGTTTATATCAACTAACTTAGTAAAAAACACCAATCTTTACACAGATATACAGTTATTCCATCAAAATCCCAAATCATCAAATCCTTATTTGCCCCTTTTCGCTATTCTCGCTACCCCTCTTCAATTCAATCAAGACTCATCAAGAATAATACATTTAATTATCAAATGATAGATTCTCATCATACAATACTCAATACAATATATCAATTTCGAATTTAAAGTCTTAGAGGGTCTTATGGTTGCCCTCACTACCCAAGCACTCCCACATGCACATACAAGCAACACCCTCTCCCCACCGTACCTTGAAGTGAAGATCGAACAACAAGGAAGACTCTTTCTTGATTCTTGATGATCACTCTGCAGCAACCTCCTCTTGAGACTTGGTTTCTCCCCTCCTTAGCGTTCGCTCTCTGACGATTTGAAGAATAGGATAAAGGTGAACTAATAACCCCTCCTACTAAAATGCCTATATGGGCTTGGGCCCATCCTCAACCCCTTATCTTCTTTTTAAATTTGAACTAGTTTTATGGATAAAACTACTCATAATATTAATTTATTATTATTTATTTATTTCTTCTACTTTATTAATTTAATTTAATTTAATTTTACTTAATAAAATTTAGGATGTTATAATATATCAGAGAAAATTGAAGGGGCAACTCCTGCGTGATTACCACCTTTCAAATTATCTTTTAACATCCCAAAGAAATCTTTGGGTATCTCTTGTAATTAATAGTCTCTCTTTTTCTTGCTATGATCCCTGAAAATAAAACCATGATCTAATTATTGGAACATGTTCTAATTTAGATTACTTCAGAGTTGAAATTACATATGAGAACCAGAGTTGAATTTTTTCACGTAAAAGTAAAAAGTACGATGAGGAATCACATAAATTTCACCCAATAATAAAAGAACATGTTGAGAAAAGTCTTTGAGAGTATTGTGACCATTTTTGTCATACATAAATTTCACCCAATAATAAGAACATGTTGAGAAAAATCCTTGCAGATTTGGGTAAAATAACTATCAATGATATGGGTACAAATAACTTCAAACCATATTCAACAAAGATCCCTTTAAAATAAGGAGAAATTTAATGTTAACCCAAAAAATAACTGGATAGATAATAGGTTATGCAATATGTAGCTTTCAAGTGCCTTGTAGGCACTTCCATCATTAAATTCCACATTTACCATCCATAAAAATCTTTGAGTCTTTTAAATCATGATATACAGAACAAAAATAGAAAAAAAACTTAGGCACACGTCATTTCAGCATTTATGTACAAAGGAAAGCATCTTACTGACACATGATGTTTGTATAACTTATACAAGAAATTTTGCTTACAGAAAGGGGTTCTCTATATATTTAAATCAGAGAGAGAGGCTTAGTTACAGGATGAGATATATGGTGACTATCAGTAGATGTATGCACAAGATCTTCTGCATGCTGTAGCTCTCAGGCTAAATGTTCATCAAACTGCAGCAAATCAACAATGTAACAAGTTCTTATAAATAAGAAATATATGCTTAAACAATAACTTATCATAAAAGTTGAGCAAAAGAAAATATTGACCCCTCTAACTTGGACATCAATGTTTTCTATCTCTTTTTCTCTGAGACTTACCTTAATTTAATCCTGAATTTTGCAACAATATCAATTTATACACTACTTTGTGTTTGAATGTTTATATGTAGAGCGAGAATTTTCAAACCAATTATAGAAGTGGTTGGAATGGTATGTCATTCATAGTGAAATGAAGACCGAAATGTGACTTTTTAAAAAGTTTGAAAAACAAAGCAAGTAAGCAACACAAAGTGAATAATCTTGTTAAAGAAATTAAATGAAATCCAATATCAATCCATACCTGAGGCACAAATTGTGTTGCAGCACCAGTCTTCAACTCAGCAAGGAATTTTCCAAATGAACCAAAGTCTCTTTCAATCAGTCTTAGGAGATCCCATGTTGGTCTTCCACCACCACCTGGTATCATGAACTCCCAGAAGTCATGAGTCCAGACCTGCAGTCAGTATAACAAGATTACTAAGCTATGTTTGAAACTTGAACAAGCTTTCAGGTTACAAGCAACCATGCCTTTGACCTTAGTCCTTTAGCTTAAAGAGAAACAATACCGTTTGATGCAAGCCGTTTCTAGGTTTGGTGAGGATAGGGACCTTGAAAATTTTATTGAGAGCACAAGGTAATTATAAGATGCAAGATTGAAAACTCTACTTTCCAAGTTATTGAAAGCATGTAACACAAATAAGGAGAAACGGGTGCAAGAGTCATTATGACAATACCTGGTTTACGAGGTGACTGAACAAATCCTTTCTCAGCGTGCAAAACCTCTATTCATTAGCACTATAAAAAAGCCAAGCTTAAAGTGTTGTGCAAACTGAACTGTAAAACCCAGAAAACTCAGTGAATCACTTGAGAGATCCCAAGAAATTCATGTTACAATCAGAAATTCATGTTACATAGCAGGAATTTCCACTCATTACCTATCAACACAAGCAAACTTAGGCTGAACAATATTTATGACAAACACCTTAACAAAGTAGTCTTCAATCTATCTCTTAATGAACATAGTGATTTTTGTTGAAAAGTGATGTTAAAAGCTCTATTTATTTGTACCTTATTATGATGATGAACTTCAAATGGCCCAGACTTTTGAGAGTATCATGTGAAATGGAGTGGATTCTGCCTCCATTATTTTGTCTCTGACTTTCCCATTTTTTGAGCTTCCTGTGCACTGCTTTTAGTGCTCCAGATGCTTTCTGAAGAATTTCCTGGACAACAAGCATTTTAAAAAATTTAACCACCGCAACGAGAAGTGGGGGGAGAGGAAGCAGACATGGAACCAGACTAGTTAATTGCAGACATAGAAATTAGATAGTTAAATACTCATGAATTAAATTTCAACTTGCTAATTTTTAATAGAATAGAAAAATGCAACAAAAAGGTTCACAACTCCAACAATTAAAGGAACACATGGCATGTCATAGTTTTTAAAAAATTAACTATACATTATTCAACTCCTTTACAATATTGATTAAAATAAAACCACCAGAATATTAATAAGTTACATGCTTTAAATTTGCAAGTGTCTATAAAACCTCTCTTCTCCCCTAATAAAACTCCTTGCAGTTTTATTATGCTTACCCAAAAAGAGAATGCACTAGCTGAAATAGAGAATCACAACTAGATCAAATCATTAACCCATTCTTAGGCATTATTATATTATATAAGCAACAAATGGAATCCATATTGTTGCACTAGTGCTAATAGCAAGTTCATAATCTATTTTAATTGAACTGATATGTTGGAAGTAGCTATTGTTAATTGAACTAATAATATGTCATGATTTCCATCCTTGGCCAGGTTTCAAACAGAGTTAATAAGCAACAAGAAATAAACCAACATTTGATCTGCATATTTGAGGCTTTCAAACAGTATAACATTCATATGGGCACAATAACTTGACAAGAATCCATAAATGAGGTAAACTAAGAAGTTTCAAACTTCTCAAACCAATTATAAACTCTTCCTCATAGGGATCTGCTGGGAAATCTTTGGCTGCAACAACTCCAACTCTTTTTCTTAGCTACCCCCAACTCTAAAAGTGTGTGTACAGAAACCTAGAAATTCAATTCATCTAAATGTGTCAAATGCAACCTAGAAAATTCAATTAACTAACTATATGGGTGTAAGAATGTGTGTACAGAGACAAAAAAAACAAGAGAACCTTACAAGATTTTCAGAACGCGACGCCTTCCCTCGCAACCTTCATCATCGCCGACGACTTACCTAGAAACGTTCACCGGTGCTGATTGGTGGAACCTGAACGATGACGACGACGAAGTTTCGTCCAACGACAAGGTTTGGTCCAGCGACGGCAGAATCGGGATGACGGGAATCATGCGCGAGGAGGAGGAAGACTTGGAGACCGAGACAGAGACTAAGACGAGAGTCTTGTGGAAAAAGTTGCGGAGCGTTCGGAGGGCGTCATTTTCCGGCAAGGCTGCGCGATGATGTTGAATGTGTAAGGAGGGTCGAAGGCGAAACCTTGTGGTTATGGTTGATTGCGGCGGGGTCAAGTGGGGAAGGGAAAATCGAAAAAGGGAACCAGGGAACTAGGGTTTATTTCGGTGGAAGTGGTTAAGTGGGGGAGAGAAAAAGTACCAGTGAGAAGGCACCTTTTATATCGGGTGATAAATAACTGAGATAGAAATTAGATTTTATTTCAGTTGTTAAAATAATTGATATAAATAATCATATTTTATATCGTTTGTGAAATAACTGATATAAAAATCTTAACTTATTTACAAAAATGCCACCCGCCTCTTTTTTTTATATCGGTCATTCAATAACCGATATAAAAACTAGTTATCAAATTAGCTTTTTGCACCAGTGCATATCACATAAATGATATTTGTACAATAATATTGCATATAATTAAGAAAAGATAGGAATAGAAAAGAGAATGTGATGATAACGTGATAAAAAGAGTATATGGTAATATATAGATAACAATGTGTAATATAAATTGTTATATAAATTTATTGTATTTACAACATAACTCTTTTGCATATCTTAATCTTTTTGGGAGAGGCTTGATAGTTAAATATTTCTTTCTTCAAAATAAATAGGTATACATACACCATTTACTAGCTAGGTCTAAAACGGGAAAAGGAAGCATGCATGTAACCGATGAATGTGGGGGTGGGGTCCAACAAAAGCAGCAACCGAAGTGATAGTTGAAGGTGTTAGTGTTGTATATGTATCGGTTAGCCGTCAAAAGTCTCTAATTGAGTGAACGGAGAAATTGGTGTGAATTAACTTTGATAAGGCTTTAATCATGCTTTCGTCATTGTTTTTGATAGCGAAAAGAATAAATTTGAGAAAAGGAGAGATTCGAATCGAAGTTGATGTTGTGTTGACAAGATTGAAGCATTTGTTTTTGACGACTAAAGAGGGTGGTTGGAGGGATGTGGTCTTGACAAGGATGGTGATGGGGCCTTGAAAGTTCGCAATATTTGAAAAAAGAAATTACAGCTTAGTGTACTTGAAGATTTCCATTGGATGGGATTCGTGGGAGGCCGGGCACATAAGGATCGATTAATTTTGCTTGATGTGAATAATGCATGTGATGTGTTGTAAACTAAAGCATGCATTTCTCTACTTGTAGGGTCTTCAGGAGAGGAGAAAAACCATTAATAATCAATGATCATTAAATGAACAACCATGCATGCCACTTATATATCACTGGTGTTTATCATGTGCAATGCCACGGATATTATTATTTCAATAGATATTGACATTAAATGATATAATATATATAATTTATTAAATATGTGTAATTAAAAAATAATAACGATTTATTCCATTTTAATATTTAATTCTATATTTCTTGGTGTATAAAGAATATAAAATTAAAAAAAAATGGATTTGAAAAATCAAATAGCAAATATTAATAATTAAAAATGGAATATAAATTTGTTTCATTTATATTTTTTGAAATGTCTCCTGTACATCATATTTTTCATCACATTACAACACTTAAAATTGTCATTATATATAAGAATCATAAGTCTTGTTGAACTTAACCCATAGATACAACAACATATAATTAACCATGCAAGAAAACTGGTTTTGATAAATACAAACCAACATGGGACAATGTCTGACATTCACTTTTATTAACCTGGTTTCATTACAAAGTCCATCAGATATATCAAGATTACTCATTAGCATGACATACACTCATTCTTAACATCAACTTATGATAAGGAAGTGCAAAATACCTAATATCATTTAAGAACTCAATTGTCAATCAATCAGCTTCAATACCAATCTCCTCATCTACCTTCCATATAGTGTCAGAACTCAAATACACCCCCTTTTCTCTAGGAAATAATGTCATGACATATTCATTAATTGAATGAACATCTAATGTAGGAGCAAGAATTGCTTTATCCTATCTCAAATACAATGTTTCCAAAAATTGAAAGCAATTTATGGTATGCAAATGAAACTATATCTCCAATTATATTACCTGTAGAATCCATCAGTAAATCCTTCGGTAATTCAATATTAGTGATCACCATCACCATAAATGTCTAAATCACCATCACCTAATGTAAGAATTCACTCAGCAAACTCTATAATCTCACGTTTAGTTAAAGCACTCCCACAACTCTCTAATATTCACGACAGGAGCAGGGCTAATTCCCGTGGAGGGTACCTATGGTTATAAAAAAAATCACTTTAAACATATAATTAAAAAATTGATTTAGCATTTAAACGTACTATATACTAAATACATAATAAATCAAAATAAAAAATAATAATTTTATTGAAGTAGAGAAAACAACATAATTATGAATTCTATAATTCTAATTAAAAAATATATTCATAGAAAATTTAACAAATCCATCATAAATATAATTACAAATTTAAATTATATTGAGAGAAAATATTTTAAAAATATAAAAAAATGAAATTGTGATAAGAAGAAAAAGAAAAGGAAAAAAAAGGAAAACGACTGGAGCAGGATTACCTCCCGTCAAGGGTAAATGTAGTTCACAAAAAAAACCACTTATGTAATGAAATAAATTAATATGAATGGATAATGTGTGATAATAAAAAAATGAAAAAAAGGTGTGAAAAAAAATAAAAAAAACAAAAAATAGGCAATAATTTGAATTTAAATTTTAAATAAGGAACCACACACACACACACACATATATATATATATATTTATTTATAAGAAATCCATCAACAATAGATAAAGCTAACTATATATAGAAAAGTAAAGCTAACTATACATAGCAAAAAGACCCCAATAACCGGTGAAAACAAAACATACTAAATACATAATAAATCAAAATATAAAATAATAATTTTATTGAAGTAGAAGAAAACAACATAATATGAATTTTATAATTCTAATTAAAAAATATATTCATAGAAAATTTTAACAAATACATCATAAATATAATTATAAATTTAAATTATATCGAGAGAAAATATTTTAATAAAATAATAAAAAATGAAATTGTGATAAGAAACAAAAAGAAAAGGAAAAAAGGAAAACGATTGGAGCAGGACTACCTCCCGTCAAGGGTAAATGTAGTTCACAAAAAAATCACTTATTTAATGAAATATATTAATATGAATGGATAATGTGAGAAATTTTTTAATATTATACTAATAAAAAATGAAAAAAAAAGTGATGTGACAAATAAAACAAAAAAAAACAACATAGGCACTAATTTGAATTTAAATTTTAACTAAGGAACCATATATATTATATATTTATAAGAAATCCATCAACAATAGATAAAGCTAACTATATATAGCAAAGTAAAGTTAACTATATATAGCAAAAAGAACCCCAATAAACAGGATGAAAACAAAACATACTAAATACATAATAAATCAAAATATAAAATAATAATTGTATTGAAGTAGAAGAAAACAACATAATTATGAATTTTATAATTCTAATTGAAAATTATTCATAGAAAATTTTAACAAATACATCATAAATATAATTAAATTTAATTATATCGAGAGAAAATATTTTAATAAAATAATAAAAAATGAAATTGTGATAAGAAACAAAAAGAAAAGGAAAAGAGGAAACGACTGGAGCAGGACTACCTCCCGTCAAGGGTAAATGTAGTTCATAAAAAAACCACTTATGTAATGAAATAAATTAATATGAATGGATAATGTGAGAAATTTTTTAATATTATAATAATAAAAAATGAAAAAAAAGGTGTGACAAATAAAACAAAAAAAAAAAAACAACATAGGCACTAATTTGAATTTAATTTTAAATAAGGAACCATATATATATTTATAAGAAATCCATCAATAATAAATAAAGCTAACTATATATACCAAAGTAAAGTTAACTATATATAGCAAAAAGAACTCCAATGAACAGTGAAATCCAAACTTCAAAAATATAATAGTATAGATAACGAGAAAAACTCCCCTTTCACAGACAAACATACAAAAAGACAAATATGGGAGCGCTTGTTATTAGCCATTAGCCCCTCCCTCCCTCCCTCCTCTCTCTCTCTCTCTCTATATATATATATACACTAGTAGGGTACCCATAAATTCTATTAATAAAAATCATATTTGTTAATTATATTATGTCTAAACATAAAAAACTCAATAATAAATGAAGATTTTTTTTTTATTGGTAGTTTTATGAAGTTAAAACATATCACTAATTAAAGAAGGTCAAGAGTAATTCTCTAATTTCTCGTAACCAATAATCAGTCCTTTTTTTTTTCCAATAAGCAAAATTTAGGTTTTTTTTATCAATCAAATAAAATAAATTAGTCAAAGATAAAAAGGATACCCCAACCTTTGTAAAAAAAACATATCATGTTGTTGGGGAGAAAGTTTACAAATTTTACTAAGTTATTACAATAATGGTATTTTCGATTTCGATGTATACAATGAAAGATTTGAAAAGCTTATTGGGAATCGAAAGACTCTAACTTAGTGAAGTTTGGAATTTATATTTTGAATTCGAAATGTAAGACATCCTGTTATATGTATTCAAAAAGAATACAAGTTTCTGATTAAGTGCCTATTCGAATTCGAAAAGTATTTTGAATGTGAAGGAGAGGAAAAGGAGTTCTATATTAGAAAGTCCTGAAGTATAAAGAGATAACGAAATACTCTTTTATTCATGTACAAAATGGTGTTCGAATTACATTACAGATTCGAATTGGAAAATACAAAAGAAATACATAAAAGTACATGAAGTTAAAAGCTATTCTAAATCTTCAGAGAACTGACTCCTTGTATTCCTGGGTCTTCAGGGAGAACTTGACTCTGTCTCCCTGTTCTTCATCTGACCCTACCTGTCCTTCATTTGACCCTCCTCGTCCTTCTTCTTCTTTCACAGGCTTTGATTGAACCAACAGGGCAATGGCATTGTGCAAGCTATGATCAAATGGCCCTGCGATTCAATTCAAAAGTGAGAAAGATGGGGTGAAGACGAATTGAAATAAAATTTGGCTATTACGTTCAACCCAAGAAAATCCCTATAAAGGATTGAAGAAGCTTATAGCTTTGGCTATTCCGTCAACCTCATCAAAGATGAAATCAAGATAGATCAGGTTGGACGCAATAGCCAAAGGAAGAAAACTTCTTCATTTTGAACAATGAAAGAAATGAAGAAGAACGTCAAAGCCAAGGAGTATTTATACTAATAGGATTGGACGGTGGCATCAATGTGCTTGCAGAATGGTCAATCAGTTTCAAGGTCAAATCCACGTTTGGTCGGTGGTCAAGTTCAACATTGAATCGACTATCAGGATTTTAAACACGTGAAACTTAAGGAAAATTAATCAGTCAATAGTTGGTTAAGTTTTCTGATATAAGTTGATAGTTAATCAAAATCGAAATCAAGTTCGAATTTGAAAGAAGTCCAATAACTTAGCAGAATTCACGAAGGCAGAAGCAGTTACTGGAAGTCATTTCGAAGGAAATTCGAATTTCAAATGGAGAGCGGTTATTAGAAGATTGTTCAGAGAGGCGTTCAAATTTCAAATAAGCAGTTAGTGAACGTTACTGTTTGAAGACAAGTGTCAAAATCTCAAGCAGTCAGTTATTGAGAGATTGAAGGTGGTTGTTGATTTGAACGCGTGGCATACTTAGAATTTGACACATATCTAGGCCTGTAAACGTGTCAAAATCTGGGTTAAGTGTCTGTTAGGATAGAAGTCTATAAATAGGTGAAAATCTGATGTAAACAAAGGTTGGATTTTCATTTACTGAAACTTCGCTGAAACACCAACGTCTAATATAAAAAATGACTCAGTGGTTACTAAGGAGAAGTGCCAATATGTGTATCCATACCAACTTTCAATTAATGTCATTTAAATTCTGCCATTTTCTTTTCTTTGATTTACATTTCTGTTCTTTACATTCCTGCAATTTTTCTATTCTTTGTTACTTTCTGCATTACTTTTCTGCAAGTTTTTCTTTTCTTTTATTTAAATTCTGCACTTTCAATTCCTGAACTTTGTCCTTTAAATCTTCATCTCTTTGAAATTCTGTTTATTCTTCACAAACTGATTTTCGAAGTTTATTTTCTTTAGAAAACAAGTGATTCAAAATTCTTTTATTCTTTGAATACAATTTCTGAGTAAAACAATTTTAAAAAAGAACCTTCAGAGGATTCAGATTCTAGTCCCAGATTGTACTTTCAGAATCAAGAAAGTTTTCGATTCCAATTGAAAATTTTCACAACAAACAAATTGGGCACGCCCAGTGGGACTAAGTGCTAAATCAGTTTTAGAAAGTGTATGATCTTGAGAAGTGGTAGAACCATTTCTAATTCAATGGCAAATAATAACAGAAACGAAGAAACACTTCAGAAAATGCTATCTGCAAACACTTCTGCAAATCAAGGAAGTCCTATTAAACCAGAGGAAATACAATGAATCTGTTAATATAATGAAACCCATGGAGTGGAAAATAATAATAGTGTGAACCGTGATCAACGTGATCACCATTGAACACCACTCAGGATGAAAGATTTTTAAGGACTCATGCTATGAGTACAATTCCACCATCAAGTGGGGGCATACCGGTACAAATGCAAGTGCCAGGCCTCCCCCATTATATAGACTTCCCTTTGGTTTTGTTCTCCTGTTCAGGAACAGCCCCAGTCACGTACGCAAGTAACAACGACACCTGCATTCATCATGTAGTTCTTCAAACTTAGGTGTTTTTGGAACTGGTTTTTTCTGGATTGAATTCTGGGCAGATTTGAATTCATTGACGAATACTGCTTTGAATTCGATTAGACAACAAGTGGACGAAAGTAACCATGAAATGGTTAATATATTGGTCTACTCAATTGATGACAGTGATAAATCCACTTATTGAAACACTAATCAAAATTATAATACATTGGCTAGGCAAATGGCTAGGATTGCTGATGTATTCGGCGCACCCCCAGACCTTGAAAACACAACATGTTAATGTTGGCCTTGATCAAAACCAAAATCAGAATCTTGGGACCAATACTGGCCCAAGGAGAATAATGAACATGTTCTTCGAGAACACTGTTCAAAATGGAAATGGTCAGCCATTTGTTTTGAATAGGAATCAAAATGTTGATGAGGTTTTAGAGAAGAATAAGGCAAAACAATATTGGGGGAGAACAAAATATAACAAATATAGTTGAATTAGTGTTGAATAGACATGGATTTGATGTAGGTCAAGCCACTAGACCACGTTTCGTTTCTCCATCGACACCTTATGTGTTGCAAACTGAATTACCAAGGGGATGGAAAGTCCCAAAATTCACTAAGTTTGCAGGAGAAGCTAATGAATCCACTGTTGAACATATTGCAAGGTATCATGTAGAATGTTAGGACTTAGCTAATAATGAGAATTGAAAATGAAATATTTTCCAAGTTCCCTAACTAAGAATGCTTTTACATGGTTTACAACCTTGGCTCCTGGTTCGATTTATACTTGGAACCAGTTAGAAAGACAATTTCATGAACAATTCTTTAGAGATGAAACGAAAGTTAGTCTTATGGATTTGGTTCCAGTTAGACGAACTTCAGATGAATCTGTTGAAGACTACTTGAATAGATTTAGACAAAGGGCTAGATGTCTTGTACCAATTCCTGAAAATGAATTAGTTAAAATTGCAGCAGGGGGATTTGACTATTCAATTCGAAAGAAACTGGTTAATCAACAATTGAGAGATATGGCCCAATGGATGAAAGAGTTAGGCAAATTGAGCAGTTAAAACTTGAAAAAGAAAAACATAGGAAGCTCGAAAAAATAGGAAGAAGAGATAAAATTGCCTATGTTGATGTTTATGAAAACTTTAGTGATGAAAAATCAGATTTCGAAGAAAACGAAATTGATGTTGCTGAGTTAAAACCAGGACCTCCTTATGCATGTTCATTCCTTAGACCATATAATAGTTCAGGGAACCAAAATTTACAAAGTAAATATCCCAAAAAGACATATGGTTTCGATATATCAAAAGCTGAACAAATTTTGATATATTAGTAAAGGATAAACAAATTATCCTTAATGAAGATCATAAAATTCCCTCTTTCGAACAAAGAAAAGGAAAGAATATTGTAAGTTTCACAATGCATTTGGACATTGGACTAACAATTGTATTCGTTTCAGGGATTATTCAAGAAGCCATTTAAGAGGTAGATTGAAATTCGAAGAGAAACAAAAAATGGCAATGAAGGTTGATACTGATCCTTTGAATGTTAATGCCAGTTATGTTGATACTGTTGAAATCAATATGGTAGGAGCTGAACCTGCTATAGATTCAAAGACAACAATTGACATTGCAATAGAGGAGTTTGAGAAAGAAGTGAAAGATATCTTTCCAAAGAGTGAAGAGACTTTGGTTGATTTTCTGCTTCGAAAGAAAGAGGAAAATACTGATGTTTCCCTTTGTCCTCATTGTAATGCAGTCTTTGATCAATCAGTGGCCAAATCTTTTGAGTCATCTGGAATCAAGAAGCATTATCAGCAAACTTTAAATCAAAGGTTTCAGAAAACAGCAAAACCTGTCTCGAATATTGAGGTTTGGAAACCTTCTTTTCAAAAGAAATATGAAGTTAACAAAGTACCACCTCCTATGTTCCATAAGCCTAAATCATGTGTGCCTCCTTCGAACGTTCCTCCTAATAAGTGGATTCGAGTGACGGACAGTCAAGAGTAACGTCAAAATCCACAAGTACTTAGACAATATATAACTCCTTTAATGGAAAATCTTTATGACTAAGACGCAATGGAGGAGAAACCAACGTTATCGAAAGGCAACAATGGAAAAGATTCAAGTTCAATGGGCTTCTAGTCAACCTACATATTCCCAAATCTTGCAAAAAGATAAGTTACGTATTGTCCCAAAGAAAAAGATTTGGTTGAAGAGACTTACTTATGATGACTTTGAAACTGGATTCCCAGATAGAATCAAAGATATTTGTGGTGTTGTTTCGATTCTACCTGCAGAGTTCGAAAAGGAGTATGAAGAAGGTTTGGAGGATGATTTCATAGAAGATGAATCATCAGAGCCACAGACTTATATACTTGTTTATCAACAAACTGTTAAACAAGATTCAGCAGTGTTTGATAGACCTTCTATTGGAATGGTGTCTCACATAAAACCTTTATTCATTCAGGCTCAAATCTGGAGGAGTCATTGTAAGTAAAGTATTGGTTGATGGTGGAGCGACAATTAATTTATGCCAAGTTCTTTGTTGAAAAAATTCAACAAAAAGAAGTGCGATTTGATGCCACATAATATGATCATTACTGATTTTAGTGGGAAGACGTCAAAATCTGAAGGGCTGTTGTGTTTTGACGTGATTGTTGGTTCAGTTAAAAGGCCCACTGTTTTTGTGGTTGTTTCGTCGAAGGCAAATTATAATGTGCTTCTTGGGAGAGGAATGGATACATGGTGTAGGAGCAGTGCCTTCGACTGTTCATAAAAAATTATGTTATGGAATGATGATGGTATTCCAGAGTATGTTGAAGCTGATCAAATATATTACAAGGTTGAAGCAGACATAGTCAATGCAAGAAACTGTGAAAAATGGATAATGAATCAAACACCTTGTATAATTGAAAAGCGTGGCTTTGTGCTGGTAAGATTCCACATAAGGCATTTTTGAATGTTGAATATGGTTTGATCATTCAAAGTGCAACTGGTCCTTCTGGGACCACCTCTACTTTTGGATGGGTTTCAGAAGAAGAGTAATTTCGAGCTTCATTGCTCGAACCTCAGCATATACTGCTGAGAGAGGAAGTTTGAAGCACCTTAGAGGGCCGCAGATTATATAACGGTCTTTGAGACCGGAGTTAATGTTAATCAAGAATTCGAAAAAATTTTGAAAATTTGAAACGACTTTTAGTAGCCGTACAAGATGCTGAATGTATAAGTATAGAAAATTCAAACAGGAGATTCGAAGAGGAAGAAGTATCTCTTGAAAGACTTGATTGTATCTATGATGATACTCCGTTTGGGTTCGAAAGAGCTTTATCTCATGGAATTGAAAAGATGGAGGCACAAGATCCTCTTGAAGAAGTAAATTTGGGTCATGTTAAGGACCCGAGGCCAACTTTTGTAAGTAAAAATCTTCAGAAGATTTTAAATCGAAGTTGGTTGAATTACTTAGAGAATATAAAGACTGCTTTGCATGGGTTATCACGAGATGCTTGGTCTAAGTAAAGAGCTTGTTGAACACAAATTGCCTACGTTTCCTGATAGGAAACCTGTGAAGCAAGCACCTCGAAGATTTGCACCTGAAATTATATTGAAGATTAAAAGTGAAATCGATAGGTTATAAAGGCTAAATTCATTCGAACTTCCAAGTATGTTGACTGGATTTCAAATATAGTACCAGTATTAAGAAAAATGGTTCTTGAGAGTTTGCACAGATTTTAGAGATTTGAATAAAGCAACTCCTAAAGATGAATGTCCTATGCCAGTAGCTGACATGTTAATAGATTCAGCAAGCAGGTAATGAAATACTAAGTATGTTAGATGGTTATTTAGGATTATAACCAAATTTTATTGTTGAAGAGGATATTTCGAAAACTGCTTTTCGATTTTGTCCCGATGCAATAGGCACTTATGAATGGGTAATGATGCTTTTGGACTTAAAAAATGCTGGTGCTACTTATCAAAGAGCCATGAATTCTATCTTTCATGATTTAATAGGTAGATTCATGCAAGTTTATATTGATGATGTATAGTAAAATCCACATCAAAAAATGATCATCTTTCGAATTTGAAAGAAGCATTTGAAAGAATGAGAATGCATAAATTAAAGATGAACCCTATTAAATGTGCCTTTGGTGTATCTGCAGGTAATTTTCTAGGTTTCTTGGTTCACTAGAAAGGAATTGAGATTGATAAAAATAAAGCAAAGGCAATTCTTGAAACTTCTCTCCTTCGAACAAGAAACAATTGCAGTCTTTATTGGGTAAAATAAATTTTCTTCGAAGATTTATTGCAAATCTTTCAGCCAAAACCAAGGTGTTTTCTCCTCTGTTGAAACTCAAGAAAGAAGAGAAAATTGAATAGAAAGAGGAACACCAGGTGGCATTCGAAGAAATAAAGAGGATTCTCACAAATCCTCCTATTATGACACCTCCAATTCAAGGAAAGCCTTTGAAATTGTATATCTCTGCATCTGAAGAAACTTTGGGAAGTATGCTTGCTCAAGAAGATGAAAATGGAGTTAAAAGAGTAGTGTATTATCTTAGTAGAGCTCTGAATGATGCTGAAACTCCATATTGTGCTATCGAGAAATTATGTTTATGTCTTTACTTTTCTTGTACTAAGTTAAAGTACTATGTAAAACCTTTCGACGTTTATGTAGTTTCTCATTATGATCATAAAGCACATGTTATGGAAACCTCTTCACAATAGAGTAGGAAAATGGACGGTAGTTTTGACTGAATTTTCGCTAACATACCTTCCATTAAAAGCTGTGAAAGACCAAGTTGTGGCTGATTTCTTAGTTGATCATCCTCCTATTCGAATTAACGAATTGGACTTCATAGGTTTAAAACCTTGGAAGTTTTATTTTGATGGATCAAAGCATAAACATGGTGTTGGGATCGGAATATTTTTTATTTCACCTGAGGGGTTACCAACAAAAGTAATGTTTCGAATAGGAATGGATCGTTCAAATAATGAAGCTGAGTATGAAGCTTTGTTACTAGGATTAGAGATTTTGATATCATTTAAAGCTAAACAAGTTTTAATTCGGGGAGATTCACAGTTAGTAATCAAACAAGTCACTAAACAATATAAATGTTTGAATCCTAGACTATCAAAAATTTGCTAAGAGCCTTTAAGCTACTAAGATTTTGATGAAGTTGAATTCGAATACATATCTCGAATTGATAATGAAGTTGCCAATGAATTGGCCCAGATTGCTTCTGGTTATAAAATTAGTGAGTTTCAATTCGAACAATTGATTCGATTAGAAAAAATGTTTCAATCTTGGAGTTTGAGATTTTGGACATTGAAACTTTAGATATGAATGATCGAGAAAATCTTTGGTGGAATACTTGCAAAATCCAAATATGCAAGTAGATCGAAAATTAAGATACAGGGCTTTACATTATGTAATTCTGGCTAATCAATTATATAAGAAAGCACCATGATGGGAACTTACTTCGATGTTTAGGAGAATCAGAAGCATATCAAGCTTTGATTGATATTCATCAAGGGATTTGTGGAGCTATCAAGCAGGTCGAAAAATGGAATGGGTTTTGAAAAGATGAAATTTATTGGCCTTCAATGGCCAAAGATTGTAATGATTTTTCGAAAGCTTGTGAAGAATGTCAAAAACATGGTTTCATTCAACAAATCCCTGCAAGTGAGTTACATTCAATTATAAAGCCATGGCCTTTTAGAGGATGGGCAATTGATTTGATTGGTCAATTCATCCCTTGTCATCTAGGGGGCATATAATTATTATAGTGGCTATAGATTATTTACAAAATGGGTGGAAGCAATCCCATTGAAAGATGTAACTCAAGAAGATGTGATTAAGTTCATTCAAAAATATAGTTTTTCGTTTGGTCTTCCTGAATCTATTTCAACTGATCAAGGAACTGTTTTACAAGCCAAAGGGTTAAGAGTTTGCACAGGAAAATGCGATCAAACTTCTTACTTCAACTCCTTACTATGCACAAGCAAATGGGCAAGTTGAAGCTGTAAACAAAACAATTATTTCTTTGTTAAGAAAACATATTGACCAAAGACCTCGAAATTGGCATAAGACTTTGAGTCAAATTTTGGGCATATCGAAATTCTCCTCGAGATGCAACAAGATTTACACTTATAAGTTGGTCTATGGTCATGATTCAGTTTACCAGTTGAAATTCATTTACAATCATGAGAGTGCAAAGAAAATTTGATTTACCCACGCAAGATTATTACAACTTGATGTTGGATGAATTAAATGAATTGGATGAGTTTAGATTAAGAGCCTTAGAAAATATCATCAGACAAAAAGAACAAATATCTCGAATTTACAATCGTAAATTAAAAGTTAAGACTTTTGATGAAGGAGATCTTGTTTGGAAATTGATATTACCTGTTGATAAAAAATCTAAACGATTTGGAAAATGGTCTCCGAATTGGGAAGGACCTTTCGAAGTTGAAAAAGTATTTTCGAATAATGCATATTCAATTCAAGAGTTATCAGATGATGATCGAATTATATTATAAACGGAAAATACATGAAACAATACAAACAAACTTTGCATGAAATTAAGATTGTTAAAGTATTCAAGTTAATTGGTGACTCCAAAGCACCAATCAGAAAGTGTTTTACAAAAAGTAGAAATAAAGCAAAGTAAAAAGGAGGATTCTTTTTCATGGGCTCATAGACTTGATTCAGATCTTCATATTGTTGTGCTAAGACTTTGTCCCTTTGATCAATGCTAGCCAGAAGCTCGTTCGATTCACCAGCTCACTTGAAACATACTTCACCCCATCAAGGAGCTCGAGCTTTCTCTTTTCGAGTTGGCGTTGAAGTCTTGCAATTGTTCTTCTCTGAGATCAGAATTGTCATCTTCTTGAAACTTCTTGATTTGCTCTTCAATTTTCTTACGTTGCTATACAACGGAAGATTAGTTGAACATCTAGAGTTCCTATACTTTCTTGAAGTTTTGACATTTGGTCCTAGAATCCTTTAATTTTTCCAACATATCTCCTCATTGTCAACCGAATTTTCAGAAGCTTTTGCAGAGTTGGATTGATGCTCTCTCAAAATATCTGTAACTTTAACATAGATGTTTTTGAAAGCATCTAATCCTTTGAGTTGTTGAGGACATTATTTTGTGAGCATAAATTGCCTCAAGCTTTTTTTGTACCTTGTACTGATATTCAACACATTTTTCAAAATAATTGAGAGAAATCATCAAGGAATATCAGGTTTCTCAAACCTTCAATCAAATCCTCAACCAATTCAGTGGTGGGTTGATAAGACCTAGAGTCTGAATGAGCAGAGGACATTGAACCCTCACTAGTCAAAAGGTCGAGGACAGCAAAAGGATTTTCATCCAATACATTCAAGCATTCTTTCAAGCTTGAAGGGGTTGGAGATTTATTAGAAGAGCAAGGCTTAGCTTCTGAAGTATTCAAAGGAGTGGTTTGATTGAGTAGCAGTCATTCACTTTGAATTTCAGAAGGATTCTCAGGAACGATAGTTTCTTGAATGGAGTCGAAGGGATGATGCAACTTTTGATTGATTTGAGGGGGATCCTTGCTCAAAGATTTTGCTTTAGTCAGATTTTTGTTTCATTCTTTCGACTGAGAAGATCAGGATTAGACTCTTTCTCAACTTTATCCTTTGAACCTGGTTCAAACCCCTTCCATGTTAGTACCTTGGACATCACCTTCCTTTCCTTTTATTCTTTCGATTTCGATTCTTTTTAGGACTTTCATCTTCTGGTTGAGATCCGCGAGGAGAACTAACACTTTGTTTTATCTTCATTTTGTTTTGAAGATTTCTCCTTATTAGATTTGTCAGTGCAGTCGTTCAGCTGCTATTTTGAAGAGGAAGTTATAGGTGTTGAACCTGTATCAAAGAGATGTTTGAATCAGAACATTTAAAAGTTTATATGTTAAGGAAGGAACTCGAAGATTCCACCTCAATGCTTCTGGTCATAAACATTTTTTGGGCCTTGGCCTCTAGGAGCAAAACAGTTTCACTCGAAGGGCCATAATATTTCTAGCCACCTATTCAAGATGAAAGGATGGATGAATGATTGATTAAATCATGTAATGGAGATTAGAAACTTTAAGAGATGATTACCTGAGAAGCTCCAGCTTTCTTCTTCTTTATAAACCTTCGTAGACCCAGTCTCAACGGGTTTAGGTTTTCGAGAAAAGCTTGAGGTCTGCATCATCTTCATCTTGATCCATCTCATTTGAAAGTTCTTTTGCCTTTGAACTTCTTGAATCAGAACGTGCTTTTGATCTTCTTTCAGCACAAGGATTAGAAGTTGGAGGAGGACAACTAGAAGAATCATTTTCTGATGGAGAGTCTTTCTTAAGCTTCGAGAAACAAAAGATTTAATCAGAATTAAACATAAAGATTTGTTAAGAAAATAAGTTAGAAATGCTAAATACCTTTGGGTCACTAGGGGTAACAGATTCTGAAGTTTCTTGAACTTGTTTTCTCTTGCTTCCTCCAGCAGAAGAACCTGGTTTAACCTTTTTAGCCTTCGAGACTTCGGGAGAAACAAAGGCTATATAAAAATATAAAGGTTAGAATGATTTAGATGAGAAATAGTTTTGAACAAAAAATATTTTGAATAAAAACTATTCAAAATCGAAATCACCTTCGATTTTCTTTTCTTGCTCGATTGTTCTTCACCAGATTCATTTTCCTGACTGGTATTTGTTTTTTGATCTGAATAAGACAAAAACAATAAAGATTCAATATATAATTATTGAAATTTAGATTGGAGATTAATGGTAATAAAAAAAAGCAATGATGTTTTTACCTTTGTCCTTCTTCTTCGAGATTTCCTTCTTAGGTGGAGGTGTTATCCTACTAAAACATGTAGCCAAAGGTACTTGAATGGAAGAGTAATAGGATGACCACCAATCCCTGAAAGATACTGTGGCTGTAGAAGGATGGTTCGAATGAACAAGGAGTAAGGGTAGGACTGATATCAGAAAAAATGATTGGCTAAATCATTCATTGCTTCGATCCCAGAAATAGCTCGTCCTCGAATGATATCATCAGAATAACGACTCATAGGGGTAGGACGAAGCTGAGAAAGACCAAATTGTCTTGCCACTAAGTTTGGTTGATAAGAATATGCTTTCATATCCTTCATCGAAAAGCCAAGAAGAGGACACCCCAAGTCAAAAACTCTTCCCAAACATCAAGGCTTTCAGCTTGATTACTAGGGGAATCACAAGGGAATTTCCTTATGAACCAGTTTGGTCCACGGGATCGAGAAGCAAATGGAGCAAGAGAAGTTTGTGTTTATCAAGGCCAAGGAAAAGAGAAAAATAGTGTTTGAATGAAGCAAGGGAGTCTTTCTTCCAAGAAGTGGGAGTATAATAAGACAATAGAAATCCCTCAATCGAATTAGGTAATTTAGAATTTTTTGGCTCCACACTTGAAAAATTCTCTTTAAAAATGGCATTGAGCCATAGTTGAAGAAGCCAAAAAGGACCCACTCAAAACCTTCAATGGTTCTGATTTCCTTAGAGTCAGAACTGTTGAGTCTCAAAAATATCATAAGGTTGTTTATGATGTTTTAAGACAACTAGATTCCCAAAGTTTTAATGGTTGACAAATTTGACTTAAATTACTTATCATAGATACACACATGCTTTAATTCTTCATCTATGATTTCAGCAAGAGTCACTATGAGCCTACATAAAAAGACTAAGTGTTGAAGCTGTCTGAAGAAGCAGAACTCGTATGAAGAGTTGAAGCTGTCTGAAGTAGTTCAACCCGTCTGAAGTATCAGTGCCGTCTGAAGTCTCACTTATGACGTGGCACCCTCTGCTGAAGCTTGTGAAGACTTTTCTGAACCTCTGCTGCACGTACCTTTCAAACAACGTTTATAGCAAGGAACACAGAGACCTTTCCTGGTGATTTTTGAATTTCATACACCACTGAGGAAATCTCTGCAACGCAGTCTCTGCAGCAACATTTGCAGCAACCTTATGGCAAGAGAAACCTTGCACCGTGTCAGAAACATCAGAGCTCTCAGAAGCATGTCTCACAACGGATTAAATAGCATTTAATGCTATCTCTAAACGGTGGTATTTCAACGGATTGAAGTTTGGGTATAAATACCCCTCCATGAAGACCATTAAATAGAGAGCGTAGTGAAAAAGAAAAAATTAAGTATACAAGAAAGCCCAGAGAAACATCACGCTGCAAGTTTTTTACTCTGTAAAAACTCTCTGATAAAATTCGTTGTACACATTTGTATATCCTGAGCATACCTCAGATTTTATTGTACATTGTATTGGTTTGAGCTTCAAACTCGTATAGTTTAAAAGCTTAAACTCCTTTCTTTGTAAACCTTGTTTAGAGCCTGGAGAGGCTTGGTTGATAAAAGAATACTTGGTTGTAGAGCCTGGAGAGGCTTGGTTGATAAAAGAATACTTGGTTGTAGAGCCTGGAGAGGCTTGACTGCAAAAGAATACTTGGGTGTAGAGCCTGAAGAGGCTTGACTGTAAAAGAATACTTGTAATCTTGAAAGATTAAAGAAAATCCAAGTGCTAGTTGGCATTGGGACTTGACGTAGCTCACAGTGGTAGTGAGTGAACCAGGATAAATTACTTGGCTAAGTTTTCTTACCCTTATCTCTTGTCAATTCTTTTTATACTAATCAAGGGGTTAGAGTAATTAATCTGATATTTTATAAAGGCACAAAACATCTTTTAAAATCAGTATTTTTAGGCCGTCTGAAAACTTCAGACAGTCCTTTAAGAGCCTGTCTGAAATCGTGTTTTTAACACCTGTTTGCGAAAAGCTTTCTAAAATATTCAGAAACACTATTCAACCCCCCTTCTAGTGTTTCCCTGTGTTC
The DNA here is from genome assembly GCA_026901365.1 of Sesbania bispinosa. Lineage (NCBI taxonomy): Eukaryota > Viridiplantae > Streptophyta > Magnoliopsida > Fabales > Fabaceae > Sesbania > Sesbania bispinosa. The sequence goes on from QLOH01000014.1 coordinate 242,793, forward strand.
CTACAGTTGGTACCAGAGCTCTACTCAGGGTTGAAGCACCTAACAAGTGTTTGAGGACTGAAAGATCCAAATGGAAGCTTCTAACAGCAACAGGCAATACATCACAGAAGGAGCCTCTATCACAAGACCCCCAGCATTCAATGGAGTGGATTACCACTACTGGAGAGATCGTATGAAGTTGTTCATTGAGAGCAACAACATTGATGTTTGGGATGTGGTCACTGATGGAGACTATGTGCCTATGCAAAATGGTCTGCCTATACCTAAGACTGAATGGACCTTGGAGCAGAAGACTAGAGTCCAGATGAACGCTAAAGCCAAACTCTATCTGATATGTTCCTTGAATAAATCAGAATATGAGAAGGTCCATGGATGCACTTCTGCCAAGGAGATTTGGGATACTCTTGCAGCAGCCCATGAAGGGACTGAAACTGTCAAGCAATCCAAAATCAGCATGCTTATACATCAGTATGAGATGTTTAAGATGGAAGAAACTGAAACTATTGACCAAATGTTTGGGAGGTTTCAGACCATAACCAATGGACTCAGGTCCTTAGGAAGAACCTATGAATCTGGAGACAACAACAGGAAGATTCTAAGAAGTCTACCTAAGTCCTGGAGACCCAAAGTCACTGCCATTCAAGAGGCAAGAGATTTGAACTCTCTGAGAATGGAAGAACTGTTGGGATCTCTCAAAGTCCATGAACTTGAGCTTGGAGAAGATGACAACAAGAAGAAGTCTCTAGCTCTAAACTCCAAGGCCAAACAGTCTAGGCATGGCAGCATGAAGGCTATGCAAGCTGAGGAAACTTCAGAAGCAGATGAAGATTCTGAAGACAGCTCAGAAGATGAAAATGATCTTGCTCTTTTAAGCAGAAAGATCAAGAGAATGTTGCAGAACAGAGGAAAGTTCAGAAAGAACCAACCTTCATCATCCAAATCAGGTAAGACAGGTAAAGAGTCTAACTCTGATAAAATTACTTTGCTTTGAATGTAAGCAACCAGGACATATGAAGGCTGATTGCCCAAGACTGAAGAAAAACAACTTCAAGAAGAAGAAGTTTTTCAAAAAGAAGAAAGGTCTTATGGCAACATGGGAAGACCTTGATGAATCAACCTCAGAAGAAGAAGAAGACACTTCAGAAGAGGCAAATCTGTGTCTCATGGCTAGTCTACCATCCTCAGACAGCTCTGAAGCTGAGGTATTTCCTCTTACTCTACAAGAGATGTATGATGATCTGGTGGAAAGTTCTCAAGAACTTTTCCAAGAGTATAAGAATCTATCCAAAGCCCACACAGAAATGTGTAACAAATATGAGGCACTTGAGATAGAACATATTATGCTCAAAGAAAAAGTTCTTGAGACTAAAAACTGCAGTTCACAAGCTGTGTCTGAAGAAAATGAGAAACTTCAGAAGCAGGTTGTGGAACTGACAAAAGATCTGGCCAAATTTGTCAAAGGAACTAAAAATCTGAATATAATGCTTGGAAATCAAAGGCATTCCCTTGACAAAACTGGACTAGGCTTTTGTGATCATAACTTGTCTGAACCTCCTACTGTCTTAAATTTTTCTAAAAAGAAGGTTACTGGGTGTTCTCACTGTGGTAAGCCTGGACACAATGTGGCTCAGTGCAAACACAAGAGAAAGACAAGGCCCAAAGCTAACAAGAAAGGACCCAAAAGAATATGGGTACCTAAAAACTTAATTATTCCTGTTGCAGATGTGTTTAACAGGACAAAGGAGACCCCACAAATGGTACCTGGACAGTGGGTGCTCGCGACACATGACAGGAGAAAGGTCTTTGTTCCAAAACCTTAGACCTAGAGCTGGTGGAGTGGTCACCTTTGGTGGAAATCAGCAAGGGAAGATCATTGGAATAGGGACTGTAGGTATATCTCCTTCATCCCTTATTAAAAATGTACTCCTAGTGGAGGGACTACAACATAATTTACTGAGCATAAGTCAATTATGTGACAGTGGTTATGTGGTATCCTTTACTAAGGAAGGATGCATAGTCAAAGACTCCTCTGAGCAAATCCTCTTTACTGCTAAGAGACACAGCAATGTGTACAAAATTGATCTAGAGGATCTAGCAAGTCAAAATGTAAAGTGTTTCATTTCTGTTGAAGATGAAAAACAGATTTGGCATCAAAGACTTGGGCATGCCAGCTTGAGATTAATCTCAAGATTAGCAAAACACAATCTTGTTAAAGGATTGCCCAAGCTTTCATACAAATCTGACATTTTATGTGAAAGCTGTCTGAAAGGGAAACAAACAAGACACTCTTTTAAGAGTAAGATGTTGTTTCAACTAGCAGACCACTAGAACTTTTACACATTGACTTGTTTGGTCCTATTAGAACAGAAAGTCTTAGTGGTAAGAAATATGGTTTGGTCATTGTTGATGACTATTCTAGATTTACTTGGGTGTTATTCCTAAGAAGCAAGGATGAGACTTTTAGGAATTTCACAATATTCTGCAAGAAGGTACAGAATGAGAAAGGATTCTGTATTTCTGTTATCAGAAGTGATCATGGTGGAGAGTTTGAGAATGCAAACTTTCAAATGTTCTGTGATGAGAATGGGATCTCACACAATTTCTCTGTGGCTAGAACACCTCAACAGAATGGGGTTGTTGAGAGAAAGAACAGAAGTTTGCAAGAGATGGCAAGGACCATGCTCAACTCATGCAGCTTACCAAGAACCTTCTGGGCAGAAGCTGTTAGCACAGCATGTTACCTTCAAAACAGAATATTGGTAAGACCAATTCTGAAAAAGACTGCCTATGAACTGTGGAAAGGAAGAAAACCCAACATATCATATTTCCACACCTTTGGATGTGAATGTTTTATACTCAACACCAAGGATGATCTTGGAAAATTTGATGCAAAGTCTGATAAAGGATTTTTCATTGGATATTCTGAAACATCTAAAGCCTATAGAGTGTATAACTCTAGAACTTTAACTGTTGAAGAAACTATTCATGTTAAATTCAATGATAACAAAGAGACTGATAGGGAACTATCAGATCTAGAGGATGATTTTGCAGGAATGGAGCTGAATGACCACAGCAGCTCGAAGGATGAGCAGCTGTCTGAAGTACCTACTGTTACTAAACCTCTTCAGACAAATGTTGAGTCTCAGACAGAACAAACAGATGTGATACCTCCTCAGAAACCTGATTGGAAATACAAATCACATCATCCTAAAGAGCAAATCATTGGCAGCACTTCAGAAGGAGTTAAGACAAGATCAAAATTCAAGATTCTGAATTCTCTTGCTCTCCTATCTGAAATAGAGCCAAGGAACATTGATGAAGCTCTGCATGATGAAGGGTGGATCCTAGCCATGCAAGAAGAGCTGAATCAGTTTGCTAGGAGTGATGTCTGGACCCTTGTTCCTAAACCCCATGGGAAAACTATTATTGGAACCAAATGGGTGTTCAGAAACAAGCTGTCTGAAGAAGGCAAGGTAGTCAGAAACAAGGCAAGATTAGTTGCTCAAGGATACAACCAGCAAGAAGGTATTGATTTCACTGAAACCTTTGCCCCAGTGGCCAGGTTAGAAGCAATTAGAATTCTTTTATCTTATGCTGTAAATAATGGCATCAAGCTATATCAAATGGATGTTAAAAGTGCCTTCCTCAATGGTCTCATTGAAGAAGAAGTCTTTGTTAGACAACCCCCTGGTTTTGAAGATATTGCCTTTCCTGAACATGTTTTCAAACTCAAAAAGGCTCTCTATGGTCTGAAACAAGCCCCAAGAGCTTGGTATGACAGATTGAGCAGTTTTCTAATCTCAAATGGTTTTGAAAGAGGAAAAGTGGACACAACTCTTTTTAGAAAACAGTCTAACAAAGATCTTATACTTGTTCAGATATATGTTGATGACATTATCTTTGGTTCAACTGACTCTTCATTATGCAAGGAGTTTTCAGAGTTAATGCAATCAGAATTTGAAATGAGTTTAATGGGTGAACTAAAATTTTTCTTAGGACTTCAGATTAAGCAAGATTCTGACTGTATATGGATCCATCAAGAAAAATATACAAAGGAAATGCTTAAGAAGTTTAACTTACATGATTGCAAACCCATGTCAACTCCAATGCATCCCTCTGCATCTTTAAATAAAGATGAGAAGGAAGAACCAGTGAATCAAACTTTGTATAGAGGAATGATTGGATCATTACTATATCTAACAGCAAGCAGACCTGACATAATGTTCAGTGTATGTCTGTGTGCTAGATTTCAATCTGATCCAAGGAGTACTCACTACAAAGCTGTAAAAAGAATTTTCAGATATCTTAAAGGTACTACTAATCTTGGTCTGTGCTATAAGAAAAGTAAGGATTGCAGGTTAATAGGTTACTGTGATGCTGATTTTGCTGGAGACAGAATTGAAAGAAAAAGCACTAGTGGTGGATGTCATTTCTTTGGAGAAAATATGATTAGCTGGTCAAGCAAAAGGCAAAGTACAATTGCCTTATCAACAGCTGAAGCAGAATACATCTCAGCAGCCAGTTGTTGCTCACAACTGTTATGGGTGAAGTATCAGTTAGAAGATTTTAACATTACTATATCTGCTATACCTGTTTTGTGTGATAATACAAGTGCTATTAATTTGTCTAAAAATCCCATTCAACATTCTAGGGCTAAACATATAGAAATAAAACATCATTTCATTAGAGACTATGTTCAGAAAGGTATTTTTGATATTCAGTTTATTGATACAGAGCATCAATGGGCTGATATATTCACAAAACCTCTGACTGAAGATAGATTTAAGTTCATTAGAAATAATCTGAACATACATGCATTTTGAATGTGTGTGATCTGATCTGTCAAAATGATGTATCTGAAATTTCAGCTTGTCTGAAACAAGTGACTTGTCTGAAATTTTGGGTTGTCTGAAATCTATATGGGTGTCTGAAATCTGTCACTTGTCTGAAGTAAACAAATGACGTGGCTTTATGAGACGGTTTAATTCCATTTATTTTGTCTCTTCCACTTCGCACGTTTTCCTATGTCTGCAGCAGCCAGTACATGCCATCATTGCTTTATGGATCTATAAATACAGAAGCTAGTGGGTCACAGAATTTCACCGTTCACTATTCTGTAGTCATCTCTTGAGATCCTTCTTCTACAAGCAATTCTTTTTCTCTCTCAAGTTCTTCAGAAAACTCTTCAATGGCTCCTAAGAAATCTGCTGGAAGCAACATCGTGAAGACTAAGGGTGTAGTTCTGGAGGATCTTCAATCTCTGGGAATGGACTTGTTTGCTGAGTTCGATGCAGCTGGGTGGACTCCGTATTTCAATCACAACTTGACACAGTGGCATGAGCAAAGTGTGCTGGATTTCTGGGCTACTGCCAGAGGAATACCCAATCCTCAGGGTATCTACACTAGCATCAAGGCCACAGTACGTGGTGTTCCTGTCTTTGTTGATGAAGATATCCTTGCTCACATCTGTGAGGTCAGGACTGAAGGAGTTGTATTCACTCCTGGCTGGGAAGCAAGAAATGGAGGACAGAAGCAGTTCACAGAGTTTCTGTATGGCACCTCTGAACCAGTAAGCTTGGATGCAAAGCATATGTCAGACAAGGCTAGGGTTTTGCATGCCATCTTAGGGTGCTCTATAATCCCTAAGAATGGAAGCAGAAACCATGTTTCTGAGTTGGAGAGATTTTGTCTGATTCACCTACTGCAGAAGAAGAAGGTGAACCTCCCCAACATCATAATGTACCACATGCAGAAGCGTCTCAGAGACTCTGCTGGGAGCTTCCCTCACAATACCATCATCACCAAGATCTTGCTGCATTTCAAAGTCCCCATTGAGAGGCTTTTTGATCGCCTTTCACAACCTGTGTTTGGTGAATCAAACCTCAAGAGCATGGGAGTGAAGCTGACTCCAAGACCTCCCTCTCCGTCCATGAAGGAGAGCCTTCTTCTTGAGAAAGCTGCAAGAAGGAAGACAACAATGGAGGTTCTTGAGAATGAACTCAGAGGAGACATAAGGAGGCATGAGTTCAAGCCATCAAAACCCTCTCCTCAAGGCAAAATTGAAGAAGCTACCTGTAAGGAGTGCTGCTAAGGTAGCATCTGCATCTGTGCAGAGTCAGGTGTCTGAACCTGTTCAGAAGGCATCACAAAGGCCATCTGAAATTGTGGGTCAGATGTCTGAACCTGTACAGACTCCACAACCTACTTCTGAAAATGGAAGGACAGGCTCAAGAGGCAGATGAAACTGATGCAGTTGTAGCTGAGCCATTGGCTGCATGCCCATCTGATCCTGAACTCATTCAGGTGGCAGCATTGGCTACTGCTCTAGAGCAGGAGGAGCTGGAGAAGAAAGCAGAACAAGAGAAGACTGATAGAGCTATTGCTATTGCTTCACAATTGGCCTATGCTGAAGATGATAGGCAAGCAACCATAGCTGAGGGAGCAAAGAAAAGGAAGAGGTCAAGTGCACCTCAGAGAAGGAGAACCAAAAGCAAGCTACTTCAGACTGCACCTGAACCTAGGGTGACTAGAAGTATTGCCTCTCAGCTGATAGCAGAAGATGAAGCTGAGAAGTATCAAAATTTTGTTAAAGCTCAACAGTATTTTAAAAGGAAAAGGGAAGAAAAACAAGCACAAAGGGAGAAGGAAGAAGCAAAGGCAAAAGAATCTGAGGTAACCAAGCCTCCCTACAAGAGAATTAAGGTGAGATTTGATAATGTAACTCCTTCACCACCCTCCTCACCAGAAAAAACAAACACCTCATCAACCTCTCACAACCTTCACCACAACCTTCACCACAACCCTATCACCTAAAACAACCATATTCACCTCTATCACAACCATCACCACCCTCCACAAACAGAAAACCTACCCTCTGAACCTTCCAAACCCTCTGAACCTACCTCACCACAACCTTCAGAGAATCAACTCTCTGAGCCTACCTTACCTTCCCCACAAACCCATGACCTTGCTCTGATACCACTCTTACCTTCATCACCTCCACCACCTACACCTTCTCTGGAAGAAGAGCTCTCTGCTGAAAAGAGCAAGTGCTTGCTGATGCTCTACAGTTATCTCTCTTCCTTCTGATCCCTGCTCACTGCCCAAGTTTAGTACCCTGTCTGAAGAGCTACAGTATTTCAGATCAGCACCTGCTGTATCCTTGCATCATGGCTTAATCAGGAAAACTGCTGCTTGAGTTAGAAATCAATACAGTGCTCTTTCAGGTGGATTAGAAAAGATCAGGAAGGGTTGTCCCTCCTGCACATATTTGGGCTCCCATCAATCCATTCTCAAATGATTCCCTTAGGCTGAATAATGATGAATGGAGCTTTGTGAGGCAGCTGAACACTGAGTCTGAGCTGTTTCAGAGGGATCTGCACAAGGGAGTTGGGATGAGAGGCTACAGGCCACCTAGAACTCGTTCAATCAGGCCAACCACTAAAATCTTAGTGAAACCTGATAGAATAGTTCCTAGGTATCCCTTACAGGAAGAGAAATTCAAAGGAGCTAAAATTTATTCAAAGAAAAACTCACCTCTGTCTGAAGTGATGAGTCCATCTAGAGTGGGAATCTTTACCAGAATTCATCAGAAACCAAGGAGGAGGCCTGGATCATCTACTTCAAGATTGGATGTGGTCCTCTTACTGGAAGATCAGAGAAGATGCTGGATCTTCTTCGGGATCAACTGGTCCTGATGCTGATTCTGATGTTGGACTTGGAAAGTCAACCAATGTCAAATATCACTATATGAGAGATCACTTTCCCCCACCTGCTGACTCTTTCAATGAAGATTGGGTTCTGCTGAATCCTATTGGCACCTTCTTTTGCCCTGTGTTCAGCCCATCTGAATACAGATTGCAGCCAGGATTTGGAGTGCTTAGATTTGTTTGCCCCTACATCCAGCTCATCTTCTATGAATCTGAGCAAGACTTGACTGAGGAAAATCTGAAGCTGAAGTCCAAAGTGAAGAAACTTGAAAAGAAGTGTGCTGATCAAGAGCAGAAGACTAAGCATCTAATTGCTCAACAAGAGCAGATTCTTCAAGAACAGCAGCTTATCAGATCTGGTCAGCAAGACTTGAAAACCTCAGTGGAAGCCGCAATAAACAAGGCCAAGGACGACTTGATTTCCTTTCTGACTGAGGCCTTGCTAAAGAAGAAAGATTAAAACTGTTAATTTTAGCCATTGTCTTTTGCTTATTTTCATGTTTCTGACAAGTGTCTGATTGTTTGTTTCTTTCTCTGAACATTCCCTAAATACAATCAGTGGCTTATCTCATAACTTTTTAGTTGATTGTTAATGCTATGATATAGGTTTTATCTGAAATTATTGCTCTGTTACTGTTTTGCTCTGATACTCCCTTTGATTGATGACAAAAGGGGGAGTATTAAAATCTAACAAAATCTGAATCTGAAGTGATTACAGGACTCAGGGGGAGTACAATGTTTTTCTGAGAAATCTGAACAAATGAGTGAAATATACCTTAAACAGATCCTGTTAAAGGATATTTCTATCTCAGGGGGAGCTTTCTTATTCTTAAAAAACTGATTACAGATTTGTACATTTTAACCAAATTTTTCATCATTAAAAAGGGGGAGAATGTTGAGTCTCAAAAATATCATAAGGTTGTTTATGATGTTTTAAGACAACTAGATTCCCAAAGTTTTAATGGTTGACAAATTTGACTTAAATTACTTATCATAGATACCACATGCTTTAATGCTTCATCTATGATTTCAGCAAGAGTCACTATGAGCCTACATAAAAGACTAAGTGTTGAAGCTGTCTGAAGAAGCAAACTCGTCTGAGGAGTTGAAGCTGTCTGAAAGTAGTTCAACCCGTCTGAAGTATCAGTGCCGTCTGAAGTCTCACTTATGACGTGGGCACCCTCTGCTGAAGCTTGTGAAGACTTTTCTGAACCTCTGCTGCACGTACCTTTTCAAACACGTTTATAGCAAGGAACACAGAGACCTTTCCTGGTGATTTTGAATTTCATACACCACTGAGGAAATCTCTGCAACGCAGTCCTCTACAGCAACATTTGCAGCAGCCTTATGGCAAGAGAAACCTTGCACCGTGTCAGAAACATCAGAGCTCTCAGAAGCAATGTCTCACAACGGATTAAAATAGCATTTAATGCCCTAAGTGGTATTTCACGGATTGAAGTTTGGGTATAAATACCCCTCCATGAAGACCATTAAATAGAGAGCGTAGTGAAAAAGAAAAAAATTAAGTATACAAGAAAGCCCAGAGAAACATCACGCTGCAAGTTTTTACTCTGTAAAAACTCTCTGATAAAATTCTTGTACACATTTGTATATCCTGAGCATACCTCAGATTTATTGTACATTGTATTGGTTTGAAGCTTCAAAACTCGTATAGTTTAAAAGCTTAAAACTCCTTTCTTGTAAACCTTGTTTAGAGCCTGGAGAGGCTTGGTTGATAAAAGAATACTGGTTGTAGAGCCTGGAGAGGCTTGGTTGATAAAAGAATACTTGGTTATAGAGCCTGGGAGGCTTGGTTGATAAAAGAAGGCCTGGAGAGGCCTTGGTGATAAAAGGAATACTTGGGTTGTTGAGCCTGGAGAGGCTTGACTGCAAAAGAATACTTGGGTGTAAGGCCTGAAGAAGGCTTGAACTGTAAAAGAATACTTTTAATCTTGAAAGATTAAAAGAAAATCAAGTGCTAGTTGACATTGGGACTGGACGTAGCTCACAGTGGTAAGTGAGTGAACTAGGATAAATTACTTGGCTAGTTTCTTACCCTTATCTCTTGTCAATTCTTTTATACTAATCAAGGGGTTAGAGTAATTAATCTGATATTTATAAAGGCACAAAAACAATCTTTTAAAAATCAGTATTTTAGGCCGTCTGAAAACTTCAGACAGTCCTTTAAGAGCCTGTCTGAATCGTGTTTTAACACCTGTTTGCGAAAAGCTTTCTAAAATATTCAGAAACACTATTCACCCCCCTTCTAGTGTTTCCCTGTGTTCCTACAAGAACAACCTCATTCAAACAGTCATAAGGCTGCCCAGAAGGAACGACTGAATTGATTCAAATTTTGCTTTGGGATAAAGCAATGGCAAGACTCAAAAGGGCTTTTGGAATTTGGAGAGAACGGGAACAGAAGACAAAACCAGAGAGCCAAAGCATTAAGAAAGCTATGTGTTCAGTTCGAACACTGGACCAACAACTTTATTGTTATTTTGAATGAAAAGAGCATGGGTGAATTTGGTCGCAGTTTGGCTCTGAGGTCTTGTCTATTACAAAAATCTGAAGGGATAAAAACATCACCCTCAGGCTTAACACCTGCTATGGCAGCTAAATCAAAAAAGAGTGGGTGTGATAATACCATAAGGTAAGTGAAAACTATGAGTGTTTCTATCCTAAAAGAAACATGCAGTTATTAAGAGTACAGGATCATATGAAAACTCATATTTACTTAACTGAATCAATCGAAATTCCCGAGTTTTTTCCAATGATTCCCTTTACTACTCTCAATTTTATCTAACCAGTCTAAATAAGCCCGTTTCTTAACAGGAGGAACGGTTTCTAAAAATAGAGGGTAGATTGTTAAGAAAATCTGTTCAAATGGGATCTTGAAAAGCAAGAAGCTTTTCTTCAGGAGGACAAGGGAAGAAACTAGTGTACCTATTGAGTCTTGTTGGTTGAAAATAAGGCCCCAGAAAACAATAGTCTTGTTTTGAATGGTGAAAGGTATGAGAGATTGATTTGTCCGTATAGGAAGACGCTCAGAATCTTCCTCTGGTTCAGGAACATAATTGATGTTGTCCAAGCCCACCAGTTCCATTGATAAAAGCCTTGGGATTGGCTCAGAACGTTCAGAAGTGCCTTGAGAAGCCATTTCAAGATTCCTGAAATGTTTAAGAAATTAGAAATTGAAGTTGAAGACTTAGTCAGAGAAAGACATGTCAGGGAGGAATAGAACAATCCTCAAAGAATTGAAAGATTCAAAGAGAAAAGTGTTCATTTGTGAGAAAGACAGTTCATTCAACAGATTAACAACAATGATTGAATGAAAATGGTTTCTTGAGTACAAGATTCAGCATTTAGGGCAAAAGATTTTAGTTGCTCAAAGAGTAAATGTTCTTTGCAATGTCAGAAAAGGCTACAGTGAAAGGTGTGACTAAGATCAAGAATGAAAATAAAATGGAGTTTGTGAAGTCTTACCTTGAAAAGATGAAGCTTGGAGTTGCAGACATCAAAACGGAAAAGCAATGTGAAGAGGACGATGAACAGTAGAACGCGCGAGCAGAAAGAGAAAAGAAGCTTGCTTGCAGTTGTGAGGCAAAAGGAAAACGTGAAGCTATTGGTAACTATTCATATTCCTTTATATAGTTGGGAGTGAGTGGGCTCAGTCAGTTACATAAAAGTTTTTTAATAAAAGTGGCGCGCAGTAATGAGCTAATAATAAAAAAAGCTGTTGCTGCCAGTTTTGGAACTATTCAAAACAAAGATGAATGTTGAATTGAAAGAAGCTATGTTTTTCAATGATTTCCTCATGAATTATTAAAATATTAGTTTCTCCTGAAGTTTGTATATTCCTCGAAACTAATATTTTAAGGGGGCATCTATTGGGGAGAAATTTACAAAATTTTACTAAGTTATTACAATAATGGTATCTTCGATTTCGATGTATACAATGAAAGATTTGAAAAGCTTATTGGGAATCGAAAGACTCTAACTTAGTGAAGTTTGGATTTATATTTTGAATTCGAAATGTAAGGCATCCTGTTATATGTATTTAAAAAGAATACAAGTTTCTGATTAAGTGCCTATTCGAATTCGAAAAGTATTTTGAATGCAAAGGAGAGGAAAATGAGTTCTATATTAGAAAGTCTGAAGTATAAAGAGATAACGAAATACTTCTTCTATTCATGTACAAATGGTGTTCGAATTACATTACAGATTCGAATTGGAAAATACAAAAGAAATACAAAAAAGTACATGAAGTTAAAATCTATTCTAAATCTTCAGAGAACTTGACTCCTGTGTTCCTGGGTCTTCAGGGAACTTGACTCTGTCTCCCTGTTCTTCATCTGACCCTACCTGTCCTTCATTTGACCCTCCTTGTCCTTCTTCTTCTTCCATAGGCTTTGATTGAACCAACAGGGCAATGGCATTGTGCAGCTATGATCAAATGACCCCGCGATTCAATTCAAAAGTGAGAAAGATGGGGTGAAGGCGAATTGAAATAAAATTTGGCTATTACGTTCAACCCAAGAAAATCCCTATAAAGGATTGAAGAAGCTTATAGCTTTGGCTATTCCGTCAACCTCATCAAAGATGAAATCAAGATAGATCAGGTTGGACGCAATAGCCAAAGGAAGAAACTTCTTCATTTTGAACAAAGAAAGAAATAAAGAAGAACGTCAAAGCCAAGGAGTATTTATACTAATAGGATTGGACGGTGGCATCAATGTGCTTGCAGAATGGTCCAATCAGTTTCAAGGTCAAATGCACGTGTGGTCGGTGGTCAAGTTCAACATTGAATGGACTAATCAGGATTTTAAACACGTGAAACTTAAGGAAAATTAATCAGTCAATATTTGGTTAAGTTTTCCTGATATAAGTTGATAGTTAATCAAAATTGAAATCAAGTTCGAATTTGAAAAGAAGTCCAATAACTTAGCAGAATTCACGAAGGCAGAAGCAGTTACTGGAAGTCATTTCGAAGGAAATTTGAATTTCAAATGGAGCGGTTATTGGAAGATTGTTCAGAGAGCGTTCAAATTTCAAATAAGCAGTTAGTGAACGTTGCTGTTTGAAGACAGGTGTCAAAATCTCAAGCAGTCAGTTATTGAGAGATTGAAGATGGTTGCTGATTTGAACGCATGGCATACTTAGAAATTTGACACGTAATCTAGGCTTGTAAACGTGTCAAAAATCTAGTTAAGTGTCTGTTAGGATAGAAGTCTATAAATAGGTCAAATCTGATGTAACAAAGGTTGGATTTTCATTTACTGAAAATTCTCTGAAACACCCAAACGTCTAATATCGAAAACGACTCAGTGGTTTACTAAGAAGAGTGCCCAGTATGTGTATCCATACCAACTTTCAATTAATATCATTTAACATTCTACCATTTTCTTTTCTTTGATTTACATTTCTGTTCTTTACATTCCTGCAATTTTTCTTTTCTTTGTTACTTTCTGCATTTACTTTTCTGCAAGTTTTTCTTTTCTTTTATTTAAATTCTGCACTTTCAATTCCTGTACTTTGTCCTTTAAATCTTCATCTCTTTGAAATTCTGTTTATTCTTCAAAACTGATTTCGAAATTATTTTCTTTTAGAAAACAAATGATTCAAAATTCTTTTATTCTTTGAATACAATTTTCTGAGTAAACCTGATTTTAAAAAGAACCTTTAGAAGATTCAGATTCTGGTCCCAGATTGTACTTTAAGAATCAGAGAGTTTTTTATTTCAATTTAAAATTTTCACAACAAACACATGTACAACCAAGGTTCTCTCACCCAGCCCACTCATAATAGGAGAATTGAAATCCCAAACTACCTATTTGCACTATACCAAACCCAAGACCTAATTTGAATTAGTTCTAAAACAGATACATCACAAGGATTATTCCTTCTAAATAAGATACTATTTCTGTGGAGCCAAATTGACCATATTGTTGCAAACCATACAACACACCAAACAATTTTTGCATTCCTACAAGAAATAATACCTAAGTGTTGATAAAAGTGATCTTTACACCTAGTTGTTAGTAGAGATGTCAACAAAGCGGGACGGGACGGAGGTAGGTAGTGCACTACTGGTATCCATACCCGATAAAATTAATGGGTATCCATATGGGTAGAGGGTATTCACCGGGTATCTATTGATGTTTAAGAAGTTAAATTTTGTAAAAAGAAAGAGAGAAAATATTGTTATATAATATATTATAATATCATAGTGTATATGTATATATAATCATTATATATTACTATTACGTGTTAATATATTAAAGATGTCATTATAAAATAATATAAAATAAATTATATCTCATCATAAAATAATAAAAAAATTCTAATATTTAAATATATTTAATAGAAAAATATGTTTTAATAAGTATGCGGGTACCCGTGGGGCAGGTAGTATAATATTCGTTCCCACTCATTATATAAATATGCGGGTACCTATTGCGATATATCCACAGGTACGGGTTTTTTTATCAATCCCTAGTTAGACAGCACTAATTGAACTCCTAACCATCTATAACAAGCTGCACCAAATTGAATAGGAGAAACCACAAGAAAAAAAAATGCTCCAATGTTTCATCTTGACACTTACATAAGAGGCAACTACATTGGGAAATAGATCCTCTCCATTTACTGGATAGTTCCAGTAGGAGAGAGATAGAAACATACTGTGACACCCTTCTACCCCCGAACTCTTATATAATTAATAAATCGAAATAATCGAAAAGGTAATGTCCCACAACGGGTAAAAAGGTTCACATAACTCCTTATTAATACTTCATCGTTTCAAAACAACTCAATTAAAATAAGGAATAGAACTCAAAAGGTTTTCAAAATACTCAAGCAGCGGAATCTCCAAACTATCAATAATAAAACATCCTACTCGCCATGTAAGGCATTTAAAAATGTTTACAACAATCCCTCCTATCTAGAACATAAAGAAAAGAACCCCCAATAATATGCCCTGATGTCACATGTACCAGAGCAACATTCCCTTTAATCAAAACTCGACACCAGTTGTGTCTCCATCCTCACCTGTAAAATAACCACAGTGTAACGGTGAGGAAAAGAATACTACTCATACATACACATAGGAGGCTACCCTATCCTCACCCTCATATAGACAACATCAACATTAATCACACCATATACTCAAACATCACATAATTCATCAGATAATATCACCTATAATTCATCATATAACAAACAACAATATCATCATATAATTCTCCCATCCTCATTCACCAAATAATTCGCCTACTCTATTCTCAGCGCCTATTACTCATTTCCTCATCACAAAATCATACATCATCATATAACTCATTTTTATATCAGCATATATAAGACATATTCATCCATCATCATATACACCAACAACATCATCAATATCACCATAATCATCATAGTCACCAATATCATCATAATCATCATTCACCTCCCTGGGTTGTACTTCACCCCACTCTAGGCTTTTACACCTCAGGTACCATATTCAATATTATCATAATCATTACTCACCTCCCTGAGTTATACTCAGGTACCATAATCACCTCCCCGAGTTAGACTCAGGTACAACATTCACCTCCCTGAGCTACACTTCACCCCTCACTGGGCTTGTGTATCTCAAGTACAACCATCTCCCTGAGTTACACCCCACCCCTCACTGGGCTTGTGTATCTCAGGTATAACATCATATATACTCAAGTATCATCTACATCATAAAGTTAATTAAATCATCATCACCATCATCATCATAAAATTAATTATATCATCATCATCATAAAGTGATATACATCATCATCATCAACATCATCATATAAATCATCGTTTCATCATCCAATATTATCATCATAAATTATCATAAGCATCCTCAGACATCATCAATCATCATCATCATAATCATTATAAAGCATCACCATACACTTAATACATCAATACCTCATCATTATCATCATACATCGCAGTAGTATAAACATCTATCATCAAGGACATAATCATATCTTCATAGTCACACCACAATCATCACATAAACAACACTCTCATACACAATTTGACCTGGTAATCGATTACCAAACAACTGTAATCGATTACCAGAGGCGATTCCTCAATTTTGGAGTCTTCAAGTTTTAAGCTTAATGACCTTGATACACTAATTTGGAAATATCTAGAGTTTTAGGTGTCCAATTAAGATAATTACACTTCTATAAAAAGTTAAGATGCGTGGCTTCAGTTTGATATATTATATGATAGGGTTCCGAGTTCATTTGCACCCTTAACAGACACATTCTTTCCCAGGCGAGAAAGCTGTCAAAACAGAATCTGCGAGTTGCGCCCCAACCTGCGTTGTAGCGCAACCTGCAGCGTAGATTCCAGAGAGTTCACGCTTCAACTTGCGCTGTAGCGCAAGTTGCAGCGCAAGTTACGTAAAACGCGATAGCACATCGTTTTTGCCCCTTTTTCTTTCCTTCTTCAATCCCTACTCAATCCTCATTGTTTATACTTCGATCCAACACGTTTTTATTAAAAAAAATCAATGAAATAATCAATCTTAAACACGATTATACAATTATTCAATCAAAATCCCAAATCATCAAACCCTTATTTACCCATTTCGCTATTTTCACTATCTTCTTCAATGTCATTCAAGAATTCATCAAGATTCATAAAATCAGTCATCAATCAATAGTTTTCATCATACCATACTCAACATATACATATATTAAGTCAAATTTAAAATCTTAGAGGTTTTCATCATACCATACTCAACATATACATATATTAAGTCGAATTTAAAACCTTAGAGGGTCTTATGGTTGCCCTTACTACCCAAACACTCCCATATGCACATACAAGCAGCACCCTCTCCCCCACCGTACCTTGAAGTGAAGATCGAACAACAACAGTACTTGATTCTCAATGATTATTCTGCAGCAACCCCTTCTTGAGACGTCGTTTCTCCTCTCCTTAGCGTTTCGCTCTCTGACGATTATACGAATAAGGATTAGGGTGAACTGAGAACCCCTCCTTAAATAAATACTTAATTGGGCTAGGCCCACTCTCAACCCACTTATTCTATTTATTATTCTTATTGTTTATTAAATAACCTTATGGATAAAACTACTCATAATATTAATCCTGTTATTTATTATTTCTTCTACTTTATTAATTTAATTTAATTTTATTTTACTTAATAAAATTCAGGATGTTACACATACCCCATTTGGGCCCCACACAACTATGTGGGGCCCACATGGGGTATGTTTCTATCTCTCTCCTACTGGAACTATCCAGTACTAGAGAGAAATGGAACCCACTACATTGTTGGGCACCTGGTAAAACATTTCTTTTTCGCAAGTTCACTAGAGTTGGTATACTATCCAGAGTTAGTTTCCACATCCAAATACAGATACTTTAAATTAGGAAGCATTGTACTCAGGTACAGATTGAGAGGGGAAGCATAGGAGGCATTGTACTCAGGTACGGAGGGGGGGAGCATGGGGCTTCCCCCTCCCTCACTATATATTACATACATATTATATAAAAAAAATATTAACAATATAAATTTAATTTTGTAATCATTGAAAAAAATAAATAAAATGAGTGTAATACATTTAATTTTGTAATATAAATTTTATTTAATATTTATTATTGAAATTTATTCTTTTGAGTGATTTCTATCAAAAAATTATTTGATGCATATGTTATTATTCATAAATTTTATAACATGAATGTACTATATATATAATTTAAATAAAAAATATGATGAATTTGATTACTATTTAATATTTATTATTAAAAAAATCCCGCCCCCTTCATGTGAACCCTGGATTCGTCCCTGATTATACACCTCCAAAATTTGCTAAAAAAAATGTTGTCTCCAACTCCAGCCTCTTTTAAGATAATTTTAATTTGTAAGTTGAGTTGACTTAATATAATCTAGAAGATTCTCCCTTCCAATTCTAGCCATCTCCACCTCTTGTTTAGGTGAAATTGAGTTATTGTCCTGCAGAAAATTATCATACAGATTCTTTTCCCAATAAATAAACCTCCTTCTCCACCTTAGCCCTTCTTCTCCACCTTAACCTCGATCCCCTTAAGATAATTTTGTAAGGAAATTTTAGGTGGGGTTGATAAATGAGATTATGGATTGGGTTAAAAGCTAGAATAAGGCGGGGTACGCTTGTACCCTTATTAAGATTTTTGTTGACTGATTTAAAAAAAGGCCGAACAAGATTATATATATATATATATAAATATAATTCTAGCTAATTAAATCTATTATACTTTATATTATTCTATATTTTTATTAATAGAATAAAATATAATAAGTTGTCATATTGTACTATAAAATAACAAAAACTGATACATTATAATGAAAATAAAATAAATATATTAATTGTAACAATCAACAAATATTAAAAATAAATATTTTAATATATATATATGTGTGTGTAGGCGCGCAATATTAACCTTAAAATGGATACTAATAACTAATGTACTCATGTAGTATAAGATTTATCACTTATAATTTTGTCAATTATAAAAAGTGAATAATAAAATAAAAAAATTGGGCCAACAGGCTGGTTCTACCTATCAAAATTCAAATTGGAATGGACTAGGTTGAGCCAAAATTGATTCTGACTTAAAATTTCACAGCCCAACTCAACTTATATATCAAGCTAAACAATCAGTCCTTCAGACTGACTGGCCTATTTTTACACCCTACACCACAAAATTTTAGAGAAGCACAATTATAGAGAAAAATTATTTAGATTGTAAAACATAACAAAGGGTGATGTGTTATTATGGGACCAGGGCATAGCTAGGATTTTTTCTTTGGGGATCGAAATAAAATACTTCATCCAATCCTTTTTACTTGATTTTTTTAATAACTTTATTTGGTCCCTTTTCTAAGTCTCTTTATAAAGTTTTAGAAGTATTTATTTTTTTCTTTACCCCTTATATTTATTGAACAATTTTAGTTTAGTTAATGTGGGGGAATTAAATAGATCGAGTTTAATTTACAATAAGGGTATCTATAAAAAATTACAATAAAGGGGTAATATTACAAAATTTACAAAATATTTTGGGGGCTAAAATAATTGTTCATAAAATATTTTATGTGAAATATGTATAATTAATAAAAAGATTGAAAAAATTTGGCCATGTGACCCCTGCCAGCCCCTATATAGGACCCACTTAAGAATGATAAAAATGAAAAGGAAAGTAGCACCATTTGAGATTTTCTGACAATAACTGTAATTTCCCCCATTAAATCAACGTTAACTAAAGGTCCTCCAAGAGTCATCTTTAATTTGTCAGCCATATTGCTAAAATTGATATTTAAATGTTTACTTAAAGAAAAAAATTTTAATTTTTAACTTACTAGTAATTATAAAAATGACATTTTTTAATATTTATAAAGAAAATAACAAAGATATTATTTTTCATTTCCTATATAATTTTAAAATGTAAATAAATATAAAAAATATCTTCTCAAAACCAAACAAGTTATAAAATTAGAGTCTAATTAAAATAGTTGGAGTATATTTGTAAGTTGAAAAATAATGAAAAAGGTTTTGAAAACAACCATTCGGCCATTCCCACCCGTGTATCGATGAGTGTACCTCTTTCTTTTTCTAACATATAAAATTCTCCCATTCCTTCCCATTTCTTCTATTCTTATCCAAACTCCCAAACACATTAGTAAAAACTATACAATTGCAACAATTCCGAGTTCTCTTCATTTTTTATTTTATTAATTTATGTTTTCTCTATTCATATACTTTAAGGGCGGCTAATCAATGAGTGTTTATAATGGTGTCCAATTTGAGTTTATAGTTAATTATATAATAAAGAAATTATTAACATAAACAATGATCCTGTAGGAATGAGAGGGTACGTGTCAATACATCTAAATTCTTATTCCAAGTTGTATATGTCAATACATCCAAATTCCTATTCCATTTTGTTCGTGGTCAGTCCCTATATATCATCTGGAAAACATAATTTAGTTTCTGCTGCCATTTGCTCTATTTTCACTACAAATTGCTCTATATATGTTCCCACCTTGTTCTTTCCTCTGCAAATTGCTCTAACCAGACAATTTTGTGATTTGATTGGTTATGTATGATTAGGATTTGGACTATGACATTTTATTGTCATGGTTTGCTTTATTTTGAAATTATAATATTAAATTAATGGTATTATATTTTGATTAATCACCTTTTAATGATTTATGGTTTTTAATATTTTTTTTATATTAGATAAACTTTTACAAATTAATCTACGAGTCAAATCTATCTCGAATTTAACAATATATATTAACTACAAACATTTTCATGTATCTTTTGATGATCACCTTCAGTGCAAAGTAACCAATTTTTTTAGGTAGTTGACAACTTTTAAGGAATCATGAAAATATGATTATGGGTTAGTTATACATAAGAATGATAGTCAAGTTGGCCTGTTTGGTTTGCATTTTCATTTCCTGTTTCCATTTTCTGTTTCCTGTTTTCTGAAATTTTACAAAGAAAAAACTGGAAATGCTGGAAACAAAAATTTGCTGTTTTCAGCATTTCCAGTTTTTCCTTTATAAAATTTCAGAAAACAGAAAACAGAATGAAAACAGAAAATGAAAACAGAAAACGTTTCCTCAAACCATTCCCTAACCCCGCAAAACAAATGATAGCATGGCAAACCTGCGCCGCCGACCTATATCTATCTATCTATCAACTTCTAGCATGTTTGTTTTAAATTCTAGTTCAATAAAACTATGGTTTTAAAAATTGATTTTAAATCACTTCCGTCTAATGTATTTTGTAAAGCGTGCATTATTCATCTCAACTATTTCTAAAATCAATTATACTCAAACTGTAAACCAAAGGACCCAATCTATTGCGTCCGCCATTTGTTTTGTGTCATCATCATCACCAACCCCACTTCTTCCAATCACAAATTCATCCCATTTCGATCCATTGATCCAAAAAGAAATGGAAATAAACAAAAGAGAAGTGAAGGAGTTAACGTTGATTAGAGGGATTTTTCTCCATAACCCTTTCGGGAATCTGAACCATTCTAGCTAATTGAACATAAGATTATGATAACCAAATAGTTTGTCAAAAAGTGGTCTTTCTTTTACATGTTTTTATTTTAGAGTGATTTTGTTTAAGCTTTTTTTAAAAAAATCATTTTTAAGAATTTTTAGAATGCTTGTTTAAGTCTTTTATGTAATAATAAAATCTGGGGAAAATATATTTTTTATTAGTTTGAGAAGATATTTTGAGTAGCTTTTGAAAGAAAACTATAATTACAGCAGTCACCTTTTAAATTAATAAAAGGTATTTTTTTATAATATAACTAAATAAAAATAATTTTTGTTTTTACATAAAATCTATAAAAAATAAATCGTGTTTTATATGTAACTTTAATATCATTTTTATTTTAAATTTAATCAAATGGGCGGCCTAATTAAATTAATTAACATGTAATGATAGTAGTTACATTAAAGTTTAATTTTTTGATGCACACACATCAATATATATGGCTAGCTCAATTTGCTTTGTTTTTTCTGACCTTTTCAAAGGGAATTATCTATAAAGCGACAAAGACATGAAAATTAGATTGTTGAACTAAGTGGTCACGATACATGCGTCTAAAAAATAAATGCCTTAATAGGTTATACACGACACCTTGTTTAAAGTTCAGCCACTCAAGATGTATGAAAAGGAAAAGAACGGAGAGCTCGTTATTTTTCTCCATTTTTTAATTTTAATAAAGTAGACTATATTTTATTTTAGCCCACAAGCACATAAAAAAGAGTATCTATAATAATGGGAATAAAAGTAAATATGTATGAATTGAGAGGAACCCTAAAAAAAACAATATTTGCAATATATCCCAGGTCCTAACTTTAGAGGATACTTTCTTTTATAAATGAAGAGTAATATATGGTAAAATATGTTTTTTTATCCCATAAAATATATTTAATTTTATTTTTGGCCATGTAAAAATATTCTTTTTCTTTGTCATTACAAAATAAAAAATGTGCATTTTAATTTCAGTAACTAATTTTTATCCCCGTAAATCAAATACCTTCATTTTTATTTCAATTATTGTAAATATTTTTATTTTTTATTTTAGCTAGTTGTCACAAAATAGATGAATATTAAGACAGTACGGGTGAATCTTAATAATTTCTTATTTTGTGAGAAATAAAATAAAAATTATAAAAACAAAATTTAAATCGAGTGTATTTCATAGGAACAAAAAAAAATGATCTTAGACAATAATATATTAAAATGGAGAATAAAAAATATTCCAACTGTATCGTCCCAATACCCGGTCCATTACCGAATACTTTAGCATTTCCCATTGACGCCATTACGAGCTCATCGCCCTAGCCTACTAGGCCTCGTGCTCGGGGGGCTGTACCGCCCCAGTACTCGACCCACTACCGATCGAATACTCACATTAGTTAAGGACCGTTGTGAACCCATCGCCCTAGCCTACTAGGCCTCGTGCTTGGGGGGCTGTGTACCGCCCCAATACCCGACCCACTACCGAATACTCCCATCACTACTACAAAAACAACATTCTACGACGGCCATTCCACGACAGTTATCCTGTAACCGTCGTTAAAAGTGACGCGGTGGCATTTTTAAAATTTTATGTGTAACAAACAACGACGATTGTACAGGAACCATCGTGGAAAGTACACACAAACGACGGTTGTATAGGAACCGTCGTTGAAAGGTGTTCAGAAAAAACAAAGGGGTGTAGGAAGTAAGAAATAGGGTGCAGATAGCATAATTGTTTCAGGTGAAGGGGGTGTTAAAAGAACAAACGGGGGTGCAAAAGTGAAAAGGGAAACTACGACGATGGAGAACCGTCGTGGTTTGGCTAAGTATCCAGAAAAATAAAAAGAAGAAGGGGTGCAAGAAGTTAAAAAAGATGGTGCAGATAACATAATTGTTTCAAATGAGGGGGTGTTAAAAGAAGAAACCGAGGGTGCAGGTGCAAAATAGAGAAACTACGACGGTTATGAAGAGAACCGTCGTAGTTGCTCTTATATTACCCTAGGTCGCGCAGCGCCTCTCCCCCCATAGCGTCGCGCGATGTGAAGCTCTCTCTCTCTCTAAAGCTCCCCCCACACCGCCCGTCTCCCCCCACAGGGCCTCTACCCACCGTCCCCAGCCGTCCCTCTCTCCTTTCCCACTGCCCCTTTTTCCGCCGCTCCACCGTTCCCCCGCTCCTCCATCGTTATGTCGTTTCGCTCAAAGCCATGGCGATTCTGGTAGGTGGCGTTAGTCGTGTCAAGGAAGACAAGGAGGATTTGGACCTGAAGCTCGGTCGTGATTGTGTCGCGAAGCCGGGGAAGTTGGGATCGGTGGAATCTAGGGTTTCTGTTTTGCGATGCATATAGCAGTTGGTTGATTACTTAGTTTTTGTTTTCAGGAACGTGTAGCTGGTGCATTGGCTAATTTGGCAGCTAATGACAAGTGTAGTAAAGAGGTTGCAATAGCTGGAGGTGTACATGCTCTATTGATGTTTGCTCGTAACTGCAAATTTAAGGAAGTGCAAGAGCAGGTAGCATTGCTTTCTATATATTATTTGGGTTTCATCTATTTCAGTTAATAAAATCTGTGAAGTTATTTTGTTAGGTAGATAATACTTTGTTAAGGCGTTTGGGAATGTCATGGTGGTGGGTAAGGTTGATTTGGT
Organism: Sesbania bispinosa; assembly: GCA_026901365.1. Taxonomy (NCBI): domain Eukaryota; kingdom Viridiplantae; phylum Streptophyta; class Magnoliopsida; order Fabales; family Fabaceae; genus Sesbania; species Sesbania bispinosa. The sequence continues at coordinate 266,234 of QLOH01000014.1, forward strand.
CACTTATAAGGGTCCCACTATGATCGTTTCTACCCTTCATGGTGTTGCCTTGTTGCTGAAAAGGGTCAAAGACTTTATTTTTCACTAGGTTTCTATGGGAATGTGATTTGCCTTTTAGAAAGTTCAACATTGTTCTTGTGGTAATGATACGTTTAGAGTTTGTGCTCATAGACTCCTAGGTAGACTCAACTGATACAGTTATAAATTGTTATTGATGTTCTTGAAAGGAGACACTATGCCAAAAAAGGCCTTCAAGGGCGTTCCCGTGCAGCATTAAAGGGTGCTTCCGTGTGCACTAATAGAAATTGCTCTAGTTTGGTCATTAAAAGGAGGGCGTGCAGAGGAACGCCCTGATAGAAGCCAAAAGAGGGCGCTCCAAAAAAACACGGAAGCGCCCTCGTGAAGCGTCTTCAGGGGAGGGCGCTTCCTTGGAGCGCCCTCCTTAAGCACAAGATGTACTTATGGAGGGCGCTCCAAGGAGCGCCCTCCTTTTATTTTTATTTTTTTTTCATTTTTTTTGTTTTTTTACGCCACTTTAACCTGCATATTTATTTCAGTCTTATCGCAAAGGCTTACTCCAAAACCATGCATATTAATTCCTTAACATTCAAACAATTAGTCATTCTATGAAGAACCCTTTAATTTCATTTACACATTAAACAACACACATATCTACTTCAAATGAAGAATTCAAACTTGTCATACTTTGAATAGTTTCCTATGCATGCTATAAAGTGTGGTGAAAGTATGAAGTACCTATACAACTATATAGAAATAACCAAAATACATGACATCTCACAATACTCAACTCAATTGGTAAATATACATGCATCTCATATGCTTAACAACTCTAGTCATCTAAACTATAAAAATTTTGGCAGAATTTCCTCTATTTATTCAACATTTCCCAATTTATCAAACAACTATAAAAATCCATAACAACAGCCAGAATTCATCAGTCAAAGAGTTATTACTAGTCAAAGAGTCATCATGTATTTGCGCTTCATACAAAGCCATGGAGGTAGATTATATATTATCAATACCACCGGCCATGTGCTATGAGTACTAGATTGGACACCATGCGGATTCATTCCATCTGTTGATATTGTAAGGCGAAGATTTCTTGCTTCCTTGCCAAAAGAGGGGTACTCATCATCTATCCTCCTCCACTATGGAGAATCAGCGGGATGTCTCAACATGCCATCCTTGATTCATTGATTTGCATGCCAAGTTAAGTTCTTTGCATCAATGACACTACGATACATCCTTCGAAACCTTGGTATTATGGGAAAATACCAAACCACCTTTGCTGGTGTAGTCTCTTTCTTATAACAAGGCACATTGTATTTAGGACACACACTTAATGATGCATTCTCATTTCTGAACAAAATGCAATCATTGGGACAAGCATGTATCTTCTCATAGCTCATCCCAATAGAACATAACATCTTCTTTGCCTCATAAGTTCTGTTAGGTAGCACATTGTCCTCCGGTAACATCTCCTTCAACAATGTGAGTAACTCTATGAAACTCTTGTCAGACCATCCATTTGTTGCTTTTAAATTATACAACTTCAACACAGCTGACAACCTAGTGTACTTGGTGCACCCGTTGTACAGTGGCTTCTCAGCATCACTAGCTAGGGTATCAAACATTTGGGGACAATCTCTGAGGTCCTCTTCAACAACCTTTCGAATCTCATCAATTCTATCACAATCCTCCCACCCGGTGCCAAAGTCATCATCACTTGGTTCAACATTGACATTATTCTCTCCCATACCACTATGTTTACTCCTAATCTCACCATGAAAGTCCAACATGTGTAACTCTGATTAATTCCAAAACAGAAAAGATGGTTCCTCAACTCTGATTCACTAACTCGCTTAGAACAAAAACATTTCGTACAAGGACACACAATTCTGCTAGGATTTGTTACATGGTCAATGGCAAACTTTATAAACATCTCCACTCCTTCCTCATACTCATTTGTCAAACTGTTTGCAAACATCCAAGAACGATCCATATTCTATTAACATAACATGAAATCCTTTATAATTAACTCGAAAAGTATATATGACATTCTTTAGAAATAATGACTAACTACATGCTTAATTAACACCTATAACATACTAACTAACAAAGGTTGAGGTTCCTATCCTATCTAGATTTGTCAAATTCGTATCATATTATTTTATGACTATTGTTCCTAGTCTATGAAAATTTCAACAACATTTCCCCTTGGTTCTCCAAGCACACACAATATAACCTATGAGTTTTATTTCACATAGATTATATATGCATGAACTCGGAGAACAAGAGGAAAAACGTACTGAAATGAATCATAGACCAAAAATATACAAATCATAAAGTAATATATTTAATACGAATTTACAAATCTAGACTGTCCAAACATGGACAATTTAAGAATAAATTGTATATTATGTCAGTCATAATATACAATTTCTTCTTAAACAGGAAACTAAGGTTAATGCATGTACATACAACTAACCAAATAATTATAGTTGAAAGAAAAAGGATAATATGATAAAGGATATACCTGATTAAAGTCAATCACCAATAAGCAGTGTTGAATTATAACCAGTTAGGAAACAATACCTGAAAAAAAAGTCAAGTCATAAAATTTACTAGTTAAAAAAATTAATAGTCCCAAAAATTTGAGCAGCATTTCATCTATTTCTTTAACATTCCCATAATTAAGGAAAAACAATTTTAACTCTAAACCACCAGCTACCAGTCCAAAAGAGATCAATATGAGTAATATATATTTATATAACATTTCTAAATGCATATGTAGTATGTACTTCATTTATTTAACATTCTCAAATTTATAAAACACATTTTTAACTCCAACCAACAACAATTTCTTCCAAAAGCGTTCAATAATAATATGCACACATAATTAATTTTCATATACATATTTCAATGTTATTTAAACTTAGTAACACAATCACAGTGCAGATAGCAAAACAATGGGTGCAGATAGCAAAACAACATGTTCAGAAAAAAAGGGTGCAACAGCAACAAAAAAAGGTGCAAAAGCAAAAAAATGTGTAGGGTAGGGTTTCCCTTACCCTTAGTGGCCGCGAAATGGAGAGTGTGGGGAAGGGAAGCCGCCGCGCCGGAAGGGAAGGAGGAAATGAGACACTCCGTGCCGGAATGGTAGGTTGAGGATGGTGAGGGAAGCTTGCTCACTTCTACCCACTTGCTCATGGTGAGGGAAGGAGGACTTGCGGCGGAGGAGGAGAGGTGACGACGGAGAAGGAGAGGAGTTATTCACGGTGAAGGAAGACCGTGCACTTGACGGAGGGAGAGGGAGGGAGACGAACGAGCTTGAGGAAGATGGAGGGAGACGAACGACGGAGGGAACAGAGGAGGAGGACGGCCGTGGAGCTGGACGGAGGGAACGAAGAAGCTTGAAGATGAAGGAGAATGGAAGGGTTTAGAGAGAGAGACACAGTGTGAGAACGCGGGAGAGAATGGAGCAAAGGGTTCATTAATTTCTGCTGCAAAAAAACAGTTTTCATAAATTTAATCAGAAAAGAGGGCGCTCCACTGGAGCTCCCTGGAAAAATAAACAGAAAAAAAGGAGGGCGCTCCATGGAGCGCCCTCTATAGCATAGAAAAAAATAGCAAAGAGGGCGCTCCCAAGGAACGCCCTGAAATAAAATATTAATATTCATGGAGGGCGCTGGGAGCGCCCTCATTTCCAGACATTAAAAAAAATTAATATTATTGGAGGGCGCTCCATGGAGCGCCCTCCTTTCATCAGAATTAAACAAAAAAAAAAAACGCTGGGAACGAGGGCGCTCCCAGGGAGCGCCTGCAAAAAGAAAAAAATAATGGAGGGCGCTCCGAGGAGCGCCCTCAACGGAAGTGTATGTAAAAAAAATAATATTGATAACAAGGGCGCGCAGATGGAGCGCCCTCTATTTTACCTATAAGGGCGCTCCCGCCCAAATTTTAAGTGCCCTGGTTTTAAAACGATTGTTTTAGACGCTAACCAACACGGGAGCGCCCTAAAGACAGTGCTCTAATATCCTAAAATTGGCATAGTGAGAACTTCTTTTCACATAGTAGGGGTCAATTATGTTTAGATATGTAATGGAGATGGAGTTGAATGGGATATGATGGAATGAAGTGGAATATAATGAAGAAAATATTTGTTTCATTTCATTCCGCCCAAATTAGAGAGGAAGATAAAGTGGGAAATGGGATGAATCATTCTGCCCAATGATTTCACTAATAAACAGGCCAGAATACAACAATGCAATAGAATGCCACAACTATCCTATATACTCTCATGTTTTTAAACTGTTCTGTTTTCAAAGCAGAGACAGGACAGAAATGAATAAACACTAAAAGAAGTGAACCTTCAATGCCATTCACATTTGTTGTAAACATGAATGCCACAATTCTAAAAATTTATTTCTATTTGTTAATATGCTTCTATCAAGTAGCAAAAAGATAAAAAGAAAACACATTCTTCCTTTGGAGGTAAGGGTATATGGTAATCCTAAAAGAGAAATTTATAGCACATTGTACTTTTCATTACATGGATACTAAAGTTACTAAATGTTTTAAGTTCTCATTTGATCATTCTCATCTAAATTTGTGGTTATAAATCAAATATATCAGTGATTACTTTCCTGGAGATTTTTGGCTCCTAAGTCCTAATAAATAAATTCAAGTTTGTTATTTCGCAAATATAAATTTTGCTTATTTTGCTGACTTTTTTCCATATAACTTCTTGTTTCAGATCTCTCGCATATCTTTTCATTCATGTTGAGAACTCGCAAATTCAAACCTCACTACTAACTACATCACTATTCACTATGTTTCTACTTTGATTTATATTGTTCTTTCTTTATGTAGCCGAAATGGTGAGAAGGCAGGCTCTGTTTCTAGGGGATTCTGAATTCCAGCAGCTCTTTAACATATTCAAGTATGATTATCACATTTTTCAACACTCACCATTGCATATTTATACATTTCTATATGCATTTTAATACTTCCTGCCACTTGTGAATTTGAATATGGTGTCTGTGGTTTTCTGATTTGATTCTTAGTTTTATTGTTTCTCTCTGATGATTTTACAATCAATAGCTCATGTTATTGATAACATTATAATTTTAATTGCTTGAAAGGATATATGCGTTGGTCTAAGTGAAGTGATGGTAAGCACTGGTAAGAGTCAGTTGTTGACTTCATGAATGAGCTCATCCACACTATTCGGACTTCCCTTTGTGATAGGTCTGTGCATTTTTAATTCTGATTTTACTGTTAATGTAATTTTTAGACTGCGTTATTTGATACTTAGATGGATATGTTTATAGTGTGCTTGTGGTTTGTGAATCAGGGGCTTAGCAATCAGCACTCCACTATGTATAAGGTTACACTGTTTACCGTTTACATGTGATTCTCTGTTTTAATTTGAAGTTTTTTATTTACTGCACTTTTAAATTTGACATGAAAATTGGTTGTTTTGATTGAAAGCACATTGCAGTATGCACCAAACTCAATTTAGAACTAGTTTTGAATAGTTAATAAGGATGAAAACCAACTAATAAGGATGTCAGGCGTAAAACCTTGAACCGTCGTTGTTTCCTGGACGTACAATGACGGTTCCAGCTTTAACCGTCGTTGTTTCTGACTTATAACGATGGTTCCTGTGTGAACTGTCGTTGTTTCCTGGACATACAATGACGGTTCCAACTTTAACCGTCGTTGTTTCTAACTTATAACGACGGTTGACAAACGTCATTGAAAACCCACTTTTTAACACCGCCTGAATCAACGACGGGTCAACAACCATCGTTAAAAGTCTTTTTAACCGTCGTTAAAAGTCCAATTTGCAGTAGTGCATTAGTGGGTAAGAGAGCACCTTTTGGCCCAATGGGACTCCTAGGTTAACAAGGACTCGTAACTTCCCACCCACGAAAAACGTGCTTGGATATCTCGGACTTGATCGCCTTAAATGTTATTCACCTACTGACGGCTAGGTCTAATTCTTATAGTACTCGATCGTCGAAGACCTTTTTGAGAACACCAACTCTTATGAATCAAATTAATGTTAACTTTTTATATGAGGGATTAATCTTATAATTATATTTGGCGAGATCAAATATTGAAACTGATGTTGTGAAAGCACAAGCTTTTCACAACACATCTTTAACACTTTTACACTATCATTTTAATGTTATATTATGACATACATAATTAAATAAGTTTAATCTACTTAATCAAATGTCAAACCTTTTAAAGGTATATGATATCATATTATCATATCATATATTATCAAATACTTCTTCATTTCATAGAGCCAAGAATGTTTCATGTGGAGAGGAGAATAAAATATAAAAAACTTGTAACAAAAAGTATCAGACAAACGTTAAATAAGAAATTAAAAAGAATTCATAAATAAAAAGATTTAATTGTATTGTATTAATTCAAATCAAATTAACCATGTTTTGTTTTCTTATTCGATTATGGACTGGCCTACACGCATTTCCAATTATATACGTAAGATTTTTTCTTCATTCCTGAGTACACTTCGTACCACTGAAAAATATTGCCACACGCTACACGCATCTGTTTATATTATATATTAATGGAAAGAAAGAGAGAGATCGCCCGCTAAAATAAATCTGGGCGTGTGGCTCACTATTACACAATACTATTATACTTCACGCGCGTTTTTCATTTCATATATATCTGCAATAATGCAAATGCCTTGGACATGTTCTCCGGAATGTTGGTTCAAGGTCATGGATTTGAAATTACTGAGGAGGATAAGAAATCGAAGCAAGATACTTAGGGTGTGTTTATCAGTTTAGAGAGAAGAGAAAGGGAAAGGTTGGAGGAAGAAGGGAGGGGGAGAAGAAAAAAATTGTAAAATACTCAAACTCACAAACACAGAGAAGAGAAGGATTTTCAATAAACTCTTTCCTTTCCTCCATTCCCCTCCAAAATTCAACTCACAATTAAACATGCCCTTAGCAAACATTGGGATGTACGTACAATTAAGTAGAAGTTCAAAGAGGTTAGCTCAAAAGAGGCAACATGAAGTGCCAAGAGTAAGTGTGGATTCGAAGGGGAGTTTCAGGAGGATATGGCTTGAAGGTAGTCTCAAACACAGAGCATTAGGAAGAGACAAGGGTAAACTAGCATTTTGATCCTTGAAAAATTAGGAGTCGGTCAACTTAGTCCCTAAAAGAAAGAAATCAACAAAATAGTCCCTGAAAGATGCTAACGTCAGTCAAGTTAGTCCCTCCGTCACTTCCAATTAGTTAAAGTTAACGGAACAGTCTATGTGGCACGTCTTTTATCACGGTGGATGCTGATGTGGCTATAGAATCTTTCAGGGACTATAATGAACATTCTTCCCCTTCATTTTAGTCCATCGAAATAAATAGTCACTAGCCACTACAAGAATGCACTTTTTTAGACGCGAGTATTTAGCGACGGCCAAGCCGTCGCAAAGTAATCACTAAGTTGAATTTTTTTTATGTAGTGTCGTCCTGGCCGATGCTAACTTTATTAAATAGCGTCGGCCTAATGGTAAAATAATTTTGTATTAATTTTTTATTTAGGCCAACACTAAAGGCAACAAAAATTTTTAGCGTTGGTCTTCGTAAAGTTAGTGACGGTCAGGTTGTCGCTAATTTCTTGTTATTTTTCACTACGCATATAATATTTTGCATTATATGTTTCAAGAAACAAATATAGCGTAACGGTAATGCTCCTTCTTGGTATCATACAGGTTATGGGTTCAATCCTCACAATTCATAAATCTGGAAAGAAAGGATATTTTTTGGAAAAATTATTAGCCAGGGCGTCGCTAATGGACGTCGCTATGTTGTGACAGCCATGGAACTAGCGAAGACAAAGTCGACGCTACATAGCGTCGACCGTACAATGTCGTCGCTACTGCATTAACGACGAGGCTTTTAGCGACGGCTGGTTGGTCGTCGCTACCGTTTTTCTTGAAGTTCCCTCATTCTCTTTGCCTGTAATCGTTTATGAAGTCTACTCATACGCGGGTGGTTCCATATATTGGTTTTTTATTGTATGGGTATTATTGATGCAAATTTCATGCTGGTTAAAGTTGGGTAGGTTTGTCTTTTTTTTTTGGTGAGTTTGTATAAAAGTAATGATTCTATTTTTATATAATGCAATTGTCCATAGAAAGAATAATTACACTCATTCTGCACCGTAAGGGGAGATCTGTGAGGAATGAAAGAAGAATGTTTGATTACGTTGATGGTGAATTCTGTGGTGGCTTATGTTGTTCTTGACGTGGAGAACAAGGAGCACTGGAAATGATTTCTCACCTTATTGCATGAAGACTTAGGTGATTACAAACAACATGATTAGAACTTCATGTTTGACATGCAAAAGGTTTTGTCTCTGTCCGAGGACTTTTTTGAATTTTTTTTATTTCTTTCAGGGACTTATTTGACTATGTAATGCAATCATTTAGGGACTAATTTGATAATTATTAACATCTTTCAGGGACTAAATTAACCATCATCTATTTTATGTTTTTTTTCTGTTGGTAGGGTCTAATTATTTCCAACACTGCAGGAAGTCATGCGTGGGGTTCCTCATAGGTTTTGCACATTGCATTTATGGAAGAATTTAATCAAACAATTCATACAGGCCTCCAGGTCTTATTCTAAGGAATACTATGAAGCCAAAATTGAATACTAGAAGACCTGTTATTCATCACCAATCACAGTCTCGTGCTATGAGCAACAACATGAGACCTTAACTAGTACCATATCAACCAATGCCCAATAACTCTTCTGCATAGCCTTTAGCAACAACTTCAACAACATGTCAAACATTCTTGCATTCTATACCAACATCCCAAGGACTACCTACTGATCAGACTAAGAAGAAGTGAACATATATGCACCTTCGAGTGCTTAGTAGTTACACTTGTTGTTTAAAAACCTTTTGGTATCTTCTTTTGCACAATTGAAGTCAAGACTCAAATCCCCCACTGCAACTTATTAAATTGGAGCTAGGGTTTGACAGACAAAATATTTGGGGAAAATGAGATTTCAATTTTTTATATTAAAATTCATTGCAGGGACTAAAATGAAGGGATATAATATTCATTCTAATCCTTGAAAGACTCATAAGCCACATCAACATCCATTGTCGCAGAATAACGTGCCACATAGCTTGTTTCGTTAACTTAAACTGACTGGAAGTAACAGAGGGACTAATTTGACTGACGACATTATGTTTCAGGGACTATTTTGTTAATTTGATTCTTTCAAGGACTAAGTTGACCAACCCCTGATCTTTCAGGGACCAAGATGCTAGTTTACTCGAAGAGACAATTATAATCTAGTCATTTTCTAGAAGTTAAAAGCAGAGGATTTGATAGTGATTAATTACTCCGTGTCCTCACAAATGGCAAAATGTGAGAAGGCAATAAAAGCCCAAGGGCTATGAATAGTAAAAATCAAAGAGTAAAAAGATCGACAAACTGAATACTTAATGTCACAACGTCCAAACATGAAGTGACCAAAGCTACTATAGTGCTTAGAGTATGTTCTGCGGACCATCCTTTAAATTCCAAGTCTTTAATTATTTTAATTATGATCGTTTTCCTTCCTTCTTTTTCTTGATCTTCTTCATTTTTATCATCTCCGTTCTTGTATATATCGTGTAAAAATTCATTATACGTTTAAATAAATCTTTGTATTGTTGTATTATCACTTTATTAAACGTTGCATCAATTTCTCATTTACACAATGTACATTTGAGTTATAATTAAACGCGCTTTAAAGAATATGTAAGAGGATTTGTATCTTGTCACATATTAATCCTAGATACATTTGTTTAATTCTTAAATTAAGGATAAACAATTTTATTAAACATGTTTAATCATTAGAAGCCAATAGTAATTGCATTAAGTTTTAGATTTAATTTGTAACTAGTGGAGGGACCCATGCTATATATTGGTTTTGTATTTTATTTTATCAAAATGTATACAATCAACCCATATAAGCAGTGACAACAATGAGCCTAGGGAATATCGCTTCGATGGATCAAGGTCTTTCTCTCCAAGAAAGTGATCTGTTCCTGCAAAGTAAAAATAAAGTCAAGACAGGTGAAATAGAAGCTGAGGATGAGGATGTCTCACATCCAACAACAAGTGACCTACAAAGAGTCCTTGCTAAATCAGATTGGGATGCAATCACAACCACTATTTGAAGTAGATGATGTGGTCTTCCCAGATGGAACTAGTGAGGAGGAAAACATAGACATGACTGAAGTGGACCAAGAAACAGAGAAGAATGAATCTGGCCGCCCAAAAGTACCTATATCAGAAGAGGAGTACAATGAATGGTGTACGCCTTGGCATGCTACATTAGTGGTTAAATTTATTGGAAAGAAAATTAACATGCAGGTGCTGCATAATAGGCTTAGGCGCCAATGGGCTTGTAAAAATCACATTAAATTCATTGATATGGATCAATACTACCACCTAGTGTATTTTATAGAGAAGGAAGATTACCTTCATGTTCTCTATGATGGACTGTGGATGGTTGCCGACCACTATCTAATAGTTCAACGATGGAGACCTCTCTTTTTGGAAGAAGCTAAGAAAGTCAAGAAAATTGTTGTTTGGTGCAGAATACCAAATCTGCCAATAGAATTGTACAATATGAGTTTCTTAACTAGAGTAGGTAATATCCTAGGAACAATGCTGAAAGTAGATAGATTAACATCCCTACATTCTCGGGGAAGGTTTGCTAGGCTGTGTGTTGAAATTGATCTATCTAAGAGAATTATTCCAAAGCTTGAGATTCTTGGTGGGATTATTCTAAGAATTGAGTATGAAGGTCTTGACCTAATTTGTTTCAAATGTGGGAAATATGGTCATAAATCAGATTCTTGTTCTGAATTACCTATGGAAAATAAATCTGGAGAGGGCAGCCTTTACAAGTGCAGAATAATAATGATCAGAACCAAGATCCCAATCCAACTGAGCAAAATGATCAAGAGGCAGGTCAGAATGTGCATATTACATCAGATAATTCTGATTTAGCAGCAGGTAAGAAAGAAGAATTGGGAGCATATGGCCCTTGGATGTTAGTTAAAAGACAGCCAAAGAAAAGAAATCCCTTACATAACAGACCTCAAGGTAACCAAGCTAAAGAACCCCAGAATGCTGAAAATGAGCAAGGTTCTCGATATAGTATCCTTTAAACTAAGAAACAGGAAGATAATCTTCAAGAAAACCCCCAGAATGTGAAAGTTACTCCTACAGTCTCTGAAATTCCTATGGTGAACCGTGTTCGCAATCCAAAGGCAGGGAAAAACTCTCAAATTGATCAGAAAAAAGGAAACAATTGATAAAGAATGCTCCTAAGCCTAGCTCCAACCTGAAAGTCAAGGGTAGTGATCAATTTGTGCCTACTAAGCAGAAGAGTTTGATTGTGCCAACTAAGGATAAGCAAATCTCATATCAACCAAGCTTGAGTTCTAAACCAAACAACATTTCTATTGATAGACAGAAGATGGAACAGGATCATCTTCTTCTTATGCATTTAATGCAGAAGGAAGCTGGAAATATAGGTAACATTTTGCTTCTTCAAGAGGCTTATTTAGCTGCGCTTGGAGACAAAGGTATGGAACCTAAACCTCCAGATAAAAATAATGGGTGTTCTACCAATTCTATTATGATATATGAGGATATTGAAATGAAATAGAGCATGAATTTGCTGGAAGGATCAGAGTGCAATACTCAAACCACAAATAATCATAAGATATGAATTTTTAGCTTGGAATTGTAGAGGAATTTATGCTAAAAGCTTTGCTAGCCTAGTTAAAGATATTTGGCAGATTTAAAGTGTTCACTTAATCATTCTCATGGAAATTCATGAAAGTGGGGATAAAGCTAAAAAAAAGCTGTTCAACGTTTTGGTTTTGATTCCTTTAAGATTTTTTATTCTAATGGTTAATCTGGGTTTTTTTTTATCCTTTGGGATAGCTCTAAATGGTCACTCAATTTCTTAAATTGTACTAGACAATATATTCATATGTAGGTTAAATATGGGATTAATAGTCAGTGGTTTCTAACTGCGGTGGGATGAGTTAAGAGATATTTCTCAAAATATGGTAAGTGAATGGTGTTTGATTGGAGATTTTAACTCCATTTATAGCCCATATGAGAGAGGAGGTGGTGCTTGCAATCCATCTACTCAAGGTATGTACAGTTTTCAGAATATGATAGCTGACTGTAATTTAATTGATGTTGGGTTTGTTGGGAATACTTTAACTTGGAAAAGAGGTTCATTGTGTGAGAGATTAGACAGAGGATTAATTAATATGGATTGGAGAATCAAATTCCCCAATGCAACTTTAATTCATCTTCCTTTCTATAAGTTTGACCACTATCCTATTCTCATGCAGTTTAAAAACTCCAAAATTAAAAATTTACATAGAAGACCTTTTAGGTTTATAGCTGCCTGGCTAACTCACCCAGATTTTAAAGACTTTGTCTCAAATAATTGGAATAGAAACAGGGACTGGTGTGGAACAATAGAGAATTTTAAAGATAAAGTTCAGGAATGGAATAAAGAAATTTTTGGACATAAAGGTTATAAGAAAATGGTTTTAATTAGAAGAATGGAGGGAATTGCTTGTAAAAAAATGTACTCAAATGATCCTAGTTTTGATCACCTTCATAGTAAATTGTGGAAAGAATATGAGGAGGTTGGTCTCCCGGAAGAACTTTTATGGTTCCAAAAGTCTGGGTGTAAGTGGATTCAATTCGGTGATAAAAACACCAAATATTTTCATGGATCTACTATTGCTAGACGTAAAAGAATTAAGATTGAATGCCTTGAATCTGAATCTGGTAATTTAATCTCAGATCAGAAAATTCTGGAATCTATGGCTACTGATTTTTATAAAGCTCTTTTTCATGATGAAGGGGTTTATGTTCCTTTTTGTTTATCAAACTGTTTTCCTAGTTTGCAATCTGATCAAAAGGAAATTTTAGGAAAACCAGTTTCTGATGAAGAAATTAAAAAGATTGTTTTTTCCATGAGGGGTTTTAAAACTCCTGGTTATGATGGGCTTCATGCCATATTCTACCAAACCCATTGGGAAGATGTGGGAAAAGATATTTGCAAATTAGTGCATAGCATTTTTGCTAACCCCCAATCTATTTTGACCATTAATGATACATTACTTACTCTTATACCTAAGGTGGATAGGGTTGTCAATTTAAGTCAGTTTAGGCCTATAAGCTTATGTAATGTCTCATATAAAATTGTAACTAAGCTTATATGTCAAAGGTTAAGATCTGTTATGAACAATCTAATTGGCCCAAATCAAAGTAGTTTTATCCCTCATCGTCAGAGCAGGGATAATATTATTATTACACAAGAAATCATTCACTCTATGAGACATAAGAAAGGTAGGCATGGATGGATGGATATTAAGATTGACTTAGAAAAAACCTATGATAGGTTGAAATGAGATTTTATTTTTGATACATTGATGAAAGTTGGGTTACCTGATCATCTTATAGAGGTTATCCAATCTTGTATTAGCACTCCTAGGATGACGGTGTTGTTTAATGGTGAGGCCCTTGATACCTTCTCTCTTTCTAGAGGGATAAGGCAAGGGGATCCTATCTCACCTTATTTATTTGTTTTATGCATTGAGCGTTTATTTCACCTAATTAATTTAGTTGTTGATCACAAATTCTGGAAGCCTGTTAAGGTGGGGAAGGATGGTCCAAAAATTTCTCATCTAACTTTTACATATGACCTTATTTTATTTGTTGAAGCTAGTCTTGATCAAGTGGAGATTATCTCTACTATTTTGGATTTATTCTGTTCTAGTTCTGGCCAAAAGGTTAGTATTCAGAAAACTTGAATTTTTTTTCTCTAATAATGTGTGTTTGCTGGTTAGAGAAGAGATTTCAGAAGCTTTGGGATATCAAAGAACAGATGACCTTGGTAAATACCTTGGTGTTCCTATTATCCATGGGAGGGTCTCTAAAAATACTTTCAAGTCTACTATCACCCGGACTAAGCAAAAATTATCATCTTGGAAGGCTAAAAACCTATCTTTTGTTGGCAGACTAACTCTCTCTCAGTCTGTTCTAAATGTTGTTCCCTCATATCTAATGCAAACAACCATGCTGCCAATATCAATTTGTGAGGAGTCGTAATTTTTTGTGGGGTTTGCACCCCTAAGCTTATGGGAGGCCTTGGGCTAAGGAGAAATAGAGAAGTAAATAAAGCATACATGATGAAACTGTGTTGGGGATTAATCCATAATCCTCAAGATCTCTGGGTTCAGGTCATTAGGGCAAAATATAAATGTGGTACTGATTTGATCTCTACAGTTAAAAAGAAAGCAAATGCATCTAACATGTGGAGCGGTGTTTGTGAAGTTTGGTCTGAATTCTTAGAATAAAGCACATGGAGAATTCACAATGGTGAAATGACTCACTTCTGGACTGATGATTGGGTTCAAGGATTAGGTCCTCTATTACAACATACCATTCTACCAATTACTGACACTGAAAAAAATTGTTTGGTTAAAGATTTTGTCTTCCACAATGGTAATTGGGATATGAGAAAAATTGAGGAATTTTTTCCTGCAGATATTTGCCAAAGTATTCAAGCTTTACCTCATCCAAACCCAAACTCATGGATGGATAAGTTAGTGTGGAAAGGAACATGGGATGGTTGGTTCTCTATCAACTCAGTCTATGATTACATCTCTTCTACAAGGACCCCTGAGCCAGATAAACTCATGAAACTGATATGGAAATGGCAAGGTCCCCAAAGACTTAGAATTCATCTTTGGAAAATTGCTTCTCGGGGATTGCTTACTAATGTTAATAAAAAACATCGTCATTTAACTATGAATGACTTATGTCCTCTATGCCAAACAGATTCAGAAACTACTATTCACCTATTTCATGATTGTGAGGATGCTAGATATATATGGAATTGCTTTTTTAAAGAAGACTACCTTCAAAAGATGCTCTCTCAGAGTAATTTGTGTACCTGGCTATTGGAAACCCTAAGCATTTGTCCTGCTGATGGCGATTTTATGCGAAGGGAACTCACAATTGGTTTCATCCTTGAAGGCTTATGGCGACACCGCAATGATTTGGTCTTCAACAACATTCGACATACTGTGGAAGTGTAACGTCCTAATTTCTAAATTCAGAAATAATGTCTGTTGGGAGCGCTATTTCCCAATTCGTGAAATCATTTCGTTCATTTCGCGTATCGATATTCAATACAATCGCCTGAGTAACCCAACAATTACTAAAGCTCCAAACGTTACATACATAAATCAAAGAAATAACCATAACCTATATTTGCCACAAAGGCTCCAGTCAAGACAATTTCCAACATAACATAACAAGTAACTAAAAACATAGAACATAACAAAGTGCTAAACTATCCATGCCATACAGCTCCTACTGATCATCTCCATCCTGATGAGTATACTGCACAACTGAAATATTGTTCCCACAAAGTGGGGTGAGACCAACGTCCCAGTGAGCGTGACAAGTGTGTGCAGTGTGGGGAGACAACCAAGAACCACCAAAAAGATATATATATTTATTCATAGCATCACAAATAGAGGAATTTAAGCATGATCCATCATCATTAAAACAATGCTTATGATGCAATGCAACATGTCTGTGAAGTGTTGTAACCCGACACCCGGGGTCTTTTCACTGTAACATGACTGTGATTGAGCGCTCGACCTGAGAATCTAAGGACAGTCGTCCAGGGAAACCTGAAATTAAGTCTTATCTGAATATGATGCACGCATAACTTGATTTATTATCATGATTGAGGTTCCCCCATTTCCCCTTGGCTGAGAGGTCGATGAGTTCACCCCGTCTTGCTTAAACATGATTGCCCGAAGGCCTGAGATGGTTCGAAGACCCCTGAATTAGCCCGGAGGCTCTGAAGTGGCTGTAAGCCCTGTGATAATTAACTCATAATACATAACTGTGATGGCCAAAGGCTCATGATTAATCTTTATGTGAAGTTGTAACCCAATAATACAAACATTCCCAATTTCTCTATCCTAGGGTTTACCATTCAACTCATGAAATTACTCTAATACAATAGCACATTCCACAATTATCAAATCATGATCATAATCAACAATCAAATCAAGGGAACTCATAAGAGGGATCATACATAGGATAGCAAATAAGAACAACCAAATGAGAATCACACCCACCTTAGAGATGAGAAAACGGAGGAAGAATGGAAGTAGGGAACGTTGAGGGTGAGGAGAACAATGGAGAACTTGATCTTGGGGGATAAAAACCTTTCTTGATCTTCAATGGGACTTCCTCTCACTAAAAACCTCTCTTTCTCTCTCTGGAATATCGAAAACGAAAAGGTAGAACTGAGTGGGAACCGTCTGCATTCATATTTTAAATTCTGTAACCGTCATCCTTGCTTAAGCGAGAGATCTCGCTTAAGCTAGATGGTCATTTTCGCTCAAGCGAACCATTTTAGCTCAAGCGAGAATGATCACGAAAATATGCCTTCGCTGCAAAATTCTCGCTCAAGTGAGATATGCAGAATCTCAAATCCCTCGTTTTACTGCAAAAATTCGCTCAAGCGACAACATTCTCGCTTGAGCAAGAATATGCCTGTTTGGAGGTGCAAATTAGATCTGAACCTTATTATATAGCATATCAAACTGAAGCCCCGGATCTTAGCTTTCTATTACAAGTGGAATCACCTCAATTGGAAATCTTCAACTCTAGATATTTGCAAATTAGTGCACCAAGGTCATTAGGCTTAAAACCCAAAATTAAGCAATAACCTTGGTTGAAGCCTAACGGGGCAAACTTTACATGAGCCATGTTATAACTCATCAATTGACTCCAAGAAGGCTAACGTTAAGGGTTCTAAGTGTCCATGAGGCTATGCTCCTCTTTTCCTTTGTTCCTTTAAAACTCATAACTTTGAATTAATTCCCTAACTCTCATCTAATATCATACCTATCCAACTTAGTTCTTCTTCCCCTAATATCCTTTCCTCATTCTTAAATCATGGTAATCCTCTTAGATCATTTACCAAATTCCTGTGTAAATTCAAATTCAATCTCCAACATCTCATATCACTTCCAATTCTTGCCACTTGGTCGGGACCATAACCTAAAGCTCTCACTATAGTTTCTAAGCCCTAATTTTCGGATGTTACAATTCTACCCCCCTTAAATAAATTTTGTCTTCAAAATTTTCTCCGAGTGCCTCAGGGGGAATAAGGAACTTCAGGGGGTGCCAAAGCTAAAGTGTGGTAACATGCTCAGTAAAGTCCTGGGCCTTGAGAGGGGGTGCCAGGAGAGGGCTGGGGTGTTATAGATTGTCAAGGCATTCATAAGCTGCGGAGGAAAAAGATTAAAGTCCTCAATAAGAAGTTGAAAAGAAGAAGAAAGCGGCTACTGAAATCACTAGTGGGATCCAGATTAAGAAAAAGGAAACAAGAACCAGTCTCATTTGCTGATAGAGATGCTGGTGAAACAAAAAAAGTATGGAAAGATCTGCTAAGGGAAGTCAGTGGTGCATCACTACGGTTTACCATAAAACTCCATCTTCAGGAACCTTAAAGAAACAGGCGTCAAGCTATATGACGTTAAACGAGGGCTTCCTGGGAGGCAACCCAGTGTTTTAGTTATTAATTTTTACAGTTTTGTTTTTGAATTTTTGTATGATTTGTATATATTATGTGTTAGTTAGTTTTTTTTACACTTGTTTAGTTCAGGAAAGGTTAGGAAGTGGTTATGTAAATGTGTGAAAAAGAAATGTAGACACTCTGAATTAGGAAGTAGCAGAAAATTTGACTAAGTGTTGAAAAAAATTGCATTCTGTTTTCTGCGCTTCACCTGCGCTCAGTGCAGGTAAAGCGCATAAATGAAATTTTTTATTCTGTTTTATGCGCTTCACCTGCGCTCAGCGTAGGTGAAGCGCAACGGCTCGGGAAAAATTAACTGACACCTGCGCTCCACTTGCGCTGAGCGCAGGTGAAGCGTAGATGAAGTGCAGGTACGCGCTGCAGCTTAAATTCAAAAGTTTGAATAGAGGAAGGTCATTTGAACCTTCTCCCCTGTTTTTCTCAAGAGCCCTGCACGAGATTCTCTGCTTTCTTTCACCCTTTTTCTTCATTTTTCACTCATAAACATCTTCATTGGCTCCTTCCTTTGCTATTTGAGGTATGATTTTATGGTTTTGAGTAAGTTTTACCGATTGAAATCCTCTGCTTTTTGTTTGGATTAGACCTTAGGGTAGTAAACTTAGGCTCTTAGAATTACATGTTTTTAGGATTATTTGTCAATAAAGCCTTTAGGTAACATGCTAGTTGTAGTTAAGTGGTGCAACTGTTGATTTTTAATATGCTCAGTGATGTTTGCAAGTTATTCTAGTTAGTGGCATTGATGCTCTGTTTTTGTTCAAAATTTTACACTGACCATTGCATGAATAATTTTGCATTGTTGCATGTCTGAATACATTTGTTTATCTGAACTTAATACCATTTACCAATTGCATGCCCTGTTTTGAGTTTGTTGGATTCCATTGAGGGACATGCTTTAATTGATCACTTGGCTTATAGTTTTGCATGCTCTTAAGATTGTTGTTAGTAAGGCCTTTGGTGATATGGTGGATGTGCAATGATTGGTTAAAATGGTGACTTTTGGTGTGTTCATTGTTTTTTTTGTTTTTGCAAAATATCATGTTTGAACGTGTTAGTGCTCTATTTTGTTTCAAAAATTTTACAATAACCACTCCATGAAAAATATTGAAATAATCTTTGCTGAATCACTGAATACTTTTGTTAAATTGAGCCTGACAATGCGTGATAAATGAACGCTCTATTTCTAGAATTTATTTGGTTCCAATGAAAAATGCTTTCATGAAATTTGTATGTGTTACATTTATGTTATTGTTATTAATGATGATCATGGGGCTGAGAAAAATTTTGTTTACATGCATTGGATTAATCTTGGTTATATTAAATTTTTGTAGATGGCTCGCACCAAGATCACCAACACTATTGGTGCCTCTAGTTCCAGGATAGGCAAAGGAGGAAAGAGGGCTCGCGATGAGCCCAACTATGATCCAATAAAGTTCAAGAGTTCCAAGGCTGCTGAGGCACACAGTTCTCTTCTGAACTGTAACTTCATTCCGGAGAGGCCAGTATCACTCCAACCTGGGGAGTTCGACGACTTCAACATGGAGATCACCAGGAGGAACTGGAGGACGATAGCTGAGTCTGATAGACATTTTGACCCGGGCTGGTCCGGGAGTTCTACGCCAACGCCACGGGCGAGCCTGGAGGTGGAGTTGAGATGGTGTCTTATGTGAGAGGCCGTTGGGTGACTTACGATCGCGATGCGATCAATGATTTTCTATGCCGCCCTGGTCCTGATGATGAGGAGCATATGGTCTGCCAATATCACCAGCTGCTACGTGATATTGGCATATATGGGAATGATGATCTTGATAGGAGGACAACCCAACATTTGTGTTTGTCGGGATGCACTTACGATGTCAACACCTACAGGGAGGTAGCTAGGATGTTTAGGAAGGACCTGCGGAGCATTTCTAGGATCTGGGTGGTCCTAGTGTTGGCTAACATCAAGCCAACCAATCATGTGTCAGACATTATCATCGAGACGGCACATTTTATATATTGTGTTCTTACTGGGCAGGATATTGACATCGCCAAGGTTATATATGAAAAGATATACCTTACGGTGACAGTTGTGGAGCGTCACAGTGCACGGTCCAGGATTAGTCTAAGATTCCCTGCGCTCATTACTGCCTTGTGTCTATCTCAGGGGATTACTGTACACCCCACTGCTCCCATCAAGACCCCTATGACCAAGGGGTACATTGAGGCCCACTGCATACCAGAGGAGGAGTTGGACCCACCTCCAGAGTCTCGGGAGCCACCATTGCAGCCACCACCAGTTGGCATTCCACAACACTTGTGGAATGAGCACCTATGTCGTCAGAACATAGCTACTCATTGAGGGATGCTATACATGCAGCAGATTATGTACCACAACCTACGAGGCCCCTTCCTCGTCATGCCACCAGATCAGTTTCAGGATTATGTGCGGTGGCCTAGGGACAGGCCTGTTGTTCCGGGAGGGGGTGGAGCAGCAGCAGCAGCTGGAGCAGATGATAAGGACCTGCAAGATGCAAGGGAGGACGACTGATATATTTTTTTACTTTTCACGGTGTTTTTCTTTCTTTTTCCTTTTTATTTTCTTCTTTTATTTTCTTTTCTTTTATTTCATTTGATCTGTATTGTATCTTGTGACACCCTTCTACCCCCAAATGATAATACAATCATCAAGTTAAATTATAAGGAAAATTATAGTCAACATTAAGGTAAAAAGGTTCACATTCCTCATTTAAACAATTACTGAATCCAAATCCACTAAATTTCCATAAAAATAAAATCAATGTTTTCAAAAACTAATTTATCAACATAATAAAAATACGTCTTGGCCATATAAGGCCCTTAAAAACAATCTCCTTAAATCTCTACATATCAAAATGAAAGAACAAGTTCCTAAACACTAAGCCTCAATGTCACACGTATCAAAGTGAGACCCTGTCCCTTTAAAATTCGGTACATTGAGTGCCATCTTCATCACCTATAAAAACCACAGAAGAGTACGGTGAGGAAAAGAATACATACATATACATGCAATACAGAAGGCTACCCTTATTCCCACCCACCATACATATCATCATTCGTCTCAATCCACACTCTTTATATTCAGCACATTAATTTCACACAAATATATAATTCACACTTCTCAAACAATCATAAAATGACAAGTATGCTCACTCTATGCTCATGCACAATGCCTCTTCCTAAGAGTCATGATTTGGAACTCCGCACAATGGGCACACCTCATCAATCCCCTTAGTTGTTACTGATGATGGCCTTACCGTTAAATGCCCTCTTGGCCGATAGGTTGCACTCCCTCGATGGGCCCGTGCAAAGACACCCGCTCCCTCCCACCATCACCCACCTCTTATGGGCTAGGTGAGTCGCATTGTAAAACACTCCCTCTTGGAGTTATGCATCAGATGTCTCCCATCATGGTCTCCACCCAGCTCGTCGCCCCCTCTGTGGGCTAGGGTATTTTTTGTCACGTCTGACTGCTCATGTATCTCATGTGTCTCATACATCATATGCTCATGCTCAATGCATCATCATCATTTCACATATTTCTCACACAATCTCTATGCTCAATGCGTCATCATCATTTCACATATATCTCATACAATCTCTATGCTCAATGCATCATCATCATCATTTCACATATATCTCATACAATCTCTTCTACCCTAATCACCCCACATCACATAACGAATATTATAAACATTGAACATCACATAAGATACTCACACCAAAATACTTCATGCCACAGTTAATACACTCTATACATCCAATTTAATCTCATCAATCCCACAAAACAATTCATAAATTAGGTAAACATCCATCATATAAGTAAAGGATCACCAAATTACATCAAAACAACACTCACATCTCAAATTTGGACCTGGTAATCGATTACCAGAAGCATGTAATCGATTACCAGAAGCAAATACCCAAATATTAGGCCTGGTAATCGATTACACGGTGTCTGTAGTCGATTACCAGAGGACTGGTAACCTAATAATCGATTAAAGCATCCTTGTAATCGATTACCCGAGGCTCAACTTCGAGTTTCCTGCCCAGAACACCTGGTAATCGATTACAGACTGGTGTAATCGATTACCAGCAACCCGAGCGCGACTGCACCTGCATTTTTACCCCCTTTTAACCCTCTTCTTCAATCTCTACTCAAATATTTAAGTCCCTAACTCAATTAGACTCGTTTTTACCGATTAAAATCAATCAATTCATCAATTATTTCAATAGATTATAGTTAAATCAACAATCAAATCAATTTATGAAATCTCTCTCGCAAATCCTAATTTGACCCCTTTTGACAATCTCGCTTCCTACTCTTAATTCCAACAAGAACATGACAGTAAGCATCATAACAATCACGAATTTAAAATTTATCCTTCATAATTTAAAATTTAAGAATCCTAGAGGGACTTATGGTTGCCCTCACTACCCAAGCACTCCAGCATACACATATAGCAGCACCCCTTCCCCCCGTACCTTAGGAATGACGATCAAGAATGGTTGGCAGAACTCCCTTGATGATCTACTCTGCGGCACCTTCTCCTTGTGGAGTCGCTTCTCTCCTCCCTAGGGTTTGGTTATCTGACGTTTTTGAACAGGATAGGGTGAAATAGATGACCCCTCTATTTTTAACCATCTAATTGGGCTGGGCCTACACCAACCCACCCATCCCCCTTTTTAATTAAATATTATTATTCGTAATAAAGATAATAATAATAATACTATTATTCCTCCCTTTTATTTTATTTTATCTGTTCTAGAAATTTTAGGATGTTACATATCTGACATGTTATTGACACACTATTTCTATGCAGAATTGATTTTTAGGATTCCTTTTTGTTATTTCAGTTAATTAGGATTTCTGTTTTGTATTTCATTTTTTTGGGATTTAGGAATTAGGATTTAAGGAATTTAATCCAATATATCAATGCTAGAACAACCTAACTAACTAAATTAGGAAATAAAAAGAATTTAATGGTTGAATCCATAATCAGTTAGGATTAGGATATTGTGCAGGAAAATGTATCAAGGTAGTTAATTAATTTCAATAGTGATTTTATCAAGGAAAATAGCCATAAGCCAGTGAGTTTGTGAGACTAAACACTTTGAGAGTTTTCACCGTTGCTTGTCAACTGCTATTGTTTGAGTTTCTGGACTTTATTCTGCACATGAAAAGCATGGAAGTGATTAAGGCATCTTGTAAATATATAAATTGCTCAGTGCCAAATAGCCAACTGTGAATAATTTTCCTATTTTTGATAGCCCATTTGAGCCTGAATTTTTTTTCTTATGCACCATAGCCTAGCAAATGATTATATCTTGTTCCTACACACTTAGGGATAGAGAGCATAGGTGCAATTTATTTAATAAGAATGGGTATGAGTTGGCTGATTGAAATTGCAACAAGCAGGCATAATGAGTATTGGAATTCACTCCCTTTTATACATACATACATATATATATATATATATATATAGAGAGAGAGAGAGAGAGTCAGGATCCGTTGACACCAGGTGTCAAACTTCAAGACTTACACCAATTAATAATTTTTTATAGAATGTGAAATTGACCAATCCAACCGTTGAATCATGTTATATTACCTTCATGATCATGTTTATCAAATTTCAGATAATTTGGATATTCATAGGTATGTTATCTAATAGTCGACTTTTACTTATATTTTAAAAACATAGTACACGTTAAAATAAATTAGTTTGATGAAGTATCAAATAGTTTTCGATTTTTATGAAATTTTATAAGTTTGATCTACTTTATAAGAACTTTCAATTCAACGGTTGGATTGGTCAATTTCACATTCTATAAAAAGTTATTAATTGGTGTAAGTCTTGAAATTTGACACCTGGTGTGAACGGATCCTGACTCATATATATATATATACACACATAAGGTGTATATTTATATTTAAAGTTAAATAAAAGGAAGTGAATTACCAAAAAGAGGCCGATTGTGTATAAATGTTCAAAGTCAAGAAGGATATGGTGGATTGAGAGTGAATTAGAACACTGGTAAAAATTGTAGATATGCTTTCTTTTCTTAAAGTTGTGTATTTTGAATTATCCAGAAAAACCATAAAATTCTTGATAGCCTATCCTCATTACAACCTGAGAAAGACATTTTGATCCATGTTGACCATGTGCATGAATATTAACTCGAATCGACTAACAATTTTAGTTGTTCAACTGCAGTGAAAATTTTGAGGGAAACACTTACCCATGAGAATGATAGAAATTCCTTGATTTATCACCTGTTGTTTTGATTACTGCTCTTGAAAATTTTGAATGCATTTTTATTTTGTTCTGATTGAGGATTGGAGTCACCACTTGGTTCTGATTATTAATCTGAAATTTGGAAAGTGACAGCTGTCTAGCAAGAGATATTGAATTTGTTTCCTTATCAGTCAGGTCCATAATTGGGGATTGAATTCAACTGTCTGTATGAGATTTTCTTGCTTAAGGACAAGCAAGAAGCTAAGTTTGGGGCAATTTGATAAGTGTTAAAATTACGTAAAATTCCTATATAATTACAACACTTATTGATGGCAAAATGCTGAATTTATAACCCAATTTACCCTTTTTTTAGCTTAAATTGCAATTCTTGTATTTATTTGAGTCAAATTTGAATTTGATGCTATTTTGATAAAGAATTTGCTGATTTTTGCAAATAGAAAGCAAAATTACAAATAAAGCATCAAGAAAGCAGTGAAGAAGGACAGGAACAACATAAAACAAGCTTCAAAAGAGGACAATTCAGGAAAATCAGTTGTTGTTTCCTGCGCTCCACCTGCGCTGAGCGCAGGTAGAGCGTATGAATGACTATCTAGTTACTGTTTCCTGCGCTTCACCTGCGCTGAGCGTAGGCAAAGCGCAGGAAACATAACCTAATTTTTAATGGGCTGCAATCAGAGTCTCAAAAGCCCATCGGAAAAGTTTATAAAGGGACGTTTAGGGATTGAGATGACAGACAGAGACGTACGGAGCCGTTGAGTAGATTGGGAGCTGGAGAAAAGTGTGACAGTCTCTCTAGTTGGTTTGTAATGGCTACCATGAGTAGCTAAACTTTCCTTTAGGATTGAACGTAGTCAATTCAATCCCAGATTGTATTTTGGATCTTCTTTGTTATTTAGGAATCTCTATTTTTATAATATTGGTGTTTTTATTCTGTTCTTAATGCTTAGCTTCCGTCTTTGTACCGGAGTTATTATATGATTTTATGGGACACGCTGGGAAGCGGTTTTGTGAATCGGGTGCGAGTTCTTGAGCGCCTAGGAATAGGGCTCTTGAATTCTGATTTGGGTAAAAACACTCTATAGGTTGAATGCCTAGGAATAGGGTTCAATTTATGGATAGCTATTAACAACTGATCTTAAAGTTAGGACAATTTGTTAAGCAACTAAGGAATTGGTGTTTAGGGAATTGATTCTAAGAATTTCATAGTTGAGGAATCTTTATGAATGAATTTTATTTGGGCTTCAATATTTATAATTATAAATTCCTAGATTTCATTGGTTTCCAAATACAAAAGGGGTGCGATAGACGAAGTTCAATCCTAGTTTGCTTAATTTGCTCAATTTTATCCATATTCTCTCTCTTTCTCGTCTTTTATTTTATTTACTATTGCAATCTTCACAAAGAACCATTCAAATTTCCTCTTACTCAACAAGTGTGAACACTAAGAACTTATCTTGTACCGTTCCTCGTGGGTACGACAACCCCTTTTCTTACTATTATACTGCTGCGATATTGGTACGCTTGCCAAGATCTCAACAGTCGAGCGTAAACTCCCGTACAAATCAAACTAGCATTCCCAGCTGAAATACTAATGGAAATCGCTTGGGAGCAGCTGTCCAAGACATGGAATGTGTAATTGCTTTCAATTGGCGCCAATGCTCAAAGACCACCAGTATGGCCTTGAGCCTCCTCAATGGCAATCTCTTTGTATCCAACACGACTCCAAAAGCTACTAGTATTTGAGAATAAAGAATGTGTTTCCATTAAAAAGAGTAAGTTAGGTTTAAACCTACCCAATAAGTCCTTAATGTACCGGTGGCCCTTTCTGCTAGCAGCCCCTCGAATGTTCCAAGCTAGAACAACAAAGTCCTTGAACATAATCATAGTAAAAGCTAAACATAAGGTCAGTCTAATAGACAAAACCAGCTCATGTCACCTCTATCATATGACAAGTATCATCCCTTGGCTGAACTTCCACCATGTCCAACTCATCCACTTCTTTCTCTTCCATGTCAGCATTTGTACCCTTAGTAGATTGCTCCAGTTTTGTTCCCTTGGCAGTTGGATCTGGAGGCTTTGGTTCATCAATGAAACGCAACCCATTAGGCCCCACCATTTCCACATCCAAAACTGTCTTTATATTCCCTGGAAGGATTTTAACTTGCGTATTTTTGGGCTCACTAGTTAAGGACATTGTAGTGGTGGACCGCGCCCAAGACTTGGCTCCTTGCGCGAACCCTTCATGGCATTTTCAAACCCTTCAAGAATGGGCTTATATATCTTTCTCCATCACATCACTCATTTCTCTCCTTTTCCCCTTTTTTCTCTCTTTCTCTCTCTATGTTACAAACAACATTTCTCTTTTTCGTAACCATACCTTAGGTTGTTTGGCATTATTTGATTCAGTGGGACCCTTCTCATTACTAGGCTCGAATTAGTGAAATTTTGGTTGACCTGCTCCCCTTTATATTGGGAATTAAGTGCCTAGAATTTATTGCCTCCTTTGTTTGTCATTATTTCCCTTTTTAGTACCATTATCCTTTCCACGTGAAGAATGTTCTGGCCCGCGAAATTTTTGGTTTTTTCGCGATTTTGAAACTGCAATCCAATCTCCATACAGATCTTCCTCTCCATTGATTGCGCTACCATGAAGAAGATTAGGGTTTAAACTTTGTCCCCCAGGATGGGAGGATTCCATCGTCGTCATGATTGAGGCATTTTTGTTGATAATTGAGCTACTAGCCATATTATCCTACCTTGATAATTTTCCACTTGTTAACCCCTTTGAGCCGATGGATTCCATTTCTTGTTATTAAAAGCTCATTACAAGCCTTGAAAGTGAAAAACCATGATTGTCCATGCCTTAGAGGATAAAGGAGCTTTGGAATTGTTTTGGGAATAGGTTCTTGAATAAGTGTGGGGGTGTACTTAAATTTCTTATCTTATCTCCTCAAGTGGATATCATATTGTGACCTTGGCTAGTTTTAAAAAAAAATTGGAAAAGGAATGATGGAAAATTAAAAAAAAAACAGAAAAAAAAAGAAAAGAAAAGCTCAAAAGAAAAGTATATAAAAAAAAGCAAAGAAATAAAATGTGCTTGAAATAAAAAAAAAATGGGTCAAAAGGTGAAAAAGAGGAGTTTAATTGTAATCTTGAGATGTGTGCTACTTGTATTCATGAGTTTATTCCCCATTGCTCCTCTATTCTCTTTGGTTTATAACTTCTTATCCTTCATTTTGCCTACCTTTACCTTGGCCCCATTTCATCCTATTTGAAGTCCTCTTGATCTTTGCTTGCTTGTGCTTCAATTGTTGTGGATATTAGAGTCTTGCCAAGCCTATGGTAGTGTTTGCTTACATGAGTGCTTTGAGTGTATATTCACAAGCCTAAACACTTGAGAGTTAGAGATTTTGTCTTGTGAGGATTTTATCATTCTTGATTCACCCCTTGATTTGATCTACCCTCTTGTTTGCTAAATTATTGGGAATTCCATTCATATATTTCTTGACTCCATGATTCCTTGGATGTTGTATCTTACCTACTCCTATGCATTCCTTGGATCTCTTGATAACTATGTCATCTGTATTTGCATCTTGCTCCTAATTAATCTTTGGTTTCATGTGGTGTTTTGCCCGGAGTGCAAAAGGGCAAGTGTGGGGGAATTTGATGAACACATTTTTATTCACACTTTGCATGATTAATCTTAGCTTTCTTGGACTCTAATTGTGATTATATCCACTGTTTTAGTTGGAATTTACCAAATTGAACTTAATTAGGCCTTAATTAGAAATGTTGTTTAATTTCGGATTTTTTAAGCCTACTGATCTACCTGTCTTGTTTTGATGATATCTGGAGCTAAAGGTGTCCGATTGAGGTGATTCCAATGGCATTGGAAAGCTAACATCTGGGGCTTTAATTTAATATGCTATTTGGCTATATTCCACTGAGAGACAAGGTGCAGTTTTCAGTGTAAAGTTGACGTTCATATGTTGTCATAACTTGAGCGGGAACAGCAAGTTTCTTAAGTAGTTGCTGAAGTAGTTTTAGTATTTTTGGGCCTGAAACTTGTTAGTCTGGGCCCATTTTACCCCATCCATTAGGTTAATCTTATGGTTGAGGGATTAGTATAAATAGGGGCTGTTAGAATTCTGTTAGGGGGACTTTTGATATTTTTTTCGCTTTTACACAGATTGAAGTGAAGGAGACGCTGGCTCTCCCTTCTCTCTTTTTTCTAGGTTTTCTTCTTCTTCTTTTTCTGCATTTTCATTTTGCTGTTCTTCCTCTTATGGATTGATAAACTCTTGAGGATTGATTCTTGAGTGATTTTACATTGGATTTTGAGGTTCATTTTAACTCAAATTCGTATTTCAATTTCTACAGTAAATTCAATTTCATCTTCTCCTTTAGAATTCTGGTTTTGAATCTTGAGTTGTATTTGAACGCTTGTTGATGATTCAATTATGTTCTTCACTAAGAATTCTGGTTTAGTTTGCTTCATTCTAAACAACCAACTGTTTGCTTAATTCAGGAGGTAAAGGATTAGAAATCTCATACCAATACGCTTAGTCTGGTCACCTGTACGCTTAGTCTGGTTTAGCAAGTTCGCTTAGTTCTTGAGTGAGATTATGTTGAATTAATTGATGCTTGTTCAGTTAATTCGAATTTATTCTAGAAATTGAGTTCGATGTATTTTTAACCGATGAAGGATCCAATTGTGAATGAACAAGAGAATCAATCTATTTTCTTACATCGTTTATTCCTTCTTCTTTACTTGCGAAACTCCATTTCTAAACAAACAACCAAAATCCCCCTCTTTCTGTTACGTTCTGAAATTCTACACTGTTAAGACAATCCCTGTCTTAAGACGGTCTGAAGTCTTAAGACAGTCTAAAGTCTTAAGACCGTCTGAAGTCTTAAGACTGTCTGAAGTCTTAAGACTGTCTGAAGTTCTTTCTTAAGACCGTCTTAAGTCATTTGTCTTAAGTTCAATCTGAAGTTCTGGTTCTAAATTTTGGTCTGAAATCTGATATTCTGAATTGTTATTGAATTCCTTGAGAGACGACTTTGGGTTGTCTAACCCTCACTACACTTTAATTCATATAATTTGATTGGGTACGGCCTCGATCAAATTTGGCGCCGTTGCCGGGGAATTCAATTCAATTTCAGATTAAAGTTTTCAGTTTTGTTTGTGACTTTCTGAACTTCTGGTTTTGAATTTTTCTATTCTGTTTTGTGTAATCCGTGTCTGTTTGGTGTGTGTAAGTTTAGAGTCAATTTTCATATTGTCTTTTTGTTCAACTAACATTCAGTTTGTGCATATTTGAGAAAGGTTTCATAATTCATTTCTTTGGTAAGAATTCTGTTTACCAATTTTAAGTCTTTGTTGGTTAGTGTGTAGTTTGTTGATTGATTGTTTGAGTTTGTTTCTGTTTTGTTTTTGCTTCTTTTTTTTTGTTTCTTCATTTTCTTTTCATTCTGATTTCTTTGATTCTGATTCTAACATTATGGCTGAATTGACTTTGAGAGAACTCATTGAGTGCATGGCTTCACATAATCAAGAATATAGTTCCATAAGCAACTCAATGATTTTTCCTATGGGAGTTCATGAGGAGGATATATCATTTGTTGTTGATCACAGACAAGTAGAGAACATGATGGATGATTTAGCTTCTTTCATCAATCAGTTGACAGTACCTCAGACACATGTGGAGTTGTGTGGGATTTGCACATCACCTGAGCATCCCACAGATTCCTGCCCTACTTTGCATGAGTCTGAAGATTATTTCTCTCCTTAATTTTATGCTGTTGATTTTTATGATAATTATGGACCTCCTCAGCAACAGTTTTATATGCCTGATCAATTTCATTTTCAGGTTACTGAGCCAAGCTGGCTATACCAGCCCCCACCATTGCAGCAAGTTGTTGCACCTCCCACGAGTGAACCTTCTCTGGAAGAATTGATAAGGCAAATGGCAGCTAACAACTTGAATTCCCAGCATAAAATAGAAGCAACATTTCAAAATATGGAAATTCAGCTTGGGAAAATGGCCACTACCTTGCATCAAATGCAATCACAGTATTCATATGTTATGGATTCAGATTCTATGAGTTCAAATCCCATGAGTCCAAATGTTATGATTTTAGATAATATGTGTTCAGATTCTATGTGTTCAGATCCTATTGAGGACCATTCTGTATTTCATAATGATTTGCATGTTGAACCTGTTATTGATAAAAATTTGTCTGAGTTTGCAGGAGAACTTGATTCTCCATTCTTGTCTGATTTCAGCAATGGTTACACTCGTGATTCATGTACTGATTCTTTTATGTGTAGTGCATGTGCTGAAATTGTTGTTTACTGTTACTGTATGCTGTTTGTGCATTTTTCTGCTGCTGTTTACAGCAGAATTTTAGACAGTACGTTTTGTGACAGCAAAAACAGATTTTGGACAGTAGAAAAATACATTTGGCATGTTTTTCATTGGATTTTTAGGATTTGTGTTGGTAGTTTGCATTTTCATCATTCTTGGATAATTGGTTTCTTGATTTATATTGATTGAATTCCTTGTAATTTGGTGAATAAGTTGGTTTTGATAATTATTTGGTTGAATCTTTTGTGATGGAGTTGTCCTTGGTGAGATTTTGAGCCTTATTGATGGATGGACCATTCTATGTCATTCTCTCTTTTTCTTGTGTGATTTCACTCATGTTTGCTTGTGCTCTAGAACTTGGCTTGACTCTTTAATTTGCAACTTTGTTCACTTGCATGAATTGAGATGATTAAGGCATTTTTGTTGATAATTGAGCTACTAGCCATACTAGCCTACCTTGATAATTTTCCAACTTGTTAACCTCTTTGATCTGATGGATTCCATTTCTTGTTATTAAAAGCTCATTACAAGCCTTGAAAGTGAAACACCATGATTGTCCTTGCCTTGGAGGATAAAGGAGCTTTGGAATTGTTTTGGGAATAGGTTCTTGAATAAGTGTGGGGGTGTACTTAAATTTCTTATCTTATCTCCTCAAGTGGATATCATATTGTGAACTTGGCTAGTTTAAAAAAAAATTGGAAAAGGAATGATGGAAAATTTAAAAAAAAAAACAGAAAAAAAAAAGAAAAGAAAAGCTCAAAAGAAAAGTATATAAAAAAAGCAAAGAAATAAAGTGTGCTTGAAATAAAAAAAAAATGGGTCAAAAGGTGAAAAAGAGGAGTTTAATTGTAATATTGAGATGTGTGCTACTTGCATTCATGAGTTTATTCCCCATTGCTCCTCTATTCTCTTTGGTTTATAGCTTCTTATCCTTCATTTTCCCTACCTTTACCTTGGCCCCATTTCATCCTATTTGAAGTCCTCTTGATCTTTGCTTGCTTGTGCTTCAATTGTTGTGGATATTAGAGTCTTGCCAAGCCTATGGTAGTGTTTGCTTACATGAGTGCTTTGAGTGTATATTCACAAGCCTAAACACTTGAGAGTTAGAGAGTTTGTCTTGTGAGGATTTTATCATTCTTGATTCACCCCTTGATTTGATCTACCATATTGTTTGCTAAATTATTAGGAATTCAATTCATATATTTCTTGACTCCATGATTCCTTGGATGTTGTATCTTACCTACTCCTATGCATTCCTTGGATCTCTTGATAACTATGTCATCTGTATTTGCATCTTGCTCCTAATTAATCTTTGGTTTCATATGGTGTTTTGCCCGGAGTGCAAAAGGGCAAGTGTGGGGGAATTTGATGAACACATTTTTATTCACACTTTGCATGATTAATCTTAGCTTTCTTGGAATCTAATTGTGATTTTATCCACTGTTTTAGTTGGAATTTACCAAATTGAACTTAATTGAGCCTTAATTAGAAATGTTGTTTAATTTCGGATTTTTTAAGCCTACTGACCTACCTGTCTTGTTTTGATGATATCTGGAGCTAAAGGTGTCCGATTGAGGTGATTCCAATGGAATTGGAAAGCTAATTTCTGGGGCTTTAATTTAATATGCTATTTGGATATATTCCACTGAGAGACGAGGTGCAGTTTTTAGTTTAAAGTTGACATTCAGATGCTGTCAGAACTTGAGCGGGAACAACAAGTTTCTTAAGTAGTTGCTGAAGTAGTTTTAGTATTTTTGGGCCTGAAACTTGTTAGTCTGGGCCCATTTTACCCCATCCATTAGGTTAATCTTATGGTTGAGGGATTAGTATAAATAGGGGCTGTTAGAATTCTGTTAGGGGGACTTTTGATATTTTTTCGCTTTTACACAGATTGAAGTGAAGGAGACGCTGGCTCTCCCTTCTCTCTTTTTTCTAGGTTTTCTTCTTCTTTTTCTGCATTTTCATTTTGCTGTTCTTCCTCTTATGGATTGCTAAACTCTTGAGGATTGATTCTTGAGTGATTTTACATTGGATTTTGAGGTTCATTTTAACTCAAATTCGTATTTCAATTTCTGCAGTAAATTCAATTTCATCTTCTCCTTTAGAATTCTGGTTTTGAATCTTGAGTTGTATTTGAACGCTTGTTGATGATTCAATTTTGTTCTTCACTAAGAATTCTAGTTTAGTTTGCTTCATTCTAAACAACCAACTGTTTGCTTAATTCAGGAGGTAAAGGATTAGAAATCTCATACCAGTACGCTTAGTCTGGTCACCAGTACGCTTAGTCTGGTTTAGCAAGTTCGCTTAGTTCTTGAGTGAGATTATGTTGAATTAATTGATGCTTGTTCAGTTAATTCGAATTTATTCTAGAAATTGAGTTCGATGTATTTTTAACCGATGAAGGATCCAATTGTGAATGAACAAGAGAATCAATCTATTTTCTTACATCGTTTATTCCTTCTTCTTTACTTGCGAAACTCCATTTCTAAACAAACAACCAAAATCCCCCTCTTTCTGTTACGTTCTGAAATTCTGCACTGTTAAGACAATCCCTGTCTTAAGACGGTCTGAAGTCTTAAGACAGTCTAAAGTCTTAAGACCGTCTGAAGTCTTAAGACTGTCTGAAGTTCTTTCTTAAGACCGTCTTAAGTCATTTGTCTTAAGTTCAATCTGAAGTTCTGGTTCTAAATTTTTGGTCTGAAATCTGATATTTTGAATTGTTATTGAATTCCTTGAGAGACGACTTTGGGTTGTCTAACCCTTACTACACTTTAATTCATATTATTTGATTGGGTACGGCCTCGATCAAAGACATTAAAGTTTATAAGGGTAAATAAGGAAAATGTTAATGAATTCTGCCTTAAAATTGTAAAGTTCCTTATAAAAAAGACAACAAAAACTTATATAAAATTAAAAGTGTCTTATAAAAAAGAGCATAAGAAGTATAAAGAATACCACCGAGTGTGTAGACATTAGGTCAGCTGGTAGTGTTAAATATTTAGAGTTTTTGTCATTCATAAAGAATTAAAAAACTATTATAAAAATTTTTCTTAATTTTTTTAAATTTTATTCTAAACATCATCATTATTTGTCGAACTTAAATAGAAATTGGAGTGATTATAAATTTCTTGCTTTACAATTGTAACATCTTTCATTTTTTTAATTTTTTTAATACCATTTTTTTAGTAAAACTTCATAGGTAATTAGGTATGCTAGATTTTTCATTATGACATTTTTTTTTAAATCGTATCTCAGAATAGAAAAAAATAAATAATAAAAACTATTCAAGCATATGAACTACAGGAACTTTTTACCACAATTCTTAGAGTAAACCCCCAAATCAGTCCCTGACTTTTTTTACGTCATGCAAATTAGTCCCTGACTTACCTAAATAGTCACGTTAGTCCCTGACTTCTATCACCGTCAAGCAATTTAGTCCGGAAGTCTAACGTTCGTTAAATGCCTGATGATCTGGCACATTAATTGCCATGTAAGACCCTAAACGACAACATTTTGATGCTTTGTTTTTTCAGAATCCCCAATCTGTCCCTCATTCCTTCTTTCTCCCTTTTTATTCCTTCTTCTCTTCTTAAGGGTTCACCATTCCTGAACCGCTCCGACCTGGGTTTCCTTTTTTTTATTCTTCTGCAACGGCTTGTTTTCCTCTTCATTTCTTGTTGTTTCCGTATCACATTCCGGTGACAATGGGTCGCTGCGGTGAAGTTAAGAGTTGTTCTCCATTTATCAACCCATATCATTATTTTCACAACATTTTTATAAGCAACAAAGGTTGACTAGCTCAGGCTATGAAAAATGTTGTTCTCCATTTATCAACCCATATCATTATTTTCACCAATGTCAGCAGGAAAAGAGCAGAAATTAAATAAAAATATGCAGGTTGTTTGTATAACAAAGATTCTATTTATCACTCTAAATACTAAGCTATCACACTAGCATAGAAATAAGGACTACAACCATTATAGAAAATGTTAATTGGATACCTGTTACAGGCTTACAGCAACCACATAAATCATGATGACAAAATAATGGTTGGTGGAACATCCAACACAATAAACAAGGAAGACTTACATGAATTACTAGCACTGGACACTTCACCAAGGGAATTTTATCAATATTCTGCACAATAATAACATAGAATTAAGTTCAGCTACATAATGGTTCATTTACATAATTCTCAAATGAAATGACTTAAGCATATAGGAAAATGAACCAACTAAAGAATTAAATAAAACAGAAAGAAGGGTGTAGAATAGTTAACTTCCCTGATGACTGTCCATAGCCAGAGTAATCGTATCTGCATGCATTGAGACAAGATGCATGAAAAAATCATCGAAATTTAACTAAATTTTTTATAGAAACAACAAAACACAACACAACAATCATATAATAAGCTAGCATAGTATTTCAAGTACCTTTTATTATTTGTGCCTCAACAAAATATTTCTTATGCAGTGAAAGTTTCTTTAACCACATAATAAACAACATTTGGAAGAGAAAATAAGAATGAAAATAGGGGGCAAGAAGTGAACATAATACATTAGCATCCAAACTGATGTTTGGATGTGTATCCTTGGTATATCAAGGGATCTAAGGCGTTTACTAATCCACCAATGTTTATAATTTCAACTGTTACTGGGCATCTAAGGTGTTGCTGTAAGCCTTAAATTGAATTCAAGCAATCCCACTGTGTGGAATTGAACTCAGGCGCTTGCTTTATGGGCAATTAGTGAAGTTTAGAAGCTAGCAGTTCAACCACATCAACCAATTTCAATATCACTCATAATAGCAAAAAGATTTGCTAAGGTAAGAGCTAAAGCATAAGCTTTGGTCACACTACACTGCACACCAAAAACCATGTGTACTTCCTGCAGAACAAGAAACATGCTATCAAGCTTAACTGATGTTACATATCAACTCCTGGAACAAATTGACCATCTTATTAGTTATTACCGACTTTTTGCCCTTTTACTTTCTTCTTTGTTTTACATAATTGACTTATGTTTTCTAAAAATTCAGTTGAAGAGTAAAGGAAAACCTATCTGGGAGTGAGAACAAAAGAGATGGGGCAAAGTTGTGTTGCACTGAAATTAAAACCTCCTAAAGGTAAATGGTTGTTTCTTATCCCTTATATCCTTATTCCTGGGGTAAGAAATGAAGAGGAAAACAAGTTGTTGCAGAAGAAGAAAAAAAGGAAACCCAGGTCGGAGCAGTTCACGAATGGAGAACCCTTTAGAAGAGAAGAAAGAATAAAAAGGGAGAAAGAAGGAATGAGGGACAGATTGGGGATTCTGAAAAATAAAGCATCAAAACGCTGTCGTTTAGGGTCTTACATGGCAATTAACGTGCCAGATCATCAGGCATTTAACGGACGTTAGGCTTCCAGACTAAATTGCTTGACGGTGATAGAACTCAGGGACTAACGTGACTATTTAGGTAAGTCAGGGACTAATTTGCATGACATAAAAAGAGTCAGGGACTGATTTGGGGGTTTACTCAAAATTCTTATTTAGACATGACAATCAAACACGAATTAACGGGTATCGACTCTTCCCCGCCCGGACTTTAAACGGGAAAATTCGCTTTAATTTAATCGAATTTAAGTAAAATCCGACTCCGAACCCACCCCCGCCATTAACAAGATGGAACCAGGTTTCCCACCCCACCCCCTCGTCCCGAACCCGCCCTAGTATTATAATTTAATAATTTTAACTATACTAATAGTTAAATAACAAAGACAAACTTATATATTTTTCTTTAAATTTAAATTTGTTTGTTTTATGATTCTCAATATCTATTTTTATATATCATTTGAATTAGAATATATTAGATATGACATATTTTAAAATATATATTTAAGTTATTAAAAATAAATAAATAAATAGATAAGATGGGATCCCCGTGGGTTTCCCAACCCGACAGGGACTAACGGGGATAGGGTTGGGGGTTTTATAATTTTATACTCACTCTTTTTAAACCCGAACCAATCTCGACTTTTTGAGATGGAGATGGAAAGAGAAAACTCGCCCCGACCCGCTCGTTCGACATGCGTCCACGTATTGGTCAAAAATATTTTTTAAAACCAAGGTAGATTGAAAAAAAATAACATCAAATGTAGGCTAGAATATTTTAGGCAAAACTCAATAGTAAGAAAAGTAACCCCAGTCCCACCTGATGCTTATCACCTCATTCAGTAAACCAATCCACTTTATACCGAAAACAAAATAATAAACCAATCCACTCTAACCAATCTCGCAATCCTCGCTGTTGATTTTACATACTATATTCATCATCATGTTGCAGCATTGCAGGTGTTTTGCAACATTTATATATTAATTTTGAGTATTTATTTTTAAACATGAATATTTTAATATATTTTCCTTTTTAGTAATCATTCTCTACATCACATGAGTTCTTTACGATCTCACACTTTTATTATATTGTTGAGATCTTGACAAACATACCAATATCGCAGCAGTATAATAGTTAAAAGTAAGGGTTGTCGTACCCACGAGGAACGGTACAACTCAAATCCTTAGTGCTTACACTTATTAAGTAAAAGAGATTTGGAATGGTTGTTTGTGAAGATTATAATAGTAAATGAAAACAAAAGATGAGACAAAGAGATAAGAGATTGAGCAATTGAGAGAAACTAGGATTGAACTTCGTCCATCGCACCCCTATTGTATTTTGGAAATCAATGATATTTAGGAATATATAATTATAAATATTGAAGCACAAATAAATATTATTTCATAAAGGTTCCCACAACTATGAAATACTCAGAACAATTCATGCTGGTTC
This sequence comes from Sesbania bispinosa, assembly GCA_026901365.1. Taxonomy (NCBI): domain Eukaryota; kingdom Viridiplantae; phylum Streptophyta; class Magnoliopsida; order Fabales; family Fabaceae; genus Sesbania; species Sesbania bispinosa. Next base: position 303,449 of record QLOH01000014.1, read on the forward strand.
CCACAGTCACAAATTGCCCCGCTTGAAGATCGATTGTTAAAGCTGTCAATTCATGCTGGTTCCCACAGTCAAAAATTGAGTGTTTTTACCAATCAGATTTCAAAACCCTATTCCTAGCGCATTTAAGAAATCGTATCATAACCCCGGTACAAAGACGGAAGCTAAGCATTAAGAACGGATTAAAAACACTAATATTATAAAAATAGGGATTCCTAAATAACAAATAGAAACCAAAATACAATTGGGGATTGAATCGACTACATTCAATCCTAAAGAGGGATTTAGCTACTCATGGTAGCCATTACACTCCAGAGACTGTCACACTTTTCTCCTAACTTCGTAGCTGCTCAACGGCTCCGTACTCTCTGAATGCCTTCTCAATCCCTTAAAGTCTCCTTATAAACTGTTCTGATGGGCTTTTGAGACTCTGATTGCAGCCCATTAAAAATTAGGTTACGTTTCCTGTGCTCTACTTGCGCTCAGCGCAGGTGAAGCGCAGGAAACAGTAACTGAATAGACATTCCTACGCTCTGCCTACGCTCAGCGCAGGTGGAGCGCAGGAAACAACAACTGACTTTCCTGAATTGTCTTCTTTTGAAGCTTGTATTATGTTGTTCCTGTCCTTGCTCACTGCTCTCTTGACGCTCCATTTGTAACTTTGCTTTTTATCTGTAAAAATCAACAGATTCTTTGTCAAAATAGCATCAAATTCAAATTTGACTCAAATAAATACAAGAGCTGCAATTTAAGCTAAAAAGGGTTGAAATGGGTTATAAATTCAGCAATTTGTCATCAATAAGTTTTGTAATTATATAGAAATTTTACGTAATTCTAACACTTAACAAATTCCCCCCAACTTAGCTTCTTGCCTGTCCTCAAGCAAGAAAATCTAATATAGACAGTTGATTTCAATCCCCAATTATAAATTTGACTAATAAGAAAACAAATCCAATATCTTTTGCTAGACAACTGTCACTTTCCAAATTTCAGATTAATAGTCAAAACTAAGTGGTGACTCCAATCATCAATCAGAACAAGATAAAAATACATTCAAATTTTTCAAGAGCAGCAATCAAAACAACAGATGATAAATCAAGGAATTTCTCTCATTCTCACGGGTGAGTGTTTCCCTCAAATTTTTCACTGCAGTTGAACAACTAAAATTGCTAGTCGTTTCCAGTTAATAATCATACACATGGTCAACATGGATCAAAAGGTCTTTCTCAAGTTGTAATGAGGCTAGGCTATCAAGAATTCATGGTTTTTCTGGATAATTTAAAATACACAACTTCAAGAAAAGAGAGCATATCTACAATTTAACCAATATTCTAAGTTACTCTCAATCTACCGTATCATTCTTGACTTTGAACATTTATACACAATCGGCCTCTTCTTTGGTAATTCACTCCCTTCTATTTAACTTCATGAATAACTGTACACTTTTCTTTTAGTTTAGGGAGTGAATTCCAATGCTCAATATGCCTACTTGTTACACTTTCAATCAGCCAACTCATACCCATTCACGTTGAATAAATTGTACCTATGCTCTCTATCCCTAAGTGTGTAAGGGACATGATATAATCATTAACAAGGCTTGGGTGCACAAGAAAAGAAAATTTCAGGCTCAAATGGGTTATAAAAAATAGGAAAAATTATTCACAGGTTAGCTATTTGGCACTGAGCAGTTTATATATTTACAAGATGCCTTAATCACTTCCATACTTTTCATATGTAGAATAAAATCCAAAAACTCAAGCGATAGCAATTGACAAGCGACAGTGAAAACTCTCAAAGTGTTTAGTCTCACAAACTCACTGGCTTATGGCTATTTTCCTTGATAAAATCACTATTGAAACCAATTAACTACCTTGATACATTTTCCTGAACAATATCATAATCCTAACTGATTATGGATTCAATCACTAAATTCTTTTTTCTCTCCTAATTCAGTTAGTTAGGCTGCACTAGCATTGAGATATTGATTTTTGAATCCAATCATCAAATTCTTTATTTCCTAATTCTTAAATCCTAATAAAATTACTAATCCTCACTTAACAATTAAAATACTCAAATAAAAAAAGATCAATGCTACATAAAGATAAAAAGAAAGAAAAACAATGTTTTCACAATGGAACAAGAATCTCTCAATCCTCATTAACATGTGCTCTTGTTTCCTCCTCATTAGCTCTAATATCTGCTGCAGCTGCAGAATCATGAGCAGGTCCAGCTCCAGCTGCTCCACTCTCCTCCGGAAAAATGGGACTGTCCCCAGGCCTACTGCAGGTATGTCTGGAACTGCTCAGGTGTCATGCCTGGGAATGATCCTCTAACATTATGACGCAAAAACTCTTGGAGGTGGATCTGTCCTCTGTGGGTGGAAACACAAAAATATAGTCCTCTGCTGCAGCATGCAAAACATAAAAATAGAGGAATTTAAACGGTGAAATTGAAACAAACACATAAATATATACCTTATGCAGCTTCCTAACTAAGGATGAAGAAAGAGTGTAGGTGAAAAGGCTGGAATAGGAGGAATAGGAGGAATGACTCCTCCCCTGTATTAAATTCAAATTTTGAACTGAACGCGTTGTCGCGCTCAGCGCAGCTGAAGCGCAGAAAATAGAATTATTTTGGGACTTCATGCGCTTTGCCTCCACTCAGCGCAGGTGAAGCGCCCAAAACAGTGAGTTTTGGTATATTCTGCGCTTTTCCTGCGCTTAGCGCATGTGAAGCGCAGAAAATAGAACCTAAGCTCTACAACACTTGGTCAAATTTGTTGTTACTCCCCAAGAATCAGGATTTCCACTTTTCTCTCCCTTACAATCACTCAACCAATTTCTAATAATTCCTAAACTAAAAACACACAATCCTAACTAAACAAAATAACACACAAAATTTAAAAAATGCAAAAACGATAAATAAAACACTGGGTTGCCTCCCAGGAAGCGCTCGTTTAACGTCATATAGCTTGACGCCTGTTTCTTTCAAGGTGGTTGATACTGGAATCTCTTGGTGAGCTTTTGTGCTGCATCCTTGACCTCTTTGGGCAATGGACCTCCCCATACTCTCGCCTCGGACCAATTGTTAGTGTAACTTGAGTCTAACCATTTGAGCTTCTTTCTGGAATTAGACCATTCTTCGGACTCCTTTGGCTTGACTTTTCTTTTCTTTACTGTCTTGATCTGATATGCACGAGTCTTCTTCTCCTAAAGTTTGGAAGATTCACAGTTATCCGCTCTTAATCCTCTTGCTTCACAAGGGTCCTTTATGGGAAATACACCTAACCACTTTGTCTTCAATCTGGCTCTAGGCCTTGAATTTGATTTTCTTGGCCTGATTCTTCTTCTCTTTGCTCTGCTCATGTCAGTGTATTCACAAGTCTTTCTTTTGGGGATTTTGGAAGGTTTAACACTTGCATGCTACATTTCTTGATCTTCCTTCGGAGGGCTTTCAAGATATGGCAAGTTCTTCACTACTTCCCCTCCTTTCTCAATTTTTTTCTTATCATCCCTTTGTTCATTCTTCTTCTCCTTTTCATTTTTTGTATGTACACTCTCACATATGTTGTTTTCTTCCTCCCTTTCACAGTCATTTTCTTCTTTACATTCAATCTTTGCGATTTCATCTTCTTCCTTCATCTTCTTCTACTTCCGTTACATCTTCTTCTTTTTCTTTTTCTTCTTCAGTTTCCTCTTCTCCTTCTCTTTCTTTTGTTTCTTCAGTTTCCACTTCTTCATCAGTCAGATTGTCATCACTTCCCTTCCCTATCAGTTGAACACTTATGGTCGTCATCTCGCCACACTGTTCTTCGGGGTTGGGTTGTACATTTGCTGAGATCTGTTCTGAATGTTGTTTAGCTGAATTTTCTGCTATCTGTGCTATCAGGGTGTCAATAGTTCTTTTGCTTCTTCTCTATCCTTCTGAAATCTCGTAGAGAATTGCAATCGTTCTTCAAGAAGAGCATCCCATCTTGACCACCTTTGTTGAACTGAAAAGTAACTTTGCTGCTGTCGGAAGGAAGGTTTCCTGTTAGAAAGCCCTGCGTCTTGTCTCCAACCAGAATTATTGTTCTGGTTATTTCTCCAACCTTGTGAATAATTGTTTGCAAAGTTGTTGATGTTGGGGAAGTTGTCTGGTCTTCCTTGATTTCCCATGTAATTAATTTGCTCTTCTTAAGTGTCTTGATAAGAGCAGTAACCATGGGGATGGTCACCTCCAAAAAATCACAGGTTAATTGTGGTGACTGGCCAGGATGGAACTGCACTGCTTGCAACTGCTGAAGAAACTTAGAAATCTGCTCGATGAGTGCTCCTATTTGTTGGGTGATAATCTTGTTCTGAGCATAGATCGCCGCATCTGTAGAAATTTGCATGTGGAACGAAATAGCATCTTGTTGCCACCCAAAGCTCTGATTCTGGTTACTTCCCCAATCCTGCGAAAAACTGTTAGAATAATTATTGTAATTAGAGAAGTTACCGTGAATCGGTATGCTGGAAGAATATTCTGGTTCTTGCTGCATAACATAATCTCCAAGTGTTCTTCTCGGTGGATTTTGTTGCATAACATAATCTCCAAGTGTTCTTCTTGGTGGATTTTGATGCATAACATAATCTCCAAGTGTTCTTCTTGGTGCAGGGGGATCTTAACTCTGCTCAGCCATATCTTTAGCTTTTACTTCATTTGAGGTGGTTGAACAGAGAGTGGTTGAGATTGTCTCCTTGAGCTTGTCCTTGCCCCCTTTTTCTTCTTTTGCAACTTTTATCTTACTTTGGATGGGTATGAGAGAGTGTTGGAATTGTCTCCTTGAGCAGGTTCCCCCCTTTTTTTTCGGATTTTTTTGGCTCAGTTTCCTTCTGGATGTCTTGTCGATCTCAGGTTCCCCTCTTGTATTTTGGAAATCAATGATATTTAGGAATATATAATTATAAATATTGAAGCACAAATAAATATTATTTCATAAATGTTCCCACAACTATGAAAATACTCAGAACAATTCAATGTTGGGTTCCCACAGTCACAAATTGTCCCGCTTGAAGATCAGTTGTTAAAGCTATCAATTCATGCTGGTTCCCACAGTCACAAATTGAGTGTTTTTACCAATCAGATTTCAAAAACCCTATTCCTAGCGCATTTAAGAAAATCGCATCATAACTCTGGTACAAAGACAGAAGCTAAGGCATTAAGAACGGATTAAAAACACCAATATTATAAAAAATAGGGATTCCTAAATAACAAATACAAAACCAAAATACAATTGGGGATTGAATCGACTACATTCAATCCTAAAGAAGGATTTAGCTACTCATGGTAGCCATTACACTCCAGAGACTGTCACACTTTTCTCCTACTCCATAGCTGCTCAACGGCTCCGTACTCTCTGAATGCCTTCTCAATCCCTAAAAGTCTCCTTATAAACTGTTCTGATGGGCTTTTGAGACTTTGAATTGCAGCCCATTAAAAATTAGGTTACGTTTCCTGCGTTCAGCGCAGAAAACAGTAACTGAACAGAAATTCCTGCGCTTTGGCTGCGCTTAGTGCAGGTGGAGACGAGCGCACGAAACAACAACTGACTTTCCTGAATTGTCCTCTTTTGAAGCTTGTTTTTTGTTGTTCCTGTCCTTGCTCATTGCTCTCTTAATGCTTCATTTTAACTTTGCTTTGTTATCTGTAAAAATCAACAGATTCTTTGTCAAAATAGCATCTGTGACACCCCTTCTACCCCCATACTCTTATATGCTTAATAAATTGAATGTAGAAAAGAGTTTGTCCCATGATGGGTAAAAAGGTTCACAAACACTCTTACTTAAAATCTCATGAGTTCGAAAACAACTTTATTACATGAAAGTAAACTTCAAATATAATCCAACCATTATGCAAACGGAATCTCCAAAGAAATAAAAACAACTAAACAACCTACTTGCCGTACAAGGCATCAAAATAGTTCATAACATGCTCATAACTAGAAACATAATAAAAGACTCCCAAGTACACCCTGATGTCACATCTATCAGAGCACAGCCCTTTAATCATGTTGACACCAAATGTGTCATCACCATCACCTGAAACAACAACAGTAACGGTGAGGAAAAGAGCTCTAACTCATATATACATATAGGAGGCTACCCTGTCCTCACCCTCAATATCATCATATAACATACCAAGCACCAAAACATCAGATAAAACCACCCGATCACAATCACCCAACACTCAGTATATAACTATTTATCTACATCAACATATAAGTCTCATACTATCATTTACCCAATATAACACGTAAATACATCCATCATATATATCATCATAGTGTCATTCATATATCATCATATTCATTATCATCATAACATCAATCATCTATCATCATACTCATCATCATCAAAACATCATCCATCTATCATTATACTCATCATAGGATAATCACCACAGAGGCCGACAAGCTTCACACACAACACTACCGTTATTCACCACAGAGGCCGGTAGGCTTCACACACCATGCTACCATAAATCACCACAAAGGCCGGTAGGCTTCACACACAACGCTATCGTTAATCGCCACAGAGGCCGGTAAGCTCCACACACAACGCTACCGTTAATCGCCACAGAGGCCGGTAAGCCTCCACACACAAACGCTACTGTTAATCGCCAACAGAGGCCGGATAGTGCTGCCCAACGCCCCTCTCTTGGGCCCTCACAAACCAGATCTCATCACATATGCTCAAGGAATCTCTCCTAAGTAGTACCCCCCCTCTATGGGTCCGCACAACTTAGGTAACATCATCATCATACATCAATACACTCATCATTAAACATCATCTTTTTAATCAAGTGACATACACTATCATCATCAACGTCATCATCATACATCATTAATATCATCATCATAAAGTGACATACACTATCATCATCAACATCATCATCATAAAGTAACATACACTATCATCATCAACATCATTATCATAAAGTGACATACACTATCATCATCAACATCATTATCATAAAGTGACATACACTATCATCATCAACATCATCATCATACATCATTAACATCATCATCATCAAGTATCATCATAATACATCATCATAAGCATCGCAATCCTCATCAAACATCATTAATCATCAATACAATATTCATTATAAAGTACTCTCAAACAACATCAATCATCATCAAACAGTTAGGATCTCAAAATCCACTCTGGTAATCGATTACCAACCTCTAGTAATCGTTTACCCGCAAACAAGGTCTCTAGTAATCGATTACAACCCCTTTGTAATCGATTACCCGCAAGCAAACTCTCTGGTAATCGATTACAACACCTCTGTAATCGATTACCCGCAAACAAACTCTATGGTAATCGATTACCAGCACCCCCGTAATCGATTACCAGCAAACCAACAGTGCTTCTGGGTTGCCCAGGAACACTCTGGTAATCGATTACCACACCTGGTAATCGATTACCCGCGACACAGATTGCAGAATTCACGATTTCAAACCTCTCTAAACTCATCCAATCAATCCTAATTCAATCTTTACGTCTAAACACCATACATAATCATTATTAGCATCCAATACTCCGTAAATCAACAATCAATTACAGATTATACCATCAATTCATCAAACCCTTATGTAAACCCCTTTTCACTATTCTCATATGATCATTCAAACCACTCAAGATTCAATCATATATATCCAATCAATCATAATTCAACGGATTCTATCATTCATTCTTAATTACATTCATCCATACGAATTTTAGAACCTTTAAAGGTCCTTATGGTTGCCCTCTCTACCCAACACCCCTACAGGCACATACAAGGAACACCATTTTCCCCCCGTTACCTTGTAGTAGAGATCGAACAGCAAAGAAGACTCTTTCTTGGTTCTTGATGATTACTCCTCGGCAACCTCCTCTTGAGACTTGGTTCTCCCCTCCTTGACCTTTCGCCTCTGACGATTATACGAATAAGGATTAGGGTGAACTGAGAACCCCTCCTTAAATACATACTTAATTGGGTTAGGCCCACTCTAACCCACTTATTATATTTATTATTCTTATTATTTATTTATTATCTCTTATTAAATAACTCTCTCATAAATATTCTAATTCTATTATTATTAATATTATTAAATAACTTACTCATTAAATGGTTTAATTAATATTAATATTATTTATTTATTTCTCCTACTCTTATAAATTTTATTTTATTTAATAAAATTTGGGATGTTACAGCATCAAATTCAAATTTGACTCAAATAAATACAAGAGCTGCAATTTAAGCTAAAAAGGGTTGAATTGGGGTTATAAATTCAGCAATTTGTCATCAATAAGTGTTGTATTATATAGAATTTTACGTAATTCTAACACTTATCATATATCTTATATATTTTTTATTGATTTTAAATATTATCATTTAAATTTAGTCAATATATAAATTTTCAAATCACTAACATAATAAAATATGAGTTTAATATATGTACACTATCACTGTAAAAAAAGTTTTACACAAACATCCAATGATATGGCAACACATCATTGGATATATGTGTCTTTTACACCTGATAGTGTATACTAATTAAATCCATAAAATATAATTATATAATTCAAAGTTTATTATAATTAAATTTTAAGACAATATATCAACTTAATAGACACAAATAATTGTGTACCTTAACTCAAGTGATTATTTTAATAATTTACTTCATTATTAAAAATTTCATCTTTTATATAATATAAGTATTTTATAAATTTTAATATTCACTATTTAAAATATTTTTTAATATTTTTTTAAATTACATAATTATTATATAATATAAAAAATATCCACTAATCTTTTTTCATTAATGTATCCTACAAAGTACAAACACTATTCTTTTATATAGATATTGTCGTGACTAAATCTCTTACCCATAAATTATCTATTCCAAAATTTAATATTTAATCTTTAATCTTTTAATTTGTTTAAAAATATATAAATTGTGTTGAATGATTCTCGTGAGACCATAATAATTATAATTACAATTATTAAAAAATCAAAATATGTTCAAATAATAATTATAAATAAATTTTTATTGAAACTATTTTAATTAATTATACATAATATATGTTGTATGTTCACAAAAATGATTGTAAATTGCTAATAGCATGTTTGTTTTAAATTCTGGTTCAACAAAATTATGGTTTATAAAAAATTGATTTAAATCATTTTCGTCCAACGTACTTTGTAAAGCGTGTATCATCTATCTCAACCATTCATTTTTAAAAATTAATTTACTTAACTGTAAACCAAACAGACCCTTAAGTGTTGTATTCAATCCTTCGTTCTTCTAAACAAAGTACTTCTAGATTCATAGAGGTGTGCAGTTATAAATCGGTCATGGTCACTTTCTAGTGCTAATGCCCTATTTATGACGTCGTAGACTTTGTTAAAGGTTAACCACATCCACACAGCACTGTACTTTGGGGATAGTTTTATTCCTTAGTTGTTCATAGGAATTTATTTAATGACGAGTACATCCCCTATCCATATACAACAAAAAAAGGCTACACTTTTGGTTGGTGGGGGCATTGTCGTCTTTTCATTGTTAGAGCTTGTTCCACTTTTATCGTTTTTCCTACGTAGTCTCATGACAAAAAAACCCCACTTCAACAAAGGCGCGTGTACATACAATATGGCATTTCCTTGTCTTTTTAAACCCTATTTAAGTGTTTGTTTTAAGGTGACAACTCTGATGTCGGGCGCGTGAATTGAGCAGCGGTGCCCTGAACGCACACACCAATGGTGAAGTAACACTGTAAAAAGTGTCCTTTTATGATGATGTCATGATAACGTCATGTTTGACCTGCAAAAGTTTGCACATATGTGTATGTACTTTTGACAAATTTGAAAAGTACCCAAAGGATTATATTGCGAAAAAACTGAAAATAATAAAAAAATAGAAATATCCCCTTCGAATAATTATTTTTAACGTGTCTAATGTTTTGTATGTTTATTTTTTTCTTTTTTTCTTTGCAGTTTTATATCGTAATTTTATTTTATTTTATTTTATTATTTAATAAAAAATTCATTATTCTTTCTTATTTTTTCCGTTTCTTTATAAAAAGTATGAAATAAAAAATACAATAAATGTGTTAATTTACATTAAATTTAAAGTGATTTTTTTCAATAATCATCTATCTATTTTTTTATTATCTCTCTTATATATTATATTTATCTATTTACTTTTTAAAAAGTGAATTTTTTTTTTTGATAAACATTTTCTCACTTGAGTTTTTTTTAATAAAGTGAATATTTTTTATGAATCACAGTCTACGAGTATCCTACACGAGAGACAATGTTGTTTCTTTCTTTCTTTTTAAATCACTTTAATTTTCTTTTATTATTATCATTAAATTAAAATAATTTTTCTCATTATCCATTTCTATTTATTTGTCTCATTACATAAAAACTCAGGTCATTCATAGTGATTTTTGTTTATGAAAAACATTGTCTGCTCCTGTCATTTTTTATTATTTCTTTCTTTCTTTTTACCACACTTGTATTTTCTTTTTGTTATTATTATTATTATATGAAAATATTTTCTTCCACTATTTGTTCTTATTAATCTATTTCATTACAAAAGTGTTTTTTTTCAATATATCATTCATCGCTCTTTTTTTTCATTAGTGTTTTTACTTATTATTTATCTTATTCTATTTATCTATTTATTTTCTATCTTAAAATTTTTCCACAATACATGTGTCACGTTTTCCCACTTGAGTATTTTTATAATTTTTTATACTCGTATTAATAAAGTGATTTTTTTTATAATCATAGTTTACTGGGTATCCTCCACGGGAGGTAGCCCTCCTCCTGTCATTTCTTCTTTTTTTTTAAACCATACTTAATTTTCTTTATTATTATTATGATATTAAAATAATTTCACTCATTATCTATTTCCGTTTATCTATTTCATTATATAAAAACACATGTCATGTAAAGTGATTTTTGTTTTAAACCACTAATATCCTCCACCAGAGGCACTTTTGCTTATGACCTTTTAAATTTTTTCTTTTTTTTGTTTTTCTATCATACTTTCATTTTCTTTTTATTATAATTATCAATGTTTTTTAAAAAATTCTCACATTATTTCTTCTTATTAGTCTGTTTCGTTACAAAAGTGATTTTATTCAAATATATCATTTATCTCTCTTTTTTATTCAATGTTTTCACTCATTAACTCTCTTAGCTATTCTATTTATTTTTTATCTTAAAATTGTTTTTTGCAGTACATGTGTCATGCTTTCTCACTTCGTTAAAATGACTTTTGGAAAATTATTTTTTCGGGCCCGAAATGTCCAGCCATGTGACCGTGCCTGGTCGAGATGTGAAAACAATGTGGACGATGGATTTGTTCTGACATATTAGTCGATTTAAGGAACGTTGAAGTTAGGGTTCCTGAAACGTCATCCCTCACATTTGCCCACACAACTACATCACACATAATTTATTTTTTTTCCACACTTCTATTGTCAAATGGTCACCAGGCAGGACATTTGGGTCCTAAAAAATAATTTTCCTAATTTTTTTCACTTTTCAGGCTAATTTCTATTGATTTTACTCTATTATTTTGGTTAATAATTCACGGTAATTACATGTGTGTGAGAAAAATCACGAAATTTGATCGGAGCACCCCAGGGTTAGTCCCTGTTCAGGGAAGGAGCCATGCAACCATCTAAAACAACCAGGTCCCTCTCATCACTCTCACTCCGTTTACGACCCTATAATTAGAACCACGTCATCCCTCCCATTGAGCGTGTCAGTGATCGGAAACAGTTGTGTGGCTCCTGCCCTAGACCGGTACTAACCCCGAGTGCTCCCAGTCAAGTTTCGTGATTTTTCTCCCAAACATGTAATTACGGTGAATTTTTTACTGAATAAATAGAGTAAAATCAATGGAAATTAGCCTGAAAAGTTTAAAAATTTTCGAAAATTATTTTCCGGGTCCGAAATGTCCGTCCATGTCACCGTGCATGGTCGGGATGTGAAAAAATGTTGACGATGGATTTGTTCTGACATTAGTTGATTTAAGGAACGTTGAAGCTAGGGTTCCTGAAACGTCATCCTTCACATTCTCCCACACACACTACGTCACACATAATTTATTTTTTTCCACACTTCTATTGTCACAGGGTCACCAGCAGGACATTCGAGTCCTAAAAAATAATTTTTCTTTTCCTTTTTTTCCACTTTCATTTTTTTCATTTTCACTAGGCTAATTTCCATTGATTTTACTCTATTATTTTGGTTAATAATTCACGGTAATTACTGTGTGTGAAAAAATCACGAAATTTGATTGGGACCACCCCGGGTTTAGTCCTTGTCCAGGGCAGGAGCCACGCAACCATATGAAACAACCAACTCTCCCTCTCATCACTCACTACCGTTTACGACCCTACATTAGAACCACACATCCCTCTCATTGAGCGTGTCAGTGATTGGACACGGCTGCGTGGCTCCTGCCCTGAACCGATACTACCCCGGGGTGCTCTCGATCAAGTTTCGTGATTTTTCTCCTCCCAAACATGTAATTACAGTGAGTTTTTACTGAATAAATAGAGTAAAATCAATGAAATTAGCCTGAAAAGTTTAAAAATTATGGAAAATTATTTTTCGTTCGGTCTGAGATGTCCAGCCCCCCAGGGTGAGCCCCGGTCCATGCCACGAGCCACGCAGCCATCTGAAACAACCAAGTCGCTCTCACCCCACGCCCTTTTCGGCCCTATAATTAACACCCAAAATCCCTCCAATTGGCATGTCTCGGATCTCAGATGGCTGCGTTGGCTCATGACATGGAACGAGTCTCACTCTGGGGCCTTCCGGTGAAATTTTGTGATTTTCTCTCCCAACATATATTACTATGAATTTTCCAATCCAAAAATAGAGAAAAATCAATGAAAATTTCACCTTAAAATGAAAAAAATTAAAAATTATTTTTTTCATGGCCCACATATCATTTTAACGAAAAGTCATTTTAACGAAGTGAGAAGCATGACACATGTACTTCAGAAACAATTTTAAGATGAAATAAATAAAATAATTAAGAAGTTAATGAGTGAAAACATTATTGAATAAAAAGAGAGATAAATGATATATTTGAATAAATCACTTTTGTAACGAAATAAATTAATAAGAACAAATAACGAGAGAATTTTTTTAACATAAAATATAACTATAATAAAAGAAAATGAAAGTGTGATAAAAAAAACTAAATTAAACAAAAAAATTTAAAATATCATGAACAAAATTCCTCTCGTGAGGATATTCGTGGTTCATAAACAAAATTATTTTATATAACATGTATTTTTTATGAATAAAATAGATTAAATAAATGGATAATTAGTGAAATTATTCTAATATTATAATAATAATATAAAAAGTGAATTTTTTTTACCGTTATAAAAAACGAATTCACATTTTTTATATTATTATATTATATTATATATAATATAATATATAATAATAATATAAAAAGTAAATTCGCTTTTTAACCGCTATAAAAGCGAATTCGTTTTTTATATTATTATATTATATTATATTATATTATTATATTTATTATATGCGGAGGTTTAACTTACACTAGTGTAAGTTACATCAAGTCTTACATTGCTAATAATTCTAGATCGAATGTGATTTTTATTAATCTAACGTTGTATTATATCTATTCATCATCTTGATTATCTGTATAAATTCATAAATTTGACCACTAATAGACTGATAATTAAATGATTCATTTTTTCATATATTCCCAAATGTATATATGACGTTAATTTTGAGAATCTCAATGACATATCAAATAATTTCGGATTAATGTAAAATTTTATATGTATGATCATATCATAGTAGCTTTCAATCCAACGGTGGATTACTTAATATAATAATCTGCTAAAAAGTTATTCATAGTGTAATACTTGGTGTAACTTACAATGGTGTAAGTTGAACCCTCCTCATATTATATTATTTTATAGCTTTCATTTTTTATATATTATTATTATTTATATTATCATATTATATTATTTTATATTATGGCTATAAAAAATGAATTCGCTTTTTATAGTTATAAAAAACGAAATCGCTTTTTATAATTCACTTTTTCCAATATATCATTTACCTCTTATTTTATTTATTAATGTTTTCACTTATTATCTCTGTTATCTATTCTTTTCATTTACCTCTCTGTTTTCACTTATTTACATTAATGTTCTTTCTGTGAACATTCACATAATAATGAGTCTAACTCTTGCAACAAGGGTTTTTTTCATATAGTTTATATGGTTTAAAGTGATTGGGTTGTGGGATTAAATATATATATATATATTAAATTTAATTATTTTGATGATGTGTTGATTACTATTTTCTATAAACATTATAACAATATACTCTTCACATTCTACTAATTAATCTAGATGATTATAAATAAGTTAATTTTATTATAAATATTTAATTAATAATATATATAAAACTAAACATCACCCATAACTCAATGTCACCCGTGCTAGTATTGCATTAAAGGTCAATGACCACCTTATTGTATTAGTTTTATCATTCTGTTTTTTAATTAAGTATATTAAAAAATTAATTACTTTGAAGTGTATGTAATTTAATCCAATTTCTTACAATTAATTCTCAAATAAATTTACATTTTTGTAGGGTCGAAAAGGAAGGGTGAGAGGGACTTGGTTGTTTCAAGTGGCTGCGCGGCTCATGCCATGGAACGGGGCTCACCCGCGGGGCTCCCGGTGAAGTTTGGTGACTTTTTTTCCCAACATGTAATTACTGTTAAATTTTAACCCCAAAAATAAAGTAAAATCAATGGAATTTCATTTGAAAAGTGAAAAAATTGGGAAAATTATTTTTAAGGACCCAAATATCCTACCAGGTGACCCTGCATGGTCAGTGTGTGAAGTGTGGATCCCAAGCATGGCCAATGGAAGGGATTGTGGGGTGCGAATTGTAGGGTCGAAAAGGGTGTGGTGAGAGGGACTTTATTGTTTCAGATGGCTGCATGGCTCGTGCCTTAGACCAGGGCTCACATCGAGGGGCTCCTAGTGAAATTTGGTGATTTTTCTCCCCCTACATTTAATTATCGTGAATTTTTACCACAAAAAAAAACAGAATCATTGGAAATTTAGCGGAAAGTGAAAAATTGGTAAAATTATTTTTTAGGACCCATATGTCCTGCAAGGTGACACTGCATGATCGATGTGCGAAGTGTGGATCCCAGGCATGCCCAATGGGAGGGATTTTGGGGTGTTAATCGTAGAGTCGAAATGGGTGTGCTGAGAGGGACCTAGTTGTTTCATATGGCTGCGTGGCTCTTCCTCCCGGACAGGGACTAACCCCGGGATGCTCCCGGTCAAATTTCGTGTTTTTCTCACACACATGTAATTACCGTGAATTATTAATAAAAATAGAGTAAAATCAATGAAAATTGCCTGAAAAGTGAAAAAAATTGGAAAAATTATTTTTTAGGACCCGAACATCCTGTCGGGTGACCCTGTGACAATAGAAGTGTGGAAAAAAAAATTATGTGACGTAGTTGTGTGGGCGAATGTGAGAGATGACGTTTAAGGAACCCCAACTTCAACATTCCTTAAATCGACTAATATGTCAGAACAAATGCATTGTCGACATTGTTTTCACACATCCTGACCAGGCACAATCACATGGCTGGACATGCCTGGAAAATAATTTTCCAAATTTTTTATACTTTTCAGCTAATTTCCATTAATTTTACTCTATGTTATTCAGTAAAAAATTCACCGTAATTACATGTTTGTGATAAAAATTATGCAACATGAACGGAGCACCCAGGGTTAGTACTCGTCTAAGGCAGGAGCCACGCACCCGTGTCCGATCACTGGCATGCTCAATGGGAGGGGATGTTGTGTCCTAATTGTAGGGTCATAGACGGAGGTGCTGAGAGGGACCTAGTTGCGTCAGATGGCTACGTGGATCCTAACCCTGGACAAGGGACTAACCCGGGGTGCTCCCAGTCAAATTCGTGATTTTTCTCACACACATGTAATTACCGTGAATTATTAACCAAATAAACAGAGTAAAATCAATGGAAATTAGCCTGAAAAGTGAAAAAATTGGGAAAATTATTTTTAGAACCCGAACGTCCTGCCAGGTGACCAAATGACAATAGAAAGTGTGGGAAGAAAAATAAATTACGTGTGACGTAGTTGTGTGTGGGCGAATATAAGGGATGACGTTTAAGGAACCCTAACTTCAACATTCCTTAAAATCGACTAATATGTCAGAATAAATTCATCGTCGACATTGTTTTCACATCCTGACAGGCACAGTCACATGGCTGGACATTTCGTACCGGAAAATAATTTTCCAAATTTTTTATACTTCAAGGGCTAATTTCCATTAATTTTACTCTATTTATTCAGTAAAAATTCACTGTAAGTACATGTTTGTGAGAAAAATTATGAAACTTGAACGGGAGCACCATGGGGATTAGTACCCGTCCAGGACAGGAGCCACGCAGGTCGTGTCTTATCACTGACATGCCCAATGGGAGGGATCTGGGGTGTTATCGTAGAGTCGAAATGAGTGTGCTGAGAGGGGACCTGGTTATTTCAGATGGTAGCGTGGCCTCCTGCCCTGAACAGCGACTAACCTCGGGTGCTCTGTTCAAATTTCGTGATTTTTCTCACACCATGTAATTACCGTGAATTATTAATCAAAAAATTAGAGTAAAAATCAATGGAAATTAGCCTGAAAAAGTAAATATATTGGGAAAATTATTTTTTAGGACCCGAACGTCCTTCGGGGTGACTCTTTGACAATAAAAGTGTGGAAAAAAATAAATTATGTTGACGTAGTTTGTGGTGTGCGAATGTGAGGATGACGTTCCAAGGAACCTTAGCTTCAATGTTCCTTAAATCGACTAATATGTCAGAACAAATTCATTCGTCGACATTGTTTTCACATCTCGGACCAGGCACGATCACATGGCTGGGCATTTTGGACCCGAAAAATAATTTTCCAAATTTTTTAAAACTTTTTCAGGCTAATTTTCATTGATTTTACTCTATTTATTCAGTAAAAAAAATTCACTGTAATTACATGTTTAAGAAAAAAATCACGAAACTTGACCGGGACAGCACCCACGGTTAGTACCGATCCAGGGCAGGAGCCACGTAGCCATCTGAAAAAACCAAGTCGCTCTCACCACACCCTTTTCGACCCTATAATTAACACCCACAAATCCCTCCAATTGGGCATGTCTCGGATCTCAGATGGCTGCGTGGCTCATGACATGGAACGAGTCTCACCTCGAGGGCCTACCGGTGAATTTTGTGATTTTTCTCCCCAACATGTAATTACTGTGAATTTTCAACCCAAAAAATAGAGAAAAATCAATAAAAATTCACCTGAAAAGTGAAAAAATTGGGAAAATTATTTTCAGGCCCACATATCATCTTAATGAAAAGTCATTTAACGAAGTGAGAAAGCAATGACACATGTACTGAAAAAATATTTTAAGATGGAAAATAAATAAAATAGTTTAAGAGAGTTAATGAGTGAAAACATTATTGAATAAAAAGAGAGATAATGATATATTTGAATAAAATCACTTTGTAACGAAACAAATTAATAAGAACAAATAATGAGAAAATTTTTAATATAGAATAATAATTATAATAAAAAGAAAATGAAAGTGTGACAAAAAAATAAATCAAATAAAAATAATTAAAATACCATGAGCAAAAGTTCCTCTCATGGAGGATATTCGTGGTTCATAAATAAAAAATATTTTACATGATATGTGATTTTATATAATGAAAAAAATAAACGAAAATGGATAATAAATGAAATTATTATAATATTATAAAATAATAATATAATATAATATATTATATTATAATATAATATCATATAATATGTTATAATATAATATTTTATAATATAATAATATTAATATAATAATAATATAAAAAAGCGAATTCGCTTTTTACTCGTATGTGAAAAGCGAATTTGCTTTTTATATTATATTATATTATGTTATATTTATAAAAAGTGAATTCGCTTTTTATAATTTATTTTTTATATAGCTATAAAATGTACATGCTCATTTTATTAAATGCATAGTTGTGTTTTGAATTATTATTAAATTTTTGCATGCAGTAAATGTTACATGAGAGGACCCATGTGGTTAATTTTCATGATCTTTTGAAGGGTTTTGTAATTATTGTGAATTAATTAACTAAAAAGAAGGGAAAATTAATTAAAAATAGCAAACATTAGTTAAAAATTATAAAATTTTATTTTGATTGCTCCTAAGCATTAGAGACCACGTGGAGAGTTTTCATGAAGAAATTCAAAAGTGCGATTTTCGGTCTAGTGGACATCTGTGACAAGAACCCTAAACCAAACTAGTAACTTTGGTGTGAGAACTCATGTATGCATAGTTGTTTTTTGAATTTTATTTTAAATTTTGCATGCAGTGAAGGTTACATGACAGGACCCACGTGGTTAATTTTCATGATTTTTTGAAGGGTTTTGTAATTACTGTGAATTAATTAGCTAAAAAGAAGGGAAAGTTAATTAAAAAATAGCAAACAATAGTTAAAAAAAAACAAAATTTTATTTTTGATGGATCCTAACCATTAGAGACCACGTGGAGAGTTTTCATAATGAAATTCAAAAGTGCGATTTTCGACCTAGTGGAAACCTGTGAGTGGGAGACAAGAAACTTAAAACCTAACTAGTAACTTTGGTGTGAGGACTCATGCATGCATAGTTGTGTTTTGAATTCTTATTTGAAATTTTGAATGCAGTAAAGGTTACATGAGAGGACCCACGCTGTTAATTTTCATGATTTTTTGAAGGGTTTTGTAATTACTGTGAATTATTTAGCTAAAAAGAAGGGAAAATTAATTAAAAATAGCAAACAATAGTTAAAAATTACGAAATTTTATTTTTGATGACTCCTAACCATTAGAGACCATGTGGAGAGTTTTCATAAAGAATTTCAAATGTGCGATTTTCGGCCTAGTGGACACATGTGGGTGTGAGACAAGAACCTTTAACCTAACTAGTAACTTTGGTGTGAGGACTCATGCATGCATAGTTGTGTTTTGAATTCTTATTTGAAATTTGCGGGAACAATTAAGATAGAAAATAAATAGATAAATAGAATAGATGAGATGGATAATAAGTAAAAACATTAGTGAAAAAAAGAGAGATAATGATATATTGGAAAAAAACCACTCTTGTAATAAAACAAATTAATAAGAATGAATAGTGGGAGAAAATATTTTAATGTAATAATAACAATAATAAAAAAAAGAAAATGCAAATGTGATGAAAAAAAGAAAGAAATAATAAAATATGGCAGGAGCAGGACTAGCTCCCGTAAAGGATAATGTTTTCATAAACAAAAATTATTATAAAAGAAATGAGTTTTTATGTAATGAGACAAATACATAGAAATGGATAATGAGAGAAATTATTTTAATTAATAATAATAATAAAGAAAATTAAAGTGATTTAAAAGGAAAGAAAGAAACAACATTGCCTCCCGTGTAATATATGCGTAGACCGTGGTTCATAAAACAAATTCACTTTATTAAAAAAAAACTCAAGTGAGAAACGTGGCATATGTACTGTGAGAATATTTTTAAGATAAAAAGTATATAGATAAATATAATATATAAGAGAGATAATAAAAAAAGAGATAGATGATATATTGAAAAAACCACTTTAAATTTTATGTAAATTAACACATTTATTGCATTTTTAATGCGTACTTTATATAGTGAAACAGAAAAATAGGGAATGAATAGTACAATTTTTATTAAATAATAATAAAATAAAATAAAAGTATGATATAAAACTGAAAAGGAAAAAAGAAAAAAATAAACATACAAAAACATTAGAATTATTAATTATTTTTAAAAAATAGAAAACATGAGAGAGAACATTAATAAAAGTAAAAAGAAGAAAAATAAAAATAAACATGTATACAGGCACATGAGTGAGAAAACATTAAAAAATTTAAAAAAAATGAGTATACGCTGTGAACTTTTCTTAAAGTACACTAGATTTTGCAATTTAATCCCTTGGGCACTTTACAAAATTATTAATAAATACCTTATTATATAAACTTTTCAAAGTCAACTATCACATCACTATAAAGGGCAACTGTCCTCACCTTATTGGTACACATCACCTGGGCACGCTGCCCTACCACGTCAGTCTGGCACAGTAGAATTTACCTTGTTTTAAATCTGGGAAGCTTTTTATTTAATATGATTGTTTGAGATCAAATATGAAAATAGAGGTTGAGATTAATGGGTTTAATTTTTAGAGAAATATAGTTTTAAGAAGTGGGGCAATTTTATTGATGTTCTTGCTTTCTCGGTTGCCCCCTGGTGCTTTATATATTTACACACAAACTGGGAGCCTGTGAGAGCCGGAGGCTGATGAGGGCGGGGAGTGATCGCCGGTGCAAAGAGGCACGGACAAGGAGCGGCTCTGGCAGGCTTCTAAGCAAGAAGGGACACATGGATGAACCGAGCCCACACCCGAATGAGA
Organism: Sesbania bispinosa; assembly: GCA_026901365.1. Taxonomy (NCBI): domain Eukaryota; kingdom Viridiplantae; phylum Streptophyta; class Magnoliopsida; order Fabales; family Fabaceae; genus Sesbania; species Sesbania bispinosa. Next base: position 324,038 of record QLOH01000014.1, read on the forward strand.
GGGATCTAGAGACTGTGCAGGTATGGGACTGCACGGTTGAAAATAGCTTAAAGGAAATTGTTGGGGAGAACTATACCAACAAGATGCATCTTCTTTTCGGAAGCCCATAACATAAGAACTCCATAGTTAAGCGTGCTTGGCTTGGAGCAATTCCTGGGATGGGTTGACCTTCTGGGAAGTTCCCCGGAAAGTGGTGCAAGTGAGGACAAAGCATACTGGAAAGACTCGTGTTGGTTGTGGGGAACCTCATCACTCCTGCAAGCGCTCAGGGGCGTTACAAATGGTATCAGATTCGAGCCTCTCCCAGTACGGTGTGGTTCGGGGACGAACCAGGCAGAAGCTGGTGGGCATGTGAGAGTCGGAGGCTGATGAGGGCGGGGAGTGATCGCCGGTGCAAAGAGGCACGGACAAGGAGCGGCTCCTGGCAGGCTTCTAAGCAAGAAGGGACACATGGATGAACCGAGCCCACACCCGAATGAGAGGGATCTAGAGGTTGTGCAGGTATGGGACTGTACAGTTGAAAATAGCTTAAAGGAAATTGTTGGGGAGAACTATATCAACAAGATGCATCTTCTTTTCGGAAGCCCATAACATAAGAACTCCATAGTTAAGCGTGCTTGGCTTGGAGCAATTCTGGGATGGGTGACCTTCTGGGAAGTTTCCTGGAAAGTGTGCAAGTGAGGACAAAGCATACTGGAAAGACTCGTGTTGGTTTGTGGGGACCTTCATCAGTCCTGCAAGCGGCTCGGGGGCGTTACAAATGGTATCAGAGCCGAGCCTCTCCCAGTACGGTGTGGTTCGGGGACGAACCAGGCGGAAGCTGGTGGGCATGTGAGAGTCGGAGGCTGATGAGGGCGGGGAGTGATCGCCGGTGCAAAGAGGCACGACAAGGAGCGGCTCCTGGCAGACTTCTAAGCAAGAAGGGACACATGGATGAACCGAGCCCACACCCGAATGAGAGGGATCTAGAGACTGTGCAGGTATGGGACTGCACAGTTGAAAATAGCTTAAGGAATTTGTTGGGGAGAACTATACCAACAAGATGTATCTTCTTTTCGGAAGCCCATAACATAAGAACTCCATAGTTAGCGTGCTTGGCTTGGAGCAATTCTTTGTGGGGACCCTCATCACTCCTGCAAGCGGCTCGGGGGGCGTTTCAGAGCCAAGACTTTATGTTGGATGCCATTACTTAATTACACTAAGGTCAATGTTTCAAGGAACACGCCCTCTCTTTACAACAGTTATCTCTTTTTCGTTTTGTTTCTTTTACAGGACTTTATTACAAGCTAAAGATGTTGCCTCCATCTGTTGTGGCTGCTGTACTGTTGCGCTGTCGCTCTGCTGTCCTTATGCACTGTTGCATTGTCGCCCTGCTACGCTGTCCATTTGCAGGTTGCTTCTGACACATGCCTGCTCCCTTGTTGCGCTCTGGTCAATGTGTTGTTGCAGCCTCATACTTTTCGTCAGCTCCTTTTTCCTTTTTCCTGGGGTCTTGAAAACCCAATCTGGAACTATGCTCCCTTGCACATACAGTATGTAATACTGTAATGTGCACTTCAACAGGGAGTGGTTTTCAAGGCTTCAATCAACATCAGACTCATGGAAATTTTTCTTGTGACACGTACGCCTTGAGTGTAATTTTTCTCAACAAATGGAAATTTCTTTCTTTCTCCACGTGTATGCCTGCCTCGATTATTTTTCTCTTAAGTCTTGTTTTGTAGTCGTTGCTTCATGCTTTTCTACTTCCCGCCACGTGCCTTCGTTATCATTGGGTCTTTTCTGTTGATTAGGTGGGTGTCTCCCTTGTCATTTGGATTTATTATTTTGAACTTCTTCTCTTCGTTTGTAGGGCTTCTTATTCCAGCCATGCATGTGACTTCTCTTATGATTTCTCTCCTGGACCATAAATTTTTGTCATATTTTTCTTCTGCTTTCTTTCTTTCAACTTCTCCTTTTGTGATGGTTCATTTTCAATTTTCTTCCATTGGTGCTGCCTCGTTCTTCATTTCTCTTCTGAGGGTGTCTTTTCTGGATTGGTTCCATGACTTTTGCCCCCTTGCACTTGGGAGGTGGTTACTTCTCTCAAGGAGAAAAAGTTTTGTTTCATGTTCGTGATCATGGAATTGCTTCACTGGCTCGTTTTACTGTGTCCTTGAAGTGGTCGAAATTCATAAAGTATGTCTCCTGGCTTCTTAAAAGTGTAATGTTCATCAATTGCAAGCTTCGTGGTCTCTTCAGCGTACTTCTCTTTTATCTTGAGGACACTGATTAGTTCGCCATCTGTATGTTTGAGTGTAACATGCTTCTGAATCATTCTCACAGGGTGATGTTAAGCATTCAATAATGTATCATAATTCAAGTATGAGTTAGTAGTCAAACCTGAACTTTTTACCTATAAATGACGTTGGTCATCTTATCTCTTTGACGCTTGGAACAATTTATCCATTGGAGGGCAATAATATATAGTGAATATCTCAGTATTTTCTATGAGGGCTATCATGTGCAAAAAGATGCCTTAAAAAGAGAACGGTTAAAGTATCAGGGCAATAATAATCACGCCAACGATGGTAATCATCAATCTCAAAAATAAATTTTCTTTGAAACAAAGCCACACTTCTCGAAAGCATTTCGTATTTACCATAACAAAGCTCATTCTGTATGGAGGGCGTTTTTTGAAAATGCTTCTGCATGTCAAATGAATGTGCATATTTCTGTCGATTATGATTTTTATGTTGCTCTTGAAGTTTTGAGCGAGATAAACCAGAGTTGAAAAAGGCTAAAAACTGATCAAGAGAATACTATCTCTTCATGAGTCAAACTTACCATAATCATCAGTCAGAAAGATTGAAATCGCCCTAGCAGTGCTAAGCGTGATGTTTCTTTTTTGAACCCTTTGTTTTGCTCAATACAAGGCTTTGTATAGGCAGACCCTCACATTTTGCATGATTTTTGGGGTGTTTTATTTAAGAGAGACTTAGTCCCTTTATTGCATATCATAATACACTTTCTGCGTTTGTAGTTCGTAAGGCGTATTCTGCCAACTGTTGAAGCAAGTAACATTGTAATTTTTGTTATTTGTATAAAGCTTGTAATATTATATATATATTTTTCGGCGTGCTAGGTTTTAAGCGTTCTTGAGGAGGGTAGCCTGTAACCCCTTCTAAGTTATTCGCCTAAATCCGCGTTGTTGCTAGGTGTTCTAGGTTCTAAGCGTCCTTGAGGAGAGTACGCCCCCAATTCTCTCCTAAGTTATTCGCTTAGACCCGCAATGTTGCTAGGTGTGCTAGGTTCTAAGCGTCCTTGAGGAGAGTACACCCGCAATTCTCTCCTAAGTTATTCGCTTAGACCCGCAATGTTGCTAAGCGTGCTAGGTTCTAAGCGTCCTTGATGAGAGTACGCCCGCAATTCTCCCCCTAAGTTATTCGCTTAGACCCGCAATGTTTGAGGGAACTTTTTCCATTACTTGACTCGAGCGAACTCTTAACACTCAACTTCTTATTTTCTATTTGGATTCACCATTCATTTAGGTATGTAACCTTTTCCTCTTTTATTAAGTTCTGAGCGTAATCTTTTTCAAGTTTGCATGGTCATATCTAGCAATTTTACTCAAGTCAATATATGGGTTTGATGTTTCAATTCATTTTTTTACAAATGCAAAGTATTCTTATTTGGAATTAACATCGCCTATTATTTTCTTTCTGTATGCAATATGCATGACGCGTCGATGATTCAGCGTGTTAATTAGCTTAGCAAGTAGCGATACCCAATCATGTAAGTGAGGTTCTATATATGGCATATAAGTATAAAGAACGCATTCATCAAAGTTTTGAGTTAGTTTTTTTCCAATTCTGAAATGGTCGCTTTCAACTTAGGATGGATGAAATATTCCTGTTCCGGGCGTGTATTTCAACTTGCTCAGTTCACCCTGTCTGGGTGCCACGTTGCGTCTAAGCGTTCTATCATACTTTGCGATAGTGGTCACTCTCGATGTTGGTTGCATCTACCTCTCGACTTGGTTGCATGAGCGCTTAGGCCCTGCGCCTTGGTTTGGTATTATTCTGTCTCTTACAATTCTACTGCGCAGGCGTTCCCTTATGCTTGGCTCCCCCCTTTCAGATTTGCGCGTACTCTTATGTGGTGCGTTTTCCAGGATCACTTTCTTTTCTCCTTTAGGGCATACCTCTCTTTTCTTGGTTTTATATCAAATGCGCCCCAGAGTCCTTTGGTTTCTTTTGTAGGCATATAGGGGGCCGCTTCTATGTTATGTTGTTGTCACTGTTGTGTTGAATCCTAGTCTCTTCATCATGTCCTCATGTATTGTTGTGTGGGGCGTCCTTAGAGCATTGCTCTCTCCTTCCCCCCTTTTTTTCAAGGTCGTAGCTCTTTGTTTTGGATCCGAAGACACGCTATGTACGTTGTATTGCTCTCTAGATCTGAATGTGGTTTTAGTGCTTTCCTATTGTTAAGTGTCTTAGCACGTACACATTCTTCCAATACAGTAAGCTCTCCGTTCGCGAGGTGGTGTCCTTCGCTTTGGTGGGGGTGTATCTTCTTTGGATGGTGTCCCACGCTTTGGTGGGGCTTCATGCTTTAACGTATTCCTCCCCTGTAAGGAGTTTTTCTACCCTCTGCCGTCTGGGGGGTGTATCTTCTTTGGATGTCATGGACGGAGCTCCCTCCAAACTGAAGTGTGCTTCGTTTTTCCTATCTAAATGTTTTTTTAACATATCTATCTTTGCCACCATATTTCCCTAACGAAGTCACCAAATGTTTTAGATCAAATATGAAAAATAGAGGTTGAGATTAAAGGGTTCAATTTCTAGAGAAACATAGTTGCAAGAAGTGGGTATATTTATTGATGTTCTTGCTTTCTCGGTTGCCCCCTGGTGCTTTAATATATTTACAACACCAAACTTGGAGCCCAAGACTTTACATTGGATGCCATTACTTAATTACACTAAGTCAATGTTTTAGGGAACACGCCCTCTGTTTGCAACATCTATCTCTTTTTCTTTTTTGTGTTTCTTTTACAGGACTTTATTACAAGCTAAAGATGTTGCCTCCATTTTGGTGATAAGCCTCTGCTGCGCTGTTGTACTGTTGCGTTGTCGCTCTACTGTCCTTATGCACTGTTTGCACTGTCGCCTTGGTATGTTGTCCATCTACAGGTTGCTTCTGACACATGCCTGCTCCCTTGCTGCGATCTGGTCAGTGTGTTGTTGCAACCTCATACTTTTCGTCAGCTCCTTTTTCCCTATTCCTGGGATCTTGAAAACCCAATCCGGAACAATGATTCATAAAATTTATATCACTTATTTTATTATTGTTTTTTAGAATCAACTCTATTTAATTTTAAACCAATTGAACACATATAATTAAGTGAAATTTGATTGCATGTGGTGAGATTTTTAAAAGGCAATAATATTTTAATATATTGAAATTTTTTGATTTTTTATTCCTTTAATTAAAAGTTTATGTACCCGTTAATATATGTGAGTAACTGAGTATGTGATCCATCAAACGATAAATGACTAGTTTTTTTATTTCATTTTCATGTAATATTATTCTGCATACCAAAGCTTTAACCTTTCAAGAATATTGTAAGTATTCTTATAATCATATTGATTTGATTCTGTCTTTTAAAGCTTTTAGCATCTTTGTGATTTACTAGAATAATTATTTTCGAGGACATGCTTCTACAAGCAAATATGCGAATCCTTTATCAAATATGTGTTCATCTAAATAAAAAGGAGCTTGAGTCTTTTAAATGTATGATTCTGGATTCAATTCTTAGGTTTACAAGAGAAATTATTATTAGGAAGCTAGGACTCCTGGTTTTAAACATTAATATATGAAAAAAATTAATATCTCTTTAACAATTAGTTAGAGAATATTTTATATCACTAAAAAACATGCAAATCCTTTATATAAACTTCAATTAAAAAATGTATAACACATTGTGGGAAAAGTTTATAACTTCAAATATAATGTTCATATATATAAGGGAAGAGTTTAATTATAACCTCAAATATAAATGTTTGTAACCCATGAGGGAAGAGTTTATAACCTAACATGGAAATGTTTGTAGCCTATGAGGAAGAGTTTCTATTTTAAAACACAAATGTCTGACACCTAAGGGAAGAAATTACAACACGAAATAAGAAGTTTATAATTCATTATGAAAGAGTTTATAATAGAGGATGAAAATGATTGTAATGTGAGACAAAAAGGTTTATAGCCTAGAACAGACACACTCGTAGTTGATTCATGAAATAAGGGGTGTTCAAGACCCGGTCCGTCCCTTTGACTCGTCCCAACCCGTCCTACTCGGGTTGGGTCTATTCCTATCCTATAAGAAAGAATAGAACCAAACCGGGTCTCATTTTTTGGCCCGGCATCGGGCTAAGGACGGGTTCAGGTTAACCTTCGGGTTACCCGGTCCGTCCTTTATATATAAATATAATATTTATTACTTATGATTTTCTATTATGTAAAATTTTAACCTTATTTTTTTCATTTAGATGGGATTTTTGAGTCAAAGTTTCCTCTATTTATCTTTAAAAATACATTTTACACATAAATTATATAGTGATATAATGTTATTTTTGGTTTAGTAATGTCCCATACTTTAAAACAATAAAAATTATTGCATACATTAAGAGATATTTATTGTATACAATATATTTATTATTGTATGAACTATTTTCTTTTGAAAATATTGTTATATGATCATTTCATGAATATATTTAGCTTATATTGGGTCAACCCGGTCCTATCCTTCTCAGACTCGGTCTTAGTTAGACCCGCACATCATCATGTCTATTTGGGGTCTTTGGATGGGTTCGGTACATAGAATTGGTCCGGTCAAAAATTAGGGTCGGGTTAGGGACATGTAAAACCTCCAACTCGTCCCATGAACACCTCTACATGAAATTGGAAAAAAAATGATTGAATGATTGTGATGTTATTTCTGATTGTCATTAACACTTAAAACAATTTATTAAAGACCTCATAATTCTAAGTGTTTGTGATGCACAATTCTTATTGATATACACTATTAGAGTAATACTAAAGAACTCAAATTCTAAGTAGTTGTGATACACAATTCTTATGACATGCACTGTTAGAGTAATATTAAAGACCTGAATTCTAAGTGGTTGTGATGCATATTGGTGAATGTTATGAATTGTGGAAAGCCCAAAAGTATAGGGGACTTTCTTCTGGATTCTTGAGAGAAATGGATGATATATTGACTTGGTTTCCTTTATGATAATGGCCTTAGTGTCTTGGTTATTATGGCCTTAGTGTCTTTGATGTATCGTGAAAAATCCCACAGTGTGATGTTTGGGTAATGCCCTATTACTGTGTGATCATGCATCATGACATTGTTCATGGGGAAGTTACGGTAAGGTACAACTACGATATGGCCAAAAGGGAGGCTCGGTAGTGTGCCTTGAGGGTGTCCTGGGTGGGGAAATATGTTGTCATGGTCCAATGAGCACACTGGAGTCGAAGTGAGAGCGACAATCGACCACCTTGATGATCCCCTCGCCATAATCAGGATCTTTGTTGTTCCTCCAAATCTGCAAGTAATGGAATTTGCGCACCCTGGTTTCTGCCTTGAATTGGTGAAGACAGAAATCTAAATCCCCATCGCTTCGCCCAATCATTGTTTGGAACAAGATATTGATATTAGTATTGTTGAAGATAGTGATATTAATATGTTGGAATGTTTGGAGGTGCACCTAAAGATCATCATTGAGTATGTATTTTCATGACATTGGTAACGTTGTGTCTAAGAGTTTTTGCCATTGCATGCATGACTGTGTGGAGATTTAGATGTGGAATGAAGCTCTTGTGATTTATCTTTCATTACTATTTATACTTGTCTTGATGATTATAGGATTAATTGTTTGCCTTAACTTGTTCAGGTACTTTCTGCTAGTATGATTTCATTACTTCCTCTCACCCCTTTGTTATTGTGTTTTGTTGTTTGTTTTCTCGTTATTTACTACCACGCTAGATGGATTTCTAGAAGAAATATCATCTCATTAAAAGGGACTGTGGCTTGGGCTGAGGTAGAAAATCTTGTATCAAGTTAAGCTGGATGATGGTTACATTAAAAGTCCTTATTTTTATCTCTTGAATCCTGTATTCTCTGAATGTTCTCATCTGTATTGTATATATAGATAACTTTCTTATAGGACAAATTTGGAAATTAGGTGTACTAAATTTGAAAGTACCTAAAATATTTTGCTTTTATTTTCCAACATGTTAAAACATGTATCTTTATTGTTTTGAAAAAAAACAAACTCTCTTTTTTTCATTAAATATTTGTAGTTATAGTAGATGATGTAAAGTTAGTAACGTCTACCCAAGGATGTGTGTTACACCATCGGGATATTGATATAGGCAAATAAGATAAGTTAATCATATCATAATGACTCAACAGACTATAAATTAAAAATAGGATATGATAGGTTATCCTATTATATCCTTCTATCATGGCCATCAATTAGGCTCTATAATTTTATAGGTGTTTATGGAGAATTAAATGAGAGAGCTTCTATTAAAGTTGGGGTGTATAGACCCAATTTTCACTTATGAAATACACTAAATTTATTTTATCCTTCCTTGATTTAGTTTTTTTTCTTTTCCTATAATTGCTTCTTCATAATTTTATCCAATTGAATCAATTAAATTACTTATGGATTCATATATTATTATCAAATTTTTAAGGTGCTCTTTTTGACTCAAAATATTTTTAATTGAGTCACTCGTATTTATAAAAAAAATAAATATATCTTTATTGGACAATGATAATTTAGACTTTATTGATGAATACCTCACAATTATCTACATTCCATTCTGTGTTATTATTATATTTTTCGAAACTTAACTATACAATTTTATGATGGATAGAGATACGATTGAAAATTTAGTTAGTTATTTAGAATTGTCATAAAGTATAGAGAAGCTATTTTAAAATTTTATAAAAGTACAAGGAATTGAAAAGTAATTTAATCATTGAAAATTAATAGGTATCTTACTAATCAATTTACTATTATGTTTAAAAGATTCCCTTATTCATTTCTTTCCGGTCCTTAATTGGCTGTGACCTCAGACAACTTAACAAGCTTCATATACCTTTTAGACTTACAATATATTGTAGGGGTGTACACTCCCAAGTAAAGCTATGCTTTTTGGTGACTTCAAAAAGCCACATCAACTTTTAGGCTTGCAACTTGGGTTTGTTGTACTCTCCCTAGTCCAGTTAATTATGACCTCAGAAGACATCAGCGAGTTTCATCACCTTTCAACCTTATAAGTTAGCTTTTGGTAGGGCTCTCACTCGGTTCATCGACCACCACTTTAGGGATGGGTTATCCTAACCAACCAACCTCAGTGAACATCGATCTAACACTCAACTATTAGAGAGCTAACCACGACTATAATGGTGTAATCATAATTAATGGGGCAATCAATACATTCCCTATAATTATACATCATCAACTTCCAGTTACTATCTTTACTTAATAATCTTCTATTCACTCCTTATATACACATATATCAAGGGGGTACCTCAGGTGTGTTCTTTCTTTACTTCATTCTCTTGGGTTTGTATTGACTTGAGCATCAAAGTCCTTGCAAATACCGCACTCAATTTATTTGTGATCAAGTTGTTTTACCACTCTTAAGAAATATTTGTTTTGAACATTTCCATTATTTTAAATTTTTGAATTACTTTACTAGTTTTTGAGTCTATTATTCACGATAAGAATAAAGCCTAACAAATGGATTTGCAGTTAATCTTAAAAAATACTATTATAGATACATTTTTATCTATACTAAGAACTTGCAATTTTTTATCCAAAAGCAAAATTCTCCTCGAAAGACACATTTTAAGAGTATGGCTTCTAATTGACTCATTGAATTAGTCTCCTAAAAATTCAAATATTGGACATATTATTTTATATATTTATATTTAGAATTGTTATTAGGGTGAGTCAGAGGGTAAGACACCTAAAGCAAATACTTTAGACCTCATCTCTCTCTCCATCTATACATATACATATATAGGAAATGTATCATGTGAAAATACCTTTCTATATAAAGTGAGAAAGGTAAATCTTAATCATTAGATTTTATCATGAATGGTTCAAACATAAAGTTACTATCAAATATTACCAAATGCTAATGAATATCTGAAAGGCATTGGTTAATAAATTAAAAGTGAAAATTTTCATAAAAAAATATAATTGTTATTTCTATTTCTCAAATTTTGAAACACAAGTCTTTTAGTCCAAACTAACCATCTATTTGGTTGTGTTTACCCTGATTTTTGGTAAACAAATGTATCTCAGAGCAATCTGGGGACGAGATACGAATCCTCTTAACGGTTCTTTTTAGGGGTAGTTTTATTTGGAATTTCGAAGTAGAAGGAGATGGAGAAGAAGAAGAAGAAGTAGAAGAAGTGATGCAGTAAAATAAAAGATAAATCAAAGAGTAAAGAGAAGACCTTGCATTAATTAAAATGGAGGGATCACACACTTCGATCTCGTTTGCCAGTAGTCGCTGATGGATGGACGTGTTAGGCTTGTAGAGATTTTCAGCATATGGGATCCAACCCTTTTACATTGTACCAATACATATTTATAGACAATATTCCTAACTACTAATCTACACAACTTTGCCGCCTAGTGGACACGTGTCAATCACACATTTAAACATACTTATTTAATAAAACTATCTAAACTATTGGTAACTTCTAATAACTTCCATTGGTAACTTCTCATAACCACTTTGAGACCCACTCATCTTCAATCTTCACATCTTGCACTTGAACTGTCTCATAGGGAAGATAAAATTATTTCGATGTCTAATCGAAATAGTTATGGTGTTAACACAAGCCCCCCAGTATTTTATCTTTTGACTATTTGGAAAAAGATAAAATACTAAAATGTTAAAAACCAAATTACCCACGACATAAAATTGACAGATGCATAACATGACCTTACAATTCTAATTATGTCCAATATCTCCACAAGTTAGCGGGGGTGGTATATGCATTAATTATCACAAACTATCCAAATCCTTATTTGCACCAACAAAATTTGAAGGAACTCATCCTCGCCATACCACTTCGAGCTTAGCTTTGTCGTTGTCCTATCATCCATCACCATTGCTATTACACTTCGAGCTCACCTTACTCCTCGTCATTTTCTTCAATATGGGATTTGAGATGGAATTTTCGAGCTCTTCGATTTGCAAGTTGACATTTCGAGCTCTTCGATTTGGACATCTCAAGTTGACATTTCGAGCTCTTTCTATAAGCATTACGGGCTTAAGTTTCAGGAGGACTTCATTGGAGGCAACTTCGAGCTCCTTGAAATGAACATTTCGAGCTTTTGCTCGAAACTGGAAAATATTGCCCTCTTCATTCTGCTCACCTTTCATTTATGCCTTCTTGTCCAAATATAAACAATAGCAGTAATAGCAAGCTCGCTAATGACTCGAAGCACGCTGAAATCATAGATGGCCTTTGCACCCATGGTGGCCTGTCTGTCTGCTTTTTCCTTCAACATGTCCATCATTCGAAGGCCACATTTCGAGGGACTACCACCTATTGTTTTTTTTTAGCAAATAAACTCCATGATGCAATATAAGTATTGTAGCAACTACTTATTCATGACAAATGGGTTTTTACTCTCTTTTCAAACAATTTTGGCCTCTTTCACGAAGCCATAAAATCTAAATTCTCATTGCATTGAAATAGGAAATGGCTTATACAGCAAATTGAAAACTACCAAGGCATAGAGAAAACAATTTGGCTTGGCTTGTGTTGATGGACACTTTCCCACTAAAATATTTGATAGTTAATATAAATATATATATATATTAACATGTCAAATACTTATTAACAAGTCCATACATTTGAAAGTGTTTTACCACCACTAAATCAAAAAGTTACTTGAAAATGAATATCTCACAAAATTTCATGTTTCTTACGGCCTCGAAAATCACCCCTAATTTTATTACGGCCCTAAAAGTCGTTCTCTCTTTTTTTTTTCTTTTTCAGGCTTTTTCTTAAGTGCTTCGAAGACCGCCTTTTGGATCTATACCATTAAATCTTAGTCATTGGTATCCTTTTGAAAAACTTTTTCAATTTCCTCTCGTTTCTCCTTTTCAAATTTAAATAGTTCCATTTGTCTAACTTCTTCATTATTCAGGAACTGAGATGAAATTTGAGAAATTGTTTGTTTGCTATTACTTTCCATTGAAAGTGTGTTCTTCCATTTCTTACTAACACATTACAAATGCCAAATTGAATACAACTACCCACAAGAAGTCCCACCGGGCGTGCCAATTTGTTTACCCTGATTTTTGGTAAACAAATGTATCTCAGAGAAATCTGGGGACGAGATACGAATCCTCTTAACCGGTTCTTTTAGGGGCAATTTTATTTGGAATTTCGAAGTAGAAGGAGATGGAGAAGAAGAAGAAGTGATGCAGTAAAATAAAAGATAATCAAGAGTAAAGAGAAGACCTTGCATTAATTAAATGGAGGGATCACACACTTTCGATCTCGTTTGCCAGTAGTCGCTGATGGATGGACGTGTTAGGCTTGTAGAGATTTTCAGCATATGGGATCCAACCCTTTTTACATTGTACCAATACATATTTATAGACAATATTCCTAACTACTAATCTACACAACTTTGTCGCCTAGTGGACACGTGTCACACATTTAAACATACTTATTTAATAAAACTATCTAAACTATTGGTAACTTCTAATAACTTCCCATTGGTAACTTCTCATACCACTTTGAGACCCACTCATCTTCAATCTTCACATATTGCACTTGAAATGTCTCATAGGGAAGATAAAATTATTTCGATGTCTAATCGAAATAATTATGGTGTTAACAGGTTGTGATGAATTAGTGGGAAAATAAGGGCAGTGAGAGAGATAATGTGGAAATATGGGGACTTCTCTTATTTCGTCTAGCGATTTAGGGAGGATGGAAAAGACTTATGGGACCCCACACTTTTGCATCTCCCCTCAATTTTTATGAGGGAGCACATAAACTTGAGGGAAAAAACCAAACCAGAAAGATGTGACTTCATCTTCTTCATCGAAGCCTCCTTTTCACATGACGACAATGACTTTGAACTCTGATGGTATGATGCACAGAGTCCAACGAAGATGATATAATGCTTGAAAGGAGGATGCATTGTTTGAGGTGTCCTAGACGCGACTTTATGTAGTGGTAATGGCTACACAATAGGCTTGGGGGACGCAACTATGGTGTGGTGCAGTCTAGAAGGAAGTGTTATGGCGTAGTGGTGGTGACATGGCGGCACAACTGGGGATGAAAACATTTAGACAACGATGGGGCTCTAGGATGGGATGTAGTTATCTGACTACTCCATGATGGCTTCAAAAAGGTACAGAGGGGGCGCATAATGCCTCCTTAATGGTTGGATTTGAGGTTCTGGCCTTATTGGTGAAAAAAATGTTTTCCAAATGTTAAAAAATCTCATATCTTTTTTATCCAACCAAACAATCTACAAAAATAATCTCCACCTCCTTATTTCTCCTCTTCACTATTTCTCTCTTCTCCATTTCTTTTATATATCTTACCATACACAGTGTAAGAGAACTATTCATAATGAAAGTATTTTCTATCAAATGCAACACGAACAATAATTGATCAATGGCATGTTTTTTTTATGAAATCATGATATAATTTATAAGACGTGTGCCTGACAAAAACTAGCGAATAATATAGTTTAAAGCTGAAATATAGAAACTAGCTAATTGAATTGAAAGTGTTCAGTAAAATTAGGTGATAAATGTAAAATTATAGATAAGGTCTTCATTAATTACTGAATCACAACTTTAAATTTGATAACTATAAAAAAATTTAAGAAAAAAGTTGAAAAATGTAATTTCAGTTACTAGCAAAATAAGCTTATAGCTACTATAAAACGCTACTTTACCGAATAAAATTGAAATGATTTGACAAGTTTTTTAACTATCAATTTCAACTTTCATCTAGTTAAAATGACATGTCAACCGACACATGCACACACACATATATGAGGAAAATCTTACCACATATTTTCATGATAATTCACATACAAATATTTTGTTAAATTTAGTTTTATTCTATTTCTAATTGTACATATTTTTCCTAAAATAGAGAATTTAGAAGAAAGTAATTTAGTCAATGAATAATAATTAAGTTTAGAATTTTCTTTTTAAAGTAATAAATTTCTTGTTTTACTATTTTTCTGTGTTGACAGCATATATTTCCTATGTAACTGGGGTAGTCTCGAGAGTTTTTTCACAATTAAAACTCATCACTCCTCCCTAATTAAACATATGCTTAGTGAAAATCTAACTGAAAGTTCTCCCTCATTTTCAACCTAATTGAGTGACAATCCTTTAGTATTTCTTGTTATATTGCGACTCTTTCTTAAAATATATCCATTACTCTTACTAAAATATGTTCTCTATATTATAATATAAGTGTGTATATATATGTCTGATATTGAATGTTATATAAAAGGAGCGTGCAACTATGTGAAGGATAAGTGATTCTTACGCATCCAGGCATCCTTCATTTAATTATCGTTAATGCATTTCACTTGGACTTGGTCCGACTCTCTGTTTTTTTTCTCTCTTCCCGTGATATAAGGTTTTATATTTGTCTGTATGGACTTTGAATCATCAATTTATAGAAGATTTGTTTTTTTTTATTTTAATTTCCAACAGTTAGCCCCTAAACATTATTTTAATTAACTAGTATTATTTTAGCCTATTAATGTGTTTCACACTAAATGTAGTATTTGTTGTGAAGCACGGGACTCTTTTTTTTTTTGGCTAAATGTGTGGTCAACAAGATCTGGGGAAAAAGCATGCCCTTTTCGGTGTTAATAGTTAATTAAGCGTAGACATTTGCTCAACCAACTTTATGAGCCAAATAAAGCGATCTTTTTTATTTATAAGATTACAACTTGAGTTGAGCCAATTAAACGTGTATTTGGACTAAACACGTAAGGATATAGGTCATCTAAACTTCTTTATGGGTTCATGAAAGTTTGTTAAATATAGCAGATAAATTCCAATGTTTTTAAAATCGGATCGGTAATTGAACCGGTAAAGGTACTAGTTTACGGTTCAGTGGTTAAACTGTGATCGAATCGGTAATAATTAAATATATTTTTTAAATAATAAAATAAAATAAAATCATAAGAAATCAAGATATATGAGATTATAAAATAATTTTTAAAATCTTATTATATGTATTATATCATAAAAATTCATAATAATTGACTAAATAATAAATATTTAACAGTGATGAATTTGGAATAAAAATTATCTTATAACTACTCAGAACTCTCTCCAAGAACCGATGTCGAAGGTCCAAGATCCCCACTGCCGATCACTAGAGAAGGATGATCAAATCCAACGGAGCACCAAGAAAATTAAAGATAATTCCTCCACGATGGTGGATGTGGAAGAACCTATTAAGGCTGAGAGTGGTGCTCCTAAGCAGGGAGTTTTGCATGGTGGTTCTTACAAGGATAAGGTGATGGAAATTGATTCCAATTTCAATTTTCAGTTGGAGGAGATTATGAGAATGGTCACTGAAGATTTATTTCCGGACATGGATCATGCAAGAAACAGTGATAACACTAGAAAGGTGTTCAACCCCAACCCCACTGTCTCTGTGGATCTTGAAGAATATGAAAAATGGTGTAACCCATGGAAGTTCAACCTCATTGTGAAGCTAATGGGAAAACGTGTGGGCTTACGCTTCATGAGTTCAAAATTGAAGCATCTCTGGGCCAAGAAAGGGGATGTGAGGATCATGGATATCTCAGACGAATTCTTTCTTGTTAGATTCTCCGATGAAGGTGATTATAAACATGCATTGTATGAAGGTCCATGGTTAATTGTTGATCACTATCTCCTAGTCTAATGGTGGAGGCCTCTCTTTACTCCGGAGGACTATGATGTGAAGAAGATCGCGGTCTGGGTATGTATCCCTCATCTCCCTATTGAATTCTATAACCCCCACTTTGTATGGAGAGCTGGGAATCAACTGGGCACTATGTTAAAAATTGATGAAACAACATCTATACACACTAGGAGTAGGTTTGCTAGAATTTGTATAGAAATTGATTTAAGGGACCGATTGATCCCATATTTTAATGAATTGGGTCGGACCTTTAAAGTTGAATATGAAGGTCTGCATATGATATGCTTTGAGTGTGGTAAATATGGCCATAGAATGGACTATTGCCCGAAAAAGAATTTGGTCCCTAACCTGGACAAAGCAACTACTTCACTAATACTTCCCAAATTGAAAATCATGATTCCTTACCTGTTCCCCAATTGAGTAAACAATCTGAGGGAATAATTGCACAAGATCCTAAGAATTCTGAGAATATAGAAAGTAATCTAAGTCCTAACCAAGAATCTTCTCAAGTTGAGATTCAACCTGTTAATAAAGAGGAAGAACCCATAATTAGGCCATGGATGCTTGCCAAAAAGACCCCTAGGAGAAAACCCAGGACCATCCCTCAGAAAACTGAGCCAACAATTCTGAACCAGATAGAGAGCAATTCTATTAGAAAAGAAACCTCTACAACTAGGTTTGATGCCCTACAGAATATCCCTGAAGACTATAATGAATCAACTATTGAGAAGGAGAAGGTAACTTCTAACTCAAGCAACCAGAAACCAATGAAAGTTGATCCTAGCAAGGTGAAGTCAAACTCTTCCAAGATGATAAACTCACAGCCTAACCCCCAGAAAAGAAGCAACAATTCACAGAAAGATCAACAGAAGAAGGGGCTCATTCCTACCAAAGGTAGCTCCACTCAGCAGGTATTTTAGAAAAGGAGGACCCTATATGGGGAGAACCAACAACCACAAAGAAGAATGATTGGGAAAGGGAGATCATGGCCATGATGAGTAGGTACCATAATATGAGATGGGAGGCTCATTCTAGTGGAAATTTTGTAGGTGATCCCTTAAATATGGATAAGAATAATTTCCTTGAAACACCGTATGGAGGATCAACTTCTTCTACTAGAATTGGGGGTTATGTGGGACAACCTGAACCTGAAAAACCACCTGATCCTCATTTGGGAATTATCCAATCCTCAGATCTAGAGTCTAATGACAGGAAAATTCCTGCATAAGGTGTCCAGCCTGATGGCTACCTTGCTCACCATCCTTGATGAATTTTCTTTGTTGGAATTGTAGAGGTGTAAGGGCTAAAAGATTCCCTACCCTTATTAGAGATTTAAGCAAATTTTATAACCTAAAGTTTGTTGCTTTGCTTGAACCGAGAATTAGTGGAACTAAAGTTGATAAAGCCATTAAAGGTATGGGTTTTTCTGGTAGTGTGAGGGTTGAAGCCCAAGGCTTCTCTGGGGGGAATTTGGTGTATATGGAGAGCAGAGGATCTGACTATATATGTGCTCAGAACTTCTTCTTAATGCATTCACCTCAAGCTAACTAATGTGGGAGGTATAGACTGGGTTTTGACAATTGTTTATGCCAATCCAAGTGAACTACAAAGAGAGGAACTCTGGGAAGAATTAGCAAACTTTAGTAGTAGTACTGGGGAGCCTTGGTTTTTCATGGGTGATTTCAACACCATCCTATGTTATTTTGAGAAAGTGGGAGGTGTTGGGGCAAATAAGAGGTCTATGAATGCTCCTGCTAATTGCATGGAGACCTGTGGTCTGCAAGAGGTTGTATCCAATGGTCCTTTCTTAACCTGGCAAAGAGGTAATGTAAGAGAGAGACTAGATAGAGTTATTTGCTCCCAAACCTGGAGGATGGCCTTTCAGAGTGCAACTGTGATAAACCTGAACCTCCCTTCATCTGACCATTGTGGTATATGGTTGAAATTGGGTCTTCAGAGTTCCCAACATCACTATGAAAAGTCTTTTAAATTCCTTGCTGGTTGGTTATCCCACAAGGACTTTAAAGATCAGGTGAAGCAAAACTGGGATATTAACAAGACTTGGAATCAAAACTTGGAGTGTTTCCAATCTCATATGAATTATTGGAATATAGAGGTATTTGGCAATCTATTTCAAAAGAAGAGAAAGATTCTTCTAAGATTAGAAGGAATTGAAAAAAAGCTTAGGGAAGGTCTAAACCCTTTCCTATCTAATTTGAGAGTTGAACTTTGGGTTGCGTATCAATCAATCCTTGCTAGAGAAAAGGAATATTGGTTGCATCAATCAAGAGTTAACTGGCTTAATTTGGGAGATAAGAATACTCTTTTCTATCATCAAGATACTATCATCAGGAGAACAAAAAATAGAATTGATGCTCTCCAGAATGAGAGTTAGGTTTGGATCTATGATGAAGCGTAACTGGAAAAGATGATGTTGGAGTTTCTTCAAACCTTATATACCGATCCTTCTCCTGGGTTGGCAATGACCATAGAGCAACATGGATTCCCCACCCTTCCTGATGAGGTATATTCCAAACTTAATCCAATTCCTTCTTCTGATAAAATCAAATCTTCTATTTTCAGTATAGGTAATTGTAAGGCCCCTGGGCCTGATGGTATTCATGCCCTATTTTGCAAGAGTCAATGGGACATCATGGAATCATTTGTGGTAAATCTATTTACTCAGGTTTGGTCTAATCCCTTTTTGATTGCTGATATTAACCAAACCCTTGTAACTCTTATCCCAAAAGTTAACTCGCCTATAAATGTTTCTTAATTTAGACCTATATCTTTATGCAATGTTAGCTATAAAATTTTATCTAAAGTTATAGCAAATAGGCTCTGTGATATTATGCCTTCTATAATTGGTCCTAACCAATGCTCCTTTGTAAAAGGGAGACAAGGAATTGATAATGTGATTGTACTTAAAGATTTTGTGCATTCCCTTAGGTACTTAACCAGTAATAAAGGATATATGATTTTAAAAATTGACATGGCTAAAGCTTATGATAGGATGAAGTGGAATTTCATTATTGATACCCTGGGGAAAATTGGTCTTCCTGATCACTTAGTATCTATAATCTCTATCTGTATTACTTCTCCTAAGACTAAAATGAATTGGCATGGATCTCAATCTAGTTCCTTTTTCCCCTCCCGTGGCTTAAGACAAGGTGGCCCTTTATCACCTTATTTATTTGTAATGTGCATGGAAAGATTACACCATTTAATCTCTTCAAAAGTTAACTCTGGTGCTTGGAGTGGTTACTGTTTTGGCAGGAATAGTCCTTCAATATCTCACCTTCTCTTTGCGGATGACATCATATTAATTGATGAAGCAACAAATGACCAAGCTATCCTTATAAACTCTGTCTTGGAAAAATTTTGTAGAGATTCTGGCCAAATGGTGAATAGGGATAAGTCAAAAGTATTCTTCTCTAAAAATACTGATCACACCACTGCTTAAAGTATTGCCAATATCCTTTCTATGGATCAAACTGAAGACTTGGGAACCTATTTGGGTTTCCTTATAATCCATGGCAGAACAAGCAAGAGTACCTATGCTACCATCATTGACAAAGTTAGAAAGAAGTTGGCTGGATGGAGGGCAAATTCTCTCTCCATGGCAGGCAGGATTACTCTAGCTCAATCAGCAGTGATGAGTATACCTAATTACCCTATGCAAGCTTTTGTGTTCCCTATTGGAGTTTGTGAAGAAATTGAGAGGCTCTGCAGGAACTTCATCTGGGGTTCCTCTTCTGAGACTAGGAAGCTTCATCTGATCTCTTGGAGGAAAATCTGTCAGCCTAAAAAGATTGGTGGTATGGGCTTCAAGTCCCTTAGGATTGTCAATGAGGCTGACATGGCTAAATCAGGTTGGAGATTGATAAGTCAACCTCGGTTACTTTGGGTGCAGATCCTTAGGGATAAATATAAATGTGGTTCTAATAGGATGCCTTCTGTTTCAAGTCATTATAGGGAATCAAACCTGTGGAAAGGTATTACCAATGCTTGGAAATATGTCCAAGCTGGGCTTCTATGGAACATTGGGAATGGTAACACTACCAGGTTTTGGATGGATGTTTTTGTCCCTAGTTTGGGCCTTTAATTAACCATTCCAATTTGCCAAGAGAGGAAATCCATAGTTTCCTTACTGTTGCGGACCTCACTGAAAATGGGAATTGCAAGATTGACTCCCTTCAAGAATCCTTGCCAACTGAAATCATATTTAAACTCCATGCTATTTCCCCTAGAGCAGATTTAGAAGAAGACACTCCTACTTGGTCTGGTTCAGCTAATGGAGAATTCCAGATGAAGATGATGTATGAGATTATAGGTAACCATCAAGTGCCTGAAATTGATCCTGCAGTTTGCAATCATGTATGGAATTGGAAGGGAATCCCAAGGATCAAATGCTTCCTTTGGAAATGTATTCATGGCAAGCTCCCAACCAATGAAGAAAGATATAACAAAGGTCTAAATTGTGACACAACCTGTAGCAGATGTCAGAATCTTCCAGAATCAATAATGCATGCCCTTAGAGATTGTTCAGCTGTGATGGAGCTACAGAATGAATTAGTGCATCCTGATCAGCGGGCTAGATTTTTTAGCCTGGGCATTAGTGGGTGGGTGGATGAAATTGAACTTATTAAAAGATGTATCCCAAAACAATACTGGGGTAAATTGGGAAATCATGTTCCCTGTGCTACTATGGATGTTATGGAATGACAGAAACAACCTTGTATTCAAACAAAAATCTGAGCTAGCTGACAACCTCCTGTCAAGAGCTATAGCTTATGCTAGGGAGATTATCAGAAGCATTGACAACCACCAGAATTCCCAGATTTTGTCCTTTAAACATGAAGAACAAATTGCTTGGAATCCTCCCCTATTGGTTGTTTTAAACTAAATGTTGATGGATCTATTAGATAGGGTGCAAGTGCTGCTGATGGGGGTCTTATTCGCAAGGAAGATGGCAATTTTGTGACTGGTTTTACTTCAAAAATTGGTATTTGCTCAACTGTGAAGACTAAACTGTGGGCTTTACTCTTTGGCCTCAATATAGCTAGATTATGTAATATTAGAAATTTAATTGTTGAGCTTGATTCTAAGATAGCTCTGAATTTAGTTAGGAAGGGTTGTAGTCATACCCATCATTGTTATAGTATTGTGAGGGATATTAGAGAGGCTCTTGCTTGGGATTGGACAATTTCCTTATGCCATATCTTTAGGGGGGAATAGAGCTGATGACCTCCTTGCTAATATGGGCCATGACTTTTTTCTTGGTCTTCATAGGTTTGATTCTAGTCCTAGGTCCCTTATTGATATATTGAGGGATGATTGTAGGGGTGTAGCCCTTCCTCGTTTGATTTTGTAGTTCTCTTTTTTGGGCTTTTAGCCCCTCCATATATAAAAATAATAATAAATATTTATGTATAATTCTTAAAAAGTTATTTTTATTTATCTTAAAAGGTATTTTAGATTAAATAAAAATCAAACAACAAAAAAAATGAAAAAAAAAATGAAAATTTTGAAAGAGACCGGTTCAACTGGTTTTCTGGCACCGGTTCTTTACCGATTTTCACCGGTTCGAAGGATTTTTGACTGGTTCTCACCGATTCTGGAACCATCCGGTGTTTTGGGTTGTATGGACCGGACACCAGGCCGGTTCCCGGTCGGACCGGTTGAACCAGCCGGTCCGGTCCGGTTTTGATAACAATGATAAATTCAATTCATAATACGAATCACTACTGTATATTTATTTTATTTTATTTTTTTATAAAAATAAGTACTTTTCTATTTATTTTTTAAATAAATTCAAATATATGTCTTTATTTATCTTAAAAATATTTTAGATTAAATAAAAATTAAAAAATTGATTTTTTTAAAAGGACTGATCCAATCGATTTTCATCGATTTTTTTATTGGTTCGACCGGTTCTTACCTGATTCTCACTGGTTCTGAGATCCCTCGATTATAAAATAGTGAATATTAAATATAAATATCAACAGTTTCGGATCCTCTCCGGTGTCTACAGTCTCTTCAACCAAGTTTACCTACAAAATAGCTATGGAATAACTAGGAAATCAAAATCCATAGCTAATCCTAAGCTATTTTGTAGCTAAACTTGGCTGAAGAGACTTGAGAGACTCTTACACAAATATCAACTTGTTAACTTTCTAATATATGTACTATTTTGTAGCCGCAGTGCCGGAGCTAGAAACATAATGTGAGGGGGCCAAATATATATACCTTATAAATAAAAGGCTTAATTGCACTTTTGGTCCCCCTATTATTATCAATATCTGCGATTTTGTTCCCCTATACTTTTTTTTCGCGATTTTGATCTCCCTATTATTCCAAATTTGCGATTTAGTTCAAAATCTTGGTCCCCCTATTTTCAAAATCTATGTGTTAGAGGGACCAAAATCGCGAATTTGGAATAATAGGGGGACCAAAATTGCGAAAAAATAAGTAGGGGGACCAAAATCGCGGATTGATGATAATAGGGGACCAAAAATGTAATTAAACCTAAATAAAAATTATAAATTTCGTCATTTATATTTTATTGTATGAAAATATAATATAAGCAACATTATAAAATTGTAGGGTGCCACGACATAGCCTTGTCCCGCGTCCCTTATTCACTTTTATTTGTGGAGAAATATTAATGAATATCTTTACCTTCTATTTGGATAAAGTAATTGAAATTATTAGATTTTATATATGTGTTAGAATAGTAAAAGAAAAA
The DNA here is from genome assembly GCA_026901365.1 of Sesbania bispinosa. Classification (NCBI taxonomy): domain Eukaryota; kingdom Viridiplantae; phylum Streptophyta; class Magnoliopsida; order Fabales; family Fabaceae; genus Sesbania; species Sesbania bispinosa. The sequence continues at coordinate 346,780 of QLOH01000014.1, forward strand.
AATTTAAACGATAAATAAAAGAAATATTTATGATAAAAATGGAAGAAATTTCAAATGATATATTGAGAAAAAAATTCCAACATTTTTTTATATTTAACTTTTTTATATTATTATTTATAGTTCATTTCATACTTACAATTCATTAAACATTTCATATCAAAATTTTTAAAGTTCTAAAATTCTCCATCCAAACACACACTTATTATGTTTGAATGGAGAATTTCAGAATTTCCAAAATTATGAAATCAATTATGAGCAATAATTAAAAAAAGAGTCAAGTGTGAGGGGAATTGTAACTGATAATTTAAAAAGATAAGCATAATAAATTAAAATTCTCTTTCAATATGTGTAATTTGAAATTTCTCTCATTTATCATAAGAATCTCTCCTAGCTATTTGTCATTTGAAATTCATTCATTTATACTATCCTAACACATAAAATATGTAGAAATTTATAGTTATTCTATCCAAATACAATGTTAGAGTATATACAAATATAAAATATTAAACAAATTTTTTTACCTTTCTAATGTTGAAATGTATACAAGCTCGTTCAATACACTGATCTTAATATCTCAAAATTTACATTTTATATATGATAAAAATATTTATACAATGTATAGGATTTTTGTTAATTAAATTTCTAAGTTTGTAAAAAATTTGATGTGACATAATTTATTATTAAAATATTTTCTTTATCAGTGAATAAATTTTCAAGGTTTTTAAAATATGAATATTAAATACCTATATCTTTTATATTTTAATTCTCTTTTAGTACCCTTAATTTTGCTTTTAAAAAATTAAATTAGTTTTTATTCATATTACTTGTTATTTTTTATATTTCATAAAATTATCCTTTAATCATGTTATAGCTTATCCATAATCTTCCTATCTAATTTATTTTAATTAAATATATTTGCTTTTTGAAAAAAAAAATCAAATTCAATTTCACCACGTATTAAAATAAAATAAAAGTTTTCAACAAAATCATATGATCTTTTTGTTAAATGATGTATATGGAATTTTTTATTAAAACATAATTTTTATAAATACAACATTGTCTAGTTAAACAAAAAAAATATATCATCATATCAAACATAAAAATGAATCAATTTCTTGTCTTTGCAAATGCCAACATCTTTTACAATTTAAATAATATAAAATGTTTTATCTATAAATTCAGGAAAATAATACTATGATAGTTGCACATATAAAGTAGAGTATGCACATAATATGAACCATTAAAAAAAGAGTTGTGTAATTTAATTATACCATAATTTTGTACAATATTACTATTGAACAACACACATTTTTTCTATCTCTTTCTATCACATTACTCTTTATATCTCACACTTTTTTATCTTCTATTTCTGTCTCTTTTTTTTGTTATAAAAAATATTGTACAAGTGATTTGAATGTAATATAAAATGTATTGCCTATATATAAATTTAAGAAAAATAATACTAATATTTGCACGTACTAAGTATATATGTACACATTGTGCATGTGTGTGGACTATTCAGAAAAGAGTATTGTAATTCATAAAAAAAAATTATATAATATTGTGGAATTTTTCTCTCCAATCTTCTTTATCATATCACTTCATTTCTTATATTTCTCTTTCTGTCATACTCATATTTTTTTATTGTACAAGATGTTGTACAAACTTATTGTACTCTTGAAGATATTAAGAATATATCCTATGAATTGTAATGAAAGATAATTGTATACATAAATAGACTTAAATATGTTTTTAATCCCTATAAATATAAATTAATTTGTTTTTAGTCGTCGTTTTACAATTTTTTTGGTTTTTCTTTCTTAAAAATTTTTCCATTTGCCTTTTCGGTCTCTGCTATTAACTTTAAACTGATGTGGCTAATGAAGTATCATATCACTCTTCCACGTGATTTTTCTGCTCAACTTAAATTTGTTCTTAGTCCCTATAAATACAGTCATTTTGTTTTTAGTCTTTATAATTTTTTTTTGTTTTTCACCTCAATCACATTCTCATCCAACATCATAGTGTCATTTTATTTTTACTGCATTGTTACACTTGAAATGCTTGAACTCCTCGTGGATTTATTAATAAAATAATTTTTTTTATGTATTCAATTATTTAGAATTTCAATACGTTTGGATTCACTGTATAAAGGGGAAAAACTTGTAATGACCTTATTCTTTATTTGCAATTTTTTTTGTCTATTGACTAAAAAAATTTCATTTGATTTATATTTATTGACCTGTAACTTGATGAGATTTGTGCTGATTAACATAAAAGACTTGTACTTGTAAATCAAATGAAAATTTTTTTAGTCAATAGATAGTAAAAAAGAATTGCAAAGAAAAAAAAGGTCGTTGCAGGTTTTTCCCCCTTTATCCAAGTGTGTTGAGATTTCAAATAATTGAATATATAAAGAATTTATTTTCTTAAACCCACGAGGAGTTCCAAAATTTTAAGTGTAACAATTAATGCAGTAGAAGTAAAATAACACTGTGATGTTGGATGGGGATGGGATTAAGGTGAAAAACCAAAAAAAAAAAATGGAGACTAAAAACAAAAGGATCATATATATATATATTTATTTATTTATAGAGACTAAAAACAAATTTAAGCTGACTAGAAACATCACATGTGATGTGCTGATGTGACACTCCGTTTGCCATATCAACTTAAAGTTAATACAGGGACAAAAGAAGGTTAAGGGGAAATTTTTTAGGGACGAAAAACAAAAAAAAAATAACAGGACAGAAACAAAATGACTCATATTTATAGAGACTAAAAACATATTTAAACCTATAAAAATCATAATATTTATTTCTATGTGAAAATATAGCATATGAAGCATATATTATCTACTTCCTCACTAACCCACTATAGACATCACACATGCATTTCAATTACATTTTAGTGCTAGCTATAGATATAAATTAAAACACAAAACTCATAAGCCGACCCGTAAAAGTCTGCAAAAATGTAGTGTTTGAGCCTTTATTTTAAAAGCTCAAATAACTCCTGGGTTTTTTTAGCTTGACCTGATAAATTCCGCTACCTGTCAAAAAAACCCACAAATGTTGTAAAAATGTAGGATTCACCCCTTTTATCTTAGAAGCTCAGATAACTATTGAGCTTTTTAGTTGGGCTCACAAAAGCATGTAAAATGGTAGAATTTTGACATTTATTTTAGAAGTTTGAATAACTTTTAGATTATTTTAGCTCAGCCTACAAAAACTTATTACCCACATCAGGTAAGCCGGACTGGGTAGCTGAATAAGAGTTCTAACAAAATAGTGGACCCAATAAACTATTATACCCTAATTGTGGAAAAAAAACTCATCAAATAATAAAAATGTCTCGTCCATTTTTATTCCATTGTAAAAGTATAAATAAATGTAATAAATACTGTGTTTTTAATAAAAAATTATCTATAAAAAAATTTAAACGATAAATAAGAGAAATATTTATGATAAAAATGGAAGAAATTTCAAATGATATATTGAGAAAACAATTCCAACATTTTTTTATATTTAACTTTTTTATATTATTATTTATAGTTCATTTCATACTTACAATTCACTAAACATTTCATATCAAAAATTTTAAAGTTCTAAAATTCTCCATCCAAACACACACTTATTATGTTTGAATGGAGAATTTCAGAATTTCCAAAATTATGAAATCAATTATGAGCAATAATTAAAAAAAGAGTCAAGTGTGAGGGGAATTGTAACTGATAATTTAAAAAGATAAGCATAATAAATTAAAATTCTCTTTCAATATGTGTAATTTGAAATTTCTCTCATTTATCATAAGAATCTCTCCTAGCTATTTGTCATTTGAAATTCATTCATTTATACTATCCTAACACATAAAATATGTAGTAATTTAGAGTTATTCTATCCAAATACAATGTTAGAGTATATACAAATATAAAATATTAAACAATTTTTTTTACCTTTCTAATGTTGAAATGTATACAAGCTCGTTCAATACACTGATCTTAATATCTAAAAATTTACATTTTATATATGATAAAAATATTTATACAATGTATAGGATTTTTGTTAATTAAATTTCTAAGTTTGTAAAAAATTTGATGTGACATAATTTATTATTAAAATATTTTCTTTATCAGTGAATAAATTTTCAAGGTTTTTAAAATATGAATATTAAATACCTATATCTTTTATATTTTAATTCTCTTTTAGTACCCTTAATTTTGCTTTTAAAAAATTAAATTAGTTTTTATTCATATTACTTGTTATTTTTTATATTTCATAAAATTATCCTTTAATCATGTTATAGCTTATCCATAATCTTCCTATCTAATTTATTTTAATTAAATATATTTACTTTTTGAAAAAAAAAATCAAATTCAATTTCACCACGTATTAAAATAAAATAAAATATTATCTACTTCCTCACTAACCCACTATAGACATCACACATGCATTTCAATTACATTTTAGTGCTAGCTATAGATATAAATTAAAACACAAAACTCATAAGCAGACCCGTAAAAGTCTGCAAAAATGTAGTGCTTGAGCCTTTATTTTAAAAGCTCAAATAACTCCTGGGTTTTTTTAGCTTGACCTGATAAATTCCGCTACCTGTCAAAAAAAACCCACAAATGTTGTAAAAATTAGGATTCACCCATTTTATCTTAGAAGCTCAGATAACTATTGAGCTTTTTAGTTGGGCTCACAAAAGCATGTAAAATGGTAGAATTTTGACATTTATTTTAGAAGTTTGAATAACTTTTAGGTTATTTTAGCTTGGCCTACAAAAACTTATTACCCACATCAGGTAAGGCCGGACCGGGTAGCTGAATAAGAGTTCTAACAAAATAGTGGACCTAATAAACTATTATACCCTAATTGTGGAAAAAAAACTCATCAAATAATAAAAATGTCTCGTCCATTTTTATTCCATTGTAAAAGTATAAATAAATGTAATAAATATTGTGTTTTTAATAAAAAATTATCTATTGATTTTTAAAAGATGTCTGTACTCCCTCCGGTCCTATTTATATATAAGACAATATTTGAAACTTTTCTATGATCATATTTATAAGACAAAGTACACAAATCTAGAAACATTTATTATTTTTTTCTCATATATTTATTCTTGTTGACCATTTAAGGTTTCAAAGTGACACAATTACCATGGTAGTGAAGTTTAATTTTAAATAGGGCTAAACTAATAATCTTGTAAAGTAATTTCTTGAAAATTAATGCATTAATTACTTTTTCTTAATATGTGTATTTTTGTCTGAATTGTCCTATAAATAGGATTAGAATGAGTCATATTTAGCATGATTCTATTTTTTATTAAATTTTTTTTGAGTAAACTAGCAAATCGGTCCATGACTTTTTTAGACTAATTCAATTTAGTCCCTAAGAAATAGAAAACCCCAATATAGTCTCTAACTTCTTGATTTTTCTTTCACTATAGTCCAACTATGTGTTTCCCGTTAATTTTTTTTATGATGTGTCACGTTCCGTGACACTGTGTCACATTATTTGTCATTAGGGCACAAAAATAACGTCACTGAGGTTGAGACCTTCCAATGAAGAAGGGGAAGAAAAGAGAAAAGGGGATAATAGCGAAGCACGCGACTGTTGGAGTTGAAGTCTTTCAAGCTATAAATTTGACAAAACCACATCATTGTTGTGCCACAATGGACATTATAGTGACAAACAATGTGACAGAGTTTCACTAAAAGTGACACGTCGTAAAAAAATTAATGAGAAACACACAGTTGGACTATAGTGACTGAAAAAGACAAGAAGTCATGGACTATATTGCAGTTTTCTATTTCATAGGGACTAAATTGCATGTCCCTATAAAAGTCAGAGACCGATTTACTAGTTTACTCTTAAATTTTTATATTATACGTTCGCTTGAATTTACAATTTTCTCCTCATATTCATTTTCTTTATATTTCTATTCCATTCTTATTACCTCACTTATTTTCTCTCTCACACAAAAGAAATTCTCTTTTTTATTTTTTATATTTTTCTCTTCCTCAGCCTATAACACCCTAAAGAAAGGTACCGGTGTACGTTCATAATTTTTTTAATTAAATAATTTTTTTCCTTATCAAGTAGCTTCCGATTAGAGGACACTTTTCAACCCCTTTCATCGACAACTCGTCTTTAAATAATAATTTGGTGTTATATGAAAAGGATAAAAGGTACTCACAAATCACAACGGATATCTCATCTAAAATCCATCAAAATTGAGAGATTCCTAAAATATAAAAAGAGAAATGATAGTCATACAAATATACCAACATACAACATAGAAAGATAAAAAGAGAAAAATAGAGAAAAATGTGGGATGTGGTAGGGAATGTGATGGAGAAATCTAAAAAAAGTATGTTATATAAATTATTGTATATTATTATTGTATGAAATTTGTTATCTCATATAAGAAATAGATCGAATTATAGTTATCTTTTACTACCATATCACAACACTGATTTAAATTATGGGTTGAAATATGTATATATTTATTAAACCACTAGGTGCCAAGGAGGGACATCCTTGATTTGAGAATCTGAAGAAGAAGACGATGATTATATAAATTCCATGTTGATGATGAATTGTATGCTTCGGTTTTAACACTGCTGGTGTTGTGTGTGGTTAATATACACTCGTTTTTGGTGCCAATAAGAGGAATCTGTTATTTGCGATGCGTGTTTCACATTAGTGCGTGGAGCGTGGTTGTTGTGACTAACTTACTTGCCAATTTTATATGCAAATTCCAAAACCCACAATAAGGACAAAAACTGTTGAAAAGGAAACAATAAAAAAAGAATAGGTAAGAAACAATAATCAAGCAAGCTAAGCTGATGAGGCATGAGGAGAGGAAAGAGGGACAATAGTGTCTTTTCATCTCTCTTTCTTTCTTCTTTTTTTTTTAAGGTTCCCTTTCTCTCTCTCTGGGCTAACACAAGCAGCCTGCCTTAACTGAAAACGACTGCAAGTAACCTGTGGTCTGCCTGTGTATATATCCCCTTTTGTAATTTTGTTAAATCCACAACAAACATTATTATATCAGATTCATAACCACCGACTCAAATCACCTTCTTCCCTTTCTCTATATAAACCACCCACTCTCCCTCTCTCTCTCTCTCTTCCTTCGTTTTGCCTCAATTATCAGATTCTCCTAATTTCTTAATTTGATCTCTCTGAGTTGTTGGTTTTGTGTTTCCTCTTGGACTTCTCTCTCTCGATCCGTTTCTTCTTTAGCTATTCTGGCTTCCAAGCTATGGTGGATTTTCAAACGGTATGCTGCATGTGCGGTGACGTTGGCTTCCCTGACAAGCTTTTCCGCTGCAACAAATGCCGCCACCGATTCCAGCACTCGTAATATATTTATCCTTTCTTCTCAATCATCATCCATCATAGACACACATACATGTATATATGCATACATACATCAACAACACTCATCTTTCTTTATCATCATAGAATAATCTTTAATTTGATAGATACATATAACTACATCCATCTTACTTTGATTCCTATCTACACACAAAACATCATGCCATCTATCCTATGATGCATACATATATAATCAACATAACCATTATTTTTAGCTTTATTATCATGATAATGATAACTCGTATGCTCATACATGCATATACACCATGTATGATACGTTTTTCTCTTTCTTTTTTTTTTTTATTTTTTTATGCTGAAAGAACTGAATTAATTAATTAATTAATTAATCTTTCAGGTATTGCAGTAACTTCTACGGAGAATTACCTCAGATAGAACTGTGCGATTGGTGCGAAAGCGAGGGGAGAAGCACGAGACACGTTGGATCCAATTCCAAGAAACCGGTAGTGGTGGCCGGAAACGACGCCGGAACGACCAGCCGTTCTGAATATTCCGGCGAGAAAATCAAGCAGCATGATCGTGAGGAGAATGCTTCCGAGAAAGGGAAAAGTCCAACGCCTTCGCCGAGGCCCGCCACACGCAGGTATAAGCTTCTCAAGGATGTAATGTGTTAATTAAAGAGATGAAAACTAAACTGATACTATTAATCAGTATTATTAGGTGACTTTTGTGTCTAAGGTGTTTGTTTTGTGTGTATAGTAGTAGCTAGTGGCTTTTGCTAAAAAAGACTGTGTTTATGAGTGTTCAACTTCTCTCTTGTTTTTGGTGGCCTTTTTCTTGTGAATAGAACTATGTAACTTCAATGTACTAGTCTCATAATCTATGCTACAAGCTTCAATCTCCTTTTTCTTATAATTGTTCCTTCAAGGCTTCAGCTAGACTATATAATTTGGTCTGAAGTTTTAATACAAAATAGAATCAGCGAAAACAAATTTGCAGATTTTTCATGCGTTCCTCTTTTTAAATATTTTTGCGTGTAATGCATGGTACATGAAGTAGGTATCGTGCATGAGATTTGTTATAACTGAAGTGATAGGAAGATGATATTTTATTGGAATCCAAATTTGAGACGCAAAAGGTTAATTAAATTAAATTAACTAATACAAACAGTTATTAAACGCTATTGTAATAAAGGGAGGTTAATTTTGTTTAGTATTACACAAATTGATTTTGGTTTTCTAGTTTTTTTTTGTAATTTCTATGGGGGATAAGTGACAGATATGAAAGAGAGAGCTGTGGAAGGGGTTTGACTGTCATGGCAGGGTTGAACCTCTCATTTGCTTAGTTGAGTCTAAATTGAATGCACTGGGTTTCCTTTTGGAAGAAGAATTCATAGTACCTGAATCCTGCTAACTTTTGCAGATTCATTGAAGGCCTTTAATTGCTAGGCCCTCTCTATTATTGTCCCAAGTCAAAAGAAAATGAAGGGTCTTTGATTAGAAAGTGGAGAATTTCCACCACCCAAGTCAGATAAATTAAATCCGTATATATCTTTAAACTCTTCTTTTTCTTTCTGATATATACAGTGCATCTCTCTTCAACCTCAGCAATTAACTACTGTATTTCTAAATGTGTACGGAAGAATTTAATTTTTAGGAGGAAAAAAAATAAACAAGAAAGAAAAAAAAAGTGTCGTGTGAAGTGTGAAGTTTATAGTGATCGATTATTAGTACTGAGTTTAATTTCCAATTGTGGTGGTTCTTTCTTGGCCATACATTTTAGTCATGAATCCTGTGGATATATTTTTCTTACAAGTTTGTACAGTGTTGACTACTCGTTGCTTGTGACATATCTCCAAAGTACCCAAGCTGATAAGGCACTCGCCTCTACTGTGCCTGTTTTGACCATTTATTGGAAACCAACAAAATCCTTTTCCATTTGGACTTTCAACGTGATGGTAAAGCCGTCAACTCCTATTTAACCAAAAATCCTGTTTTTTCTCTTCTTATTTTACTCGGTTTCACCTAAGAACTATTCATTTTTACATCCATATCCATATAAAAAATCTCTTCTTCCCTTCAATATGTGGGCTTCTTTACTTCCATATGTCTTGTCTGACCACCATTGAAGCTTCCTATTTGGTTGGGGCTTTTGAAATGACAACAAAGATATATATAATAAATTAACTTTGTAGTTTACTTACCAGTAGCATATATATTAATAAAAGGAAGGACAGAGAAATCACACAAATCTGCCTTTAATTCGACCATATGAGATTGCATCACTTTCGCTTTCACCTAACTACGGCCCAAATAATTCTATGTATTAGCAACTTTCATCTTATTTTCATCGACATGAATATCAAATGTAGTTTAAACAAATAAATATCAACTTTCATCGTAGTTTAAAAAAATGGACTTTACCCTTTGGAATTTGACCATGACCAACACATGTATTTACATCTAACTTTTTTTATTTGGTAAATCAAGCCATATCTATTATGTGTCGTTCTTATTCTTTGATATCTTTTTTAGTTTAAAAAATAATATGTATATTACATATAGTAATTGAGTAAACCACAAATTGGTCCTTGACTTAGTGTGTTTGGTTCCAAAATAACATTTTAAACGTGAATTCGGACAAACGCTATTGAGAGTAGTTTCTGTCAGAACGTGTATCCAATGTAAACAAGACACACCAATTTAGTCTCTGAAATTTAAAAATAACATTGTTAGTCTCTGACATTCTTCATCGTCCGTCAGTTTAATCAAACGTCACATTTTCTGTTAACAGGGTGCTCAGTTGTCACATTAAGTGACTTCTAGGTAGGGGTGTAATCGGGTTGGGTTGGATCGGGTTTGGGGTGACATCAAGTCCGAACCGATAGAATGGTGGTGGGTTGGGTTGGTTCATGTTTTGTATTTTTTGGGTGAGTAACCCGAACCGAACAAATCCGAATATGTTCGGATTGGGTTGGGTCATCGGGTCGTGAACATTTTTCTTTTTTTTTTTCTTAAAAAGGTGATAGATGAAATTAAATTAAAATATAAAATGAAAAAAAAAGAAATAGAGAAAATAAATTGAGAGGAGCAGATGAAATGAGATTTGGGGAGCTACCTCTGCTTGTGCTGCCGTTGCGCCTATTTTTGTTCTCTCCTTGCATGAAAATGAAATAAGATTAGGACTTTTTATCCGGTTTGGTTCGGGTTGGGTATATCGAGTTCAACATAGGCAAACCTGAGACCCGAACCGAACTAGATCGGGTTTGAAAGAAAATGACTGAACCAAATATAATACCCAAACCGAACCGTTAAATATCTTCGGTTGGGTTGGATTCGTCGGGTTCGCGGATTAGGTCGGACCCGCTTACACCCCTACTTCTAGGACCTAGAAAAACCGCAAATTAGTCCCTAATATTTTTAACATCAATCAAATTAGTCTTTGATAATTAAAAATGACTTAATTATAGGGATTGGATGTTGTAGAAACGTGTAATTCTCTTTTGAACTCTAAGAAACCTCTAAAATACATTCATTTCCATTCAAAAAGTGACTAATTACTCTCTGAAGTATCAAGTATGTTCAAATTAAAAAATCGAGTAAACTAGCAAATCGGTCTCTAACTTTTTTAGGGTCATGCAATTTAGTCCCTAAGAAATAGAAAACCCCAATATAGTCCCTGACTTCTTGCTTTTTTTTCACTATAGTCCAATTGTGTGTTTCTCATTAATTTTTTTACGACGTGTCATGTTTAGTGATACCATGTCACACTGTTTGTCACTAACATGTCTATTGTGACACAAAAATGATGTGATCTTGTCAAATTTATAGCTTGAAAACCTTCAACTTCACCCGTCGTGTGCTTCCATATTCTCCCTTTTTCTCTCTTCTCCCCCTTCTTCATTGGAAGTTTTCAACCCCAATAACTTTATTTTTGTGTCACGATGTCAAATAGTGTGACACAATGTCAAGAAACGTGACACATCATAAAAAAATTAATGAGAAACACACAGTTGGATTATAATGAAAGAAAAAGTAAGAAGTCAGTGACTAAATTGGGGTTTTTTTTTTATTTCTTAGGGACTAAACTGCATGACCCTAAAAAAGTCAGGGACCAATTTGCTAGTTTACTCATATTAAATCTCTTCCTTTTATCTTTGGATTCATTCATTCTCTCTCTTATTTTAATTTGTGTTTTTATTTCAATTAGCACATTTATTAAAGGAAATGAACCCTTTTAAAGATTAAGTTTCTTATTCTTATTCTTCTTCCTTTTCTTTGTCTTAATTAGTTTCATATGGATAAGTACAAGTATGCAAACTTTACTTCAGAAGCTTTTCCAGTGGGAGAGCTTCAGGGTGCTCTTATGAGAAAGTTCTTCAAGTAGATTTTTATTCAATGTATTTATAATGCAAATAGGATTCTAATAAACAAACTAATGATAGAATCTAGTCATTAAGATGGTTCATTTCTTTAATGAATATGTTAATTGAAATAAAACACAAATTAAGACAAAGAAGAGAAGAACGAAATCAAAAGTTAAAAGGATGAGATTTAATCTGAACATGCTTAATCCTTGAGAGAATAATTAGTCACTTTTGAATGGAAATGAATATATTTTGAGAGGTTTTTAGAGTTCATAAGAGTTTTACGTTTCTACAACATTCAATTCCTAATAAAGTCATTTTTAAATGTTAAGGACTAAAATATCTGATGTTAAAAAAAGTTAGGGACTAATTTGTGATTTTTCTAGGTCTTACGTGTCATTTAACGTGACAACTCGGCTTTTTATTAATGGAAAATGTGACGTTAAACTAAACTAATGGACGGTGAAGAATGTCAGGACTAATAAGATCATTTTAAAGGTCAGGGACTAAACTGCCCTATACAAAAAAAAAGTGAATGACTAATTTGTGAGTTTACTCATATTAATTACAATACTTTTTCTTATAAATAATGAATAAGAAATATAAATGTATGTTTTAAATAAATTTGTGTCTCCACCAAAAAAAATTAAATTTGTGCTACTTATAAAAAATATTAACTTTAGAGAGAATTCTAAGGTCAACAAATTAAATACATACATACCTAACAAACTGTTAAATATAGTCATCAATCATATATCACTGATTATGAAAACTATGATTGACTACTTATTAATTAAATATGTCAATTACCTTTTGGTACATAATATAATATGATAGTTATTATATTTATCAATTAACAATGCAAGTGATGCACACAACATAAATGTATTAAGTTTATACGCAAAAATTTCTCTTTAAGGATATTATATATTGTAACACTATTGAAAGGATATCCGTATTTAATGTTTGTTAGTATCCTAGAAAATTAATCTCTCATTAAAAATGAGAAAATAGTCGAGATCAGGCAGAAAAAGTCGACCTTTATAATAAAATTAAAGCAAAACATCAATAGAATATTTAAAATGTATAAAAAATAAAATAATATATTTATTACTTCATATTTTTAATTTCTCAATAAAACCATTAATAAATTACTTCATATTTACACATATGCTTATCACTTGTACCGAAAGTGGCATTTCTAAATAAATATACAATTCTAATTTTTTTTCACATTTTTCTATCCATCTCTTTTCATTTTTTTAAATTTCTCTTATTTTTATTTTAAATCATTTATCACATATTTCACCTTTTACTAATTTCTATATTAATCTTTATCATCTCTACACCATGCCAAGACACTCATTTTTTGGTGTAAAATAATTATCGAGGGTGATATGATCAAGAGGTACCTGCATGTGCTTACATTTGAGTGATTTCTTTTGAGTGTTTTCAATGAACCCATATTTGTACACATTATTTATTTTACTATTCCCAATACAAGTATTTTTAAACAATTTATTTCAACAAATCATTTTTTATTATTAGTTTAACACCTTCATCGACTTCATGAAAAACAACTACACCGCATTGTTGGGTGAAATAGAAATTAGGGGAGGGAAAGAGAAATAGATCGAGGGAGAAGAAATAGTTATTAGTTTGGTAGATAGAAAGTTGCAAAGAAAGAAAATCACATGCAGACGGTGAGTCCCAGTCCAAAAAATTTCTCTGCAGATTTGTGAAGAAATAGGAAGAGAAAGAGACTACAAAGGGAGTGCATTAGAGCTAGAGCGTGAGTCAAGGCATCATGTGTTAAAAGTTGGAAACGTTTTTGTATTATAATCTAATTTTTCTTTTTTTATTTCTCTCGTGCCAAATAAAAAATATTATTTTCTCTACCTTATTTCATCTCTATAATTATTTCCCAACAAACAACATATTTTTTTATTAATTTTTATCTATTTCTCTCCATCTTATTTTCTTTTACTTATTAATATTTCTCTTACTCTATTTCTTTTCGGGTATCAAACGCTAATAGCTACACAATTGCTTGATCACCAAAATCCGAGTAGCAAAGTTACTTTAAAACCATATGGTGGATGCTCTAACAACTTTGCAGGAGACCACCTTGCACCTTCTTATATCAGTTGTAATGCTGACACTGTGACGAGGCGCTGTAGCCGCGCGGGTAGCTGCTCGATCATGGCGTATTGGGACAAGTAACGCATTTATATATCTTTTGGTGTGTACTAGCTAGTATAGTAGTAGTACCGTCTCTTTTGTTTCATTTGCCTACGTCTTATTGACACACTGTTTTGTTATCACCTCACACCCTATTCTTTGACCCCATTCGACCCCACCTAGCTAGGTACCCTCTACGTATTGACCAAGAAAAAATCATGTACGGCACGTGGATGCATGAGCTCGTATTGTTATTAATTTGGAGTCCCATAATTACTTTAGACTTTATAGTCCTAATGTATTGAGTTATATATAGATATATATATATATATATATATATATATATATATATAAAAAGTGTGGTACAGTTAAGATATATTGATGTTAATTTAATTAGGTGAAATTTATGTAAGATACAAATTTAATTAAGATTCACCCGAAAAAAAACATTGAGTCATGCAGCCGCAAAATTCAATTTGTTTATGTCACACTCAAATTTACGTACTCCAATAATATTATTATTTCATTCGATACCCACTTATCTTTTCTAGTTCACTGGTCTCTCTATCATTACTATCTCCATTTTAATTTTAACAAATTAGAAAAGACAGGGTTCAGAAAATTGAAACAACCTGTTTATCCGATAAAGGTTGTTTGATTAAGGAAGAGGGAATTAGTGACATAAAAAACTTGAAACATGATTTGATACAAATTAACATTGATGTCTCCACTGCTATAATTAGCTATTGGGATTTTTTTGAAGGTTTGGGAAAGTTAAAATTTGAGAATAAAAAAAGAAAAGAAATTAGGGGAAAAAAAAGGGAACTCGGATTTTATCTTATCCGTTTGTGTATGGATTATGCAGTATCTTGGATGCTTTAAAATATGAGATAACACATTAAAGTTAGATTTTGCTCCATAATGCTACTTTATTTTAGCCTTTAGGGAATGATAACACGCTGATGGCCAATCCTTGTAACAAGTGGATTTACAATATTATAATATCAGCTCTATAATTAGCACTCGAAATCTTGGTTTCTAGTCAACCATTGATGAAGTTGATATGATTGGATAAATGACGACAACAATTCATTGGGAGAACGTTGATTGTACATGCATCAGATGGATAAGAGAGAAGGGGAGAGAGTATGAAATTAATGTGATATACAACGTGACATAAAAAAAGAAAGAATGTAGAGATTGAAAATGTATAGAGTAACAGTATATTTAGTTTAATATTAAAATATGGTAAATTAATATTTTTAATGTTATAAATAATTATGTTAACAAATATAAAATTGAGTTTTGACCAGTTCAAAATACACAATAAATTAATATATGAATATTATTCTCCGATACATGCTTAGCGCACTGTCATGGCAAGTAAAGCTAGATTTTTAACTAGGAAATAGTGGGTATGGGAATGGAAGTTGGGGTTCACCTTTTGGATTTGTAAAGCAACCTTGGACCATAATGACGTGTGTGCTAATGTTACTAATTAATATCAATTTTTGCCGACTGTTGTTGGAAATTTTATTTGTACACACATATTTCTATAGAGAATCAGAGATGACCAGGAAGCATTAGATATTCTTTTTTTGGTATAAAGGATAAGTGCACGAAGCATTATATTTTTTTATGTTGCTATTAATTTATATACATATATATATATATATATTAATGCTCATTAGTCGTACTCGTGTCTATGTAAGTATTGAGTACATGACGATATATTAATAGAGCACGGTGGTCAACAAGGTAATTGATTTACAAATTTTCATTTTTTGATATCTATGTATGCCTTTGCATGTACCTATATATAATGTGTATATAGCCATATAGCCATATACATAGGTATACACTAGAGAGGAAGGAGAGAGTGAAAGGGATAAATATATTTTATTTTTTAATTTTTTAATCCAAAACACAAAAAGCTATCCTTTAAGATAAGAACATAATATAAAAACGATTATCCTGTGACTGTGAGTACAGTCCAAGCAAAAGAAAGGGTAAGTTACAAGAGAATCATGACATGGTGGGATAAGTATTAAGTGTCGTTTGGTTTAAATTTTCAAACATCCAGAGTCAATTTTGTAGAATTAATTTTAAAATCATTTTTGTTCAACGTATATCATTTATCTTAATCATTCATTTTAAAATCAATTCTACTCAACTGTAAACCAAACAGATCTTAACTATTATGCAGTGAGGTTTTATTCCATATTAAGAGAAAGGAATTATTGAGTTATGTACTATATGAACTAATTAACCAGCTATTGTTCATTGGTCTAGGTAGGCTTGCTAGGGGTGGAACAATAATGCAACATGGATGCAAATTAATTAATCCGAGGTCATGAAAATGAAAGAAAAAAAAAGAGCATTTCAGCATGCACCATGAAAGGTGTTACAACTAGTGGTGAGTGGGTGAGTAGCAATGGTATGGATGCCAGCGATATGGCGAAGTTTTATGGTTCACAGCTCAATCCCAGTACATGATCATATATAAATCTGCTAATGGCAAATGAAGTTGTTATTGTTGTTTTGCTGGATCCACGGATATATAGCGTGGGATCCATATATGCAATCAATGCCAAAAAAAGAAATTTTTTATGGTCCTATGAATTTAGGAGGCAGTGTCTATGGAAGCATGTTAATTAGCAATTAGAGCATATATATACGTGGGCCATGACCCATGGATATATAAGGTTTGCTCTGGGGTCTGCCTTGAACTTGACGGGTGGAAATTAAATTAAACTTCTGGATGTGTCTAGAGAATTTATGTAGTCATATTGAATGTTCTTGAAGAGTTAGATATACATTGACTTTAGGGGGTTCCGGTCAAGAAAGAGATTCAATAATGTCCTAATTTCATCTGGTCTCCTAGTATTCTTTAAATCTCTGTTTGGAGGTAAAAATAGAGGGGAGGGGGCCGGGGAAGAAATGAAATATTGTGGAAAGAAGAATAATTTTTCAGTTGGTAGGAAAGAAATTAGAGAGGAGAAAAATTTAAAGGTGTGGAAATCCACTCTTATATTATATTTCACTTAAAACCTAGCCACGCCTATAAGGTACCCAAACAGCAAGATAACCCTAATAGACAAGCCAAAGAAACCAAATCGTGATAAATCAGCAAAGCAGCAGCATAAGACCCTCACATATAAAATGGTCCACAGAAACCCAACATTTAGTTAGTAAGTCTCCATGCTACAGTTGAGACAAACAACAGGTTCTCCAAGCCAAGCAGAGTACTGATAATAAAAATTATGATCTTTGGCTTTGAGCCACTTCCATGAACGTAATTTTATTAAATCAAATACTTCTGTAGGAGAGAGTAATTTATTTGAAAAGACAACCTCATTTCTAGCCAGCCAAAGACTCCAAAGCACAGTTAGCCAGATAACCGACCACCTATACTGAACTTTAGAGCTACAAATTAAAAGGCCTCAAAAACTGCTCAAAATGTGAAAGAAAAGATTTATTTAAAACATAATGAACCCCACACCAGTTCAAGCAAAGCATCCACAATTGATAAGCATAAGGGCACTCAAAAAAGATATGTTGTGAAGTTTCCATTCCTTGTCCACATCACGAACACCCAGCTCCTAAGCTTAGTAAAATATTCCTTTTTGCTAGATTATGTCTTGTAGGAATCCTATCTAATATTACCCTCCAAGCAAAATAAGAACCCTTTGAAGGCACCAGCTACAACCAAATGAACTTATGTAAAGGTATTTCTGCATAAATTGAATCATTGACAATAACTTGATAAGCTGAATGCACAGAATAAACACCTTCAGGATGAGCTTTCCAATGCCAAGAATCGCCAGTCCCTCTCCTGAACCTAAATCACAGATAATTCCAACAAGAGCAAAGATAATTGATACAACTCCTATTGAAATAATTGTCTTCGCCAACGACCACTTCCACACAACACCACTCTCTTTTCTCTCACAAATATCCGCCACCCGAAATTTCCTTGTCTGTAGTAATAGAGAATAGCCTACTGAAACACTCACAAAAAGGATAGATGTACACCAAGGCATCCCTCCAAAAAGAAGTACACCTCCCATTCCCCACAACTTTAGTGCATGTATTAGAAAAACCATCAACAGAAAAGTTCTTCCCTTCATCAATACTCCACAAATCAGCCCACCACCTAGACCCAGAAACCCTCCCACCCTCCCTTCTAACAGAAGACTCTCCATAAATAGAGGTTAACACCTTATTCCAGAAACTACCCCTCTCTACTAAGAGACGCCATCTCCACTTCCCTAGAAGCGCTAAATTAAAAAGCTCTCAAATCCCCCAACCCCAAACCCCCATGTTGTTTGGATTTACAAATATCATCCCAGGCAACCCACACTATTTCTTATGCTCAATCATCCCCTCCCAAAAGGAAATTATTAAATAAAGATTGAAGATAAGAAATAATACCTTAGGAGCCTTGAAAAATGAAAGAAAGTAGATCGGGAGAGCATTTAGAATTGACTTCAAGAGGACAAGTCTTCCGCCAAAGGACAACAGTTTACCCTTCCACTTAGATAATATATTATATTTCACTTTATTTCTTTCTATTTTTCTTGTACCAAATAATATGAGAGAGAATACAACCCTATTTCCACTCTTCACTTCTATTCCACTCCTATCAAACAACCCAATTTCTTCATTATTTCTTACCTATTTTTCTCACTCCATCACAATAATAGAAGATTTTTTTATATAATTGCATAAATAATTATGATTGATTGAAAGAATAAAAGTGGGGTATATATGTAATTTTCTTAAAAACAAAATTTTACATGAATTGTATCATTATCACATATATCATTCCCACCTTTTTGTACCGATCATCGTCTTAAGTCTTAACAATTTCTTTATATTAAATAGCATTAATTAGTTTTGTTTGTAAACGTTGACAAGCTAGCTTTCTCTATTATATTCAAAATTAACGAGTGGTGGTTAAGTTCAAAATATAAGATGAGATATTCTAGGAAGAGTTCTCGATTCAATCCTAATTATTAAGAAGTGTGACGAGTTTTAACTTATTACTAAATCTCAAAAAAGAACGTGCGAGAGTTAATAGGTTATATAGAAACAATAAAGCACCCAGAAAAGCTTTCTCTATTATTTTAAAATTTGAACACTAATAAACTAATAATCAAATGGTTACTTTTTTCACATATTTCAAAATGTATATAGGACGTTAATTTTGAGACAATCTCAATGACATATAAAACAATTTTGGATTAATGTGAAATTTTATATATAATGAATCTATATGATGGTAACTTTCAATTCAATGGTGAATTACTTAAGACAATAATTTATTAAAAAGTTATTTAACAGTGTAAGACTTGGTGTAACTTACGCTGGTGTAAGTTGAACCCTCCTCTTATTTATATATATATTAATTTAAAACCTGATTTTTGTCACCTAGCTAGCGGTTATTTTAACCAGATCTCACATCTCGATAGTTTGGCAAACGTTAACATATATGGTGCATGATCAATAGAGAGGGAGAGAGAATTATATATATAATAAATATGGCTTGCCTCTTAGCGAGCTAAAATATGTTCATGGTGAGGGTTTTGGTTATTTGTCATGGTCGATCATGCAGCATATGGTTTTTCAGAGTTGGCAATAATTGGATATTTGAAGGTATAATATAAACATTTGGTGAGTTTATTCTCATATACCATGCATAACGTGGTTGACCAAGAAGGGAAGCCTCATTGATCTGTTTCTCTTAATTTGACTGAGATTTAAGATCGATCTTTGGTAGCCACACCTTTGTGAGCACTGTATTTGAAGTGCGCGCTAACCACAAGTTTCCAAATCTAAGGCTGACGTTTCATGTGACTTCATCATCGCCTACCTACTACCCTACTCGATCTTCCAATGGACAATTAATACTCTCTGCACCACATTGTTCATTCATTCACAAACGTTAATATATAACGTACTTCGCAGAAGCTTAGTTTGGACTATGGTCAACAGATTGCTTCGGATAGAGGTGATATTAAGGAGATCAAAGTGATTCAGCTTACTTTTGCAGTCTTCTCCATATATATATCTCAGCCGTCCGTACCATTGCGTTTTTTTTTTTTTCAATACCACGTGTATCCTCCACAAGAGCCATTTCTATTTGAGTCGGGTAGGACCTATATGACAATAAAGTTCTCCATCCGAGTATTTAACACAGTTGTATACCCAGGGCTCGAACTTGAGATCATCACTAGTTAAGCTGGAACAACCTGATACAAGAAAATCGTTAATTAGCGACGATTCTAACAACACGAAAATTGTCGCTATACATGCTTTAGTGACGGCTAACCAACGGTCGCTACAGACCCCCCGTTAATGCAATAGCGAGCGACGCAACGGCCGTTGCTACCTGTCATCGCTAGATTAACGGCCATCACAACGTATCGACGGTCGTAGCCGTCGCAAGTTGGCAACAGACATATTGTAGAGACGACCTGCCCGTCGCTGAACTTATACTATTTAGCGTCGGTTTTTAGCGACGACAATTATAATATTTTAAAAAAAAATTGATTATTTATAAAATTAATTAAAAATTAAACTAGTGTTAATTATAAAAACTTAATTAAAAATCATTGTAAAAATTAAATAATATTGTACACATTAGTGTTAATCCAATTACACATTAGTATTAACTTCACGGAAAAGTACATCAATATTAATATTAACTTCACGGAAAACTACACAATATTAATATTAATCTAAATACATCATTTTCACCTTCTTGATCTTCATCATCATCTTCATCTTCATTGTCATCCCACTCATCTTCATCATCATCATTTTCATCTTCTTGATCTTCATCATCATTCTCAGATTCATCAGCTTCAACTATAGTCTCGGGCTGAATAAATGGTTCATATCGATTCTCAGCTAAGTGTAACGTCCTAATTTCTCAACTCAAGAATAATGTCCGTTGGAAACACTATTCCGAATTTCTGAAATTATTTCGCGCCATTTTCGATATCGGTGAACAAATCATATAATCGCTTAGGTAATCCAACCGCTTACTTAAGTCTTCACTACAATTCAATCTACAATACAACATGAAACATTATATTCAAATCTAAAGGAAATGAACCTAGACACAAAGTGTCATGGTTCCCCAAAACTCCTACCAGAAATCCGGCAGAGTTTCCCCTGAAAACTGGACGTTTCCCAATTTTCGGCTTAACCTGAAAACCAGCAAAACCACCAATACAATTCATAATAAGATGATTTCTAATCTAATTCCAAGGAAATAGGCCTCTGTGGCCAACTACAGGTTTCTACACCAAGTTACCCAATTAACTGTACTACACTTATCCTTTACTGAAGAATTATATTAATTTACACCAGTAAATCAATAACTACACTAAAGAACTCCAATGACCGTCTTCATAACCTACCTCAAGTCAGTCCTCAACTCCTTTGCTAAGTACCAGAACAATAACCTGCATACTGAAAGATATTCCCACAGCGTGGGATGAGACTACGTCCCCGTGAGTGCAGTAACAGTGTGTGTTATGTGGGGAGGCAAAGCACGAGATATAAAACAATATACATCACTTGATAAATTAAGAAATATTCATAATGACAATAGAGACATGTAATGTTAGTCATCCAATGACAATCATAAATGCAGGGTCAGTCATGAAGTGTTTTACCCAACACCCAAGGGGTCTTTCCACTTATCTGTGAGGCTAGACTGAGCTCAGACTAACAGAGACCGTCGTCCGGAAGGCAATAAGACCTTAACCCATTAACTGTGATAGATTCAAACAATTTTACTTAATTCTTTAACATGAGTCCATGGACCAAGCAAGGCCTTAAAACATGAGTCCATGGACCAAATCTTGCTTAATTAACATGAGTCCAAGAACCGGAGACGGAGTCTCAAAAACATGAGTCCAGGGACCAAAACATGATTATTTACATGAGGTCTAAAGACCCAAAACATTTTCATGGGGTCATGAGACCCAAACCATTTCCATGAGGACCAAAGACCCAAATCATTTTCCTTTACCATTATCATGAGGTCAAAGAGCCAAACTATTTCCTTTTCCATTTTCATGAGGTGAAAGACCCAAAACTTTTCCATGAACATGGTGGGGGTTAGAAACATGTACAAACATTCATTCAGTGCATAACATGATAATAGAATGAACATAAGCAATTATAGGCATAATCAACATCCAAACCTCCAATTTCATGAAACCCCCAAATGGGTTTTTATCCAAAATCAAGCAATCCAAGGCAATCCAGATATAAATCCTCTTTTATAACCACCAATAATCGCATAATCAAGGTCCAATCATCCATCATGCAAGAAAATCCTCAAATCCCCAATTTTCTAACCTAGGGTTTGGCCAACAATTCATATATTCAATTAATCTAGTAATCAACCCTAGGTTTTGCATAAACTCATACGTAATGAACTATAATAGCAAGGGGAGGAAGAATAGGGAGCATATATAGGAGAATAACTAAGAAATAAGTGAGTCAGAACCACACTCACATGGAATAGAGGAGGGTTTGGGGAAGAAGATGAAGAAAAGGGCCATAATCCCTAGCTCCAAGGTTGAAGATGGTGATGGAGAACTCCATCCAAGCCTTCCATAGCTCCCTCTCCACTTCCCTAAGCTTTCTCTCACTAAAACCCACTCTCTCTCACTCTAAACTGGACCCAAGAACGGAAGAATGAGGAGAAGAAGAGGAAATCGCGTTTTTTAAAACGCTTCTGGTGTGCACGCGCTGGGGTGCACTTTTAGTGTGCTGGGGCGCGCTCCAGCGCACTCTGCGCGCTGTAGTGCGTAAACTTTGCTGTTTGAAGGTGCAAACGAGCTCGGAATACTATCATATAGCATATTAAAACTGAAGCCCCGGAAATAAGCTTTCTAATGAAGGTGAAATCACCCTTAATGTGGACATCCTTGGCTCTAGTATTTGCGAATTAGTGCACCAAGTTCATTAGGCAAAAACCCAAAATTAAGCAACAACCTCGGTTGTGCCTCCCTTGACTCCAATTCAATTTTCTCCTTCTTAAACCTAATCCCCCTCCATGAAAACCCTCTCTAACTTAGTTCTTCTCATCCAAACCTTCCCCACTCTAATTCTTAATAAATCAATTCCCTAACTCTCATCTAATATCATACCTTCGCAATCTAGTTCTTCTCCCTCTAATATCCTTTTCTTATTGTTAAATCGTTATAATCCTCTTAATTCATTTACCAAATTCCTATCTAAATTCACATTCAGAACTCCAACATCCCATAACCGCTTCCAAATCTCCGTTATTTGGCCGGAACCACAGCTTAACGCTCTCACTATAGTTTCTAGGCCTTAATTTGGGATGTTACAATTCTACCTTCTACCCCCCTTGAATAAATTTTATCCTCAAAATTTGCTCCAACTATCCTAATGCAGGGTCACACTCCTATTCTTAACATTGTTCGTGCACTTGGAATCCTCCCAAATTGTTGTTCGATAGCTAATACCTCAATTGCTCAAGGTGGTATGAAGGGACATAGGGGTTGATTTGCTTCCTAATCTTGTCTCTTCATCCTTTAATTACCATCCCAGTCTTGGGTCTCAATAATCCTTCTACTCTCGTTCTAAGTCTAACTTGATAATGTCACTGTTCTAATATCTCCCTTTCACTTTCCTAGTTCTGGGTTCCAGTTCCTAACTTGCTCCTTAATTAATCTACTGCATCTGGGGTCACCTAGAATTACGCCCTTATTGTCCATTAACCCTACAGAATTACTACTCTGCCTATAAATTATGTTGTCTTATAACCTGGCCTTAACTTGAAGGGTTCCAAACGAGTTTTGACTCACTACGTGACTTCCTTAATGCCACTTTCAAGATAACTACCAACTACCCCCATAATAAATTTGCTCATTCCTGGTCCTCTACCTTGCTTGAGGTGTCCTAAGATAAAAAGGGAGATGGATGCGGGCTTCCGCTACGTGCTCTGATTAAAAAGGGGCTGGATTGGGGTCCACCCCCATAATCCCTACCTACACCTGGTGACCCTGTCTATCTTTGGTCTTCTGGCTCTAAGGTAACTTAACCGCTTGGGTCAAACATACTACGTATCATGATTGAAACAAAAAAGGGGGTTCGCAAGGTTCCTGTGGTGATTCCTAAATCAATGCCTAATCTTCATACTAAACCTTAGGGAGTACCTAAAAAGTTGTTTAAGCTCTCAGGGTCCTCAAGTCTCCTTCTGTAAGGCTACCCCCTTAAGGGCTTGGCCCTCCCTTAACTGTCTTGAAACATGATTTTCTCGCCAACTCTACTTCATTCTAGGGTCTTAAAAACAAAACATACAGATTTCAACAACAGAACACAGAGTTGCTCCTACGTGGTACTCCTCTGTGCACAAGTGACCGAGAATGGACAAACTCTCACAGTCCATCCAAACCCCAATCTTGACACACAATTCATGATGGTGTGTAGGTCTACTTATATCTATCATCCCATCATGTGCACAAGAGCAGAAAACATGATCGTCTATCATCCCAACTAGGGGGCGGAGTACGAGCTCCTACTCTACACTATGACATCAACCTCTCTACTGTCTAGAGCTGACAACCGCAACAATTGAAGGGATATCCAATTGCCTTGGTGGCCAAGGGACACACCAAAACTTAGTGGATAACGGGAGTCCTCAAAACAAGGGAAGGAGGAATGAGGATACTCAACACCTAGTGATGGACTCGGTACACTAAGCTCAACACTATTCCTTAACTAAAGCATGGACTAACCACAAACCATTAATCTTCCTAGAAGATATACACTGAGTAACAATTTCACATTCCACATAATTCTTACCACTAAGGTCATAACAAAGAAGAGGCTAAGAGGTTTAATTTTATAGACTTAGTTTTGCCATCAATAACTTTAAAAGGATCATAATTTGTGCCCTAACAACATATCACAGAACACTTTGGTTGTGACCACAAGAACCTTATTCCTGATGTATCTACAACCAAATGGGCCTAAACTATAAGAAATCGACCGTGATTATAGCCTACAAGGTGCCCTCAACCATCCAAGTCTCCACCAGAACTCCAACATACCATACCGCTTCCAAATCTCCGTTATTTGGCCGGAACCACAGCTTAACGCTCTCACTATAGTTTCTAGGCCTTAATTTTGGGATGTTACACTAAGCCTGACAACTGTTCAATGTCCACAACTTGTAAAACAGTTGAAGTGTCATAAGCCTGATAAGGAACTTTTTCCTCAACCCCATCAACCTCAACATGACCCCTTGGTTTTGTTTTCATTGCCACAATCCAACTCGTAAGTCCTTACATAATTCTGGATAAGGGGTATAATACATCTGTCTTGCTTTTTGTTCAAGAATAAATGGATCATATTGATTATACCTTCTACTCTTCCTTAATTCTACGATATTGTATTGTGCTTGAACTCGCATGCCACTGTTTGTGGTTGGATCAAACCATTCACAATAGAAAATAGGAATCAAGTTAGGCAAACAAAGATTTTCTAATTTATAGATATGGTGGATGATACCGTAAAAAGTCATCTTCACAGCCATCGGTAAGTCCTGCACTCCACAATTTGTGGTCTTTTTACCCTCACACCAATCCTTCGTCAGAAATCTATAGCCATTTATAAGGTATGTGTTCCATGACTTTGCTTTAGAGTTCAGTCCCCAAGTTAATGATTTAAGTTCATTGTCGGTCACTCCATTTCCCTCATCACGAACCTAATGATAAGAACCATTTAATATTAATTGAATTAAGTTTACTCAGTAACAAATAGAAAAAAGTGGATGATCAAACTTACATAGTTCCTAAACCATGTTGGAAAGTCTGAATGTATTCGAGCAGAAGAATCTCGATCATCGATCAAATGAAATTGTAAGAATAATCTGAAATGGAACAAATAGTTAATAAATTATTCATTTGTAAACCATAAAACCTAAAGATAATAAAAACATGGTCACTTACTCAAGGTATGGTTTAAGTTATTGCAATTGATCAGTATATGTACATGAGCGGATTTCCGTTCATCGTCATTTAACCAGTGCTCACTTGACATTCCCACAGGGCGTCATGACTTGTTCAACATTGGCAATGTGGAATTGTCGCATTGAAGTCCAGTTTGAGGCTCATTCCTCAATGTAGTGTTTGACAACAAACATAAGTTTTGAAAATAATGCAATAAAAATACGTGATTTCCCAGTGTAAGTGGAATGAGCATATTGTGCCCTCCACCCTAGCCAAACTACCCACAGATCGTTTCACATCTCCCATCATTCTAAAAAAAACATACATTGTTATTTAAATTTGATTACACATAAATTAAAATAAACAATATAGTCTTATTAACAGACCTTTCAAATGGATACATCCACCGATATTGAATTGGACCCCCAAGTCTTGCTTCCATAGGAAGATGAATAGGCAGATGTTCCATTGAGTCAAAGAATCCCGTTAGAAATATCCTTTCCAATTTGCAAAGAATGATTGGTATATTTGTTCCAATTTAGTCACATCCATCCTCAAAGTATTGCAACATATATCTTTGAAGAATCAACTTAATTCAGCAAGTGGTTTCCACACACAATCTGACAAGGATCGAAATGCAATTGGGAGCAAACACTCCATGAATACATGACAATCATGACTTTTCATCCCATGCATTGTACCCCTATTGATATTTGCACATTTTGTAAGATTGGAGGCATAACCATCTGGAAATTTCAATTCAGAAATCCACTTACAAACCAGTTTTGCATCCTTAGGTTCTAAAGAGTAGTTTGCCTTTGGTTTTCCCATCTTTACATTACCCAGGTCAACCAACTCCAAGTCACCCCGTACACAGAACATAGACACATTCATCCTTGCCTTTACATTGTCCTTGGTTTTACCCGCAACATTCATCACAATGTTAAAGACATTATCAAAGAAATTTTTCTCTATATGCATGACATCAAGATTATGCCTTAACAAGTTGTCCTTCCAATATGGAAGATCCCAAAATATACTGCGTTTAACCCAATTATGAAGTTGTCCATACCCTCGAGTTTTGGAACAACTACCATTTGTCACCTTCGGAAAATCTTGCACAAATGACCAAATATCATACCCTGTCAACACTAAAGGTGGTCCATCATGCTCAGCCTGGTTTTCTCCTAAACACTCTTTTACTCCTTCTGAAGGGGTGATCACTTTGCAAGAATCTACAATGACAATCAAACACTACAAAAAATATGCCATATACTGACGGCGGCTTTTGCTGACAAAACCTTTATTTGTCACTAGAAGTCATTTTTATTTCAATAATCTCTTATGTAGACTCCTTGAAAATTCACCGAGGTCACTTACCCTCCTCCTCATTCCTTCTATCTCTAAAGTGAAAACTCTGAATCTCTCTCTGTCTCACGATTATTCAAACTCGGTTGCTTTTACCTTTCGATTACTCGACCATTGACTCGAGCTTGTTCACTCTTGTGCATCGCCTTAATCATCGCCATAGTTGTGGGAAAAGATCTTGCTGATTGTGGAGATTGCGTGTTCAAGAATTGCTCAAGCTTTCGAAGTTCAAACTCTAACTACAATCTTTCATCACCAAAGTTTGAGATCTCAAGGTAACGGTCTTTATTTCTAAAGGCATTTGCCATGTCCGTTTCCTCTTTTCTTCCTTGAAAGGTTTGGGGAATTTAGTATTCATCCGATCCTTGTATATTATTTTTGTATAAATTATGGTCGAAATTTGTAAAAAAAACTTGTACATGACAACAAGTCAGCAACAACCACATATGTTGATTTTAGTTAAAATCCTAGAAACAGAAAAGAGAGATAGAGAAAAGAAATCAAACATATATGAAGGAAGGTTGGCCAATAGAGAGACAAGGAGAGAAGACGTGTTTATTTGTATATATGATATATTTTACTCATATATCTCTTTCTTTTGATTTCTTTTTTTCCATATCTTCCAATTAAACAAAAGTTTGTATAAAAAATAAACTTACCTAAGAACCTAAACGGTTTTGTCCTCCTAGCTATTTCATTGTATTTGCAAGTTGAGGGGCAAAACTACAAACAACAAATGGGAAGACACTCTTGCTATTACAAGCAGAAGCTCAGGAAAGGTCTTTGGTAACCTGAGGAAGATGAAAAACTTCTGAGGCATATTACTAAGTACAGACATGGATGTTGGAGCTTAGTTCCTAAGTAAGCAGGTATATACACTCTGACTCCAACAACTTTACCATAAAATTAAAGGATGAAATTGTCCTTCATTTCCTTGTCAATGTCATTTTGTTTACAGGTTTGCAGAGGTGCGGTAAAAGTTGCAGGCTTAGGTGGATATAACTTATTTAAGGCCTGATTTAAGAGAGATACATTTTTACAAGAAGAAGAAAATCTTATCATTTAACATCATGCAGTACTAAGGAATAGGTAAAATCTGATATATCCTTCTTCTCATGATACAATTCCTCTTCTATTTTTTTTTTCTTTTATCATGTGGTCTCATCATCCAATCCTACATGTACCTTAAACGTCCTAATTTCTTAATTCAAGAATAATGTCCGTTGGAAATACTATTCCCAAATTTCTGAAATTATTTCGCGCCATTATCGACATCATCATGCAAATCATACAATTACTTAGGCAATCCAACGTTTGCTCAAGCTTCCACAAAATTCACACACCATTGCCTTCAATACAAATCCTCATTCAAGCTTATGGAACTAACCTACACTTTGGGGAGTTATGGCTCATAAAATTCCTACCGGAAATCCGGCAGAGTGTCCCCTAACTGGATATTTCCCAATTTTCCATCTTAACCTGAAACTCAGAAAATCCATCTAATACAATATATACATACATACATATATATATATACATACATAGATACAATATAGTTTCTTAAACATCATAACATCCCTTCCCTAGCATTCATATCCTGGGCACAACCCCACAACCCATGAAGCATTTATAATTACAAAGCCTTAAAATTCTACTTCAACTGATTCATCAACTCTTCCGCCAAGAACCTGGAAAGCTGAATATAATTCCCACATCCTGGGATGAGACTACGTCCCAGTGAGTGTGATAACAGTGTGTGCATTATGGGGAGACAAACACATAATATTCAGCAAGTATAACATAACTTGATCGGTTCATAAAACATTCCCAACGACAAATTATACATGCAATGTTAGTCATCACCATGACAATCATATATGCAAGGTTAGTCTTGAAGTGTTTTATCCAACACTCAAGGGGTCTTTCCACTTTACATGAGGATAGACTGAGCTCAGACTAATAGGAACCGTCGTTCCTGAAGGCCCTAAGACCTTACCCAATTAATCCTGATAGATTCATACATGATTTTTCTTCTTTTAAAATGAGTCCAAGGACCGAAGACAAAGTCTTGGGAACATGAGTCCAGGGACCAAAGTCTTGATTATTAACATGAATAAGACCCAAAATCATTTTAAACATGAAATCCAAGGACCCAAATAACTCTTTTTAAACATGAAGTCCAAGGATTCAAAAGTCATTAAGTTTAACATGAGGTCTAAAAGACCCAAATCAATTTCCTTTCAAAACATGAATGAATGGTAACATGAGGGTTGAATATAATTTCATGAGCATGAGCATGTGCATGAATGTAAAACATTTCCATGGTATCAACATCAACAATCCACAATTTCACAAAATCCCCAAATCCTCTAACCTAGGGTTTGAGCCATAATGTCATATATTCAATCAATCCAATAATCCACCCTAGGTTTGCATAAAATCAACCATAATCAACAATAATAGCAAGGGGAGAATGAATAGGGAGCATACAATAGGATAGCAACCAAGAATACAAGTGAGTGAGAACCACACTCACCTCTAATGGAGGAAATGGAGAAGAATGGAGGGATGGGGATGAAGATTCAAGCTCCTTGAACGGTATGGGTAGCTCCAAAGCAGGATTCCTCCTTCAATCTACCCCTTCTCTCTAGTTCCTCTTTCTAGAATGAGAGAAATGAGAGGAAATGAGGGCTGGAAGCCCTAGATCTCCGTTTTTCAAAACTGGTCTCGCGCATTTTCGCTCAAGCGAAATTATTTCGCTTGAGCGAAATGAAAATGTGACATTCTGCTATATTTTTGCTTGAGCGAGAGGATTTTCTCTCAAGCGAAATTGGCAGCATTTCGAATCCTGTTTCTGCTGATATTTTTGCTTAAGCGAGCAAATTCTCGCTTGAGTGAGAATGAGTCTGTTTGAAGGTGCGAATGAGATCTAAATACTATCATATAGCATATCAAACTGAAGCCCTGGATCTTAGCTTTCTAATCCAAGTGGGATCACCTCAATTGGACATCTACAACTCTAGATATTTGCGAATTAGTTCACAAAGGTCATTAGGCTTAAAACTCAAAACTGAGCAACAACCTTGGTTGAAGCCCAACGGGGCACATTTCACGTGAACCATGATGTAAATCATCAATTCACCTCATTAAGGCTAAGGTCAAGTGTTCTAATTTCCCATGAGACTATGCTCCTCTATTCCCTTGTTCTTTTCCATAAAATCACCTTTATACCTCGGTTCTTTGAGTCTACACCTCTCCTCTTCCTTCCCGCCAATTCGTTAAAGCTTAGTTCCTTCCGTCTCAATCTAATTTCCTAGTTCCAATCCCTCTACTTCCTTACTCACCTCTTCACCATGCCATCCTTTCCACCACCAGGAGTGACTCCTCCTAAGTTCCTCTACGGTCAAGTTTGGCTTAACACTTTGGTTTCTCCTTTCTCAATTCCCTTACAACTCCCAACTCTTAATCGATTCCCTAACTCTTGTCTTATTTTCACCTCGAATCCCTAACTCCTTATCTTTACTTCTAACTTCCTTCTTGCAAAGGGATTCACAACCTAAGACTTCTGTTGTCTACCTAGTTTTGTTAACTTGTTTTTTTTGTTCTTGACATGACATGACATGACATATTCCTCTTCTTCCTCAGATGGCATATTCCAAGTCAGATGCAGCTTCCTATCTGCGTAGACCATCTTCAGTTTCTCCAAAAGCCTATGCAACTAACATGGAAGATTTTTCCAGCTCCAAGATTAACAGCAAAATTGACTGAACCTTGGTAACCAATTGTTCTAGTAAAGACTTGTTCCTTGATAGGTATATGACATCCCACCAAGATAGCTACTCCACTAGTTGTCAGCCTCTAGATTGGACGGGAAATTACCCACTTTAGATGAGTTATGCATCCACCGATACTCTCCCAATCAATTCAAACTCTTATCATTGGTTCACACAAATTGGAAAGCCATTTGATATGAACTCTTGTCATTGGTTCACACAACTAGGAAGGATGGTACTTAATGTGAATCCACTCAGACTTGGAGGAATCATTGGCTGAATTTCTATGCAAATAAAATTGCATGTGGCTGTTTTATTTGAGCTAAAATGTTGCAGCCACTTATGCTAAGTTTAATAGGCTGAACTATGCACAAATAAAATCTTATTTGGCTGTTACATTCCTCATTATATGGGGCAGCCAGATTGCTATTTTGGTGGGCTGCACTTTTAATTTTTTGGGCAGTTTTATTTTACAATTTAAATTAGTTAAATTAGTGGTTTATTATTCTGAATGTAAAGAGGCATGTGGCTGGGTAAGTTAGGCTATATTAGTGCCCAGCTTAGGGAAGAAAAGACAGAATGTTATTTGTAAGAAAACGGCTCTTGTGAGAGTTTTTCTTCCTGGGTTTTCAATAGACAAGGATTTGAGATTTATCAAAGGATTTCCACCCCTTTGTGTGTTCAATCTCTTAGACTTATCTTCCATCCTTGGAAGTGTGACGTCTATCATTTTCCATTCCATTTTCTTTCTCTTCCACATACACAAAATTCTGCCCAGATTTTACCATGTAATATGCGCGAATTTTGCTCCTAATTCTGCCTATAATGTCACGCACAAAACTGCCTCAATTGGACCATTCTTATTCGTTGAATTTGGTATGAATAATCTGCACCTTTATTTCTCAAATAATGTGAACGTTGGCTGCACAATTTAGGTCATATTGGGACGTTGGAATTTGAGACTTGAATTCAGCACCATATGAATATCATTTGGCGTTAACTTTGTTCATATAATACTGCACCATTTTGTTCCCTTCCATTTTTAATTCACACCTATTTCTAGTCATTTTCTGATTGTTTAAATTTGATTTTCTTTGTCTAATTTACCAAGGCAACAACTAAAATTCCTAGGGTCCTAATTCAGAATCCTAAACCAACCCTCTGGATTCATATCAGTACTAGTATGTATTTAATAATTATTTATATTTTTTAAATTTGAGAATAGTTTAGTAGTTTTTTTATGTTGATAAGATTTATTTATTTTTCGAAATTTTGATTGATAATGAAACCCCATTCTCTGCTAACAAGTTGGCATCCTAGTAGTTGTAACTTGTAATTGACCTATGCACCAACAACCCCATTTCTGTCTATATATATGCTTTAGTTTTTACTATCTGAGATATATAATATACAACTTCTAATTGAGCAAACATTGATGCAGTAAAATAATATGACTACAGAATTTCTATTCTACGATATTGTTTGCAATCAACAAAATAGACTAGAGATAAGGATTTTGCAAGGGAAACCCTTGTTGAAAGGCGGATGGGATCAAATTGAAGATTGAAATAGTACCTCAAAGTCAAAAACCCTTGTCTAATGCAGTATGGAGCAACGGAGCTTCCCGGAGATTGTGCGACAGCTTCACAATAGCAGCGTCTGAGCGACGACGATGAACAAGAGAAAATATTGAGATTGAGAGAGAGAGAAAGCGAGAGAGAGAGAGAGAACACACCTCCAACAGAAAAGTTTGCACGCACCTCTGAAACCCTTGAATGGATTCTGAAAAAAAGAGGGGAAGGAAAATGAGAGCGCCGACGGGAGTGGGTCTGAGAAAGGTGAATAAACAAGGGACGTTTTTTTATTTACGCGACGATGGTTTCAATTTAACCGCCCTAAACGATATATGCTTAGGTGAATTTATTTAAGCGACGGCGGTGGTTTTACAAAACTGTCCCAAAGTGTGTGTCGTAATTTTCAATTTTTGGTGTAGTGTCGAAACCCCTTCAATAAACTCATTATTCAATCTCCTAGAAGAATCAACCCTATCATACATCCATCTACGATCCATTTGTCTACAATTCAAAAATTATATAATTTTAGCATAAAAGTTACACATATCACAACACAAACACATGCACAATTCTATATTATCAGCACACAATCAGCACCCTTCATAGGATCTCACCTATTGAGCTCAGCTCTCCACTAACAAACAATTCATACAATACAGAGACAAATTACAACAGTTACATCACACATAGGAGTGAACACAATACTCGTTCGATGCCCACAACGGAGATTCACTGCCCACAACGTCTACCCACGGTGGGTGACCGCCGTCCACCGCCTCTTTACCAAAAACAGTGGTTGTTTCACAAACATAATCAGTAAGATTGAAGGGTTTAGTGAGAGGGAGAGGTTGAAGGAGAAATAGAGCTTGAGGGACAGTGATGGAGACGTGGAGGGACGTTTTTCGGTATGGCCGCGACGAAGGAGGAGAAGAGAAGAAGGGAAGAAGAAAAGAGAAAGAAGAAAGAAGGGATGGTCGCGTATAAGACTCAAAAGTAGCGATAGCTTTTAGTGACGGCCTAGCCGTCGCTCTAGCAATGAAACCGTCGCTAACTTTAATTTTTGAATTACAACCCGTGAAAATTTTTTCGCATTTGCGACGACGGCAGCGACGGTCGCTAGTCAGTATTTTCAATTAGCGACGTCTTCTCTGTCTCTAGTGTGAAGCTCAGCCGTCGCTAACGAGAATTTTAAGTTAGCGACGGTCTGTCCGTTTACAGTTAGTGACGGCTCGGTCGTCGGTAACTTTTTCTATTTCGTAAAGAGAAATGTTTAACAAAAAAAAGCAATTCGTGACGACTTAGAGACGGTGCGTCGTCGTCGCTAAATACGAAATTTTTTGTAGTATTAGTCATCACACTGTGCGTTTAAGTTAATATACTTATTTATTATTAATAGTATTTATACAATTTATATTTTCTATAAACTTAACTCTTATGGTTTTTTATTACTTTAAATTTTATTTAACTAATTTTTTTACAATTTTATATTAATTTATTACTTTATATATTATATAATATTAAAAATATATATTTAATACCAATTTGGGCTGAACATTTTTTTTGGTTCAAAATTTGGGCTGAACTTGAAATGGCCTAGTTGCCTGCCTCAAGTCCATTATTTGGCATCATTTTGGGCCGACTCTAAGGCCCGGCCCATTGCTACCTACCAATCTTGTCTATGAATCGGCCCAAACGAAGGAGCCCAAGAAGCGTTGTCCGCACATGAGCAACCATGCAGTCACACGCATGGAAGCAGCTTTCATCAGAGTCTCAAACTATATATTAGGCTTGGCGATTCAGGAATGTAACTTAATTTTGACCCAAAAAAAAAAAAAGGAATGTATTAGTTATTTTATTTTATGGGTGATTCTAAGTTATATTTTGGTAAAAAAATTCCATGGATAAAAGCATAGCTGATCTATTAGTTATATATATTAGAATCGCCTGTTTTATTGTATAATCACGATAACTAATTAAGCATTGGTACGTAGAAGCATATATATATATATATATATATATATATATATATATATATATATATATATATCAGGTTACACTAAAGTAAGTTCCGTTAATGGCGAAAGAAAAAGTTATGTTAAAAGAGAAAAAGCAAACAAGAACCAATAAGTCGAAGAGCACATATGTAAATCTGATTGAAGACAACTATAATTTTACAATTTGTGTATATGATTATGACTACCATAACAACCGCCATCACTATCTGTTTGATTACATACACAGCAACTACTATTCTATTCATCAAAATATCTCTCTAATTCAGAAGCACAAAATAATAGAAAGGTATAGAGACAATCAT
Source organism: Sesbania bispinosa (assembly GCA_026901365.1). Classification (NCBI taxonomy): domain Eukaryota; kingdom Viridiplantae; phylum Streptophyta; class Magnoliopsida; order Fabales; family Fabaceae; genus Sesbania; species Sesbania bispinosa. The sequence continues at coordinate 381,716 of QLOH01000014.1, forward strand.
AACCAAAAAATAAAAATTCAAAAATGAAATTATAAATATAGTTATAAACTAAGAATTAAAGTAATTGTACTAATAATTAAACCAATAGCCAACCTGAAAGGCTCCACTTCCAAATTATGAACACCATGATTAGTGGAGATATCAGATTGTAGTAACCATTCAGATCTGAAATTAGGATTTGAGCCATAAAGAGATTGAACTCCTTTTATATCATCCATGTTTAAATCAGCTCTCTTATCTCTAGGCCTTAAACTCGGATACATAACAGCCTCTTTCACCGAACTATGAGACAGTCCCAACAAATGTCCAATCTCATGTGTAGCCACTGACTCCAAATCCACCGCCACCTCCGACTTCGTCGCCTGAAAATCCACCGCCCAAGTCTCCGCCGCGTCGAGGTGGAGCCTCCCAATCTCCGGTGAGAAAGAATGTGCCAACACACCAAGAACCCCATCAAAAGGCTCACCATCACCATGGTCACCACTGTAAAACCCAATCTTTATCTCCGCAAAAGCATAGTCCTCTGCTTCAATAAAACTAATAGGAATAACAGAGGCCCACCTCGAAAATGCACGTTGGAATGCTGTTTTTATTTGGTGCTTTGTCAATGTGTGGATCATGTATTCTGGTGAGAAAGCATAGGTGAGTGTCATTGGCATTGGACCTGACCAACGTGGCTTACCAGGGAAATACACAAAATGTTTCAATGTTGTTGTTGTTGTTTTTGTGTCTGGAACACCGCATCTTGGTGTGATCATTTGAGAAACCGTTTTGGAATCGAGTTTCCCTGTGATTTGGAGTCCAAGATTTTGTTGGTATTTGATGAGAGCTGATTCCAATGTGGCATCGAATTCGTCGTTGTTGTTGTGATTTGGTGGAAGATAGCCAAAGCGAGATAGGTATCTTTTGAATTGTGATATTCCACTGATTTTGCTGCCTCTTCCAATGTTGGTGAAGCTTTGGATGTTGTGGTTTGTGATGGTTATTTTGGTGGCTAATGTGTGAGATTCTTGTGTAGTTTTTGAGATGGTGTGTGAAGGGGATGTGAGGAGAAGGGTGAAGAAGAATGGGAGTAAGGGGAACATGATGGTTAGTGTGCTTGTTGAGTTTGGAGGCATGAAGCTTTGATGCAAAGCAATATATAAAGGGTCAACTTTATTCAACAAGAGAATTAATTAACTAATGATTATAACAGCTTTGAAACATTTGCATATATCATTAATAATTACGTTATATATATGAGAATAAGACTAATAATTAATTAAGTTGCATGGCGAGAATCTCCGTATTTATCATCATGGTTTTTAGTTGATAAATTTTAAAAAGCAAATGAAAAGAAAAATCTGAAGGTAGAATTGTTGAAATAAGAATCTTTATTAATTGAAAGCCGTGGTAGAGATATCTTAATTATTTTAAGATAGAGATGTTTCTGAGATACATGAAAATGGAAGGTTTGTGAAAGCTTCATTAAGTACTCTTGTCAGATTATTATTAACAATTGAGACAAACCTGTTATGTTTTTTTCTTTATATTTTGATGGCATTTCATAGGTGCTTTATGAAGTTTTGGGAAGGGAATTTATTTATTCTTTGGGCAGACTACCACTGTATTATTCTAGGACCATGCTAATATATTTCATTTGGGACCAATTTAATGCTGAAATTGTAGAGACAACTGCCTATGCATGTCTTGTCTATATAGGAATGTGTTTTTGAAATAGAAAAATGATGTTTCTACACCCCATAGTGTATGAAGCTGTGTGAAAGGTAAAAAAAATAATAAAGAGAAATAATAAGTGATATCAAGAAAAAAAAAAAGAGAGGGATATAAAGTTTGAGTTCATTATTTAAAGGAATTGAGTTCAACTTTTAATAAACGCATAATGTTTTCAAATGTGACCTGAATATAAAGTTATCATGCGGAATTTATTCTATAATTTCTTGAAGCTAAGAAAAAAACATGTGACTCTAGAGTAGGGTTAATATATATTGATGTTGAGTTTTGCACTTAACATATATTGCACTTGTATATATTGCACTTGTATTGTAACGGGTTTAACTACTTCTGATAGTTGAGTAATAATAAATTTCTTTAATTTTCCCTGTTAAAAAAAAGCTCCACAGTTGGGCTTTAATTTAAAAGGGTGCTTCTACGGTACATGAGACCAACAGGTCATTACCGATACCCAACATCTTTCACCTGTTGTATTAGGTATAATTACTGGTTGTGAATAGAGTTTCAAATTACACAAAATGCCCAAAATTTAAAATAATTATATTTTGTTCCTCACAGCCCAAATTAAATCATGCTTTATTTGAAGTAGAATCACTGTGTGAGAATGAGAAGATAATAGTGCACCCTCTTCTTGTTGAATGTTTCATGCCCACCGTTGGCCATTGTCGGAAAAAGATAATACTACCTGCAAGCCATAGGACATCTCAAATGCACATAACGAAAATATCGTAAACGATCTCCAAAAACTTCAAACTTTGAGGCCGATTCAATGTGTGGGTGATTAGGATTTTTCGAAGAAGACAGAGTAGGTAGAGTTACGATGGTGCGGACGCGGTGGCCGCCAGACGGAGGACACAACTGTAGCCTGTAGTGGTGCGACACGGACCGGAGAAGAATTGAAACAAATGAAGAGCGAAGGAATTAAGATATAAATGTTTCTTTTTATATTGGTTCTAAGGATTAAGGAATTCTAACATCACTTGGTTTGTGGATGCCAGTCCCCCCCACCCAGCCACCGCATCACTGTTGCAAGGCTGCCATTGCCGTTATTGCACTGAAATTCACCACACAATGAACAATATAATACGAGGAAACAAAACAAAAACAACTCACAAAATTGACTTTAACAAACTCTGTTTCAGTTCAACCAAAAAATATAAACTCTGTTTCAGTAACAATCAGAGAAAATAACCACCGATGAGATGAACAAGGACGATAGCTTCCCCGTTCGCACCTCACTGCCCAAAGTAAACTGATTGCAACTCCTCTTTTATTCCATAAACGTTGAGCACCTATGCTGCGATTAAAGTCGGAGAACTTCAGATCCACCGTCATTGAAAGGAAGGGGCCAACAGAGAAAATAACCACTACTACCAAGAAATGAACAACTAAACTCGCACAAAAAAACCTCACTGTGCAAACTAAACTGATTCCAAGTCCTATTTCATTCCATAAATGTTGGTCATGTATAGTTCCATTAACACCGGAGAACTTGAGATCAACGCCATTGAAAGGAAGGAGCCAACAGAGGAATATCACATCAGTTTGGGTCATAAACCCAAATCTATGTAAATGCAATTGGGTCAAAAAGACAAATATAAATAACTGGATATTTTGCTGCACAATAAGTAACAGGTAGTTAATCTCAGTCATCCAATATAATAATAATAAATCTAACGATAATAAAAAGGTCTTGTATAGGTGCATGACTCATGAGTTAAAGTAGCGTAGACAAAGCTAATTTAAAAATTGAAAAGCTTTTTTTTTTTTTTTTGAGTAAACTCACACTAAAAATAATTGTGTTTGAGAATACAAACTTGAGTTTGACAGGATTAATTTATTTTTTAAAATGGGAAAGAAAAAATAACCTTCATTATTCACTTATTAGAATTTCCCTGAATTTGGTTGTTGCTTTAAAAAGTGAGAAAAGAACAAATTCAAATCAGAGCAAGATAAGTAATTCCTCCCGCGTTGATAAATTTGTGTCACCTTCCAAAATCACTTTATATGCTATGAAGTAACTTAAAGAACAAAGCAAATTGAATTGAATCTTGCAGATAACTGTTTGGAGATAAAGTGGCAATTCTGGTCTAACAGACACTCACTCACTCACACTAGTCTGTCTGTCTAGTCTGCAGTTGTTTTCTCTTGAAGGAGAGATTGAAAAAGAGTAAGACTCAATGCTCTCCTCTATCTATACAACAAGTAGTTACACTCCATCATTATTGGTTGTTGCCTCTGTCTCTTTCACCTTCTACTCTCTGAACTTTTAAACGTATTCTTTACTCAAAGTCTCAAACGTAATAGGACAAATTAAAAAATATATAAAAATTGCTACAACTGTATTTTATGGCTTTGAACGTGAAGAACAATCAAAGATTATATATATAAGATTGGGAATTCACATTAAATTGTCTTCTCAAAGTTGTTTGTAGAATTCGAATGCAAGCTCCCCTGCATCCCAATCTTTGGTAATTTGATAGTTCGTTCTCTTCTGCTCTCCTCGATCAGTGACTTATTTGGATAAATTAATAATTAATAAAAAAAAACTTATGAAACTGACAAGTAAACTAACAAATTGACATGCCACTTACGAAGGTGAACTAACTCAACTGTTTGACTGCAAAATTATTTTCTTAGTACTCCACATAAGAATTTGATGCAGGTAATATTGCCACACACTTATGTGTATGGTTAATATTGTTTAATTTATAATTAAATATAATATCAGCATTTGTTTAGCAAAAAAATATTATGAAATTAAATAAGAAAAGTGGTAATGCATGAACATATTAATAATTGATTACATAAATTTTCTTTCAACATTTAATTTATTGATGTCTTTTATACAATTAGGAAGTCCAAACGAGATTAACCAACTTGTTAACTGACACTAGCAGCTACTTTAACATAAAACTGAATTACAAACGAATCTCCACACCGCTACATGTTAACAACAAGTAATTGCATATGTCCATTTAATCTGATTTTCATCTCATCAAACGGTGAATTGAACCAAGTTGACATGCTACATGTAAGGCAACTATATATGTATTTTGCTTCACATTCATTGCATTGTAACATGCTAAATCTCTTCAAAATGTATATATTTCCTTTAATTTTGACAATTTTGAAAATCCAATGAAGGCAAAGAAAAATTAACATGAGACTCTCTAGCTGAGGGAAAAAAAAAATGTAATGCGAGAAAGGCAGAAAGAATCAATCTTCTCCTCCATCATTGACTTTTACTGTGCGAACTCTAACCATCGAGTAATGACATTTAATGTTAATGAAAAAGTTAACATCCTTTTATGCAATTAACAATATTTGATTTTAATTTTTTTTTATATGAAAGGCAACGAGTTTAAACCTAGAACATCTCACCACCATACTAACCTTAATAGGTTTCTCTGCAATATAATGAAAAAATAAAATTTACTTTTTAGATAAGATAAAAAAAAAATTAAATGTAATTAACTAACATTTTTAATTAGCTTTTGTTTTTTTTTTTCGAGTATCTGTAGTAGCGTTAGTTATTTTTAATTCGGCTTTTGGGTCAAATATACAGCCATTTATTCGATGAGCTTTATTGGGCTTTCTTCTCACAACTATTTAGGGAGTTACTTTTGAAACCCCCTTTTTTACTATTTGCACCCCCAATAATATATCCCCTTCCCAAACTACCCCTACCCCCTACCCTCACCCACCCCCCACCCAAACTACCCCTACCCCCTACCCTCCCCCACCCCATCCCCTCTCCCGTTCCGACCCCTTCCCCATCCCCTTTATTTTTTTTTTAATGTTTTGTGTTTAGACACAAAATATTGAAAAAAAAATAAATGTTCTTTTACGGGACCTTCCGGAATCTTTCGGAAATTAAGTTCTGGATATCAACTTTGTGAACAAAATGTCCGGAACCTTCCGGACATTAATATCCGAAACAGTTGTGTAGTAGCAGGGGGTGAGGCCTTGAAAAATTTTCGAACCTTCTGGATATTAATGTCCGGAAGGTTCCGGAAATTAATGTCTGGAAGGTTCCGGACATTAAGTTAACAAAGCTGATATCCGGAACTTAATTTCCGGAAGGTTCCGGATTTTTTTTTTTTTGCGAGATGAGTTTAGAGACGGAATTTTTCCATCTCTAAACACAAAATATTGAAAAAAAAAAATAAAAGGGAGTGGGTGAGGGACCGGCGTAAGGAGTGGGGAAGGGGGAGTGGGTTGGGGGTGGCCGGCGGGGTGACTGGTGGGTGGGGGGAGGGGTAGGGGTAGCGGTAATATGGGAAAGGTGGTATATTAGGGGGTGCGAATAGCAAAAAGGGGGTCCCAAAAGCAACTCCCAACTATTTAATGCTCGTCGAACCCTTTCCTTGTTGGGCCTCTCTTGTAATGGATTCGACCAAAAAAAATATCCCATGGAAAAAGCTTTACCAAAAAAAGAAACTTGTCCGTAAAAATTATTGAAAAACCTCTTTTTTTTTTCTTGCTTGCTTTCACGGCTTCAAAAGTGTGAGCTGCTCAAATTCCAGGAACAATTCCCAGGAGCATATGATTGGTTTCTTCTGATTCACTTTCTTACCTAACACATTCCTTTGCTATTATATATTTTGGTCCTTATATAGAAGCTGTCTGCTAAAACCAAAACACAAAAGTAAGATCTACACTTTCATATATATATATATATATACACATCAGGAGCATGGGTACGTACCTGATCATCTTGTTTCTTTTCTTATGATGAGGCAATTCTAGGAACTGCATGCAAAGTGGGTTGTCGAGATAAACTCTGGATTTTCAAATTAAAGAGACCCATGTACCAGCATAGGCATAGATGAGCCTAATAAAAAGCTGGATCATTTGGTTTTTCATTTGGAAATGTATGTTTGGGCATAATGAGCGTTATACTTCATTACCCAAACATATATATGTTTGGAGAATTGGAGTAAAGAGTAAAGGGAGAAATATCAAAAATTGAGATCAAGGGTTGTTGGGAAGACTCCTTGTCAAGGTTGTTAAATTGTGAACAGGAATATTTCTTGCCCATAAACTTAAACCAAGAGGCAGTGACTTGACCAAAAAAAAAAAAGACAGGATGTGCAATTTTTTTCTAATAAAATTTGAATTATATATATATATATATATATATATATATAATTGAGTTATTTTACTTTGTGTAAACAATAATATAACTCAAATGTGAACGCATTCGTCAACAGTCAGTTACTCAGTTACAGCAAAAATTTACGAAAGACACAATATAACCCAATTAACTTGAATGTGTATCAATCAATTGAGAATGTATCATCTCCACTTACTTGAAAATTTTCAATCTCATGTGTGGGTCCTACATGTGTATGTAAAAAATGTATGAAATAGACATTTAAAATAGTTTTCATAATTTAATATTAAAGTATTGTTATTATAAACAATTTATTTTTACACATAGTAGTATATATGTTGTCTTATTAACCAACGGGGGTTGGTTCAAGTGGTACATACTTGATTCCCCTTAAGCAAGGTCTCGGGTTCGAGTCTTGTGGATGGAAAAAATCCCCGCTGGGAGAGCTAGCCCCACCATGATGTGGATGTTCCGGTTCGAACAGGATTGTATCCAATGGAGAATACATGTGGCTAAACAAAAACAAAAAGGGAAATTCTAGGGTACCCTCTCGTGAGAGAGGGTTTTGGTACCTTCTTTGATCATTGAATCAATTTCTCTCAACTTTCTTCAATGATCTTAGTATTTTTATACTTATAGGACAATATTTAACTATTAGAATTTGTATTTTTAATTTTTGAAAATACTTTTTGACCCCTAATAACTATTATCATGTATTTTTTATTGTATTCCCCTATTTTTTTCACATTCTCATTTGCAATACACGTGTCTCATTTAAAATTTATTTTATGTCTTTGAAATAATTTAGGATGGAGTACACGACTTGTTCCTACATAATTTTGGCCTATTCAACAAAAAAAATGACAAGAAGGTACCAAAACCCTCTGTAACGGGAGGGTACCAAATTGCGATCCAAAAAAAATATATGTTGTCTTATTAATTGATAAATTTACATTGCTATATAAATAATAAAACAAACAAACTTAACTAATAAAATAAGTAAATATATACTAGTGAGTTCTTTAAAAGTATTTGTTATTGAAAAATATTAAATGCAAAATAAAGTTTTTTACGTTTTTCAATTTATCAAATTAATGTTATACTTTTTATTTCTTAATTCCCAAATAAGTTTATCAAGTCCAATAAAATATTACATGTAATTAGGTAATAATTATATAAAATTATTTTACAATAATAAGCATCAAAATTAAACTTTTTTATGTAACCGGAAGAAGTGTAGGGATCCCTATCTGATTATCATGATTTGATAGCTGTTATTTTAGCTATCTTGTAGCTAAATTTGTTAAGTGTTGAATGGATAAAGTTGATCCAAATAAAAGAACTCACAGACAACTTACAATTCACTAGGAGTGTTTAATACTCTATATGTCCCTTTGATTCGTTCTTTTTGGGTTGGGTCTGTTCCTGTCCAATAAAAAAGAATATAATTAAATTGGGTCCCATTAGGTCTTATTTGTTGACCCGACATCGAGTTGAGAACAGGTTCGGGTTAAATTTCGGGTTACCCGACCAGTCATTTATATATAAATATAATATTTATTACTTATAGTTTCCTATTATGTAAAGTCTCAACTTTATTTTTTCCTTTTAAATAGGGTTTTTGAGTCTAAGTTTCTCCTATCTGTCCTTAAAAGTACACTCTATATATAAAATTATATAGTGATATAATGTTATTATTGTTTTAATCATGTTCCAAACATTAAAAAAGTAAAAAATATTGCATACAGCAAAACGAATTCTATTGTATATATGCAATATATTTACTAACGATGTGAACTATTTTCTTTTGAACATTGTTATATGATCATTTCATGATTATATTTAACTTATATATCAGGTCAACCCGGTTCTATCATACTCAGACCCGATCTTATTTTGGACCCGTACATCATCGAGTTTCTTTAGGTCTATGGACGGGTTTGGGCAATAGAATTGGCCCGATAAAAAATTATGGTCGGGTTAGAGACAAATAAAACACATCTCAAACCGTCCCATGAACACCTCTACAATTCACGGGCTCATTATTATTTCCAAGTAGTGGGACGTACAAGAAATCATAACTTTCTTGAAAAAATATGATAAAGAAAACCTTTAGAAAAATTCATATTAATTTATTTTTTTAGTTCCTTTTGTTTATTTGTTTACACGTTTTTATTTTATTTTATAGTTTAGTAATTAATTGTAGTGAAGTAGTATATATATATATGTGTGTGTAAATTATTAATATATTTTTTTAAGTGATTTTTTATCTAATGCGAACAAAGATTATATTTACCTTTTATATTCTAAAATTTTCCATGATATTTAGGCACTAAAATATAAAAAAAAAATTCAAACTATTTGACAAGTGAGAAAAGAGAGAACGAGAGTGGAAATCATTGACTGATTACCGTAAGAAATAATGGAAAGTATTTATATACATAAAACAGTGGGTACATAAGATGTAACACTGCATGATTTCAGAACAACAAAAAAAAGGAGAGAGAAAGTAAATTTAAAGGACACGGGGCCATGTGGTACATTGATCATTGCTCAAAAAATAACTAGCTTTTTTTATATTCTCACACTATTTCTTTATTCATATAATCTTTTCACCATCTTTCATTTTCTATCTTTATCTTTTTTCAGTTCCCTACATCTACTTCTCATTAGTTATACATATCCACAAGAGAAGTTAAGTGAGAGTATAATTAATTTTTCAAAAATAACTAATGTGTGAAGCCATTAATTATTTGGTTAAGGTGTGAAATTTTGACTATATCTAGTTGTCAAGTACCACACAATTTGGCAGAGAAGTCTCATTCCCACAAATGTACATTGAGGCCCAAATGGTTAATTAATTGCTCATATAATAATTGAGGGGCCAACCACACATATATGCAGGAAGGGACAAAAATTCATCATGTGTGTGCAAGAGGGAGCCATGTGTTCATGTGTCAGATCGATATATCACTATGAACAATTTCAGAGCCTGAATTGATCCTTTCGTAAGTTTAGTTAGACAGAGAGAAGAGAACTCTCCCCTTTAATTTGGAAGGACCCATACATATCCATGTCACGTACTGTACGTCTTATCCCTTGTCTTATATTCTTGCCATTTTTTACACTATTTGTGCTTCATCGCTTTTTCCTCGATCTCTTCCGGTCATATTTCAAATATTAATCATCCGTTTGATTCCATTTACATCATAAAATTAATTATGTGAAATTGATTTTAAATCACTTTTATTTAATATATTTTACAAATCATAAATCATTAATTTTATAAATATATTTATCGAAATTAATTTTATTAAATTGTAAATTAAACTAATCCTAAATGCGTTTTTGTTTTAACCAATTTAATTTCTTATTTTTCATCTTCGAATCTTTTGCTTTCAAAGTAGTATATTAGAATTTGATCATGTTATGTCACTATACATAAGTACATAACAATTCGCACATGTAAATTTGATTAATAAAAAACTTCATTGATAGCAACACAGGTTGACATTATGAGAAGAACCGTATTCGATCCCCACTAAACACACTATTAAGTAGGATGAGTCGTCTTAAATGTGACTAAATTTCGAACAAAATTACCCTGATAATAGCGGATACATGTGGTTAACAAAAAAAAAACTCATCACTTGGCATTGTACGTAGCACCTTTTGTAGCTAATCCTTTTTTACACTATCATTCACTATTATTATAATAAATATATTTAAATTTTGAAAGAAAAAAATATTAATTGTGCCGTATATATTTCTCTCATGTCCTACTAAGTACCATGGTTGTCAGAACCGGACCGATTCGACCGGCCGGACCGGTAACCGGTGGTAGCAACGGTTCAATTGGACCAGAAAATCGGAGGGGCAGAAAACCGGACGGGAACCGGTAAAATCGGCCACGAACTGGTGAACCGGTCCAGAACCGGTGGTTCACCGGTTTTAAACGGGTCAGAGGAAGCTGGGCAAAACGACATCGTTTTACCTTTTTAAAAAAAATTGCAAAAAAAAAAAAAAATCGGCACTTCTGCTGAGTCATTTTTTTCAGTCTTTTAGAATGAATTAGAATTAGAAAGTGTAGAACACTAGAACCCTAATCTAATTGCTTGGTCCAGAATACTGTCTCTGCCGCGTTCCCTTCTTCTCCGGTTCTCCCTTTCTCTCTCGACCGCCCTTTTCTGTCACCGCCGTCTTGCTCTTCCGTCGCGTCCTGCCGTTCCAGTCGCTCCCAACCGCGTCCTGTCCTGCTGCTTCGCAGTCGCGTCCCAGCCGTGTGGTTCCTTCCGTCAACGGAGCTCCGTCGCGTCCCATCCGTTCCTGTCGTTCCCAGCCGCTCCCAACCGTGCCTCAGATCTCCTTCTCCAAATGGCCACCGAAGAATCGCAGCCTGCGCAGGAGGTAATTTCTTTTTGCTTACCTCAGTTTCTTTTTTCTTTTTGCCACCGGAGGTAATGTCTTTGATTGAAAAAAAATAGGATTGCTGAAATTCCCTTTTTGACTAATTATCGGGCCATGCTTTGTTCTTCTGTTTGCTGTTCATGCCATTGTGGATCAAATTTTTGCTTGTTGTTGTTGATGGATTAAATTAATATGCTGAGATATTCATATTAGAATTAAAGAGCAAAGCCATTAAATTAATATGTTGTTGGATATGTGTTGTTGGATTAAATTTATAATTATTTTGGATTAATATGTTGTTGGATTAAATTTGTAGTTATTTTAAGTCATGGATATCGATTTTTTGCTATTTAAATTTTAATTTACTAGGTATAAATATAAAAAAAATATTATTTTATTTACTACCGGTCCAACCACGGTTCGATCACGGTCCGACTATTAAACCTTGAACCGGTGACCAGACCGATCCGATTTCAAAATCATTGCTAAGTAGTAAGCAATTGTCTTTTTTTTTTATGGATCAAGATACTATGCAATTGTTAAAAGAAATATTGCATACAATTCTCATCCATCAATGTTACAAAAATTAAACTCCAAAATTTGAAATGGTCCCCTCTCTTGAACATAATTGGTGGATCATGGTCCCCATTTGGGTTCAGAAATTGGTTGATGATTCTGCAAATCTGGCTGTCTCAATAAATGAAACCAAAACCAGCCATGTCTCTCTAATTTCCGACTTGTTTGAGTACAGGAAGAAGTAGCACTTTAAACCCTGTGGATATGAGTACACGTGTCAGAATTCCCAGCCAATAAGGGGAGTATTATCCACTAGTTCTTCATTTCATTTCATCGGTTGATGGTTAAAAAAGCTGATGCACCATGTGCTCCCTCCTGCTACTACTGGATGCATGTGTTATCCTGTTACATACATACCATGCAATGTACATAACAATACATAGATAGATCATATGCTCATAAAAATAAAATAAAATAAATAAAACATAGAACAAAAGTCTGGTTTTTCTGATAAAGCAAAGTAAAGTGTAATAGTGTATCGTTAGTATAATAGTCCAGTCTACAGAGTCAGGTGTCATTAAATGATGCCCTACATGAATCCTGCAACTCTATGTGCCTAGCTTTGCATTATCATGTCCTATATCATGAACTATATATACACGTGGCTTTATGTGATATATATAATCAGACTTTTATTTCACAAATTCTTAAACACATTATATTATTATTGTTTTATAACACTAGATAATATATAGTATAATAAATAGGGATAATTGAAAAAGTATATCCCTAGCTTTGAATTATGTTATACTATTTATTAAGAGTGGACATTGAAAAAGTCAATTTGCATTAATAATGATATTCATTACTTATAATAATTTTCCATCTTCTTTTTCACCTCAATTTTTTTTATTTCTCTTTTTTTTTACATCATAATATTTATCACATATATCACTTTTTTTCTTTTATCTGTTTCTTCACAAAACCTATGTAATCCAAAATTGAGGTGCATGATGATAATTATTCTTGCACTAATAATCATCTTAGCAGATGAGCACGTTCATAGAAGATGAGACTTGATTGTGCTTTGTGCTTAACCGAATCAGGATGAGGCATGCAGAAAGCTGTGGTGTGGTACAATGCTGCTAAAAAACAGAAAAGAATGGTTACTTAAATTGACACAATGATGACAAGGCAGTCACTACTGCTTTGTTACTCACTATAGACCATAGATTATAAAACAAAACACAAATGCTTTGTTTGGTAACATTAGAGAAATAGGGAATAGAGAAATATGGAAGAGATAGAGGAGAATTTTAGGTTGTTTGGTGTGAGAGAAATAAGTGTGAAATGAGAGAGAAATATATTTTTAAGTTGTTTGGTGTGAGAGAAATAGGTGTGAAATGGAAGAGAAATATGTGAAATTTAAGAGAGTAATGCATTTCTCTCTTATTTCTCTACAAATTTGGAGAGAAATACAAAGTTAGTGGGACCCACAACTTTTTGGCATTTCTCTCCTACTTCCCTCCTCCACCAAACAAGAGAAGTTGTCAATTTCTCTCCCACTTCTCTCCCCCTCCCTATTTCTCCCCTACTTCTATACAACCAAACAAAGGCAAAAGAAATGTAAAAAGAACTTATTTACCCTCTTCCCTTTTAATTAATTTACTAACGTTTTGCCAACTTAGGGTGAGTTTGTTTCAAGTTATAAAATCATATTCCCGGGAATATCATTCCCAGGAATCTTATTACCGGGAATGTTATTCCCGGGTAAAATTTATACGTATGTTTGGTATGTATTTTATATTCCTGGGAATATTTTTAAAAATTATTTACTTTAAAAAATTTTAAAAAATGAAAATATAAAAAATATTGTAGGATGAAGTGGAAGTAGGAAAAATAACTTCCATTCCCATGGGAATGTAAGATTCCCACCCCTCACCATGGGAATAGAAAGTGGGCAAAATCATGCTAAAATACATTCCCGGGAATTAATAATATCCGAGAAAGTTTTTTTACAACTTGAATCAAATGTGGGAATATCATTTTCCTAACCTTACTTTCCCGGGAATATTTTGACATACCTTGAAACAAACCCACCCTTACATGTAGAGCCGTAAATTTTAATATTTTAAGAATCATACTGACAATTGATGTTCAATGTATTGGTTCGCGATTCAATAATTTAATTAGATTAAATTAGAGTCAAATTAATAATAATTAAATATATATTTTAATATTAAATGATATTCCTAGTAATAAAATAAAATAAAATTATAAAAAATAAGATATATAAAATTGTAAATTAACATCAATTATTGAAAAAATAATAAATATCTATACGTATATTTTAAACACATGTCTTTATTTATTTTAAAAATATTTTAAATTAAATAAAAAAATAAAAAATATTGATTTTTTTCTTTTAAAAATGACCGATTCAAATCAATTTTAAACACAAATTTTTTAGCATTTTTCACCGATTCGACCGATTCTTTATGGATTCTCACCGGTATCAAACATTAAATTTTATCCTCTAAGCCAGCACACATATATATTTGTTATATACATTATCAATTTTAATATTTATATCATATGAACCAAAAATTTTAAAATAAAGTTATAAAATGTCTTAGTTTAAAATCAAAGATATAATTTTTTTATGTTAAGGTCATGGATTTGAAAAATAATATTATATTAAAAAACTTAAAAATTTAAACATTAATTCAATATTGTTTAATAGATTAAACAATGGTGTTTTTTCTTATTGTCTTTTAAAAAACTGTTGCCTATTCTATTTTTGGCAACAACTTAATAATAGTTGACTAGGAAAATTACAACAATTTAAAAAACGTTGCCTATTCTATATTGTGACAACGGTTTTAAAATTGTTGACTAAGAAAGATCTACAAAATTAAATAATTGTTGCCTATTTTATGTTTAGGCCACAATTTTTTTTACCGTTATTAAGAAAAGTGTTGCAAAAAATATGGCTACAACTTGAAATTTGTGGCTATATGTAGTCTGCCGCTATATCTAGTTAATTGTTTTAAAACCGTTGTCAAACGTAAATTAGCTCTATAGGTGTAAAATTGTGTGTTTATTTCATATTTCTGCAATGATTTTTTAAATATACACAAAAAAAAAATGTTGCCTAAAATAAAATTTGTTATAGTCACTATATTTATAATTCTTTCTTAAAGACTCCCCAGTTTCCACTTTTATTTTTTTAAGTAGAGTTTCCCATGTGTTTCTGATTAGAAAAAAATGTTAGTTTTACCCTAAAAATTTATTAGATGTCGAAAGTGTAGGATAAAGAAATAAAAAAATAAAAAAATAACAATTAATATGATGAAAAAAAGAGAAATTAAAAAAGGGGTGTGAAAATAAGTATAAATAATAATAATGAGATTAAAAAAATCAAAATTGTTCTGGCTGTCCAAGATATAAGTTGAAGACTTGAAGGGCATGGAATGGTCACATTCGTCTATCTAAGTACTGAGTCGATCTTTGCTCCGTCTTTATGAAGTCATCTTCATGTGGAGCCCACTTAGCACACGCGTGTGGCCTGTATCTTATTCAAATTATAGTCTACTTCATAGCTTAATTTACAGCCTGTTGCAAACGTTTATGTACAATTTTTCCAAGACCATGGTAATAATATATAATAACATTTGAATTCATTATTTTGTGTAAAAGATCTAAATTTCTGAATCCTGATCGTCAATTTAATTTTAATGGCTCACTCACATGTTTTGAGTGCAGAATGGACGGGCCAACTCCTTCTGTGATCCCACCAAATATATTTGAAATGATGTAATAACAGAAGATTTCAATACAATTCCAAAAAAAGTATGTATTTAACAAAATTAGTTAATAAATTAAAGATTAAAATATTAAATTTTGGCTGAAAATTATTAAACTAATTTATTGGATTAAAAGGGTTTGATAAAACTAATTTTTCAATTCATTCTTTTAAGAAAACACAAATTACCACTATGCCAAAAAAAGGCCTATTAGGGCGCTCCCGTGTTATTTAAAAGGGCGCTTCCGAACGTCATTGTAGTTTGTGCTCTAGTAGACACTCGTAACAAGTAGGGTGCTTCCGAAACGCCCTCTTAGAAAACCCATAAGGGTGCTTCCGCCATTTTTACTTATTTTCTTAACTTTCTGCATTGGGGAGGGCGCTTCTTGGGAGAGCGCTTCCAAGAAGCGCCCTAGTGAAGCCACCACAATTTTACACTGCTGGCGGTCTTTGAACGCCACAAAATTCATATATTTGTACAATTGTATATTACCGGCAGTCATTGACCGCCAGAAAATGAATATATTTATAAAATTATACATTTCTGGCTATCAATGACTGCCACTATTAGACCCAGCCATATCCAAGACTTTCACACAGGTGCCAATGTATCATCCATGATTCTTTGTAGCTGCTGGCTAAGATAAAACTTACAAATAAACAATCAGGGCGTCATAGAATTTCTGAGGGAAAAAACTACACAGTCTTGGCACCCACTCACCAAGATCACCCTATCCCTATATTCATTCATTTGGATGTGTGATTGTACATAGTATTTGTCCTAAACAAAAAACAAGTGGCACTTTATAGAAAATCAATAAGAAATCTAAATGCCACATTAAGGAACCAACAAAGATAGACAAGGAGAGCTGAAAACTGCAACATGCAATGTATCGTCATACAATGAATCCACATATTTGAGTAAACATGTAATGTTCCTCCTGTAAAATTTGATCAGCAATCAATCCCTGCCCTATAAAACAACCACTCTTCTTCTAATATGTTATGTGCTATCAATAGTGGAAACATACTTATTAATTGTCAAATCCCTCCTATATGAATCCTCTTCACCTATGCCAAATCTTTGCTGTTAGACACAATGTAAACTTTATTATGTAGAATTTGATTAGGATATGGGAGAAATGAGACATCAAATAATCCAAAAGGCAAATAGAATACATGTTTATCTTGGCATAAAATTAGCTTATAAAAACCAAGCAAAAATGAAAAACACAGAGGAAATTTACCTTGAAAATAATCAGACATCAATGTGTAATTAACTACCATGACATTTAGATTAACTACTATTAATTAGTGTTTGTGGTATAGTGTTTATTATAACCTTCCAGCAACAAGTTATAAAACATTAAACTACAATTAGATGAGAAATACATGTTAGTGCTATGTATTTTGATACACATCTATCATAGAATCAAATCTCATGATATTATTAAGAGGTCTTCAGTCTTTTCCTAATTTTCAGCATAATCCCTATAATGTCGACACCAAGTAATAGACATAAAAACACACAAAATCTTTTACCTTGCAGAGCTTTCATGACAGTGAGAGCACATTTGGAGTCAACAAACTCCGCAAAACACAAAATCATATCCTTGTCTCCATTCTGCAACATGTGTGTAATTTAAAAACTAAATTAATCTTTTTAGTCCCCAAACACTTAATAAATTTAAAAACTAAAAAATATCATGATTAATTTCGATGAACATTTAACTTTACCAATCCAACCAGTAGCAACCCCCCCAACAGTATAAACAATGGTTAAAGCAAGCTGTAGAAGTAAAAAAAGACAGCGTAAGTTATAGTATCAGTCCATATAAATTGAATTCTTTGCATAAAACTAAAGATAATTTCTCCTCTAAAATTACCAGATAGTATAATTGGTAATTATTAGCCACTTAAGAAATTAAATTTGATTTAATTAAACAGGAAAAAAATGCTACAGAAAGAAATGTTCTATGAAGTCACACTTATAATCAGAATTTTTTCTTTTCGAAATACTTTATTTTTTCTTTTCTAATACTCTATTTGAAATTGGAGAACTGTCACTGACACTGAAGGGGCAAGACCTTTTCCATCATAGGCAAAAAGAGGAGATAAACAAACAGAAATAACTTCATAGAAAATGTTGTTTGATTATATGGTTCGCTCAGAAAAAAGTATGTGTTCAATGAGAATGATGAGGCATAGGGTAATTAATATGCAACTTATCATCACTAATGGCAAGGACCTTAGTGCAATCCATCACAGTTGGTATCCTGTGAGCTACTGTGATTATTGTACAATCTGCAAACTCAGTCCTAATGGTTTCTGCAAAATCAAATCAGTTGCATTATCAATTGATGCAGTTTGCTCCATCTTCCACAACTGTATAACAATTTGCTACTAGTCATTAGTAATTAGAAAGGAAATTATCACTGCAAAGTTGTGATAGCAAAACTTGGAAGTGTACCTGAGGAGTCTAAGCCCCCTTCTTTCTCTTGGACAACCTCTTGCAACTGACACTTCCCAAGAACCTTCATATGAAAGCTACAATTAGTCCACATTTTGTATGAAAAGTAGAGATAAACAAATAGAAATGACTTCATCTAGTTATTAACTAAACAATAAAATAACCATGCCTTTTTCCCACCAGATGGGTCAATTATATGAAGCAAACAACACAGCATGATGAAAAAGAACATAGCCAAGTGAATCACCTTTTATATGCTTCTAAATGATATTAAACTAACAGTTTTAATATAATTATATATTAGATTGAATGCACCTAATATAAATAGTTTATAATAACTAATCGAATGCTATTGACATGAAAGCAATTACAAAATTAATTATTATTTTGCACTACTGCTTACTATACAGAGGTAAGTTTAGTTAAAGTAGTTGTCTTAATAGAAATAAGGCTAGACAACACACCAAAATATATATAAAAGTGGAGTTAAATATAAGATATATGATATACTTGTTTGTTGCTATGGGAAATGAAACAAATTTTTTGAATAAGCAACAGAAAGAGGTAGTACCTTATCTACAGAATAAGAGGTTGACAGGTATATTGTGAATTGTGGGTGGAGCTTAAGAGTTACAGTGATAGAAACAGAAGGGAAAGAAGCCATATGGCAGGCTGAGGCTATGGCTGTGAAGGAAGGATAAGGGAATGCCATCATTGATATGAAACCATACCAGACAGTATCAATCATATCTATGTAAATTGTTTCTTGATTCATCATACTCTTTACTCATGACTAACTCAAAATTGAGCTACTGAAAAATGTTTTCCAATTTAAGTGATCAATTTCAAAGTTAGACCAATTGCTAGCCACTACAAACACCCTAAATTAGGATACATAATATAGGGCTAGAAGCAAAGGACTGAATAAGCGCAATTTAACCCTTGTTCTCTTCTACCCTTGCTCTCTATGAATTGCCAAACCCTAACCAAAATCAAATCCCAAATCAAGGTGCCCACAACCATCACCATGTCCAGCCACATCACAAAGATAATATAAATGCGTACCTTAAAGTGGACGGAGGGGAAGCTAGCTTCCATGAGCACACAGGCGCCGCAGAGGAAGGGAACTGCTGCAGATGAAGGGATGCGCACGCACGGTGGACCACAGCTTCTACTCGCGGCGTTGACGGAGGGGACGACTGGGACAACTTTTGCTCTTGCGCAGCTGTGGGCGGCGTGGACGGCTGTGCTCGCGGCGTGGACGCGAACGGTGAGGACCAACAGAGGGAGACGTAGCGAGGACGCGTGACTGGGAAGAGAGGAGACGCGACAGCAAGAAAAGAGGTTGCGGCATGGGCAGGGGCTGGGAGAAGGCGGAGTGGCGGAGGAGAAGCTAGAGAGCTCACGGGCAGAGAGAGATGGAGAACGTGAGGGTTTTTTTTAGAGAAAGAGATGAGCTATCTGTGAAGAGAAAACTGAATTTCTCTTTTTATGTTCCAAAGGAGGGCGCTCCATGTGAGCGCCCTGAAAAAAATTAAAAAAAAAATAAAGGAGGGCGTTCCTTGGAGCGCCTTCTTTTCCAGAGAATTAAAAAAAATCATTGTGGGAACGACCCTTTAAAATTAAAAAAAATAATGTAGGGCGCTCCAGGGAGCGCCCTCAACACAAGTGTAATTTTTTTTTAAAAAAATCTAACATTGATAACAAGGGCGCGCAGATGAAGCGCCCTAAATTTTACCTGTAAGGGCGCTCCCGCCCAAATTTTAAGCGCCCTGCTTTTAAAACGATCATTTTAGGAGCTAACCAACATGATAGCGCCCTAAAGTCAGTGTTCTTATATCCTAAAATTGGCGTAATGTGCATGTATTACAAATAAATAAAGTTATTGTGAACACCCTTCTAAGGGTCATTATACGGTGGACCCCCTAACTTTGGGTCCACCATGGACCCCCTTTGAGTTACTGCAGTAAAAAATTTAAAATACACTTCGTTATATTACTCCATCTTCCCTTTAAACTATTTTTATTTACTATGTGACCCCTATGTATTTCTTTTCTTATACCCCAATCGGATTGTTCCCATTCCTACATTAACCCTAAATTGTGACAATCTTTGAGACCCCTAAATTGAAACCCACTTTCACCCCGAGCCACGGGACATGCTTTGCACAGCGTCGATGATGAACAGTCATTGAGGTTGGGCACATGCGATTCACATCGAAACGCTTTGGGTCTCTGTTTCCTTTTCCTTCGTGTGCGATTTCTTCACTGCACGGAGCCGTAATACCAATTGAGATTTGAGTTGTGATTTGCACTGGGTTAAGAAGAGAAAATTCATTACCATCTACATTTGCAAAATAAAGGTGATGTTGGAACCAAACCACAAAGCAATCGACGATTATCCTCCCTCGATAAGCCATACACGCAACAATAGGCAACACTGACATCTCCAACCAAACCGGAAGGCTACTTGAGGGTTGATGCTGGAACTTCTTCTTCAACATAAACATTCGCATTCACCATCAAAGAACCAAATGTTCAACCATGGAAGCATAACAATGGGTGGGTAGATGATGGATTGGGTCACTGGTGGGTTTATGCTTCCATTGACGGTGACCTTGTGAGCAAAAACACAATATTCAGCTTCTAAAATAATGAGAGTTAATGAAGAGGTAAAAACAAAAGTCACCATAGTAAATATCTTGACCGTTTAATATTTTAATGATAAATCAACGGTGATCCTTCATTGGTCCATAGTGGACCCAAAGTTAGGGGGTCTACGATATATCGACCCCCCCTTCTAAAGTTGTTAGGTAGGAAAAACATAAAGAGTGTATGTTAGAGTCCCACATTGCCTAGAGATAAGGCCAAATTAAAATATATAAGTCTTGGGTAATCTTCACCCTACAAGCTAGCTTTTGGGGTTGAGTTAGGCCCAGGTCCAAATCTCCACGCTCCAGATGTCCAGTCCTGGCGTGAGAGGGTGTGTTAGAGTCCCACATTGCCTATACAAAATATAATAGTGTATTTGATAAAATTAGTTGAAAAATTATATAAAATCTCTAAAACTAGATGAAGAGTGTGTTTGATAAGACATTTCATCTAGATAAAAACTTAAATTAGTAGCTGAAACTATTTCATTAGTGTTTGGTGATGTAGCTATTAGTTTTTCTGTAGTTTTTTTTAAAAGCTCCATTGTCAGCTATTAACTAAAAATTCATTACAAGTTTATCCCTCAACAACCATCATTCATTATTACTACCTCTGATCCTATATATAAGAAACAAAAATGATAATTTTTCTGGTCCTATATATAAGAAACATGTACTATTTTTAATTGCATTAATTGCTAAATACCTTATATGCCCTTAATTTATTGTTAGTAGTTAAAGAGGTACCCACTCATTTACGTATTTAATACACACACACACACTAATGGTATGTTTGTTTTATATAGAGAGATACAGAAGAGAGAAATAGGGGAGAGAGATAGGGAAGAGAAAAATAGTAGAAAAATAAAGTAGAATTAGAGGTTGTTTGATATTTGAGAAATAGAAGAGAGATAGAACGAAGAGAAATTAATTTTTATAGTTGTTTGGATGTGGAGAAATGAGAAAGAGTGATGTATAAAAAATTAAAAAGACTAAACTACCCTAAAACCTTTTCCAACGGTTTACAAATATACACATGATTAAAATAGCCAATCACAAACTCTCGACCCTCTCTCACCAATTTCTCCTTTGCTATAAAGGAATTGATGTTGGTGGGACTCATTCACAAATATATGTTCAAACTCTCTCCTTTCTATAATTCCAAACGCGATGGTAGACTAAACTACCCTAAACACTTCTCAAATCAACTAATTAATTTTTCAACTTTCAGCTTTCACTTTTCAAGTAATTTTTCAACTTATAACTTTTGAACTAACTTTAGCTAAATACACTCGATGGTTGAAAGATTAGCTGCAAGTTTTAGATTAGCCTTGTTGGGCCAAAGCATATGCAAAAGGCATTTTTTTCTCTCTTTTAATTAATGTGTATGTACAACATCCAAACAATTAACTAGTTATCTAAAATAGTTAACATAATTTTGTTTAGCACATTCAGCAGTTTCTGTGGCCCATATTGTTGATCACTATTTATCTATCCCACAGCTAGCGATGAATCATCATAATGATATTTTTATTCCAAAATCAGAACAGATAATTAAGGCCTTCAAAATAGCGTCACTTGACTCACTTTTAGTTTCATCAGCTCAAACGTTAACATATAGCCAACAAATTTTGAAAAACAGCTAATACTTGCACATTTAATTATAATTAAATTAACAAGACTCCTTCAATTCCTATGTCACTATGGGATTTCCTTTTAAAGCTTTATCTACATTGAATTTAAAAACCAGATTTGGAGGT
Organism: Sesbania bispinosa; assembly: GCA_026901365.1. NCBI lineage: Eukaryota > Viridiplantae > Streptophyta > Magnoliopsida > Fabales > Fabaceae > Sesbania > Sesbania bispinosa. Next base: position 404,177 of record QLOH01000014.1, read on the forward strand.
GGAGTTCAATCACCAACTATACTAACAGACTAACCGTCGAGATATATATAGTAGCCAACCTGATATAATTTAGATTTGAAATAAACTGCGTAAGTTGGATAGGGATAAGAGCTCCAATAAGCTTTCAATCATCAAGCTATCTCAATCTATGCAACTCCCAAATTTCTTTAATGTAAAAAACTGTCATTAAAATTTCCATTATTCTTTGCTAACCAAACATATACCACATTAAAGCATCCGGGATAAAGGACCAAATCAATTTATCCAACTAAAGTACACCTTTACTACTTTCAAAAGTCCAATATAATAGCTAGGAAACAGAATTCGACCAAATCCAACTAGGTGTTATTTTTGGGTTTGGATAGATTTTAAGGTAAAAATCATGTGATCCAATCAATGTAATTTTATCGTTTTATTATTCAATTGATTTTTATTTTTTATATATATTTAATCTAATTTAATTTAAATTGAATTTGATTGATTTTAGATTTTTTTAAAGAGATAATATATATCATATAAAAGCGATAAGTTTAGGTAACAATAATTTTTATTATTGAAACTTATATTTATCAATATAAATATAAAATTATATAAAATAATAACAAAAGACATGAAAATCAATTTAAAACAGATATGTTTATAGTGATGTTAAAATGATATTAAATAATATAAATAATAAAAAGTATATTAGTATAATTAATTCATAAATACATACTTATTTTATAAATAAAATAATATATGTGTATATAAGTTCACTTTGGATTAGACTGGATAGAATTTTAACATATCATTCGAAAACCAATCCAATAAAAAAATTTGATTTTTGTGATATTCTATTTGTTGGATGGTTTTTTTACTGTTTGCATTGGGATTGTGTTAGATATAGAGTGTGTTTAGTAAGTCATTTCAGCTAACTGAAAGTTGAAATTACTAGCTGAAACCATTTCAACACTGTTTGGTAATGTAGTTTTTTTGGTTAGCTACTAGCTTTTCTTAAAAAGCTACTTGAGGTAGCTTTTTTAAAAAAGCTCATATTTTCAGCTACTAGCTGAAAATTAGTTAGAAGTTTATCTCTCAACCACCCCCACTTATTATTATTTAATAATTAATGATATCCTTATATGTCATTTTACCAAACACATTCAATAGCTTTTCAGTTTTCAGCTAACTTTAAGCTTTCAGCTAGCTTTTCAGCTAGTTTTACCAAACACACTCATAAACACCCATAAATTCAACCAATTCATTATTCATATTAGGTTATAGATTAAATAAGCCAAATTTTATTATAATGTAGAAGTAGGTGACCCGTGGATTCCATATCAACACACATGAATGTCAGTCTAAAATTTCTTGTTAGACTGGCCATGTATAATTATTAAACTCATACGTTATAATTAAAAAATTTTTAAAATTAAGATTCATTTATTTTTGTTTTTCTTTCTTTGAAAATTTTTTCAATTAAAGAAATATATCTGAAATTTTTTAAATAATTAAATAATTTTACCAAAATTAAGAGATAATTTTAATACTTTTTCATGACTTATAAATAACTTTAAAATATATCCCGAAAACACTTATACGTTCCAAACATTAATTTTGTTCAACAACACACCTACCCATCATTAGAGGTGGTAAAATGGGCTTAGCTAAGCCCATTGCGCCAATCTCGACCCGTCTGTTAAATTGTAGGGTTTTATCTTTAAAGATTGAGCTCAGATTAATATCAAGCTTTTTTAGTGCAATCTATTTTATATCAAAACGACAGCCTTGGCCTCCAAAGCCCGCCAAAATATCGGACTTAGCTTATACTTTGCATGACTTGAGCACCTTTTTTAGTCTTAATTAATTTCGGGCATGTTTAGCCCGCATTCCGCTTTAGGGTCTCGAATCGGGCTAGGTAGCACCGTTTTATCAGCTTTACCCATATCATGCTTTAATTTGACTCATTTTAGAATAAAAATCATTTATTCACTATACCCATTTAATATTTTTCATATATCATATCATATTACATGCAATATATATTTATCATTTATTTCTATCTCACTCTTACACGGTTCTCTTGATGTGTGTATGTATTATTTTCCAAATATAAATTATATATCTTATGATAAAATGAAAAAAAATTAAAACAAGTGTAAAAATAAAAAAAATAAAATATTGGGATGATTTTTTTTAAAGTTAGTTTTAAGTTTTAACCCCTCCTCCCACCCCACTACACAGTAGTGACTAGTGTCGATCAAATAAATGAAAATGCAATTGTGTATCATTTTTCTTCTGATGATGGTGGGATCTGCTGGAGTCGAATCAATCCTTTCGCCATCTCTTTCTCTTCTCTGTTTGCTCTCTCTAATAATTCTTTCTTTCTATGGTGGCGGCATCTGATTTGAATTAAGACTACCCTATTCATTTTCATTTCACGTGTCACAACTCACAACTCTCTCTCTTTCTTTCTGTCCCACATCCAGTACTCTTTCTGGGGGTGAGTTTGCAAATTGCAGCCTTAACCTTAACTCACTCCATTGGACTTCAACAAACAAAGCAATTACCTGTCCTAGCCTGCATACCCTTCTCTTTACCCCTTTTATACCAACAAACAAGTCTTCACTCAGAACAGAATATATATACTGTCCTTCCCTCTTTTGTTCACCTATTAGCTACCATATTTGATACTGATACCATTTCCCATCACACACTCACACTCTCTTCCTCTTCCTAACTAAAAACTAAAAAGAGAGATCGAGAAGCAACAACATGTTCTGTGATCTTAACAACCATATCATCAGAGAGGAAAATAACGGAAACAGTAACAGTTCTATTTGTTACTACTATTCATCATCATGGCAACCCTTACCCACTTCTTCTACCTGCACCCTCCTTAACAACACCACCACCACTGCGGCAGAGACTTCTCACAACCACCACCAGCTACTACCTCTGTATGTGCAGGGTGATTGTTCCCACGTGCAGCCTGACCCACATCTCACGTGTTTGTATCTTGGTAAGAGGCATTACTTAGAGGACACTACTACTGATCATACTCCTCATCCGGGGGAGCGACACGTGTGCGGTGGTGATGGCCTTGGCTTAAAGGCTAATAAGAGAGCCAGACCCTTCTATGGCAGCGGTGGGGCTGCAGCTGCCGGCGGAGAGAAGGCGGCGGCGATGGTTCCTAGATGTCAGGTGGAGGGGTGCCACGTGGCACTGTTGAACGCGAAGGAATACCACAGGAGGCACAAAGTTTGTGATATGCATTCCAAGGCAGCCAAAGTTGTGGTGTTAGGGTTGGAGCAGAGATTCTGTCAGCAGTGTAGCAGGTGGGTGAGGGTGACTCTATCATCTCTTCTTCTTTTTCTGTTAATTATTATTTATGTGGTTAATTAGTTGAGTTAATATATATGGGAATTATTGGGGATTTAGGTTTCATGTGGTGTCAGAGTTTGACGATTCAAAGAGGAGTTGTAGGAGGAGACTAGCGGGCCATAATCAGCGAAGGAGAAAAACCTCTCATTCTCATTCTCTTACTGCAGGGAATTCTAGTCAAGGTAACAACTATATACATCATTCACATTCTATAGATATAAAAACTTATGAGCTACCACTTATTGCATTCCATCTACATTTCTAAAACTTTCTCATTTTCTATCATTTTCTTATAAATTTTCATTTTTCTACCTTCAAATAAGTTTAAGAAAATTAATACTATATCAATGCCCTGCATATAAAATTGGTTACTCATTCGCAATTAATAGTTAATAAAAAGACTAAAAAAATAATTTAAATATTTTATAAAGATAAAATAAAAAAATTTAGAGATGAAAATAAAAACTGAATATTTAAAAGTTATTTTACTTTTAAAATAATATAATAAGGTAATTAAATTCAACACATAGTGTCATGTATAAACATTGGTAAATATTACACTAAAAAATGAAGGGGTGAAGCTTTAGGTTTAGGGACAGGGTTATTAAAGAGGGAATGATTTTTTTTTTTCTTTCGGATGGGTCAAGAAATTTCATTAAAGAAGATCGGGCTATTGGATTGAGTTGGCCGGATTGAAAATTTTGTAACCAAATTAAATATGATTGGGTGACGAACAACCAAAACCTGACCTAAAATGAAAAATTTATAAAATAATATAATAATTAATTAAATAAGTAAAAAATTGAAATTAAATATGGGCAAAAAGTGGCTGGTATAAGATTTAGATTAATTATCTAGGAGGTAGATTTTTTATTGCTAGATTTTCTAATTTCTATATGATGTGTGTAATGTGTAATTATGAATTATATATGAATTGTGATGTATGATTGTGTGGAATTAATATTTTCCTAGTTTTAAATTTATAAATAAATTTATATCTAAATTGGAAAAATATTGGAATTATAAATATTTATAAATCCCAAATATAAAATAAAATAGAACCAATTTTTTTAATTAATATAAAATTATATAAATGTTAATTATTAATTTTTCAATCACTTACTGTAATTTTTATTTTTCGTTTTAAGGATTCACTTTAAAAAAGTCAAATGTACATAAATGATATACTACATCCTTCTCTCCTTAGTCCATAAATTCAAGCAACTTATAAGCCATACAATTTAAACTAAATTTACCTCACTTTTGCTATAAATTTGCTATAAATTTCTTCCATGTTTGGTTTTTATAGCATCTTGATGTGAAAAAAAGTACTCACTGCTCCTGTTCAGGAATGGTCCCATTGGAACATTTTTTTTAGTTTTAGAATTTAGAAAAGAGTAAAACTGATTTACAATTAATCTTATTAAAATTGATAAAATTTACACATTATGCAAAATAACATTCAATGACTTGGAAATGAATTCTAAAAGAATTGAAATATATATATAATTTCAAACAAGTTTTGCATATGAATTTATTTATAAATTTAATCAACCTATTTTTACTGTAAAGACCCCAAAGAAAAAGTGTGGTTAATTAATGGAATTATAAAAGAAGCATAGTAATGAAGCATTGTTTAACGTCCTGAATACTAGTTGTATGCCAAGTGGCTTGCCCTCTTGTCAATTTGTGTGGGGCTGATTCTGATAAAAGAATTGAAAAAAGATAAGTAATTAACGTCAACTTCATCAAATATTTTAAGCTTTTAAGATTTTTTTTACACACCATATTAAAGAGTGCTTATTCAAGTAATAAGGAGTTCGTACCAACAGAGGTTGGTTCGAGTGGTACATGCTTGATTTCCCTTAAGTAATGTTTCGGGTTCGAGTCTTGTGGATGAAAAAAAACTCCGCTGGAAAAGCTAACTCCACCATGATGTGGATGTTCCCGGCTCGAACAGGATTGTCTCCCGTGGAGTATACGTGTGGTTAAAAAAAAAAAGTGATAAGGAGTTCATATGTCATTGTTGCCCTTAATCGATCAACTGCATGGTCAATTAATTAGTTGATTTGTTCTTTGACATGGAATTCTTTTATTAATGGTAATCATTTAGAGTGACATCATACCTTGGATATTAATTTTATCCTGCTGGGTATGGGACTCTTGTTCTATTGCAAAATTTTCTTCTATTTCTTTCTGTTCAGGGTATGCTTTTGGTTTTTTATCTTTTGTCTACCCAATTACAGAAATATATGACAGAGAAAGGCTCATTTGTTTGTATTTGTTTTACAAAAAGTTGGTTTTTGATTAAAATTGTTTAAAAGTTTCTATATTAATTAAATGTTTTTTTAAACATGGTAACAAATTAACAATCTGATTTTTTTGTGTGTTTTAACAAGTTCAAAATAGTAACTTTTAGTAAAAAAAATAAAATAAAAAAGATAAAAAAATACAATATCCACTGGACTTCACTTTTTGTTATGTATTTTCATTTTCTAATATTTTTGTTTTTAAATTAAAGAAAATTTAGTTTTGATAAATTCTAGTTGCACTGACTATGCACATGGTGACTGACCTGTTCAGAGGAGTGATAGCTAGCTAGCTAATCTGCAAATATTGTTAGATTTTTGTAGTGATAATTAATCAGCTGAACACGTATAAAGAGACCTGTTTATATTTTTAAAGAACTGAAACGAACTATAATTATACAAATAGCTTCTTATAGGAAGAAATAAAAAGTTTCTGCAGGTTCATTTTAATTCATATGTGCGCAATTATGATTGATTACAGGAAATTTTCAAATAGCATTCCATTTCCATAATATAATGCTGAATGCATGCAGAGCCTAAAAATAAAATTGTTTCCCATATAAAATACCTGTGATTGGGGGCCGGGAAAACACTTGGAGCATGAAGAGGACAATTAGTTGAGCAATAATTTGTAACCAATTGAGCTTGGGAGGTTTTGGCTGTAGGCATCTTGCTACAACTACAATAAATAATGACATGATTGAATATAGCTAGCTAGCCTTTTATAGTGATTTGACATTTAACTAACTTGGTGTGTATATATATAATTTGATGGTTGGATATATATATATATATGTTTTGATGAACAGGGTGTGCTCTCTCTCTTCTGTCATGTGGGAGTGATTCTTGGCTTTGTGATGATGCTGATTTTTCCATAAGATGCAGTGCAGCATTACGCGAATTGATAGCAGAAAACCGTGTTTCAGCCTCTTCCTTCATGACTAGACATTTGCCCCACCAACACCAAGCAGTGGAGGAAGAGGTACGGCATCAACATGATCATAATCAGGACTTCAATTATTTTCCCCAGACACAATAATGCATGCATGCTTTGGCGTGGGGGTAACCCCGGCCCAGATTAATTTAATGCACTTTCCATCAGGACTAATTGGAGAGCTATATATATATATGCACTGTTAATTTGTCTGAAACTGCTGCTTTCAATAATTCTTTTTTATTTGCTAAGAATAATGTAACTCAGAACTTAATTTCTGCTGATTTGCTTCTTGTTATCTTATCTGTTTTTGAAAAGTTCTATGTCACAAAGACTACAAAAAGTTTGCATATCTATAGTTGTGATGTGTAAAGTATTATTTGGACACCAATGTTTTGTATATTCACTCCAATCACTTGAAATTTGTACCTTTTTTTATATATCAGCAACAAGGATTGTATTATGAAATGGATACTCAACCCTTATACAAAAGTAAACAAATGACCTTTTTCAAAAGATTAAGCCAAACACTACACTACTACAGACAAAAGACTAGGATTTTGGCTCCGGACTAAATTCTGTAAAAGACAGAGTTTAGATAGCAACCATCTTCTCTAGGATTGTTTATTCTATTGTGATTTGTTTTGGATTTGGTAAATTTGTGGGAGGGTCATCATATCTTTGGGTGAACCTAAGTCGTTGATTTTAAATTCAATGGTAAAAAATTATCATGTATTCAAAATATTTTTCCTGCCACAATTTTAATGGTTAAATCTTTACTATTGAATTTAAAATCAATAATTGTTTTCCCCTAAAACATCTACTGTTCCTCCAAAACCAACAGAGCCATACTAGAGCATAGAACACCACCATAGAACACAATCTTTAGTAAAACTTATTAAGCTTAGATCTTGGTCTTGGTTGAAGGCTAATATAAAAAGTTTTTCATGTTGAAACACCGTTAGCTCTTTCACAGATTTTATAAACAGTAGGAATGTATTTAAAAAATATCACATTTGCGATTTTTTTTTGGGAATAAAAAAATATTTGTAAGGACTAAAAATAAAATTGGTCAATTTATGGGAACTAAAAATATATTTTACTCTTAAAATATAAAATATTATTATAATGTAAATTAAATAATTATCTAAAATAATTTTAATTATTATTTTTTTAAAAAAACTAAGATATTATTTTATTATAAATTTAATTTTAATTATATAAAATTACATTTTTATGTGTGTATTATATATGCATATTTATATATTAATTTCTATTAAAATTTGAAATAAATAGCTTCCAACGGTTGGTCAATGAAAAGGCGATCTTTTAAACATGAAATAAATAAATATCAAACTCAACCGAACAGATTGTCAAATATGAATATTAATATATCTTAACTAAAAGTTCTTTGTCATTATGAATTTAATTAATATTGATGATTAAATATTACATTATAAAGATACTACTTTACATTATAAAGATTGAACAATTAATGATATATTCATTATATGATATAATTGCAGGGGGAGCGAAACCTGTCAATATAACTACTTTTTGGACCAGTACATGATACAATCTGGATTACACAAGTAAGGTGAAACCTGTTAATATTTGCAAATGAAAAATGGGGGAAAAACCTATGTATAGTTGAAAATGGAAATGAAATTAGTTGATTGACTTGGATTTTACCTTTGTTGAGAGTTGCATTTGGGCTAACTTGCATCAACTTGTGCTGTGAACAAACTCAATTGGAGCAAGTGGCCGGGGAATCCTCAACCAGCTCTAGTGCCAATTCACAAACATCGGAACAGCCCATGGTTTTGTCTAATATGGGCTTGTTAATTATGTGTGCATCGGACCCCCTGTTTGTAGCATATATGACAATCTTGGTCTTTTTTAAAATGAAATGTTAATAAGTGCACTCTCTAATCCAACCTTTTCAACACATATATGTGAGCTGTCTTATTAAATTAATACGCGGTGAATGTACTATTAGAGTTTCACATTGCCTAGAGATAATGTCAATTATAAGTTTACAAGTCTTGGACAATCTTCACTCTACAAGCTAGCTCTTGGGATTGAGTTAGACCAGGTCCAAAATCTAAGATGGTATCAAAGTCTATCCTAGATGATCCGTTGATATTGGGATTGGGTCGCCACCCATAATTATCCACGCTCCATATGTCTAACAGGATTTAGATGAAAGAAGATGATTTAGGCAAACGAAAATGGAGAATATTTTTCCCTATTCATTTTTCTGCTTAAGGCAACAGTGTATATACACAAGAATGGTTACTATGGCTAACAAAATTTGTTACAATCCTACCAATGAGATACTATACACCTGTACAGAATAATGGAATGAAATATTTTAAGGAATATTCAGCAAATCTTTATGATTCAACAAATGATTGTTAGCTCCCCTCTAGGTGACGTGTGTCCTTTGCTTTTAATATCCCCCCACAAGCTGGGGAGTATATGTCTAGAATTTCTAGCTTGGAAACAAGTGAACGAAACTACTGAGGACTTAGAGCCTTTGTATAGATATCTGCTAGTTGACAAGAGGAAGAAATGGGAAGCAACCTCAACAAGTCTTTTTGTGCCTTTTCTCTCAAAATGTGGCAATCCAATTCAATATGTTTTGTCCTCTTATGGAAGACTGGATTGGCAGCTATGTGTAGTGCAGATTGGTTGTCACAATATAAGAGAGCAGGTGCCTTGAAGGGAATTTATAAGTCTTGCAAAAGAAAAGTCAGCCACTGTATCTCACATGTAACAGATGCCATGGCCCTATACTCAGCTTCACAAGAGCTTCTAGACACTGTGTTTTGTTTCTTAGATTTCCATGATATGAGAGAAGAACCAAGATATACACTATATCCTGTGACAGATCTTCTAGTTTCCGGACATGATGCCCAATCACTATCACTGTATGCCTTCAGCTGAAGTAAGGAGTCTGATGGGAAATACACACCAAGGCCAGGAGCATTTTTTATGTAATGAAGTATTCTCAAGGCTGCATCATAATGAGCAGTGGAAGGTTTAGAAAGGAATTGAGCTAAATGGTGGACTGAGTATGTTATATCTGGTCTGGTGTTTGTGAGATACATGAGACGTCCAATGAGACGTCTATAGGCTGGAATATCAGAAAAACACTCTCCTGTATCAGATGAAAGCTTCTTTGTATTGTCAATAGGAGTGGATGCAGGTTTGCATCCTAAAAGTCCTGCTTCAGCTAATAATTCCAATGCATACTTGCGCTGATTCATCAGTATTCCTTTCTTGCTTCTTGCTATCTCAAAACCAAGGAAATACTTTAACTCTCCCAAATCCTTTATACGAAAAGAATCATCCAGAGCTTGTTTTATAATTGAGATCTCTTGATCATCGTTCCCTGCCAAAATAATATCATCCACGTATACCAAGATAACTGTGAAAGAATTATGTGAAGATTTGAAAAACAGAGAATAATCATGGACAGATTGAGCATATCCAGCATTTAGCAAGAACGATGACAACTTAGCAAACCACTCCCTACTTGCTTGCTTAAGGCCATACAAAGCCTTTTGAAGCTTACAAACTTGTCCAGGTGAAACATAAGTTAGTCCAGGTGGAGCTACCATATAAACTTCCTCCTTCAAGTGTCCATGCAAGAAGGCATTATTAATGTCTAATTGCTGGAGATTCCAATTAAGTACAGAAGCAAGAGACAAGATCAATCTCACAGTAGTAATTTTTGCTACAGGAGAAAAAGTATCCAAATAGTCAATTCCCTCTGTTTGAGTATACCCCTTTGACACCAATCGAGCTTTATGCCTTTCAATGGTTCCACCCGCTTTGTGTTTAATCTTGAATACCCATTTACAACCAATGGGAATCTTTCCTTGAGGTAAGTCTGTGAGAATCCATGTTTGATTTTCATTCAGGGCCAATAATTCAGCTTGAATAGCCTCCTTCCAACAGTCATGAATAACAGCTTCATTGTAATTCCTCGGCTCAACATGAGAAGACAAAGACATGATATAAGATGAGTAAGTGGGTGATAAACTTTCATAAGATAAAACAGAAGAAATTGGATAAGAATTCTTTGAAGATGAAACAGTGCTACCATTACAATAATAGTCCCTTAAATACCCAGGAGGCCTTCTCCTTCTTTTCTCATTTTGTGGATTGTTTGTGTTTGGTATGGCAATATCAGCAGAAGCATTTAACTCAGATTCTAGTGAAAGTGAAACTGCATTGGGTGAAGTGGTTGTAGGTGTATTTGAAGGTTGAGGTGAAGTAGGTATGTTAGTCTTAACATTAGTGGGATGGTGGTCAAAGGTGGTTAGTTGTGGTGTAAAATCAATCTCAGGGAAGATGCTTTGTTCTTCTGCTGGTATAGGAGTGTTGTTAGCCTCGGCTTTCAAGTCAGAATAAGGAAATAAATGTTCATGAAAAATTACATTTCTTGATACAAGCAATTCTCTAGTGTGCACATTCAGCAAAACATATCCCTTTGTTCCTACCTTGAAACCAAGAAAAACACACTTGTAGGCTCTTGGTTCAAATTTTGTTCTATGAACTGGTGAGCTACTAGCAAAACATAAAGAACCAAAGACTTTTAATTGAGAAAAATCAGGTTCACTTTTATAAAGCAATTTATGTGGAGAAGAATTCCTTATAATTGGTGTAGGCAACATGTTGATGATGTAGGCAACATGCTGAATAACATAAGACCAATATATTTTTGGTAAATTAGATTGAAGCATCAGAGCTCTGGCTACATTCAACAAGTGACCATGTTTCCTTTCCACAATTCCATTCTGTTCAGGTGTGTGTATACACAAGAGGTATGATGAATTATTCCTTTGGAAGCATAGAAATCATTCATGCAGAACTTAGCTTCATTGTCACTTCTTATGATTTTGATAATTGAATTAAATTGTGTTTGAACCATAGAGACAAAGTTCTGCAAGAATTTGGATGTTTCAGATTTTTGCTTTAAAAGGAAGATCCATGTGTGCCGTGAATGATCATCAACAATGGTGAGAAAATATTTGTGACCATGAACAGATGGAATGGAGTAGGGTCCCCATAAATCAATATGAATAAGATCAAAGCATTTACTTGAGACAGAATTGCTAATAGGAAAAGGAAGCTTCTTTTGTTTAGCAAAATGACAAATGTCGCAAACATAAGACTTGTCATGGTTAACATTAAGAAATTTACTTTTTATTACATCAATACATTTGTTTGAAACATGACCCAAATGAAAATGCCAAAGAGTGGTACTATTGATAGAAGCCAAGTTAACAGCAGTGGTGGTATGGTATGGATTCTGTGTGTATGATAAAGACTGATATGAAGGAATCCTGAGTATATAGAGGCTATTTTGAATGCTAGCTGAACCAATCATCTTCAAGGTACTCTTGTCCTGAATTTCACAATGAGTAGAATCAAATGTGAGAATGAGAGAGAGATTAGAGGTTAATTTTGTAGTGGACAATAAATTGAAACTAAAAGATGGAATATACAAGACATCATGAAGAACATGGTTTGGAGTAAAAAATATACTGCCTGAAAAATTTGCTATAACTTTATTCTCATTAGGCAATGACACATTTATGGGTTTAATTTGGTGAAATGAAGTAAAATGAGACAAACAGTGACAAATATGATCTGTAGCCCCACTGTCAAGAACCCAAGAACTAAAAGAGGAAGAGACATTACCAGCCTGTGTAGAATTATTAGATGAACCAGGTTCAACTGAAACTTGATTTGTGACATGACTGTTGTTTGAAATTTGTGACTGTTGCAAGAGAGCTATTAAGCCTTGGTATTGTTCCTTAGTGAAACCAAATTCCTGGTGTCCCAAGCATTCCTTTAGGACTTCATATTCCTTATGGCCTTCATTGGTATCATGATTGTTAACTGCAACATTAGCATATGCTTGCTCCTGATTCTGACTTTGTTTTGTAAATTTGAAATGAAGTGGAAAACCATGCTTCTTGTAGCATGTATCCACTGTATGTCCTGATTTCCCACAGAAGGTGCAAATCTTGTTTCCATTGCCTCTGCCACTAGTGAAACTTCCTCTACCCGCCCCTGGAGAGAAATTTCCTCTTCCACCATTTCCTCTGCCTCCTTTGCCAGCTACTGCCATTACTTTAGCTTCCTCAAATGTGTCTCCAAACATTTGCCTCTCTTGCTGAACCACTAAAGAGAAAACTCGATTAAGTGGTGGCAATGGATCCATGAGCATGATTTGAGACTTTACAGTATAGTAGTTGTCATTCAGTCCCCTAAGGAATTTAATCACCTGGTCCTGAACCTTATACTTGTTAACATTGATAAATGTTGTACAAGAGCATTTGATTGCACAAGAGCAAATAAGTAAGGGTCAAAAAATCTCTAGTTCATCCCACATAATCTTCAATTCTGTGAAATAATTAGTCACACTTAATTCTCCTTGTTTAAGAGATGAAATGGTGTCCTGAAGATCAGCAATCCGGAACAAATCTCCTTGAGAAAACCTCTCCTGAAGGTCTGACCAAATACTATAAGTTGTATCTCTCCATATAACACTTTGTGCGATAGAAGATGAAAGAGACCGAATAAGCCAAGATACAACCATCATGTTAGCCCTTTCCCGGGATGGGTACAGGGCATTAGTGCGAGCAGGAGCAGGAATGGTTCCATCGATGAAGCCAACTTTGTTTTTAGAGACCAAACTCATACGGAATGAGCGAGACCACTGATGGTAATTTGGGCCATCAAGAATAGAAGGAACAAGGATTAATGAGGGATTCTCTGATGGATGAAGGTAGTATGGTGAGGTAGGATCTTGTGAGGGATCAATATCCATGGGTGAATGTAGCAACCAGAGTTTTGATACCATAACAGAATTTAGATGAAAGAAGATGATTTAGGCAAACGAAATTGGAGAATATTTTTCCCTGTTCATTTTTCTGCTTAAGGCAGCAGTATATATACACAAGAATGGTTACTATGGCTAACAAAATTTGTTACAATCCTACCAATCAGATACTATACAACTGTACAGAATAATGGAACGAAAGATTTTAAGGAATATTCAGCAAATCTTTATGATTCAGCAAATGATTGTTAGCTCCCCTCTAGGTGACATGTGTCCTTTGCTTTTAATAATGTCCAGCCTGAGGGGGTGTGCTAAAGTCTCACATTGCTTAGAGATAATACCAAAATATAATATATATATATATATATATATGTTTTAGGCCTAGGTCCAAAATCTAAGAATTACAACCATATTATGAGTGATCAGACTTCTGATCAGACCCGTGTGATTTTCAATCAGTAATACAGTGTGTGGAAACATAACTCTAGATTTATGTGCCTATATACATATATCGATGTAGAATTTTAGGTTGATCATTACAAGAAAACGAGTTTTTAGACGCGAAACTATAACGACGGCCATCAATTGTTGCTAGTAGCGACGACCTAGCCGTCATGACGCCGTCATTACATCATTAAATGCGCAGTTCAACGCGTAATTGTGCCATTAATACGTTGCAACGGTCCGACCTTCACTAGGTTTTACATTGTGGTGACGACCAGATCGTCGCTACGATGAAAATTTCATTTTTAATTTCTTGAAAATTAAAAAATTGCGCTAATTTAACATAGGGACGACTTTAGTCGTCGCTATGTTATTCATTAAAAATTTAAAATTGGCGCATTTACGTCACATAGGCGACGACTGTTGGTCTCTTGGCAAGCGTACCAAAGTCAACTGTAGTATAATGAAATTTAAGTAAGGGTTGTCGTACCCACGACGAACTTGGAACTACTACTGATTCACTACAATTCAGTTCACTAAATATTTACAGAAAAGCATTTCGGTTGTCATATTAATTTTTGATGGAAATTTAGCAAAACAGGTTGAATAAGCTAATGTAAATGTCGTAAACTTAGTTTTTAAGCAGAATGATTATATGGGATTGAACTTTATTGTTCTCCCTCCTCAGTATTCCACTAATTTCCTGTATAAACACTGTTCCATTGGCATTGATGCAATACTCTAAAATCGCCTAGGTCGATTCCTCAACCCTAGGAACCTTAAGAATAGTTTATTTAGATATCGATTCCTCAAATATCAAACAAATATCTCAGCATTAAGAATGGGTATTCAAGAGCAACCAATAAATAGATATCTATCCCTAGAAAAAAAATTTTACCGAGTAGTAACGTTTAGATCAAAACCCAAGTGATAGTTTCCATTCAAAACTCATATTTGAAATCAAGAAACTATAGATTAAATAGATTCAAGTGTTAAGTACAAAACAAAACTACCAATGTTCATGGAAAATAAAAATATACAAGAAACTAAATGGAATACTTCGGAGTTCGAAGATTACATTAAATCTCGGATGAACGAACTAGCCACTCATGGTAGCTAGCAACACACACACACAAGAGATGGAATGGAAGAAGAAGAAGAAATCAATCTTGCCCTAGCTTCAGAGAGAAAAACCCAGCAAAGCCTTCAAAAGTCAATGTCTAAAAAGTGAAAATGAAGCTGCTGCCTTTTTTCTTGTGTAAGCTCGCACACAGCTGAGAAAGGGCTGGCTCGCTAAAGCGAGCAATAAGTTGTTGAGCTGGATAAGTAAGTGCTCGCTCAAGTGAGCCATTGCTCGCTTGAGAGAGCAACGCAACAGAGAACTCCTTTTTTTCTTATTGCCTCGCTCAAGCGAGGCATTCCTTCGTTTGAGCGAGCCTGATGATTCTTCAAAGCTTATCTTTGTTTCCTAGGCTTCCTTTTAAGTTCCCTAATCCTCCCAACTCTTATACTTCTGCAAAAATCCATAATCCAAATAAAAATAACATCAAACTCCAAAGTGAAACAAAAATCAAAGATAAACTAAGATTCAATAAATAAAGGGGCAATCGGGGTTACAATCTCATGCATTTAACAACTCAAAGTGCTCAAATTATAACTAATTAAATTCTACTAAACTTAAGCACTTATCAACGGCCTAGTCGTCGCTATGTTATTTTTAAAACGTTACGACAACCTTGGCGACGGCTCGGCCGTCGCTACGTTTAAAACTTACGCGCACATAACCCTTTCCTCCCTCCATTATTCTTCTTCCTCCTCACCGTCTCCCTCCGTCCTCCTCCCCCTCCGCCTCCGTCTCCCTTCCTCCCTCTCCCTCTGTTGCGCCTTCGCTCTCATTCCACCGTTTAAGGACACTACAAGAAATTTAGTTTTTAGCGACGACCACGTGTCGTTACGAGTAGCGACGGGTAGGCCGTCGCTAAGCCGTCACTACAACATTAAATGCACTGTTCAATGCAAATAATTCTTAGAGACGGCCTAGTCGTCTCTAGGAAGTGACAGTAGCGACGGTCGGGCCATCACTATAATTATAATTTATTTTTTTCTAAAAAAAATAAAAACTAAATGTAGCAACGACTTTAGAGATGGCAGTAGCGACGTTATAATTATAATTTATTAAAAATGAATTTTTAATATACGCGCACATTTTTATAAAAACGTAGCGACGACCGTAGCGACGTTAAAAACCTGCACGCGTTAAAACCCCTCCCCCTCCCCTCTTCCTCGATTTCCAGATCTCATTTCCTTCAAACTCCTTTTTCCTCTCATACAGCCACCATTTTATTTTTGTCCCCTCACTTCGTTTATTTTGAAAAATTGACCAATTAAAATATTCCTCTCCTTCATAGGATCGTTTTGAACCGATCAATTTTCAAAATAGTTGCTTGTAGGTGACGTTAGAGCTCGTTCCAGAGTTATTCCTTTTTTGGAGTCGCAACAAGTAAGTTTTTTTTAAAGCTTTACTCAATTCATTTGTAATTAATAGTTTATTTGTTTTATTAATTTATTAATGTGATATAGGAATTAGGTTTATTTGTAATTAGTAGTTTATGGGTAGTTAGTTTTTTATTAAATTATTTTTTTAATTAGGTTTATTTGTAATGAATAATTTATTTGTAATTAATAGTTGTAATTAATTTATTTGTATTTAGGTTTATTTGTTTTATTAATTTATTAATGTGATATAGGAATTAGGTTTATTTGTAATTAATAGTTTAATTAATTTATTTGTAATTATTAGTTTATTTGTTTTATTAATTTATTAGTAATTAGTAATTAGTAATTAGTTTTTTTTATTTATATAATTATTTATTTTTTATATAATGTCTATAGTCATTAGTGCCTAGGATGCATGGTAGAGGTGGAGAGAAGGTCCACCGAGTAGAGGGAGGTCCATCCCTCCAGGCGAGCTACGGCAACAGGCAGCTCGCGCGATGCGGGAGAGGGCCAACCTCTCTCACTCACGCGCTGATCAGATGTCAGAGCATCCATCTACTTCAGCGCCGGCGGGCGCCATGCAGACTTCTTCTTCCTCCCCTCCACCATCTGCTCCGACGCAGTTCAATGGTATGAGGTTCATCCCGACCCCAGGATTAGTTCAAATGCCTCTAGTGCAGGAGGACGTTGTGCCCGACTAGATGCTGACGACGCTCATGATGACCTGGATAAGGATGCTGACCAGGAATATGATGAGGAGCCAGCTCGGTTACAGGGTGTCGGCTCAAGCAGACCTCATGAGGCAGACGCTCGAGGTCGGGTTATTATCCGACCATTTGGCAAATGGTGAGTTTGTTTATTTTTTTTCTTCTTTAGAATTGATATTAATATTGAATCTTTAATTGTTTTAACCATTAATATTGAATATTTTATTTTGCAGGTGTGTGTCTAACGCCCCACCTATCGCAACCATTGGTCATTCGATCCATTCGCAGTTCCGGGGTCCTCACTACCTTTGGGAGGTCACCCCGAAGGTTGTTAGAGACATGTGATGGAAGGAGTTCACGGTAATTAAAAAGCCTATCCACTTTAAATTTTTTCTTAAGATATGTCAATTTGGCAGGACTTACCATATATTATTTTTGGATAAATATGTTTTTCGACCCTATAGTTTCGGTCAACTTTGGTCTTCGTGCCTGTAGTTTAAATCCTTTGTTTTTTGTCCCTGAACTTTCTAAACCCCCAAACTATGGTCCTTGACCATTAATGAGATCTGTTAACCTAATGAACTAGGTAACAAAAGTTACATGTTAGCCTCAATAATGGCCCCCAAAGAGCTGACTCTTTTAATTAATCTTTTTTTATTAATTTTTTAATTATTAAAATAACAATAATAATGAAATAGGTTTTTTATCGGGTAAAATTGCTCAGGTGAAAACCTTAATTTAGCAATTAGGATTATTTTAATAATTAAAAATTAATTAAAAAAGTTAATTAGATGATCAGTCAATTATTTGGGTCTCACTATTGAGGCTGGCATGTAACTTTTGTTAGCCAGTTCATCAGGTTAACTGATTTAACTGACGGGCAGGGACCACGGTTTGAGGGGTTTAGAAAGTTTAGGGACAAAAAACACAGGATTTAAAGTACAGGGATGAAGACTAAAGTTGACTAAAACTATTGGGATGAAAAACATATTTTTCCCTTTTTATTTTGCAGAGCCGAGTTACTTGGGACCCTTCTGATGAGGCCTAAATCAAGAAGGTGTACGAGCAGAGGGTTGCTCGTCGCCTTCGAGATATGATGAACAAAGCTCGAAAGGCTGGGGAGAGGCCTACGTGGTGTGGTGAGGAGGCTTGGGAGGGTCTTTTGGCCTACTGGGACTCTGCGGAATTCAAGGGGAATTCCGTTCGTAACAAGAGCAACCAGGCTTCTCAACGCCGGGGGGGTCCACACCACGGGCCGCAGGGCCCACCATGAGGTAGCGTTGGATATGGTATGTATAAACAAACACTCTTTTTGTATTATGTTTCTATTTATTGTAAAATTAATTAATTTGTGTAATTTTCCTGTGTAGGCTCGACAACTTGGGCGGGAGGTCGAGCTGGACGAGTTCTTTGCTGCCACCCACGCCAAAAAGGGTGGTGGCTGACTAGATGACCGAGCGCGGTCCACATATGTAAATGTTTGTTTATAAGTGTTTTTTATATAATTTCATATTTATGCAATTGAATATATAACTAATAACTAATTTTACTTTTACCTCAACAGACAAATTACAAGGAGCGTCTGAGGGAGGTGGAGTCACAGATGAGGGACACCTCCATGACTGATGCCTCCACCAAGCTGGAGATCTGGAGGGATGTTGCGGGTGGCAAGACCCGAGGTCGTTGTTAT
This sequence comes from Sesbania bispinosa, assembly GCA_026901365.1. Taxonomy (NCBI): domain Eukaryota; kingdom Viridiplantae; phylum Streptophyta; class Magnoliopsida; order Fabales; family Fabaceae; genus Sesbania; species Sesbania bispinosa. The sequence continues at coordinate 422,982 of QLOH01000014.1, forward strand.
GGCACCGGGGACTTGGCCTCCAACATTCGTCCAGGTATGACCAGCTTGACTCAGGAGTCCTAGGCTCACCTGGGCGAGAGTACTGACGGGTCCGGGTCATGACATTCTACTGAGGAGGCGCTGTGCCTGGAAGTCCTTGAAGCAAAGGAGCGGTCTCGGCAGGCCGTGGCAAAGACTACAACGTTGGAGGATCAGTTAGCACGACTCCGACGACAAATACAATAGATCTTGGATGCTCAGGCTGCTGATGGGATTCGGGCAAGCGTACCAAAATTCCAGCAGTATAATAGTAAGTATGAGTATCGTATCCACAGGGAACGGTTCACTTCGTATAATTTAGTGATCAGATTATCAAGTGGAAAACTATTTTTGGATGATATTTGTTATGCAGAAAATAAATGGCATAAAGTAGATGAAGCAATAAAATGGAGTAAGATAACTTTACTTGGATTAGGATTGAACTTCGTATCATCGCACCCCTTATGTTTGTGAATTCCTTCATTAATTATGAATTAATTCTTATGATACCTTAGCCAACTCTATTCTTTTACCCCGAGTTACCAGTAGTAAACCACTCGACGGTAGCCCATGCTTGTTATAACTATCAATTCACTGCATATTCCTATAGGGACTACTATAAAGAGGCTGTCACATTCCATCTTTAATCATCGATTCCCCCTATATTCCTATAACAATTACTATGAGTACTTTTACCAATCGGAGTTTAAGTTTCCTATGTCTAGGCTCCCCCAAACTCTATTATTAATCCGGAAATCTCTATCACATACTATCCTAAGACTAACCTATAACTCTGGCACAAAGGCGGAAGCTATGCATTAAGTAAAGCATAAAAGTACCGATATCATAAAAACAGGGATTCATAATTAAATACGAGAATTCACATACACTTAGGGATTGAATCAACTACATTCAATCCAACTGGAGAGTTTAGCTACGCATGGCAGCCATTACAAACCAATGAAGAATCTGTCACCTTCTTCAATCCTTGTATTGCTATCTCGGAAGCCCTTCGGGGTCTCCTTTGAACTTGAGCCCTAAACTCTATTCTAAACTCACCGACTCTATATCTCTGATCTTTACAAAAGGTCCTATTTATAGACTCAGGAAAGCTATTTTAAATATGGAAGAGATCTATCTAAATTTGAAATTTAAAAAGTTGATCCGTGTGCTGGGCTTCACCTGCGCTGAGTGCAGGTGAAGCGTGACTTCTAGTGAGGTGCGCTCCAACCTGCGCTCAGCGCAATTGGAGCATGAAACATGCTGCAGCTTTTCTTTGTTTCTTCATTTATCAGCTTGATCTCTTTCTGATCTTATCCTTGCTTGATTGGCTTTCCTTGTTCCCCCCCTTTTGACTTGATTTTGTGTTTATTTTATCTTGAATTCAAATTGGGAAAGTAATCCACAGAATCCTTGTTTAAATGACTGCTGATCTTATCTTTATTTACTCTCATTTAAACTCCAAATCTGCAAATATTCTCCACAATTAATACTATCTTCTTTTCTAATTCAAATCTCTCATAAATCTGCACAAATTAACAGATTTTTAATCAAAATAGCATCAAATTCAAATTCAAACTAAATAATCACAATTATTAAAATTATTTATAAAAAGGGATTATTTTGGGGCGTAAATTACTATTTTACCCTTGATAAGTGCAGTAAAAATACAAGAATATATCATATAATTTGCAGTTATCAGCTGCAGGTCAGGCTGATTAGGCTCCAGCTCAGGCTTTGGCACAACCGCACACCCATTATAATCTCGCCATGGATGACCAAGCGGTGGATGATGAGGACGAGTCGCCTACCCCATAGCCCCAGCACCGCCGCCATTGATTTCTTTTTCATTATGTTTTATTGTATTATTTTATAACAGATTTTGTGTATATTATATATATATATATATATATGCTTTTTTTAGTATTGTTTTTCTAATTTTAAATTTAATAAATTTAAGAAATTAATAAATTCTTAAAACAAAATAATTAATAATAAATTTAATTTTAAAAAAATTACCTGTAGCGATGGCCATGGCCATCACTACAGTCGTCTCTAGGTAAAAAAGTAAAAAAAAGAACTATTCTTAGCGATGACCATGTTTTTAGAGATGGCTTCAGCGACGGCTAAGCCGTTTCTAGGTAGCGACGACTCACTTTCCTCATCGCTACTGTATTTACGACGAGCTACTTAGCGACGTCCACGTTTATCCGTCTCTATGTCGTCGCTACGCAGCCTGTAGCGACGACTTTTCCTTGTGTAGTGACGGCCCCTGGCCATCGCTAAAAACCAATTTTCTTGTAGTGGGAGGAATTTCCACCGTTCAAGCCTCCTCCTCCGTCACGCAACTCCATTTTCCAGTGTGAAAGTAAGTTTTACAGTTTATTATATTAAGGGTTTAGGGTAATTAGTTTTAATTATAGTTATATAGTATTAATAATTAGTATTAATAATTATTCAATTATAGTTATATAGTTATTTAATTTATTTAGTTATACAGTACATCTCTATGGATCCAAACTAACCATATTGTTGTAAACCATCACAAGGTGGTCTTTACAACTTTTTTTATTTGCGATTCATCTAAATTTTATGGATAATGGTGGGTAAAAATAGGAAAAAAAGAGAGAAAATAATGAATAAGATATATGGTTAGGGATGGACCCAAGTTGGGCATGCATGGGCCTTAGCTCTCCAACCCTAGCCTTTTTTTCAAATTATATGTTATATACAAGGACGAATCCATGTTTTACTTAGAAGGAGGGCAAAAAATAATTAACAATAAATTTTAAATAAAATTAAATGCATCATATATTTTATTTAAATTATATATATTATACATTTTTTATAAAATTAATTATTAATAATATTTGTATCAAATAAGTTTTTAATAGAAAACATTAAAAAAGCCCAAAAGATAATTTAAATAATAAATAAGAAATAAAAATTAAATACATCTAATTATTTTTATCCAAATTATTTCATTACATGTATATTTTTTATAACCATTCCGGTATTTTTTATAAGGTATATTTTTAGAAGTTTTTTAATGGTTCTTTTTATAAGATACTTTACAATTTCAAGAAAATATTTATTATTATTTTTCTGATTTACCCTTATTAAAAACTTTAATGTCTTTCCAACTATGAAATGATAGTGAAGTTATATTATTTTTTAAGTAAACTTGTTTTGCTCTTATTATTGTTTAAGTAAGGGTAAAACTGGAAAGTTATATTATGTTTCAAAACCCCAATAAAATTAACTAACTTTAATTAATTTTATTAATTTGTGTAATTCAATAAAATATATAACATGTTGTTTGAAAGAGACGGGGAGGGGGGCCAACGTGCGCCATGCTTATCCCTTTGCATCTGCCCTTCATTATATATATAATAAAAGAAAAAACTTAAACAAAAAGAATGATACATTTAGCTTATCTTTAATATTTAGATTTATTTTTTTGGCCCTTTTAGGGATGAAAATAGACCAGACTCGTTAGGGAACTATGACCTAGCTGGTTTGAGGCCTAACTTGACCTTACTCATTTAATAAAAATTAAAGCTTCAACTTGAAAAAATCTTTATTAATTAAATAAACCAAATTTAGACTTTCTAAAAAACCTACTAGATTTAGTACGCCGACCTATTTATAAAAAATATTATCTTTAACAAAAATTCAAATATATAATATATATAATAATTAGTATAATAATATATAATTTTTTAATTTATCTTGTTGACTTAATTAGAGATATAGATTTGTTAGCCTATTTAAAAGCCTATGTCAATTTAGTTACATGATTAAAAAGTAAGTTTATTAATTCATAAGCCTATATTGACCTATTTAGACATGAGTCCGTTGGACTATTCAAAAGTCATAATATAAAATATATTTTAAAACGGTGTAATAGGTCAACCTTTTAAGCAAGTTAAGGTCAAGACTAAAAAAAAGCTAATTAATAACAATTATAACTTACGATACTGTACCATACTTAGGTTATGAAATTATAAAATAGTTCAGATTGGGGTATTGTAAAGTCTAGTTTGGTCTTACCTATTTTTCATCATTGGACCCCTTTAATGATTTCTACCAACAAGTTATTTTATAAAGATTCCATTATTGATGAATTTAATAATATAAAGGTATAACATGACTTAGATAAAAGGTATTTGATGCATTTAAATTTTATTTAATATTATATTAAAATGATTTTCTGGCTCCCATTTTAAGTGATTTCTGAATCTATATTGGGATAAAGGGGGCCATGACCCCTCAACTTTTTTTTTTATTTTTTTAATATATATATATATAAATATAAATATATCTGACTAAATTTTATATAATAAAATCTCATTAAAAAAATAAATATACACTATGTGAGAGCCTAATTCAATTGAAATTATTAGAAGTAAGTAGTTATGGTTTCGAAGGCATACGAAGAACTCTTTTATAGTCTGAATTTTTTTATTACTTTAAATTTATGTTTTTATTTGTTTTTATTTTATATAATCATCTTATCTTTTTTTAACAACTTTATTTATTTAGCAATAATATTCTAACTCACATTTCAATCGACTAGGTTTTTTTAAATCAAAACATCTTTATATTTGGCCTCATTAACTTAAAATTCTGGCTTCGCCTCTTATCTATATCCTTATATATGGTGTAATTTGACAAGAAAAGAAGAGATTGAAAGATAAATGAGTAAAATGAGTGTTGGAATTTTAAGGTATAAAAAATTATTGTTGAAATGGAAAACGAGAAACATGATGGTGGCGAATCAACATGTAGTCTTTATGTACGTTTTATGTTCAATTCTACCATATTATGACCTCTACCTTGGTCGCTTAGCCAACAAAAAGTAAAACTAGATTTGTTGCTCTCAATTTCTCTGATCAAGATACTTGCATTTAGATAGCTTGTTAAGACTTGTGACAATTAGCTTGATCATTAAAGTGTGTATGGTATAAATTAAGGAAAAGATAATTTCAAAATTAGTTTATTTTAAAATTAAGTAATAGTGTGCCTTTAATTTCTTCTTAATTTTTTTAAAAGTTAATAGTATGATGTATTTCTTTAAATTATGGATAGATACATTTTTATTTACACATGCCCTATATATTAAATTTGAGATTACATTTTTTTAATATTAGATAACCATGATATTTACTCTCCTTCTCATGAAATTATGTTATTTTTCCAATCTTAGTTTTTGGTTGTGCTCGATTTTTAAGGGTTGTAATTGTTCTCTCTTGTATATAATAAGGGTTGGAAGGAACTCTCTTAACATATTCATTTTGGTTAGAAAAAAAAAGGAAAACAGATTCCACTTCTCATGAAATAATGTATCTTTCATATGTTGTGACATGTAATCTAAACTTTCCTGTTAAATTAATTATATAAATTGACCAAATGTACGTGAGGTGGTGAATATGTTTAATTTTAGAGTTAATATATAATTTAGTCTCAGAAAGTGTCACGTTGTTTATTTTTAGTCCCTAAAAGTTTATTTGTGTATAAATTAGTTCCTGAAAATCTAAAATTGCTCACTTATTAGTCCCTCCGTTAACTTTAGACTAACAAAGTTTAACGGAGGGACTAATAAGTAACAAATTTTAAACTTTCGGGGACTAATTTTGCACAGATAAACTTCCAAGAACTAAAAGTAACATCGTGACACTGTCAGGGACTAAATTATATATTAACTCATTTAATGAAATAGAAGTGCTGAGTTGGCAAGTTAACTGTATAGTTGTACGGTTACGTGACACGTAAGATACCTGGAATATAATTAGGAAAGTAAAATTCCCCAAAATAAAACCCCAACTAGTTTTTTAATTTCATCATTTCACTCAATCTCCTACAAATTGACTCCCAATGAATCTATCATATAAGTCTTTTATGCCTGAATCCTAATAAACTCCCTTCCTCACATTAAACTTCAATTTAAAGTATCAACAATCAAGATCATCCCTCTGCACAAAATACACAAATTAAAAAGAGTAAGAAACCACTTTTAAAACACAACTTAAACAGAAAAATAGTTTACCCCAAACAAAGGACATCTCAAGAACCATTCTTTTATTCTTTCCATTCTTGCACATAGGTTCATCATGCCACTTTCATCACCATAGACATACACTTGCACTTGTTGTCCGATTCATTGCACTTCTCATTGTCTCTTTGAGTTTGTTTGATTTAGGATTTGTGAGATAATATTAGAGACAACAATAGAGATCATGGTTATAAAATTGGAGATAAAATTAAGAATGGAGAGAAGAATATAGATTTGGGTTGTAAAATAGTTTTGTTATAGTCTTAAAGAGTGGAGATTAGAGTTGCTAGATAGTTTCTCGTAGGGGGAGAATAATGGAGAAAAGAATGGAGATCAATAAAGGTTATAAATTTGGGGAAATGAGTTAAAAATTTGTCCAACATTAAAGACTAAACAGTTGAGCTTTCATGTAGACATCACTTAATAGCCCAACTGTGCATTTTACGGTCTGAATCAGCAATTCTATTTGTTTCACTTATGTAACAGAGGTTAATGGAGAGACTAATAAGTAAGCATTTTTAAACTTTTGGGGACTAATTTGTACACAGATAAACTTTCAGGGACTAAAAGTAAACAACATGACACTTTCATGGACTAAATTATATATTAACTCTTCATTAAACTAACGGGGTTTAACAGAGGGACTAATAAGTAACCAATTTTAGACTTTTGAAGACTAATTTATACACAAATGAACTTTCAGGGACTAAAAGTAAACAACATAACATTTTCAGAGACTAAATTATATATTAACTCTTAATTTTATTTTGGTTTATATATAAATTATATGAACTCTCGCTTTCTAGTTTATGTAAACTTTCAAATAATCGGTAATTTGGTGGTTAGACACACACATATATAGAAAAAAAGGGAATAGGTAGCTTAAATTTATTTTAAAAATATATGAAATATTATTATGATTATGATATCTAATACTTTAATCTCTTTTGTTTATTTTTATTAATATTATATAATTTCTTAATTAATTGAAAAAATTATCCCTCTTTCTTTTTCATTTTTCAAAATCAAAATCTAGTCCAACCACACAACAGTGTCATACCTTTACCAATGATTTTTAACATAATTATGTGAATCAATCAATATATAACATAAAAACAAAAAGCATGTTTTTATATATATAATGATAATGATTATTGATATTGATATATGGAAACTACTTTTTATTTCTTTATCCTTAATTTTTTGTTTGAATAAGCAAGCCCGGCCCTAAGTGGCAGATGTATCACTCCAACTCCATTATTATCTATGAGCAGCATCTACCATTTGATTCATGCAAGTAGAACAACCAACAAAAGAGGAGACATGAATAAAATGGAGTGGATCCACAAGAGATGCAGGGGGACTCTGCAATTTCATGAGTACCACCCAATCAGTAAGGTGCCCCCCACTGTCATAACTTTAGAGCTTTCCACGTGCTATGGTTTGAAAAGTATGATATGATGATACCCCCAAGTAATCAATAGTGGCATTTCATTGTTTTTGAGTAATAAGTTGCATAGAAAAAGGAGGAGGGCCCACACTCCCCTCGTCACATAATGCATCATCATCAATATGATAGTAACAATCAAAGCAGGCCCCAGTGATTAATGAAGAAAATGATGTGTGGGGATGTGTGGGACCTTCAGAGTTGGGGATTTGGGAACTGAAAGAGGAGTTGCACTGGTCCAATGAAACAATGGGTATCCTTTAACATTCTTCTCGATAAAGAATGAGCTAGGTTCCATTGGGAAAGTTTGGGACATGGACCACATTTGAGAAAATGAAAAAGGCTAACATATATATATATATATATTGAAAGTAGAAGAGCAAGATAATAAATATTAATTCCTTCATGACATGGTATGTATTCCCCTATTGCTTCTCATAGGCACACCTTTAATTTAATACTTCATAAGATTATTTTTATAAAAAATAAATGATAGTGTGTTTGGTAAAACTAATTGAAAAACTAATTGAAAGCTGAAAAGGTCGCTTGAAACTTAAAACTAGCTGAAACCTGAAAAACTATTGAATGTGTTTGGTAAGACTAGTTGAAAATGGTAAAATGACATTTAAGAAAAACATTAATTATTAAATAATGATAAGTGAGGGTGGTTGAGGGCTAAACTTGTAATTAATTTTCAGCTAGTAACTGAAAATTGGAGCTTTTTTAAAAAATCCACCCCAAGTAGCTTTTTAAGAAAAACTTGTAGCTAACAAAAAAACTACATTCACAAACACTGCTGAAATGATTTCAGCTACTATTTTCACATTTCAGCTAGCTGAAATAGCAAGCTATACATACTCTAAGTGTGTGTTTGGTAAAACTAGTTGAAAAATTAGTTGAAAGTTTAAAGCTAGCTGAAAAGCTCGCTGAAAGCTTAAAGCTAGCTGAAAGCTGAAAAGCTATTGAATGTGTTTGGTAAAACTAGTTGAAAATGGTAAAATGACATTTAAGGACAACATTAATTATTAAGTAATGATAAGTGAGAGTGGTTGAGGGCTAAACTTGTAATTAATTTTCAGCTAGTAGATGAAAATTGAAGCTTTTTAAAAAAGCTACCCCAAGAAGCTATTTAAGAGAAACTTGTAGCTACCCACAAAAATACATTCCCAAACACTGCTGAAATGGTTTCAGCTACTATTTTCAACTTTCAGCTAAGTGAAATGGCAAGCCAAACACACTCTAAATCATCGGGACATTTAAATCAATTAATTTTTATTAATGATTTTAGTCTTTTGACTGCAAATCGTGCTCCTAAAAATAGTGACTCCAAGATTCAAACTCATGTTATAAAGTGTTAACTTCATCGCGACCACACACACACATATATATGATAGAATTATTCAACGGTGTAAGACTTGATGTAACTTACACTGGTGTAATTTGAACTCCCTCTCTCTCTCTATATATATATGTATGTATGTATGATCATGATAAGAGTCAATAAAAAAAAATTATTCCCGGCATATTCCTAAGCTTCTTATCCCCTAATATTTCAAGGGTATGTTTAAGGTCGCATTTAAGGGAACAAAATCATATACTTCACTCCAAACGTGCCTCTTGGATATATTGAACATGCCAAAATTTTGAATTTTGAGAATTACTTTAATGGTTAAAGCAAAGCAATACTTTATTACTTTGAGGATTTCATTCATATAAAGTGAGAAATTCATTTTCGAGAATAAAGTAAGCCAAGTGCCAACACCGTTAATTTTTTAATCAATGGTTATTACTATTTACTTTATTTTTTAAAATGAATTTCTTACTTTAAAAGAGTTAAATCCTTAATTGTATATATTAATAAAATAAAATTTCTTTGAGCGTATATCGAAAAACCCCTATATATTTATATTATGACACTATTTTATTGATAAAATATTTATAATAAATTTTTAAATATTGTTTTAATTTGATTCCATGTAATTTTATTTTGTAATGCTCAAACAAGTTTAAAATTGAAAAGAATTAATTACTATCAATTTATTTATATTCAACTTTAATTAATAATGTAAATAATATAACTTTTTATTAATATAATTCAAACAACATTCATTTTAACAAAGTGAATTTTTCAATAATACCTATAAGAATTTATACCATGCAATTAGAAATCATTTTAAAAGATTTATTGACTTTAATACATTTGAAGCATCATTTATCATAAATATACATTTAAGCTAAGTTATCACTTTTATGTTTATAATTCCTTAGACAAATTACCATTTATTTGTTTTCATTATAATATAAAATTAATGCAAGAAAAAATGGTTAAAGTAAAAACTGGAAAAAAAAATCTTCGTTCCAATGATGTGGCAGTACACCATTGGATGTCCGTATAAAATTTCTTTACACTGACAGTGTATACTAATTAAATCCTTGAAAAAATATAAAAAAAGCTAAACTATAAAATTTGGAATATTCATTCATCATGAAAATTTTGGACTTCCTCAATTGTAGAGTTTGAGAAATTGTCTTAAGTTCACAATACACGAGTTACCAAGAAAAAATATTAAGAGTTGAAAAAACATATATAAAATCTTTCAATTAGATATAATAAATTACTATTGTAATTAATTTATTTAATGTGAATTTGGCATAACCAAACCAACATTTTAATGTGAATTTGGCATAACCAAACCAACATTAATATTATTAAAAAATCCATCACTCAAAGGAAATATACATTATTACTATTTTCATTCCTATTTATGTCTCATTATTAGAAAACACACGGATTTATAAAGATAATAAATATGCTGATTTATATTAAATTTATTATTTCTAATATACCTTTTAATTTGCTATTTTAATTATTAATTTTTTTACTTTTTATTTCTTATTAAAAATAAAAGTTGAAAACAATAATTAATATTTTCTTAAACTTCTAAATGGAATCGATAAATAGAAATAAAAATAAAAATATATAGATAAATAGAAACGAATGTAGGAATTAATAAAGCATTAATTAACACACTACAATGCAACTTTATTTTTTTTACAGTTTTTATTAGAAAACTTCTAAAGGTTTTACCATTTCCAACGTTTAATAAGTTAAGTTTGTTGAGTCCAACACCCTCCTACGTAAGATTTGAATAATAACAAACTTTCATACTCAAATACTAATTAAGTAATCTGAATGAAAGATTACATACTATTATTTGCCTTAAGAATGTTTGGGAAAGAATAAGAATACTCTCTACATGATTAGAAGTAATCTTGGAAAAGAATTCATTGTTTAATTAGAAGCACACTTCGACCAAGCCACAAGTTCCCAAGTATGTCTTATGTGAAGAAATTCTTCAACTACGAAGAAAAAAATACAAGAAGGAACTTCCAATCTTCAAAATGGTAAAGGACAATTATCAAAGATCTATTGCACACTTAATTGAGTCAAATCAAGCTTCAGAAGGTGCTGGAAGCTTTAGAAGATCAACACAAACCATTAGAAGGAAGAAATGATTACTAGAAGGAAGGATATGAGCAACTAAATCAGAATAACTGCTGTAATCACTCTAGAAGCACATTCTCGAGTTATTACCACTACAAGAATGCGCTAATTCAGATGCGGGAACGTAGCGACGGCCAAGTCGTGGCTACATCGTCGCTACATCATTAAATGTGCAGCCCAATGCATTTAATACATAGTGACGACCTAGTCGTTGCTACGTGGCGACGGTAGCCAACTGTCGCTACACTTAAAAATTATTTTTTTTTCTGAAAATATTAAAATTAAGCGTAGCGACAGCCAAAGCGACAGGATGGTCGTCATTACGTTAAATTCTGTAATGCGTAAAATCTTTCCCCCTCCCCTCTTCCTCCACATTCCTCCTTCCTCCCCTTCCTTCCTCTCCTTTCCTTCTCCCCGTTCAAGCTTTGTTTCTCTCCCTCTCTATTTCATTTTCAAAATCTCTCAGATTAAACACTCCCCCTCCTTCATAGGTTCGTTTTGAACCAACCAAAATCTGAATCGGTTGCCTGTATCTCCCTTTGCACCTCCTTCCCCCTTCCTTCTCCGGTGTCGCAACCAGTAAGCTTTATAGTTTTAATTAGTTTATTAGTAATAAATAGTTTATTAGTTTTATTAGTTTATTAATGTGATATAGGTATTAGTTTACTAGTTTTAAACATTGCTTTAGTAGGTATGTTATTTATTAGTTTATAAGTTTATTAATAATCAATAGAATTATTAGTTTTATTAGTTTATTAATGTGATATAGGTATGTTGTTGAATTTATTTGATGTGACATATTTATAGGTATTGGTCATGCGATTCGTTCGCAATTCCGGGGTCCTCATTACTTGTGGGAGGTCACCCCGCAGGATGTACGAGACAAGTGGTGGACCGAGTTTATGGTAAATAAAAACCCTAAACACTTTATGTTTTGTTTTTTGCTTAAGTTATGTCATTTTCTAATAACTTACCTTTTTTCAGAGCAAAGTTACTTGGGACCCTTCTGATGAGGCCCAGATCAAGAAGGTGTAGGAGCAAAGGATTGCTCATCGCCTTTGAGATATGATGAACAAGGCTCGGGCGGCTGGAGGAGGCCCACTTGGTGTGGTGAGAAGGCCTGGGAGGGTCTTATGGCCTATTGGGCCTCTAATGAATTCAAGGGGAAGTCCATTCGTAATAAAAGCAACCGAGCTTCTCAACGTGGGGGAGCAATCCACACCACGGGCCGCAGGGCCCACCATGAGGCGGCGTTAGATATAGTATATATAAACAAGCACTCTTCTGTACTATTTTTGTATTTGTTATTAAAATAATTAATTTGTGTTCTTATTCTGTGTAGGCTCAACAACTTGAGTGGGAGGTAGAGCCCGATGAGTTTTTTGTGGCCACCCACATAAAAAAGGGTGGTGGCTGGGTAGATGACAGAGCAAAGTCCACCTATGTATGTCCAAGTTTGTGTTTATCAGTGCTTTTTTTATATAATTTCAAATATTTGCAATTGAATATATAACTAACTAACTATAAGTTTACATGTACTCAACAAACAAATTTCCAGGAGCGCCTGAGGGAGGTGGAGTCACAGATGGGGGACAACTCCAGCTTTGATGGCACCACCAAGCTACAGATCTGGAAGGATGTTGCGTGTGGCAAGACCCGAGGCCGATGTTTATGGCTAGGGATGCACATGGGTCCGGCCGACCCAACCAATCCGATCAACCCAACCCAACCCAATCACTATTTGGTGGGTTGGGTTGGGTCATCGGGTCTGTTTGTGTTGGGTAAACATGAACCATACCAATTTGGTTTGTGTAGCGGGTCTAGGTTAGTACAACCCGATGTACCCAACACAACCCGATGTACCCAACCCAACCTCCTATATAAAAAAATTATTATATTATTAATAATTATCTTATTTGAATTAAATTTAATAATAGAATAATAAAATTTAATTAAAAGTTGGTGCCGTAATAGAACATTAGTTTGTTAATTTATGAGATGGAGACTTTTATGGTTGTGGAATATCCTATTCGGGACATCTCTTTACTACATTATGCTAAATATTTGAATTAAATTGTGTGTGGAAAGTGTATGTCATATTTTTTCTACTTTTTATTTATAAAATTTTTGAAATAGTTATATGGTCAAAGTTTCAAAATCATGGAACTACATGTTTATATAATTTATGAAGTCTAAATAGTGATAAAAAATAAGCATTTTCTACAAATTTGATGTTCTTTCTTATTATTTTTAATTATCATGACCCGATCACCCCACTCAACACAACCCGACCTTAATTGGTTTGGGTTGGGTTGGGTTGGGTCCATAGCAGAAAAATGGCAAAACCAACCCAACCCAACCCAAACATGGTTAATCGGGTTGGGTCCAAAAGTTGTGCAAATCCAACCCAACTCAACCGTGTGCAGCCCTAGTTATGGCACCGTGGACTTGTCAACCAACCTTCATCCAGGTGTGACTAGCCTCACTCAGTAGTCTCGGGCTCATACCAGTGGGAGTGACGGGTCCGAGTCACGACATTTGGCGGAGGAAGCGCTGCGCCAGGAAATCACTGAAGCAAGGGAGTAAGCTAGCCGGGCTGAAGCGAAGGCTGCAAAGTTGGAGAAGGACTTCGCACGACTCCGACAACAGATGCAGCAGTTGCTGGACGCTCAGGCTCAGGCTCATCCACACTACGATGACGCCCTGGATGACCAGCCGTTGGATGAGGATCATCCCCTGGCACACCCCCAGCGTCGTCGCCGCCACCATTGATTTTTTTATTATGTTTTTTTTATACTTTTATTGTATTATGTTTGAACAATCTTTGTATATATATTTTATATATATATATATTTTTCCTCTATTGGTGTGTTCATATAATATTTAGTATTTTTATTTATAATTTTAAAATTAACAAATATTAAACCCTAAACCCTAAATATTAAAATAAAATAAGTTTTATTTATTAAAAAAAGATATCATTAGCGACAGCCCTGACCGTCACTAGATAAAAAAATAACAATAATACGTAGCGACGACCATGACTTTAGAGACGGCTATAGCGACGGCCAGGCCGTCGCTACGTAGAGGCGACCTGTTTTGTTCGTTGCTACTGCATTTACGATGAGCCTTTTAGCGACGTCCTTGAGGCCGTCGCTAAATACATTGTAGTGACGACTTTTGGCCACCGCTAAAAACAAAATTTCTTCTAATGTACCGATGCAAACAAATCAAAGGAAGGTTGAAAAAGTGATTAGAAGCATGATTAATGCTTTAGAAGCACAAAAGTCATTAACAACATTCAATAACCTTCTATAGAAGCATTGGATATATTGCAAAATATTCTTTAAAAGATGATACCAGTGCACAGACTCCTCAAGATTTAATACTTGAAGCATTTCAAGTTAAAGAACGTTCGAAGAGGTCTTTAAAAGGTGATTTTGGCCAATAATTCACAAGCTTTGCATAAAAGACAAATTGGTCAAATTACATTTAATGAAGAAAGAGAACACAAATTGCCATGAAAATGACAGGTCAACTAGAGTTTGGACAACCTTTTGACAACTCTCCAACAACCAAAAATGACTATTTCGGTCCTAGACAATTCAAATATCCATCAACGGCTACAACACACAAAAAAGAGAGAAACAAAAGAAGAGAAACTAGTCAAAGTGATGAAAAGTATTTACCTTCTCTACCTTCTAAAGTCACACTCTCTTAGAAATCATTCTATAAATATTTACTAATGTTGCTAAATCCATAGGAGTGTATCATTAGCTCTGTATTGAAACTATAATCCACCATTTGAGTGATTTAAGAGCTGTTTGTCAAAAATCTATATCACTTAACAAGAAGTTGTATATCTCCCAAGCTAACTAGTGAGAGTTAGTTTTGATTGAGAAGCTTTTAAACTAATCACTGAGAATTAGTGTCGGTTGAGCAGTTGTAAATTTGTTGTGAAGCCTGAAGAGGTTGTGCAAAAAGAATATTTGTTGGTGAAAGCTTGAAAAGGTTGTGGGAAAAGAATACTTGTTTGATGTAAGCCTGAATAAACTGTGGGAAAAAACAATTGTCAATGTTGTAAGTTGCAACGATTCATTTATGGATTAAAGCAAGCTTCTAGAAGCTGGAATCTTCATTTATAATGAAATCAAACTGCTTAGCAGCTTCATCAAAATGAAGATTCCAGCTTCTAGAAGCTTGCTTTAATCCATAAATGGATCGTTGCAACTTACATATTTTCCTTTGAGCGCTTTAATTTTATTTGTTTGTTAAACTATTTAACAAAAACATACAAGCAACCTATGAAAGACTTGGGTGAAGCAACCTATGTGTTAGGTATCAGGATCTATAGAGATAGATCTCGAAGATTACTTGACCTAAGTCAAGGTACATACATAGACAAGATTCTAAGAAGGGAATTTTGCCTATGTCACATGGTATAAGCCTATCTAAGGCTCAATCTCCTTCCAGTATAGAAGAGAGAGGTCGCATGAGTAAGATTCCTCATGCATCCGCTATAGGGTCTATCATGTATGCCATGTTATGTACTCGACAAGACATATCATATGCTTTAAGCATGACTAGAAGATACCAATTTGATCCTAGTGAAGGTCACTGGACAACAGTCAAGAACATCCTAAGTACTTGAGAAGAACTAGGAATTCATTCTTGATATATGGAGGTGAGGAAGAGATACTTGTAAAGGGTTACACTGATGCTAACTTCCAAACCGACAAAGGTGATTCAAGATCGCAGTCAGGTTATGTGTTTTGCTTGAATGGTGTGAAAAATATGCAAAGTGCATACAACTGAAAATGTTGCAGATCCATTAACAAAACCCCTTATGCAGCAGAAGCATGAAGGGCACACTAGATCATTAGGCATAAGAGTTATGTCTGAATGTCTCTAGTGCAAGTGGGAGATTGTTAGTATATGCACTAGAGACTTATATGTTTTTGAAACATCCATCACATGTATCATATTATTTTATAAAGGCAATTCATTCTTTTAAGAATACAATTAATGTCCTTAGAATAGTAAGCTCAAACTTTATAAGAAATCAAGTAGATGACTTGATCGTGAGATCTTATGAAGAACTATTCTTAAAATAGTGTTTGGTCAAGTCTCATCTTAGGACAAAGATGCATTTATACTAGTATGTGAGTTCATTGATGATCACATCTCACGTATCATGGATATGAGATATCATGTGCTCACATAAGTACACATCAAGAGTAATAGTGTACTAGACAGACCCACCTTAAGAACGTTGCATGGATTGTTACATAAGTGTCATGAATGTTTCTTAAATTGATAAATGTTATATGAAGTCCTTTGACCTGAAATCACTAGATTCCTACATAAGGAATTATATGTTTTAAATATCATCAAACGTTTCCTGTAACAAGGTGATCATAAAGTTGTTATTTGGACATATAATAAATTATGTGGTGGGATGTGAGTGACCTAGATGGGATTTGTCCATCCTCTGTAACAGGAGTTATATCTGTAGGCCTCTTGATAAAGTGAGACTGCAAAATGCATGGCCATGCTCAGGAGGATAAACATGAGATGTTTATTTTCTGTATAGTCTACTTAGGGATCAAGAAAACATAAATTGAACTATACAATGTTGACACATTCCATGCCCTTGTGTTCAATTAGATATTTGGACAAAGGGACAGATCATATAAATTATCATAAAATATGATTCGTCAAAGTTGTTGATAATCTCAATAATTGGGTAGTGATGTATTGCTAGATATCGCTCACTAT
Organism: Sesbania bispinosa; assembly: GCA_026901365.1. Taxonomy (NCBI): domain Eukaryota; kingdom Viridiplantae; phylum Streptophyta; class Magnoliopsida; order Fabales; family Fabaceae; genus Sesbania; species Sesbania bispinosa. The sequence continues at coordinate 439,785 of QLOH01000014.1, forward strand.
TTATGATATTAAATATAAAAGGGTTTTATTTTAATATCATAACCAAATAATTAAAAGCCTATTGGGTCACACACATACAACAAGCCACTAAGAAAAGATAATAATTCTAATTTGATTAGAATTATAACATAATGGGCCAGACCCATATATGTTAGGGTTAATAGAGTGAGGGGTTAAACCCTAGCCACCACTCTATAAATATAGCATAAGATGTATTACCCTATACATATGAGCAGTCACTCTTACTCTCTGAACGCTACTAGCAGAGCTGAGGAGGGTTTCCTAATTTGGCTGTTGGCGTGGACACCTCTAGAGGCGTGGCTGCTATTGCCTCCTTTACAATCCTCATAAGGTATGTCATTATGTTCCATGCCTTTTATGCCTTAATTCGTGTTTTCGCATTAACGATCATAACAAGGGAGAGAATCTATTTATTCCGCTGCACCCTGACCACATGCTTGATTCCCTTCAGATGTAAGTCTGAAGAGGTTGTGGGAAAAGAGTATTGTTGGTGTAATCCTGAGGAGGCTGTGGGAAAAGAATACCTACAGTGTAACAAGCTTGTTTGGTAATGGAAAATTCTATTGAGCTAGGTATTGGACAAAGCCCAAGGATTTTGTGGGTGAACTAGTATAAAAATCATTGTGCAATATCTCTAACCCTTACTCTCTTTATATTTTTGCACAATATTTGATTTACTTACTTATACTTGAACTATATCATTAATTTGCTTCTAAACAAAATCAGTTTCTGCAAAAACTATGTTTAAACTGCATTTCTTATAAATAACTTGAGAAACATTTTTCCTATCACTAGCTGAAATAAATATTTTGGAAAATTTCATTAACTTTTTTGGTTTGATCCTTTAGAAGCATGATTTGATGTTCCTGCACAGAGGATACTTTCATACTTTGAGTATATTATACTATATATACGTAAAGGTGCTTCTAAAGAAATTTAAACTTATACAGTGATTTGATATTAACTAAATAAGGGTTTTGGAAAATTTCATAAATTTTCAACTAGATCTAATCGTTTAGAAGCAAGCTGCTAAGATTTTGTTTTCATTATTCTTGCTTCTTAACACAACAACACATATTTGTTTGATCATAATCATTATGTAGCACCTTACATATAAATTATTGAAGTCATACTATCGGTATGTGAACATAAGTTTCTTTAATTAACATTTTTAATTAACATTTTCCTCTAAAGACACCTTCTGATAGCCAGGAACTTTCTTAAGCAGAAAATCAATAAAGAACTTAGTTGTGCAAGTTATGCCAAAAGTTTTTAAAAATCACAATCCCTTTTTGTGACTCTCTCAAGCACATCGAAGTTTATAAAAAAGATGTGCATTATAATTGAGTCTAATTAATTTGATAATCTTTTAGTTATTTGTTGGAGTGCTTAATAAACTATTAAAACTTTATAGTGTTTTAGCATTTTTTTTCATATAGTATACAACTTTTTTGTTTGAGTTTATTTATGTAAACTATTAAAAATTATCCATTTGACTGTTTTATTTTAAATATTTGAGTACGATGATAAATTTATGTATAGAAATAAGGAAATAATATCGTGTTTAATATTCACGTATAACTATTAGCTATAATTTTTTTTTTGTAGAAATTAAAATAAATATAAATGTAATCATTTTATTGTAATTTGAATACAAAAGTGTCAAAGGCATGTTGAACTTATAATGTAATAGTAACTATAAATGTTTTGGTATAAATTTGTTATTGAATGAAGATATCTTTTTTCCTTAGCTTATACCTTTTTTTTTTTACTTTTTAAGTTTGAATTAGATAGATTTTGTGCAGCAATAGTTTAAGATACACAATTTTTTTAAACCAAATATGTATTTTTATTATTAAAAAGAATCATACTCTCGACTTAATCATAATTAAAGCTTTTTATCCTCTTAAAAGTGTGTTTAATTAAAATCAAATCTAAGAGCTTTTCCATAATCTCATATCATGCCTTGTAAATTGGATCACAACCTTTTCATATTTAAGATACACCTTTTACCTCATGCTATTATTTTATTATATCTATCTATCTATCTATCTATCTATCTATCTATCTATCTATACTATTACAATTGGCTAAATAATTTAAATATGTTTTTAGTCCCTATAAATATGAGTCATTTTGTTTTTAGTCCTGGTAAAATTGTTTTTGGTTTTTCATTCCCTGAAAAATTTTCTGTTTGCCATTTTGCGCTCTGCCGTTAACTTTAAGCTTATGTGGCTAACGGAGTGCCACAACATCCCGCCACATGTGATTTTTCTGCCAAGCATAAATTTATTTTTAGTCCCTATAAATATGGTCTTTTTGTTTTTAGTGCCTATAATGTTTTTTTTGTTTTTCACCGCAATCTCATCCTCATCCAACATCACAGTGTCCTTTTGCTTCTTCTACTGTATTGTTACACTTGAAATTCTTGAACTTCTCGTGTGTTTAAGAAAATATATTTTTTATATATTTAATTATTTGAAATTTCAAGACACTTGGATTCACTGTATAAATAGGGAAAACCTATAATGACCTTTTTTTCTTTGCAATTCTTTTTTCTATTTATTGAGTAACAAAATTCTCATTTGATTTATGTCTATTGATGACCTATAACTTGATGTAATTTATCCTGGGTAACAAAAAAATGCTTGTAATTGTAAATCAAGTGAGAAAATTCCAGTCAATAGACAAAAAAAAAAGGAATTGCAGAGAAAGAAATGTCGTTACAGGTTTTTTTCCCTTTATACAGTGAATTTAAGTGTGTTGAAATTTCAAATAATTGAATACATAAAAATATTATTTTCTTAAAGCCACGAGAAGTTCCAGAATTTCAAGTGTAATAATGCAGTAGAAGAAGCAAAAGGACAATGTGATGTTGGATGAGGATGGGATTGGGTTGAAAAAAACCAAAAAAAAATTGTAAGGACTAAAATCAAAAGGATCATATTTTATAGGGACTAAAAACAAATTTAAACTGGACAGAAACAACACACGTGGCATGCTGATGTGGCACTCCGTTAGCCACATAAGCTTAAAGTTAATGGCAGGGACCAAAATGGTAAACGGAAAAATTTTTAGGGATGAAAAATAAAAAAAAAATTATAGGGACTAAAAACAAAATGATCTATATTTATAGGGACTAAAAACATATTTAAGCCTTGGCTAGATTTTTTGTCACTATTCATTGGGGGTTAATTTTTTTTAATTCCTATAAGTAGTAAAGTTAAGAGTTCTAAATCTAGCATAACTTATAAGATACATAGATAGTAGGTAGATAAATATGGAAAGTTTAGGGAGAAGAAAAATAGAAAGAAAAAATAATAAAGAGAAAGAATGTGAAAAATGTGATATGAAATTAAGAGAAAAATGAAAAGAAAATTAAGGTGTTAAAGGAAGTGTAAAAAAAATGTGAAAAAATTATTATTCTTTTTTAATTAAAACTTTGATAGTTAACTTTTGGGTGTTGAAAGTAGAAAAAAAGAAAGAGATAAAAAGAAACAAATCAAGAGAGTGTGAAATAATGACAATTGATGTTATAGGTAAGAAAGAGAGATAAAAAGAAAAAATTAGGCGTGAAAAAATCTTATATATTTTAAAATTAAACTATTAAATACATAAATACATTATATGTTGCAATCGAATATATATATATATATATATATATATATATATAAAATAGGAATTTAAGTAAACACAAATGAAAAGAAAACACTAAATATTTTGAAATAAATACAATAGGAATTGAAATCACCTAAATACATACTCCCTCAATTCCTTTTTATAAGGCATCTTTTAGAATTTTTTGTGTTCCTTTTTATAAGTCACTTTACAATTTGAATAAAACATTTATTATAATTTTTCTTATTTGCCCTTATTAACTTTAATGTCTTTCCAACTATCAAATGATAGTGGAGTTAGTTAATAATATTAAATAAGGGCAAAACTAGAAAGTTAAACTATTTTTTAAAACTCAAATAAAATAATTAACTAGCTTTAATTACTTTTATTGGTCTTTGTGATTCAATATAGTGTGTGTTGAGTCTCAGAATTAATTTAAGTATTCAGATTAGATTCAAGACTCGTTATCCTTGGTTTTAATGATTAACAAATTAGACTAGATTAAAAGAAAACAGGTGCTACTAAGAAAGGTATTTTTTGTTATTTCAGGAATTATGTAAAAGCAACTTGTTGAAAGAAGAATCCTGCTGAAGAGGAACAGCATAACAACATAAAGAGAAAAGCATTGAAGCAACTCTCAGAAGATGACCAAAGAAAAAGTCCAGAAGAAAAGAAGAATAACAAATGCAGAATCAGAAGAAGAAGAACAAATGTGAATCAGAAGATGAAGCGAAGCATTGAATCTGAAGAGAAGTAAAAACTTGATCATCTGAAGCATCTTTTCATCATCTGAAGAACTGAAGACAATTTAAAGACTTGAAGACGAACTGAAGATCTGAAGACAATTTGAAGATCTGAAGATAATTTCATCATTTGAATACCTAAAGACGATCTGAAAACGTGAAGACAAACTGAAGATTTATCTATCATTTGAATAAACTTTTCATCATCTGAAGAGTGACTATCATCTGAAGACTTGAAGACAAACTGAAGATTTGACTCCGTCTGAAGAGTGACTATCATCTGAAGATTTGAAGCTAAGATGAAGAACTCTGTATATCTGAAGGCTGAATGTGTCAGAGTCAAGAGTTGACCTCTTGAAAACATTGCTAAGTGTGAAGAACACTCTACCCAATGAATTACTCACAAAAATCAGAACTACTTTCTTGCTACGTTCAAAAGGCTAGCACAAATAAGGAAACTCTGCAACTACTGCTGCACCTGCAACAAAAAGCAATTGCGTGCGCAAACCTACTGCACCTGCTGCTGCCCAGAATGAATCAGAAGTCTGAACCAAAGTAACGAGAAAGATGTTTGAACTAAGTTTGTTAAATTCAACATCTTTATCCATCTGAATCACAAAAGAATAAGAAGAGACAAAGAAGAACAGAGCTGCAACCATCTGAAGAAAGAAACCTGCTGAAAGAATCTCTAATATGAAGAACTAAGAAATGCTTGAAACAATCATCTGAGATAAGCATATGTTGAAGCTGATGACATCAAGCTGAAACAATGCAACCATATGAAAGCTCACTGATTGTCTGAAAGTATGTGAAGATTAAAGAATTCAATCTTCTGAACACATATACTCTCTGAACAAGTTAATGAGATATTTCAATCTGTCTGAAGACATGAAGACTCTCAATTCTGACAACATGAACAAAGCTCAAATACGAGAAGTCTCAACAAAGGCAAAGACCATTTTTTTTTCAACGACTAGAATATTGTCTAAATATTTGAAGGAACTCTGGTCAAGAGAGAAAAAGGAGAAAACAACAAAATGTCAGAAGCTAAGCAGAAAAGAAGCTAGCACAAAACAAGCTAAAAGACAAATCTAACTGATACCTCCTCACGCTCACGGAGAAGAAAGGTGAAGAAAAGAAGAAGCAGAAAAGAGAGAAAAGGAACATCTACCTGCTAAAAAGGAAAATCTCTCAAGGTAAAGGAGCTCATCTAAGTGTGTCAAAGCTAAGCTATCTGCACATCTATTCTGCTTAAGAAGAAGCAACCATTTAAGAAGTTATTTCATAACGACTATATGAGCCAAATCACCTCGTCTCAACGGTATTATCAACAACCTTCAACGACTATATTTTATCATAATATAATATCCTCAAGTATGAATCTGAAGGTTCCGACTTGTTGTCATTGTAAGAAGACAACCAAGTTTGAGCTAATTTCTTAGTATCACATCCACAAGATGTCAACCAGAAAGGTTTTGCATTGAAGCCCAAGGCAGAGAGTATGCCAAGAGTGAACTGGCTGGAGCTTAATTCAATATTTTTCTTAGCCAATTCTTCGAGGATGTTATACCTCACTTAGAAGACGGGATTGTACCCAAATTCATACACTTGTATCTCAGTCTAACCCCTATACTTAGAATCCATTTCATATATCCTGAGTAGTACTCAGTTAAACTGTAAGTATAGGATGAACTTAAGTTTATGTTTCTCAGAAACTTAAACTTAGTTTATGTTGTAAACACTTTATGTGTCTGAGAGCCTGGAGAGGTTTGGTGGAAGAAAGAATACTTGTGTGCCTGGAGAGGCTTGTTTGTAAAAGAATACTGCATGAGTTGCCTGGAGAGGCAGTTGAAAACAAAGGAATACTTGTGTTTACGCCTGAAGAGGCTGTGGCAAAAGAATACTTGTATATGAGTTCAGATAGTGGAAAATCCAGTGGTGGTTTGCCCTGGGACTGGATGTAGCTCACTGGGTTGGTGGGTGAGCCAGGATAAATTCTTGGCTAAGTCTTTTTTCCCTTAAACTCATTTATATTCAGCATTATATTTTCTAAGGGGATTGAAAAGTAATTTTCACATCAAACTCTAATTTAACAATTTCAATAAAACAGTTTTCAAAGATAAACTAACTTTAATTTATCTCATATCATTTGAAGTATTGCAGAAAATGTACTTGGAAGAACCTCTGAAATAACCCTTTGAAATGTGTCTGAAAAGAACTCAGTTCAGGAGTTAGAAACAGACTTCAGACGATCATCAATCATCTGAAGTTGTTCAGAAACAGTTCTGAAGAGATTCTTTGTAATAATCTTCAGAAGGTACTTTGAGATGTTTCTAAATAACTCTGTTTGAAACAAGAAACTAAGTTAATTGAATGTATATTTAAAATCTTCTTAAGTATTGATAGAAAGATTGCTAAACTTATCTTTCTTATCTTCCGCACATTTTTATTACCTCTGATCTTAAGTTTTTATTAATAACTTGTTTTGATGCATGTATTATTTATTTCAAGATTTCCAAAATTATTTAAAAAGTTCAAAACACTATTCGACCCCCTTCTAGTGTTTCATGTGGTTCTAACAATGTGCCTTATAAAAAGGAACGGAGGGAGTATATTATATTTTTTTTACATTTAAATGTATATAAACTAGATTTTCATTTTTTCCAAAAAAATAAGAAATATCGAACACATGCATTTGGGGACACCTCGAAAGAATTTAATTCTATTTGATCATCTCACTCCATTAAAGTTTCAATGAAGACAAATTTTATTTTTTCTTTGTTTTGTTGTGACCATTAATAAAATTCAAAGCTAGACATTGTCACACATTGGTGTTTATTTACCAAAAACCGTTTTCTCTCATGGTCAATTATATGTTACTATATCTAGGATGAAGTCTCGACAAGGATTTAGGATCTTATATGTGATTATATTTTTAAACGTTATAATTTAACGAAAAATAGTGTATAAAGGGATATTTCAAAAAAAATATAAATGATATGGTATGGTATATTTTACATTTATAATTATTAATGTTTGAAATTTTTTGTTTCAAATAAATTTTCTATGTTTTAATTTTTTTAATTCTTTTTATATAAATAAGTATAAATTTTAATATGAAAAAAATCATTAATCATGTTCTGGGATAGAACTCGAACCTGGGTCTAAGTCGGCAGGAATGAACTCGGATCTGGATCCGGCTTGATGAAACTTGAATCCGAGTTGAACCCCAGGGGGTGTACCTGGAAAGGGACTCCGATGCCCAAGTCAGATATGTATAACAGTCAAAGTGATTGACTGAGTCAGATTGCGTACCTTATGAAATGTTATCGTTTTGTATTTATAGGGGTTTTCCCTGTATAAATGTGGTAAGTGGGCATATACAAAAAGGGGTAAGTTTGTAGGTATTTGTAATAATGGCAGATATACTCAGATATTGTAATTATATTGTTTATGGGCCATTTAGGTTATTGGGCCTTATGTTTAGACCGTAACAGAAGCCCCTTAGCTCAAGTCGACTTGATGAAGTTGGCTTTGAGCTTAAGTATTTGCCTACGCACTGAGACAACATTGGCATTTGAGGAGGGTGTTTAAGTAGGAGTATGTACTTTGGACGAGACGGCTTGCCTGCGGTTCGAGTTCAATTATCTCAACAATGTCACCGTTCGAGACAGGTCTCTTATATGAGATATAGTTATGGATGTAATTATATTGCGTATGGGCCGTGTTGGCTAATAAGCCTTAGGTTTAGACCCCAGCTCAAGCCGACTTGTTGAGGTTGGCTTTGAGCTTAAGTATTCATGTTGTTATGAGGCGGCTCTACTCGTTTGGGGCGGCTTTGGAATTTACAACTTGCTTGGTAGCTTCTATGCGTTTTGGTCATTCCCTCGTTGATATAATGGTTCGGGATGAGTCTTATTTACAGAAGGCCAAGACGAGTTTCTCACCGATGTATCGCTGCCACGTTTCATTTCTTCTGGGACGTTTCAGTTCCCAGTGACGCTTCGTATCCCAAGTGACGTGTCCTTTTAGGATAGGGTCACGACGGTTCGACTTTTTGGGCCGTTAGTGATTATGGGCCTTTTCGATCTTATAAATAGAGGATGGTGATGATCATTTCATCACTTTGCTTCAAATTCTCTGAATTTTTCCCGTTTGAGAAAGTGATCTCGGACAATTGAACCGGTTTTGCGCAGTGACCCGAACTTGGAATCCGTCTATCACGTATTTCTCTTCCTTTTCTTAATTCATTTTGTGCAAATGAGCGATAGTGAGTCCTTGGAGATTTTGTCCGAGAAACCTGAGTCATGGGTGTCTCGAAGTCGGTCATCTTGTGGGGATAATGATGAGGGTTTTGGACCCGATGTAGTCGAGGTGTTGAAACGAAGGAACATGATTTCCTATCTGGTTTATCAGGACGGGATGAATAGATCTTTGGTGAAGTCCGAGTCGGATTCATATGATAGTATTTTTTATTGGTCCGAGTCGAGTGTTGATCATCTCGGTTCTGATAAGAATAGTTGTTATACAACCTTTGCAGGTGCTGAGATGGCTGAGGCTCGTGATGCAGATTACTTTATGCCTGGGTAGGCAGATAGGTGTAGATGGGTGGACCCGGAGGTCCTTGGTACGTGTTCCTTGTATAGACCCGGATGTCCGGAGCATTGTCAAGAGCGTCTTTTCGACCTGGAAGTGTTTGGGTCGTTTGAGATGAAGGACAATTATCATGTCGTAATCCCGCCCCGGGGGAGCCGGGTTTTCCCTTCAAAGAGAGGGTTTTGATGTATTTGACCTGCGCACCCTCACAACTGCACCCAATTCGTGGGCATTCATCAGATGTTTCCAACTGATTATGGCCGAGTTCGGCTTCACTCCCTTTGTGAAACTTTTCTTTCATTTTTCAAGTGCTGAGGAAGCATCCTAAAGGGAAGAAGAATGAGACTTTAAAGATTTGGACTTCATTGAGGGGGCATAAGGATCGCAAATTGATAACGCCCTTTGCTGAGTCGGCCAAGAGGGGGAGCATTACCTTTAAGCAGGAGTTTTTTCAGGTGCAAGCGGCCAACGGTGTTAAGCCGTTTTGGGAGGAACAATCATCCAATACTCCAAGGTTTCCTATTTATTGGAATGAAATGCATTATAATAAGAAGTCGTCCGACTATGAGGTGGCTGAGTCGGCGCTCTCCCCACAAGATGCAGCTGTGAGGAAGTTATTGATGGACTCGGTTCAGGAGTGTGGGATGTTTTCGAGTAAGAAAAATACTAGATGGTCTGACTCGTAATGTCGGTTCAAGAATTGGTGAGGTTTTGTGTTTGGTTTTCTTCTGCTTGGTTTTATTTTGTAATCTTTCAAACTAACTTTGCTTCTTTTCTGTAGCATCGATGGCGAACGCGGCGTTGAAATAGTTGAGGGCCTTGCAGAATGCCACAATAACCAACAGGGGGAGCCAAACGTTGACAGTGACTTCACCCATAATGCTAGTGTCGGTGGGTCGGGAACATAACCGACTGGGAATGACGATGCCGGTCGTATTCATAACGAGGCGGCACATGTAGTGGCAATGAGGAGGATCCTCCCCAAAAGAAGAAGAAGGCCGCCAAACTAAAGAAAAGGCCAAGGGTTGAGGAGTCTTCTAGGGAATCCGGGATCAATCTCTATGAATCTGACTATGAGTTGGACACGCCAGAGATAGATCACATTCTATACAACCCTTTCATGAAGGCGGTTCATGAGAATGTCCCGATGACCGATCATCTTATGACATGGAGCGCCAAAGTCTTCAACATGCCTCTTTTCTGAGGTATTTGCGGTTGGATGTCATACCGGGTTATGACCGGATTAATGATGCTTTGGATGTGCGCACCACCGAAAGGGATAAGGCCTTGGGGGATGTGAAGACTGCTCAGAGGCCCTTGAGAATGAGTGTGAGAGCCGGAGGCTGATGAGGGCGGGCGGAGTGATCGCCGGTGCAAAGAGGCACGGACAAGGAGCGGCTCCTGGCAGGCTTCTAAGCAGAAAGGGACACATGGATGAACCGAACCCACACCCGAATGAGAGGGATCCATAGGCTGTACAGGTATGGGACTGTACAGTTAAGGATAACTTAAAGGAAATTGTGTGGAGAACTATAACAAACATGGTGCATCTTCTTTTCGGAAGCCATAACATAAGAACTCCATAGTTAAGCGTGCTTGGCTTGGAGAAATTCTGGGATGGGTGACCTTCTGGGAAGTTTTCCCCGGAAAATGTGCAAGTGAGGACAACGTATACTGGAAAGACTCGTGTTAGTTTGTGGGGGACCCTCATCACACCTGCAAGCGGCTCGGGGGCGTTACATAATGAGAAGAAGTGAGAGGGTCAAGTATAAGGGTTTCTACAAGTCTGTGAAAGACAAGAACAAGACCCTTCAAAGTTGAGATTGCCCAGTTGAAGGCCGATTTGGAGAAGTTGCGGTAACTCCCCCGGCGTCCGGGATGAACAGAGGCGGAGGTGGCCGAGATAGTGAAGAGTAACGTACAAAAAATTCAGGCCAAGTTTAATCAAGAAAAGGCCGGTCTTGTGAGTTATCTGAGCAAATTTCGGCCGCATTCTTTTACAAATGCAGTTGCTCAGCTAGAGGTGTTGAATCCTGGATTGAAGGTGGAGGGGACCTCAGCTACTTATGAAGTTTTTCAAGGGAAGATTTGTTGGGTCGATATGGAGAAAATGTGTATGTGTTGCGCCTCTGGTGAGGAAGTCGGCCCGTACGAGGAATGAGTTTCCTCTGACTTTAACTTGTAATTTCTTGAATTTTGAATTTGTAAAGACAAGGTCCGTTTAATTTCGGCCGACTTTGATATGTTGTGTCTTTGATGTTAGTACGTCTTTAACGTTAGTATGCTTTTAATGCTTATAATTTCGAATTTGCGCTTTAATGTTGGTACGCTTTTAACGCTTATATTCTCGAACTTGCACTTTTAACGTTGGTACGCTTTTAAACTTATATTCTCTAACTTGCGCTTTTAACGTTGGTACCCTTTAACGCTTTGAATTTGGGTGTTGTCAGCGTTCGAGTTGGGAAACTTTGTTGGTTTTAAGATGTTCTTCACATCAATTTATTGAGAATTTGAAAAATTCAAGACCGGGATGCTTTTTCACATCCGGTTTTATTAGAAATTGGGGTTTAGGACCGGGATGCTCTTCGCATCCGGTTCCCACAAAAAGAACTACTAAAAACCTTTAAAAAGTTCCTAAGTGTGAATACTAATGAATAATAAGTCCTGAGCTTGTCCGAGTTCCAAAATCTTGGGACGACTTCCCTCAAACGTTTTTATCTGTATGCTCTATTCCGGTTTGCTTCGGGACTCTGTAGGACCTTCCCAATTTGATGCAAGTTTTCCTTGGGCCGCATTCTTGTTGCCAATGTCGGCTCTGCGCAAGACGAGATCTCTGGGGTTGGAAGCTTCTAGCCATCACCTTGGTATTACGCCGGGTTGTGAGGCGTTCCTTCAAGGTTGAGTCTCGGATGTGTGCCACCGCTCGGGTTTCTTCTAGGAAATCCAACTCTTCGAGTATGGCTTTATCATTGGTGTCTTGATTGAAGTTTTCCACCCTCTAACTCGGTTCTCCAATCTCGACCGGGATGAGTGCCTCAGTCTCGTAGGTAAGGCGGAAAGGAGTTTCATCGGTGGATGACTGTGGAGTAGTCCGATATGCCCAGAGCACGTGGTCGAGTTGCTCCACCCAGTTTCCTTTGGCGTTGTCCAATCTATGTTTAAGGGCTTTGAGGATCACCTTGTTTGCAGACTCGGCTTGGCCATTGGTTTATGGGTGTTCCATTGAAGTGAAATGGTGCTTAATCCTCAATCCTGATAAGAGCTCTCTGAACCTCTTCTCAGTGAACTGGGTTCCATTGTCGGTGATTACGGATTGAGGGATCCCGAACCTGGAAACGATTTTTTGTAAAAGAACTTTTGGACCTTAGTCGAAGTGATTGTGGCGAGGGGCTCTGCTTCAATCCACTTGGTAAAGTAATCCACTGCTACTACTAGAAACTTGACTTGTCTTGGAGCGGGTGGAAAAGGACCGAGTATGTCAATGCCCCATTGGACAAAGGGCCAAGGGACCGACATGGTGGTTAGCTCGGAAGAGGGTTGATGGTGGATGGAATCGTTCTTTTGGCATACTTCGCACTTCTTGACATAGTCCATGGAGTCTTGAATCAGGGTCAGCCAGTAATATCCGGCCCTGAGAGCTTTTCTTGAAAGTGTTCTTCCTCCTTGGTGGTTTCCATAGCTGCCTTCTTGTAACTCGGCCAGGATGTACTTGGCCTCACTGTCTTCAACACGTTTGAGCAGAGGGGTCGAGAATCCCTTCTTGTACAATTTTTCTTTGACAACCGTGAAACGGGATGCTAGTCGTCTCAGTTTCTAGCTTCCTTCTCATCTTCAGGGAGTTTGCCCATCAAGATGTAAGATTTGATGGGGGTTATCCATGATTCAGACTCTTCAATTGCCAAGACGGATGGTTCCGAAATTTTTGGGGTCGAGATGACCTCTTGGAGAACTGACTTGTTATTTCCCAGCTTTTTGGTGCTTGCCAACCTAGAGAGTATGTCGGCTCTGGTATTTTCGGCTCTTGGAACGTGTTGGAAGATGATTTCTTCCAACCCGTCGCTTCAGAGTTTTACGTTCTCCAAGGATCTCTGTTGCAATGGTTCCTTTGCTTGGTATTCTCCTTTGATCTGAGATACCATCAATAGAGAATCACTGCATACTATGACTTTTTTGGCCCCAACCTCTTTTGCCATCAACAAGCTGGCAATGCACACCTCATACTCTGCTTAGTTGTTTGAAGTATAGAATTCAAACTTCAGAGACTTTTCAACTCAAACTTCGTTGGGTCCTTCCAAGACTATCCCGGCTCCAGCACCCTTTTTGTTGGATGAGCCATCCACGAAATGGTCCACTCTGAACTAGGGTATTCTCAGGGGGTCATTTCAGCAACAAAGTCGGCTAGGATCTTACTTTTAAAGCGGTGCGACCTTCAAAGTGAATGTCAAACTCAGACAACTCCAGGGCCCAAGCTGTCATGCGTCCGGAGAGGTCTGGTTTGCGAAGGACGAGTCTGAGGGGTAAGTCGGTTCGCAAAGTGATTTTGTTTCCCTGGAAGTAATGTCGCAGTCTGCGAGCAGTAGTTAAGACGACCAGAGCAGCTTTTTCTAACTTCTGGTATCTTAACTCGGCCCCTTGGAGTGCTTTGCTGATGAAGTAGATGGGGAATTGGTTTGCCCCTTCTTCCCTGATCAAAACTGAACTTAAGGCCTGGTTGGTTGTGGAGATATAGAGGTACAAATGTTCCCCTGGAGCCGGTTTAACCAAAATAGGGGATTTGCTAATGTTTGCTTGAGCTGCTGAAAGGCCTCTTCATATTCACTGGACCGGGTGAAGGATTTTCCCTTGCGAAGGAGCTGGAAAAAGGGAAGAGATCTTGTGGCCGCCCTGGGGATGAATCGGCTGGAGCAGTGATCCTCCCATTAAGCTGTTGAATTTCCTTGGTGCAAGTCGGAGTTTTCATGTCCAACACAGCTTTACATTTGTCCGGGTTCGCTTCAACTCCTCTGCTGGTAAGGAGGAATCCCATAAAGTGTCCTGATGGTACGCTAGAAGAGCATTTGAGAGGGTTGAGTCTCATGTTGTGCTCCCTGAGTCGGTCAAAGACTGATTCTAAGTCGGCCACATAGTCGTTTCCCTCGAAAGTTTTGGCTATGATGTCGTCTATGTAGACTTCCACAGTTTTTCCCATCATGTCACCAAAAACCTTAGTCATCATTCTCTGGTACGTGGCGCCGACATTCTTTAGACCAAAAGGCATCATGGTGTAGCAGTAAACACCCTTGTCGGTGATGACAACCGTCTTCTCTTCATCGTCCCGTTCATAGGAATTTGGTTGTAGCCTGAGTAGGCGTCCATGAAAGACAACCAATGGTACCCTGATGAATTGTCGACCAGTTGGTCGATGTTGGGAAAGGGGAAAGGATCTTTGAGGCAGGCTTTATTCAAATTTGTGTAGTCCACGCACATTCTCCATTTGCTATTTGACTTTTTCACAAGGACGATATAGATAACCAAGTGACGTACTTGCATTCCCTGATGAACTTGGCTTGGAGGAGCTCTTCTACCTGTTGGTTTGCTGCCTGCTATCTTTCAAGGCCGATTTTCCTCTTCTTCTGGGCGACCGGCTTGGCATTGGGGTCAACAGACAGTTTTGACAGCAGAAGTTGGGTCAATTCCTGGCATTCGGCTAGGTCCATGAAACAGGTCTGAGTTCTTGGAAAGTAACTTCTTCAGTTTCTCTTCCATGGTGTGATCCATGTCATAGCCAATTTTGGTCGTTTGTTCAGCAGAAGTTCCAATCTGAAAAGGTTTTGTCTTTGCAGCCGGTTCAATTCTATTTTGACCCTTGGGGGTCAGACTCGGCTCTGGGGTTAAGATGAATCATGTGAATTTGGCCTCTGGATGGCGTCTTTTCTGGCTGAGATGTGGGTAAGGTGGTCAGCAGCATTGTAACACTTTCTTGCTTCTTTCTGGTCCCCTTGAACTGTGATCACTTTACGGTCTCGGTCAGGGAACTTCATCACCAAGTGCTTGGTGGAAATGACTGCTCCTAGGGCGTTCAAGGACGGACGTCCGAGTATGGCATTGTATAGGTTGGGACAATCAACTATCAAGAACTTGGCTAAGACTGCCTTGTTCTCGGTTGCAGCGTTGACCCTGAGTGTAGTCTGAAGGTATCCCTTGGTTGGATCCTTTCTCAGAGAAGCCCACCAAATCTCCTGAATAGGGTAGGAGTGACTCTGGGGGCAGTAGTTGGGTATGTGTCCTGTAGAAGAGGATGTCGGCTGAACTTCCCTGGTCAATGAAGATGCGTCCGACATCACCATCTCCTATCAGAGATCGAATCAAAAAGGATCATCATGGTCTACCACATCATCAAAAAAGTCTTCATCCGAGAAGGTGATGACCGGGATTGGGGTCTTTTAACTATTGTCTTCATGTCGGTCTGGTCGACACTGTATACTTCTCGAAGGTGTCTCTTTCTTGAATTGTTTGACGGTCCTCCACAAGCAAATCCCCCTGAAATCATGTTGATTCGCACCCTTGGTGTGGTCTGAGTTTGTTGGTTACTGGAACCGGCTTTGTCTTCCTTGTTGTCGTACTTCTTGGGGGATGTAGAACGCTTTCATTTCAAATCATTCCCTCCTTCTGGACTAAGGGATCTCTTCCGCTCATCATTCTTTCGATATCCTCCCTGGGACCTGTACCTCTTTACATAACGACCAAGTCGGCTGTCTCGAATGAGCTGTTCGATAAGATCGCACAGCTGTATGCATTCATCAGCGTTGTACCTATACCCCTCATAGAAAGAGCAGTATTTGGACTTGTCTTTTTGAGCTGAGGCTTTGAGTGGTGGGGGTTTAGGTATGTCGTCCAGCTCAGTGTGCATCACTTCCTTCAGAATCTTCCCAGGGTTGGTGTTCATAGGAGCATAGTTGTTGTATCGACCTTTGAGAGGTCGTCGTTGATCTTGTTGGTGATGTCCTCTATCCTTCCCTTTGTGTGGATCATGGTAGGAATCACGGTCCCGTCCTTGGTGAGTATCATGTTTGACAGCAACGGCCAGATGGGCTTCCCATCCCACGTATTTGTGAGAACGCTGTCTGAATTGTTCCATGGACCTGACGGCTCTTCTGATAAAGAGACGACAAGGGGTGAACTTGGCGACAGAAGAGACCGCACATACAAGTTGAACATTCTCGACGAGGTCCAGGATTAGGGCACATTCTTTGTAAAACCGAGATAAGAAAGTTCTAAGGGGTTCGTCCTTGTTCTACTTGATCTTGGCTAGTGTGAACTGATCCCTGGGAATCTCGGTGGAGATGGTAAATTGTCCCAGGAAGGTGTGCTGCATGTCGTCCCACGAATCTATAGATTCCAAGGGAAGAGTCTTGAACCAGGCTAAGGCTTCGCCTTTCAAAGTTCTTGGGAATGAGCGGCAGATGACGGCTTCAGGGGCGCCAATGAAAAGCATTTCGTTGGTGAAGGCGTCTAAATGTTTGACCGGGTCTGTAGTTCCATTGAATGTTTCAATGGGTAAAGCACCTCTGTATTGTTTGGGTATCTCGACCCGGGCTAGTCTTTCAGAGAATGGATGTCTAAATGGAGTCGGGTGGACCGTGACCCTCAGTTGCAAGACTTCTTCATGATCTCGGTCCGATGCAGGCCGAGATTGAATAGTGGGTTGAGGTTGAGGGTTTATGCTACGCTCCAAGTGTCGGAGGCGCTCCTCAAGTTGGTTCGCGCCGGCTCGTCCGCTGCCCTAGGTTACGGATCGTGGAGTGATTGCTGGCGTTGTTCTTGAAACTCCCTGAGTTGGGCCTCGAGGCACCGGGTAACCTCATCCCGGGGGTCGTCTTGGTGATCTTCCCTGCGTGACTCGGCTTGGGTGTGAGGCTGGGAAGTTCCTTCTTGCTCTACTAATTCGTCTTGGGGCCCGAGATCCTCCACCCATCCTTCGGGTGTCGGCTCAGGACGGTGCCTTGTAGTCTGGCGGCGGGTCGTGACAGTCATGCTGGAGAGGGGGAGGCCCTTCTTCTAGCGCCAAAAGTTCTGGGATAGAACTTGAACCTGGGTCTGAGTCGGCAGGAATGAACTCGGATATGGATCCGGCTTGATGAAACTTGAATCCGAGTTGAACCCGGGGGGGCGTACCTGCAAAGTGACTCCGACGCCCAAGTCAGATATGTATAACAGTCAAAGTGATTGACTGAGTCAGATTGCGTACCTTATGAACTGTTATCGTTCTGTATTTATAGGGGTTTTCCCTGTATAAATGTGGTAAGTGGGCATATACAGAAAGGGGTAAGTTTGCAGGTATTTGTAATAATGGCAGATATAATCAGATATTGTAATTATATTGTTTATGGGCCATTTAGGTTATTAGGCCTTAGGTTTAGACCGTAACAAATCATTATATTTTTTAAAGTTTACATATTTATATTAATTAGATTAAATATATTATAGTATTCAATATAAATAATCTATTTGAATAATAATACTCACACATCGTATGGGTCTGAGACTAATAAAGGAACAAAAGGGAAGAAAATTTGAAATGCCAAATGTGGTCACTGGTCATTGTGTCTGTGTGGATGTGGTAGAGATGGGCCGAGGCTTGGACAGATATGTAATTAGATATTAATAATATTAACAATTGCGTTCATATTTTGCGCTTAAAAGTGAGACACCTTATTTTTTTGCTTCTGATTTCCTCTGCAACAAAAGAATTGCAAGAGATTGCACAGTTTCATTTGAAATTCGCTGCCCCAGCATTGGCCCCAAGCGAAGAGGGAAAAAATGTCACGTTAAACTGCAGGAAAAGGACTTTCTCCAAACCTTGTACTGATAAATTCTGAGGCTAGATTCTCTTTCGGGTCACTTAAGATTTGTTTTGCCATGTAATTGTTGGCTTGTCTAAGTAAGCACAGGGTAAAGCCCATGAGCAACTAATATTGATTCTCTCAATTGGTGAAACACCGACACATTTACTCCTAATCAAACGGTGTTTTCCAAATGTTAGTAACTGCAATTATATCTACACAAATTGCCATTAGCCATATTTGTCCAATTTAATTGTGTTTCTAAAAATCTTTCGAAAAACAAATCGTTTTTTACAAATGCTATATGTGTTAAAATGATTGATTGTCTTCCAAAATAATCTATGATGATTCAACACTTAGATTGAAAATTTTAAAATCTTTTTAATTTGTAAATGATTCCAAACTTTTAAGAATGCACATGATAACCGCAAGAAGTCATAATTAAGATATAGGATTCTAGAAGATCACACCAAAATTTTTATCTTGTTTCACTCTAAACTGAGGGCTGTGTTCTTATCACTCAACCCAAGATTTTCACTATAATCATAGTATTCTTTTAAACAAAAAAAGTATTCTAAAAGCTACTTTGATTTTAATTACAAGTCTTCTTTTAACAAATCTATAAGCCTTTTCACAATTCTTTTACAAGCTTACTGAAAAGAAAATAAATAAATATAATACTATAAGTTATCACGAAAACACTAGGATCCAGTTTGGATATAACTTCTAGAGAAGAACTTCTAGAAAAAAAAGAGAATAAATCAAAGAGTTTAAATGAATTGAACTTCTCCATAAGTAAAAACTAGTCTTTGTAGTCCACCTTCCCCATAAGCTCTCCTATTTAACTTCTCCATAAGTAACTAATTTCAACTTATGGAGAAGTTAAATTCATTTTACCCCATTGATTCATTCTATTTTTTTCCTCTAGAAGTTCTTCTGCAGAAGTTGTATCCAAATTGGGCCTACGAGTGTATAATATTACTGATTATAGAAGAACTAGCGTTGAAACCATGCAATCGCACGGGTTAATTGTAGACACCACAAGAAACACTTGAAGGGGGGTTGAATAGTGTTTTAAAAGTTCAAACAGATTTTTCAGAAACCTTTTTCACAAGCAAAGTATTTCATGTTAGAACCACAGGAACACTAGAAGGGGGGTTGAATAGTGTTTTATAATTCTTTATAGATTTTATGAAAACCTTTTCACAAGCAAAGAGGTTATCAAAAGATTTGTGCAACTTGCTGAAATTTGGTTTTTCAGTGACTTGCTGAAATGCTTCAGCGGGTTCAATAAAATTGTTTTAAAATAATTTTACGTGAAAAACAAAGTTATTTTGCTGCTCAGATTTATAATTCCACTTTTCAGAACCCTCCTTGGTTAGTTAAAACTCAAAATAAAGAGATAAGGGTTGAGAAAAACTTAGCCAAAAAATTTATCCTGGTTCACCCACTAACACAATGAGCTACGTCCAGTCCCAGGGCAAACACACCACTGGATTTTCACTATCTGATGAGATACAAGTATTATTTGCACACCTAGCCTCTCCAGGCTCTAAACCCAAGTATGTTTTACAGACAAGCCAATCCAGGCTCAAAACCAAGTATTGTTCCTCTTCAGGCTCACCACACAACTAGTGTATAAAGAGAAAGATTGCTTAAGCTTTTAAACTATAGAAGTTAAAAGCCCTAAACTATGTAAGATTATACAAATACCTGAGAGAACTCAGGATAGAAAGTGTTGTGCAAATGGAACAAATGAAAGAATTACAGAGAGTATTTTTAGCCGCGTTTCAGCAAGTATGTTCGTTCAACCTCTTCTCTTTCTTTTTCTGCATGAGACTTGTATTTATAGGATTGGGAAAGAGATCCGTTTAGCTTTGATGTAATTCCCTTTGAGAGATAGCATTTAATGCAAATGTTGTTGAGTCTCAAAAGTTATAAAAGTATTTACCTTGAGTCTCAGTCTCTCATAGGTTTTAATGAATAACAAATATAAATATTCAGATAAATTTATGACAAAATGCCTTCACAATATTCTGCTTGTTTCAGATCATAAAACGTGCGATATATCATTTGAAGCTTCAGATCGTCTAAAGACCACACATCGTCTGAAGAGCGTCTACCCTCAGAAGAAGAGAAGTTCATCTAAAGCATCCCTTGCATATGAAATATGAAGTCTTCAGGACAATAGTTTGACCTTGGAAGACGTTGCTGAGTACGAGGAACGTTCAAATCAAGATCTTACCTACTCAGCATAATAGTCAGTGTTGCTTTCTCTCCTCATTTCAAATATTAGCACACTTAAGGAAAGTCTGCAACGCTGCTGCTCCTGCTCAAAAGTATTGTGTGCGCAGACCTGCTGCACCTAAGACTGCTCAGAACGTGTTGGACAGAGTGTGTCTCGACGTCTCCTGAAGCATTTAATGCTATTGATAACGAGCATTTATTCCTTGGAGACTATAAATACGTCCATGAAGAATTGGACACACACAGAGTCATATAGAAGAAAAGTTATCAAAGAAACCTTACTCTGCGTAAACGCTTGCAAAAATACTTTGATATTTTCTGTACATTTTCTATTTGCTTATCCTGAGTGAATCTCAGTTACTTGTACATTTCTGATAAGTTCAATCTATCATTTGAAGATAGTTGATTGAACTTCATCTGTTTTTGTCTTAAAACAGTTTGGGTTACAAGCCTGGAGAGGCTTATTGTCTGAAAGAATACTTGGGTTACACTTGGATAAATGTCTGAGAGCCTGAAGAGGCTTGGTAGAAAAAATAATACTTGTGATAGAGCCTGAAGAGGCTTGGTGGAAGAAATAATACTTGTGATAGAGCCTGAAGAGGCTTGGTGGAATAAATAATACTTGTGATAGAACCTGAAGAGGCTTGGTGAAAGAAACAATACTTGTGGTAGAGCCTGAAGAGGCTTGATAGAAAAGAATACTTGTAATCTTGTAAGATTAGTGGAAATCCAGTGGTGGTTTGCCCTGGGACTGGACGTAGCTCACAGTGGTAGTGAGTGAACCAGGATAAATTCTTGGCTAAGTTTTCTCTATCCCTCAACTTGTTTCAATTGCGTTTTTATTCTAACAAAGGGATGATTAAGTATCTAAGTGAAAAAATTTCAATCTGAATCAATCTATTTCATAACTCTTTTTAATCTGAACGCTCTTCAGAAAGTACCTAAGAACTTCAGACTGATAACTATCATCTGAAGGTTTTCAGAAGCAAATCTTTCAAAATATTTGAAACAGAAAAAGTTTCCATTAAAAACATTATTCAACCCCCCTTCTAGTGTTTTCCTGTTTTCCTACAGTTGGTATCAGAGCTTATGCTCGGGGTTAGCACCTAATCAGTGCGGAGGACAGAGATCCAATGGAAACTTCTACCAGCAACAGACAGTATATCACTGAAGGAGCCTCCATCACGAGACCCCCAACATTCAATGGAGTGGATTACCACTATTGGAGGGATCGTATGAAGTTGTTTATTGAAAGCAACAACATTGATGTCTGGGATGTGGTTACTGATGGAGACTACATGCCCATGCATGCTGGAGTGCCCATACCTAAGGCTGAATGAACCTTGGAGCAGAAGGCTCGAGTTCAATTAAATGCCAAGGCCAAACTCTATCTGATATGTTCCTTGAACAAGTCAGAATATGAGAAGGTTCATGGTTGTTCATCTACCAAGGAGATCTGGGATACGCTTGCAGCAGCCCATGAAGGGACAGAGACTGTGAAGCAATCCAAGATCAGCATGCTTGTACATCAGTATGAGATGTTCAAGATGGAAGAATTTGAAACTATAGACCAAATGTTTGGGAGGTTTCAGACAATAACCAATGGACTCGGGTCATTGGGAGAAGAACCTTTGAATCTGGAGATAACAATCGAAAGATTCTAAAAAGCTTACCAAAGTCCTGGAGACCCAAGGTTACTGCCATTCAAGAAGCCAAAGATTTAAATTCTCTTAGAATGGAGGAACTACTGGGCTCTCTCAAAGTCCATGAGCTTGACTTGGGGAGGAAGAGACCAAGAAGAAATCTCTGGCATTGAACTGCAAGGCCAGATAGTCTAGGCATGGTAGCATGAAGCCATGCAAGCAGAGGACACTTCAGAGGAAGATACTGAGTCTGAAGGTTGTTCAGAAGATGATGATTTTGCTCTTCTCAGCAAAAAGATTAAAAAAATGCCTAAAAAGAAAAGGGAGATACAAAAGATCTCAACCCCCTAATATCAAACAAGCTAAGTCAGGAAAAGAATTCCTTAACACTGACAAAATTACTTATTTTTAGTGCAAACAGCCAGGTCACATGAAGACGGATTGTCCTAAGTTAAGGAAGCCAACCTTTCAGAAGAAGAAGTTTTTCAAGAAAAAGAAAGGATTGATGGCTACATGGGAAGATTTGGATGATTCCACTTCGGAAGAATAGGATGATACTTCAGAAGAAGCCAATCTGTGTCTGACGGCAAGTCTACCATCTTCAGACAGTTCAGACTCTGAGGTAATTCCTCAAACTTTACAAGATCAGTATGATAACCTTGTTGAAAGTAGCAGAGAGCTGTTTAATGAATTCAAAGAACTTTCAAGAGCTTTTACTCAAGCTGCTTTAGAAAATGGAATCTGCAAAAAGAAAACCTTGCTCTCAAAGAAAAGCTACTTCAGCAAGATCCAAGTAATTATGATAATCTTGTTAAAGAGAACAGAAAGCTCAAAAACAAGGTTAAAGAATTAACTCTGGATCTAGCCAAATTTGTCAAAGGAACTGATAATCTGAATAGATTATTGGGCTCTCAGAGATATTCCTTAGACAAGAGTGGCTTAGGTTATTCAGACACATCTTCATCTGAATCTTTTATATTTAATATGCCCGATAAAGGACCTAAGAAAGGTAATGGGTATTCTAACTGTGGAAATCCTGGACATGTTGAGTATCAGTGCAGACACAGAAGGAAAGTAAGGCCCAAAGCTAACAAAAAAGGACCCAAGAAGGTATGGGTACCTAAGAATTGGATTGTTCCTGTTGCAGATGTGTTTAACAGGACAAAAGAAACACCACAAATGGTACCTGGACAGTGGGTGCTCGCGACACATGACGGGAGAAAGGTGTTTGTTCCAAAGCCTTAGACCCAAGGCAGGAGGAGTGGTCATCCTCTGAAGGAAACCAGCAAGGGAAGATCACTGGCATTGGGACAGTAGGTATGACTCCTCTTTCCCTGATAAAAAATGTGCTTCTAGTGGAAGGATTACAACACAATCTTCTGAGCATAAGTCAATTATGTTACAGTGGATATGTGGTGTCCTTCACTAAAGAAGGATGTATAGTCAAAGATGCTTCAAATCATGTTCTATTTTCTGCTAAGAGACACAATAATGTATATAAGATTGATCTAGAGGAACTTGCAAGTCAAAATGTGAAGTGTTTTGTTTCCATTGAAGATGAAAAACAGATTTGGCATCAGAAACTTGGACACGCCAACTTGAGATTGATCTCAAAGCTAACCAAACACAACCTGGTTAAAGGCTTACCCAAGCTCTCATTCAAATCTGACATTTTATGTGAAAACTGTCTGAAAGGGAAACAAACCAGAAACTCTTTTAAGAGTAAGAATATTGTTTCAACCAGCAGACCTTTAGAACTCCTTCACATGGATTTGTTTGGTCCTACTAGAACAGAGAGTCTTAGCAAGAAGAAATATGGTTTGGTCGTTGTTGATGATTATACTAGATTCACATGGGTTATATTCCTAAGAAACAAAGAGGAAACCTTTGAGAATTTCACAAGATTCTGTAAGAAGTTGCATAATGAAAAAGGAATCTGCATTTCTGCTATCAGGAGTGATCATGGTGGAGAGTTTAAAAACTCAAGCTTCAGTCTGTTCTGTGATGAGAATGGGATCTCACACAATTTATCTGTGGCTAGAACACCTCAGCAAAATAGGGTTGTTGAGAGAAAGAACAGAAGCGTGCAAGAGATGGGAAGAACCATACTCATTTCAAGCAATTTACCTAGATCCTTTTGGGCAGAAGCTGTTCACACAACATGTTACATTCAGAATAGAATTTTGGTAAGACCAATTCTCGAAAGTACTCCATATGAATTGTGGAAAGGAAGGAAACCCAACATATCTTACTTCCATATCTTTGGATGTGAGTGTTTTATACTTAACACTAAAAATGATCTAGGAAAATTTGATGCTAAGTCTGATAATGGTGTCTTTATTGGATATTCTGAAACTTCTAAGGCTTAGAGAGTGTATAACGTAAGAACCTTAGCTGTAGAAGAATCTATTCATGTAAGATTCAATGACTTCAAAGAGACTGATAGGGAACTATCAGATCTAGAAGATGATTTTGCAGGTATGGAGATAAACCCAGATGTAAAATCTGAAGGATCATCTGAAGGAACTGCTAAGAAAAAGACTGAACTTGTGTCTGAAGCTGGACCTTCTCAGACCAACATTGTTGAGTCTCAGACAGAGTGTGTACCCTCTCACAATCGTGATTGGAGATACCGAACTCATCATCCAAGAGAGCAAATTATAGGTGACACCTCAGAAGGAGTAAGAACAAGATCAAGATTCAGAAGCTTGAATAATCTTGCACTTCTCTCTGAGATTGAACCTAAAAACATTGAAGAGGCTCTGCATGATGAAGGGTGGATCCTAGCCATGCAAGAAGAGTTGAATCAATTTGCTAGGAGTGATGTTTGGACACTTGTACCTAAACCCCATGGGAAAACTATTATAGGAACCAAATGGGTGTTCAGAAACAAGCTGTCAGAAGAAAGAAAGGTGGTCAGAAACAAGGCCAGGCTTGTTGCTCAAGGCTACAATCATCAAGAAGGTATTGATTTTACTGAAACCTTTGCTCCTGTAGCCAGGCTTGAAGCAATTAGAATTTTACTCTCTTATGCAGTAAATAATGGCATCACCTTATATCAGATGGATGTTAAGAGTGTGTTTCTTAATGTATTTATTGAGGAAGAGGTCTATGTTAGACAACGCCCTGGTTTTGAAGACACTACTTTTCCAAAACATGTTTTCAAACTGAAAAAGACACTTTATGGTCTGAAACAAGCCCCAAGAGCTTGGTATGACAGATTGAGCAACTTTTTAATCAAAAATGGTTTTCAAAAAGGAAAAGTAGATACAACTCTTTTCAGAAAAATGTCCAACAAAGATTTCATTCTTGTTCAGATATATGTGGATGACATTATATTTGGTTCTACTGATTCTTCACTATGCAAGGAATTTTCTGAACTTATGCAATCTGAGTTTGAGATGAGCATGATGAGGGAACTTAAGTTCTTCCTAGGACTTCAGATTAAGCAACAATCTGATTGTATATGGATCCATCAGGAGAAATATACAAAAGAGATGCTTTAGAAGTTCAACATGAGTGATTGCAAGCCCATGTCAACTCCTATGCATCCTTCTATTGTTCTTAGCAAAGATGAAGGGGAAGAACCATCAAATCAAACTTTGTTCAGAGGAGTGATTGGCTCATTATTGTATCTAACAACAAGCAGACCTGACATTATGTTCAGTGTGTGTCTTTGTGCTAGATTTCAATCTGATCCAAGAATTACTCATTACAAAGCTGTAAAGAGAATTTTCAGATATTTGAATGGTACTACTAATCTTGGTCTTTGCTATAAGAAAAGTAAGGATTGCAGGTTAGTGGGATTCTGTGATGCTGATTTTGCTGGAGATAGAATTGAAAGAAAATCAACCAGTGGAGGATGTCACTTCATTGGAGATAACATGATCAGCTTGTCCAGCAAAAGGCAAAGCAAAATTGCCCTATCAACAGCTGAAGCTGAATATATATCAGCAGCAAGTTGTTGTTCACAACTGTTATGGGTAAAATATCAGTTAGAAGATTTTAATATTGATGTGTCTTCTATACCTGTTATGTGTGATAACACAAGTGCCATTAATTTGTCTAAGAATCCCATTCAACACTCTAGGGCAAAGCATATAGAAATCAAGCATCATTTCATTAGAGACTATGTTCATAAAGGAGTTTTTGATATAAAGTTCATTGATACTGAGCATCAATGGGCAGATATATTTACAAAGCCTCTATCTGAAGATAGATTTAAATTCATTAGAGATAATCTGAAAATCTTGGCTTTGTCTGAAAAATAATTGGTTGCATCTGAACATGCATCATCTGAATGTATAGTTGCATCTGAACATGCATTGTCTGAAATATCATGTGCATCTGAAGTAACTATGTATGATGACGTGACAAGCTGAAACGTTTAGTCTCCTTCACTGAGTAACTTCTCTCAGCACGTCTGCACGTTCTCCAAGACTACAACTGCCATCATTACTGCTGTGACGGCTATTTAAGGACGTGTTGTCATTGGTTACAGGCTACTCACACTCTCTCTTCTGCTATACTGTGTATTGCTTGTGCCCTAAGCCTTTCATCTCCTCAAAGCTCTTGTTTTCTTCTCAAGCTTTCTTCAATGGCGTCCAAGAAATCTGCAGGTTGTCAGATTGTTCCTTCAAGGACTGTTAACCTAGACGAACTTCAAGCTGGTGGTATCTACCTCTCTGAGATTTTCGAAACTTGTGGATGGACCAACTTTTTTCACTGCCATTGACTGTGCATGGCAGGAACAAAGTGTGATTGACTTCTGGAAGAATGCTGAAGACATCTCTACTCTGGACGGCAAGTTTCAAGGGTTCAAGACTATTGTGATGGGTGTGAAGATTCTGGTGGATGCTAACACCATTGCTTAGGTTACTGATGTGCCAAATTCCGGGGAGATGTTCCCTCCAGAATGGGAGCTGAGAAATGGTGGGACTAAGAAGTTCACAAAGAAGCTATATGGGATTGAAGACACCAGTGAGCTGAATAGTTCTCTTATGCATCCAAAGGCAAGGATTCTCCATGTTATCCTAGGTAGCATTTTGCCCAAGCATGGAAGCAAGAATCACGTGTCAGAACTTGAAAGGTATTGTGCGATCAATCTCCTGGACAAGAAGCCTCTGAACCTTCCCAGGATCATCCTCTACAACATGCTGAAGAGGGTGAATGATTCAGCTGCTAGCTACATTCACAATACTTTAATCACCAAGATTCTGCTGAAGTTTAGAGTGCCCATTGAGAAGCTGTATGATCACAGAGGCCCAGCCTTATTCTCTCTGGCGAACATCAAGAGAATGGGTATTACAGTAAAGAAGCCCTCACCTAAGAAGACTCTGCTGAAAGAAGCTGTAAATCTTAAGACAAAAAGGACTGGGAAAAGTCCTCAGAAGGTTTTAGAGATGCTGAAGGGTGAGCTGACGGGTGATCCTCACAAAGATAAGTTTGTTTCTGCTCAAACTCCAACAAAGATTGTAAAGAAAAAGAGAACCAAAGTGCTTCAGAAAGAATTTTCTGTTGAAAAAGAAGTTCAATTCAGACTGTCTGAACCTGCTCAGACTGTGCTTGCACAACCATCTGAGATTGTGGGTCAGGCTACTGAACTCTCTACTGTTGCTACTCAGCCTACTCTCACCTTGGGAGGACAGGTAGAGGACAGCAACATGTTAGAAGATGAACACCTTGGTGTTGATGCTGTTGATGTGTCTCAGCCTATCCTGGCCATTCCTCTTGCTGAAAGCCTACCTGAGACTGACATCAGGAAGGTAGTGGAGGAAATAGAAGAAGAAGAAGAAGAAGAAAGAAAGAAGAAGGAAGAGCAAGAGAAACAAGATTTTGCTATTGTTGTTGCTGCATAACAAGCCCTTTTGGAAGATAAAAGACTTGAGCAAGCAGATAGGCTCAAGAGAAGAAGGGCTAGTGCTAAAGACAGAAGGATAAAGAAGGGAAGATTGATTGATCCTATTGTTGAGGCTCCTCAGAGAGTCACTAGAAGTCAAAGCATTCAACAAGAGGATGCAATTGAATTTCAGAAGGAAGCTGAGGAACAGAGGAAAAGGATGCTGGAGGAACTAAAGTTGAAGATACAAGCTGATGAAGGCTCTATGGCCCCTGATAAAAAGCGTAAAATCATTTTTGGGAATGTAACCTCTTCAGAGGATGAAGCTCATCCACCACCCAAGGTGATAAGCATAACAAAAGAGGTGCCCCCACCTTCACCACCTCATTCATCATCATCTTCATCCCTCTCAGGCTATTTAGAACTTAACTCAGATAATGAAGAGTCAAGTTGTGTGTGGTTTTGTGGCAATATATCTCTGACTAGGGCTCAGCTGCTGCAAGCGAAACCCAGAGATCTCAGCAGGAAACCCACTTATGATTTGGCTCTCACTGCTCAGAACAACAAGCAGCTATTGTGGGCTTGTGAAGTGCCTCACAAGTTCAACAATGTGCCTCTAAAGGAAAGACCCAGAGTTCCAAGTTTTCCAAACTTGTATGAAGAATTGCTGTTTTTCAGAGAAGCTGATCCTATTCTCAAACCCTCAAATCTTATTTTGGAGACTGCTGTTGAAGCAAGGAGGAGAAGACTCTCAGGGGGAGGATGTGTCTCAAATGCTTTAGAAATGATAAGGCATGGAGTACTCATCCCTCATCACAAATGGAGAGCACTTGATCCTTTCTCTCAAGACCAACACTCCTTATCTTATGAGGACTGGGTTGCTGCAAGGATGTTGTGCTTAGAATTTGTGTTGGTTGCCAAGTATACAAGTTCTCTTGGGAAACCAGATTTCAAGCCCCCCAGAAAGGTTCACACCAAGCTTTCCACATCTATTCTAGTTCAGCCTGATATGATTATTCCAAGGTATCCTTTGACTGAAACATCTTCTCGGAAAGGTA
Organism: Sesbania bispinosa; assembly: GCA_026901365.1. Taxonomy (NCBI): domain Eukaryota; kingdom Viridiplantae; phylum Streptophyta; class Magnoliopsida; order Fabales; family Fabaceae; genus Sesbania; species Sesbania bispinosa. The sequence goes on from QLOH01000014.1 coordinate 468,372, forward strand.
AAGGTGTGGTCATTGAAAAAGAATATGAACCAAGGGTTCTATCTAAAGAAGATTGGGAAGGGTTGTATGACTATATTGTTGAGCAACAAGGGATAGATCATTCTTTGTCTGAAGCCATGTGGAATTATCACTGGAACCTGGTTGAGAAGAATGGTAGCTCATCTGGAGCTAAGTGGGATGATGTTGACTCCTTGGTAAAGGTTGGAAAGAATACTACGTTAGAGACTCCTACCTTCTTTAGGGGAGATTTCCCTTCTCTGATTTTGAGGCAAGGAAATTTCACCCTCAATGGAGGGTGAGTTTTCATTTCAGAAGACCAGAGTTCATCTTTCAGATCTCAGATCCACCTAGGTTCAATCTGCCAATTGGTTTTCAGTACTACCGTTTCACCAACAAGCATATCTCCTTGATCTTTTATGAAGGCAATCTTGAAGCTGAATTGATTGCTCTTTCCAGAGAAAATTATGCTCTTACTACTCAGAAGGAAGCTTTAATCCAGAAATCAGACAAGCTTCTCACGGCTTACACTTAGATCAGGGCAAGTCATAATGAGCTGAAGGAAGCAGTTGTAGTTGAGCTGTATAGTCAGAAGCAAGCCATGCAAGCCATATTTGAAGAAGCTCTGAAGAAGCTTTCCAAGTAGTTAATGATGTTGTCATGTCATGGCTACTTCAGTTTACCTTTGTTTAATTTTGGCTGAAACATTATTGCATGCATTTAATACATACGTGTTTGTTGCATTTCTTGCTGTGTGTTCTCCTCAACTTCACTTTCTGTTACTACCCTTTTTCATTGATGACAAAAGCGGGTGTATTATAATGATGTGTGTGATTTTTTACTAACACATTATTCTGAAAGCTGCAAAGTAAAAAAGGTATGAATAGTCTTCAGAAGAATACTTCAGAACGTTCTTTTCAGAAGGAGGAAATTTATATCAGATGGAACATCTGGTCAAGGGGGAGAATTTCTAAACCTTAATTCTTCTTAAACCCTATTTCAAAAATCAGAATATGTTATATTTGTCATCATTAAAAAGAGGGAGATTGTTGAGTCTCAAAAGTTATAAAATTATTTACCTTGAGTCTCAGTCTCTCAATAGGTTTTAATGAATAACAAATATAAATATTCAGATAAATTTATGATAAAATTCCTTCACAATATTCTGCTTTGTTTCAGATCATAAAAAGTGCGATACATCATTTGAAGCTTCAGATCATCTGAAAACCACACATCGTCTGAAGAGCGTCTACCCTCAGAAGAAGAGAAGTTCATCTAAAGCATCCCTTGCATCTGAAATAAGAAGTCTTCAGGACAATAGTTTGACCTTGGAAGACGTTGCTGAGTACGAGGAACGTTCAAATCAAGATCTTACCTACTTCAGCATAATAGTCAATTTTGCTTTCTCTCCTCGTTCAAATGTTTAGCACACTTAAGGAAAGTCTGCAACGCTGCTGCTCCTGCTCAAAAGTATTGTGTGCGTAGACCTGCTGCACCTAAGACTGCTCAGAACGTGTTGGACAGAGTGTGTCTCAACGTCTCCTGAAGCATTTAATGCTATTTGATAACGGGAATTTATTCCTTGGAGACTATAATACGTCCCATGAAGAATTGGACACACACAGAGCCATAGAGAAGAAAAGTTATCAAAGAAACCTTACTCAGCGAAAACGCTGGAAAAATACTCTGATATTTTCTGTACATTTGCTTATTTGCTTATCCCGAGTGAATCTCAGTTACTTGTACATTTCTGATAAGTTCAATCTATCAACTGAAGATAGTTGATTGAATTTCATCTATTTTTGTCTTAAAACAGTTTGGTTTACAAGCCTGGAGAGGCTTATTGCCTGAAAGAATACTTGGGTTACACTTGGATAAGTGTCTGAGAGTCTGAAGAGGCTTGGTGGAAGAAATAATACTTGTGATAGAGCCTGAAGAGGCTTGGTTGAAGAAATAATACTTGTGACAGAGCCTGAAGAGGCTTGGTGGAAGAATTAATACTTGTGATAGAGCCTGAAGAGGCTTGGTGGAAGAAATAATACGTGTGATAGAGCCTGAAGAGGCTTGGTGAAAGAAAAATACTTGTGGTAGAGCCTGAAGAGGCTTGATAGAAAAGAATACTTGTAATCTTGCAAGATTAGTGGAAATCCAATGGTGGTTTGCCCTGGGACTGGACGTAACTCACAGTGGTAGTGAGTGAACCAGGATAAATTCTTGGCTAAGTTTTCTCTATCCCTCAACTTGTTTCAATTGCGTTTTTATTCTAATAAGGGGATTGATTAAGTATCTAAGTGAAAAACTTTCAATCTGAATCAAATCTATTTCATAACTCTTTTTGTCTGAACGCTCTTCAGAAAGTACTTAAGAACTTCAGACTGATAACTATTGTTAGAACCACAGGAAACACTAGAAGGGGGGGTTGAATAGTGTTTTAGACTTTTTGATAGTTTTTGAAAATCTTTAATTTAAAACATGAATATGGGCACCGTTAAAAAATAAGTCTTAAGATCAGAGATGGTTGAAACATGTGGAAGATAAGAAAAACAATGTTTCTTCTAAAGCTTAAGATTGTTTTAAACAGAGGCTTCTCAAAGTATCTTCTGAAGATTAATACAGAGAGTATTTTCAGCACAGTTTCTGAAATACTTCAGATGACTAGAGGTTGTCTGAAGTCTGTTCCTGATTTTTGAACTGATCTCTTTCAGACTCACTTCTGAGAATTTATTTCAGAAGTTCTTCAAGGAACATTCTTTGTAAAGCTTCAAATGATATAAGAGATATCTCATGTTTTGTTCATATGAAAGATCATTTTATTGAAATAGTTGTGTTAAGTTTATTATAGAAAATACTTTTCAAATTCCAACTTAAATATGAAAACTGGAAATAAAGAGATTAAACAAAAAGGACTTAGGCATAGAGATTTCAGACAGGTCTTTAAGTGGCTGTCTGAAGTTTTCAGACGGCTTGTAAAAACTAATTTTAAAAGATGTTTTGTGTCTTTATAAAATATCAGATTAATTATTCTGACCCCTTGATTAGTATAAAACGAATTAACAAGAGATAAGGGTAAGAAAACTTAGTCAAGGAATTTATCCTGGTTCACCCACAAACCTGTGAGCTACATCCAGTCCCAATGGCAAACAACCACTGGATTTCCACTATATGAATATTCAGATTACAAGCTTGAATGTGAGTACAGTCTCTCCAGACATAGTGAGTACAGTCTCTCCATACATCACGAGTACAGTCTCTCCAGACACAGTGAGTACAGTCTCTCCAGACATCACGAGTACAGTCTCTCCAGACACAATGAGTACAGTCTCTCCAGACACAACGAGTACAGTCTCTCCAGACACAATAGTACAGTCTCTCCAGACACAACGAGTACAGTCTCTCCAGACACAACGAGTACAGTCTCTCCAGACACAATGAGTACAGTCTCTCCAGACATCACGAGTACAGTCTCTCCAGACACAGTGAGTACAGTCTCTCCAGACACAATGAGTACAGTCTCTCCAGACACAACAAGTATTCTTTTCTATCAAGCCTCTCCAGGCTCTACCACAAGTATTCTTTTCTATCAAGCCTCTCCAGGCTCTACCACGAGTATTCTTTCTTCCACCAAGCCTCTCCAGGCTCTCAGACACTTATACAAGTGTAGAGTATTCTTTCTTCCACCAAGCCTCTCCAGGCTCTCAGACACATAAAGTGTTTACAAATTAAACTAAGTTTAAGTTTCCACGAAACATAAACTTAATCTTTTCCTGTACTAGAGGTTAACTGAGTACTACTCAGGATACCATGGATAAATCTAAGTACAAGGGTAAGACAGTGATACAAGTATATAAGTTTAAGTACAATTCCTGTCTCTGATATGAGGAATGACATCCTCTGAGAATTGGCTAGGTAGATACTGACTTTAATCTCCAGCCTTGTTCTCCAGCCATTGGTTTCCATGGGTTACATTCTCACCCGTATCATTGGAAAAACCAAGGCATACTTACAGCTTCAAACCATTCTTGGTTCATATGAGATTAAGCACAGCCTGGTAGGTTGTTCAACTGAACAACTGCTATTTTGACTAGCATAGTTGATTCAAGTAAGTGTGGTCAACACCGATAGGATTTTTCTGATGCATCTTGATCAACTGATTGAACCAAGTGAATGAGTTCAACATCTTCAAATTCTTTCTTGAGGCTATTTATAACATTGTTCTGTTGGAATATAGCCGTTTGAAGATGATTCATAATACCGTTGAGATGTTGATGATGTGGCTCATATAGCTGTTACTTAATAGTGTCTCAAACGGTTGCTTCCTCTTTAGCAGATATGTGTTCAGACAGTCCTGTTCTGACACTTCTGTAGATGAGCTCTTTTAGAGAGATTTTCTTGATATTATTTTGCATGTTCTTTCTCTTGATATCCTTTTACTTTTCTTCAGCTGACTTCTGATTTTCTCTGCTTTTCTTAGGAGTGTATATGAGGAGGTATCCGTTGGATTTGTCCTCTTGCTTATTTTGTATATGCTCCTTTTCTGTTTGCTTCCTGACACCATTTCTTCTTTCTTCTTTGAGTGAGGTGTCTTGTTCAATGGCTGTTTCTTGCAGATGATAAAATATGTTTGAATTGAAATATTTCATTCAAACATTTTTCTTTGTTGCTTCTGCTTAGTCTCCTGACCTTTTCTTGTGCTTTCTTTTGGATTGGTGATGATGATATTTCCGTTGTGATACCACTCTTTAGAGAAAGCATTGAATGCTATTCAATCCATCGTGAGACACGCTTCTGGATGTCTTCACAATTCTGACAGAGTACGACGTTGGTGCTGCTATAAAGCTGTCATCGTTGTTGCTGCAATTTCTGCGTTGCAGAGATTTCCTCAGTGGTGTATGAAATTCAAAATCATCAGGAAAGGTCTCTGTGTTTCTTGCCATAAACGTGTTTGAAAAGGTACGTGCAGCAGAGGTTCAGAAAAGTCTTCACAAACTTCAGCAGAGGGTGCCACGTCATAAGTGAGACTTCAGACAGCACTGAGACTTCAGACGGGTTGAACTACTTCAGACAGCTTCAACTCTTCAGACGAGTTCTGCTTCTTCAGACAGCTTCGTTTCTTCAGAAAGCTTCTTTTCTTCAGAAGGCTTCCTTGCTTCAGACAGCTTCTTTTCTTCAGACTTCTTTGTGTTGTCTTCATATGGTCTTCACGTCTTCAGACAGTTTGCGCACTTCAGACGAGTTGCATTCTTCAGACAGCTTCTTTATATTTGATCCTGCATTTGTTCTTCTGATCCTAATCTTCTGTTTCTGATTACTATTTCATCCTGAAACACAATCAACAACCCAATACCTTTCTCAGTAGAATCTGTATATATAATCTTATTTGTTAATCATTAAAACTAAAGGATATTAAGTCTTTGAGTCAAGTTTGAATGCTCAAACTGATTAATAGACTTCACAACTATCATCTGAAGGTTTTCAGAAGCAAATCTTTCAAAATATTTGAAACAGAAAAAGTTTCCATTAAAAACACTATTCAACCCCCTTCTAATGTTTTCCTGTTTTCCTACAAATGCTCCCGTTGAGACACATTGCTTTGGTAGCTTGCAGTAGTAGGTGCAACAGGTAGTAGGTGTCAGCAGCGCAGACTCCACTTTTTTTTAGCACAGTGTACTTCACAGCAGACTTTGCTTCCTTGGTGAATGAAAATTTGAAATGTGCCAAAAAGTAGCTGATCTGACTTTCTGGAAGAAGCACAAACAGTTGAGAAAGTCTACGAAAGACTTTGAGTCTCCAAAGGGAATTACAGAGAAGCACTTTCCCAAAAGGGTACAGGCTTCAGTACGATGACTCTTAGCTTCAGAAGGATTCCTTCTTTCAGTAGGTCTTGATCTATCAGCAGGTTCCTCTTCATCAGCAGGTTGCTCCTCATCAGAGGGTTGTATATTTTCGGAGGGTTGCTGTATTAGATACCTTCTGAAACACAAAAATTACCTTAAGCAGAAAACTGTTCTTTCTCATAATGATGTTAACAAAATTTGTTATTCATTAAAACTTAGGGTTATGAAACTTAAACATTATTAACCTTTTAATAATATTTTGAGACTCAACATTTCACAACAATTTTGTAAACTTGCTGAAATTGGAGTTATGGTACTTGCTGAAATTATTTCAGCAGGTTCAACAAAGTTGAGTAAAACTGATTTCTTAATAGTGTATTTAGTTATAAAGATGTTTCAACAGTTTAAATCGTTATATTCCGAACCCTTCTTGTTACATAAATAAAAAATATAGAGAGATAAAGGTATAGAAGACTTAGCCAAGAGATTTATCCTGGTTCACTCACATCCACCGTGAGCTACGTCCAGTCCCAATGCCAAACCAGCAAAGGATTTTCCATTAACTGATCACAGTTACAAGTATTCTTTTTCAGTCAAACCTCTTCAGGATCTTTACAACAAGTCTTCTTTTTCTGACAAGCCTCTCCAAGCTCAAACCCAAGTATTGTTTTACAGACAAGCCTCTCCAGGCTCAAACCCAAGTATTCTTTCTTCCACCAAGCCTCTCAAGGCTCTCAGACACTTGAAAGTGTTTACAATTGAATTTTGTTTAAGTTGCTGAACATAGACAAGTTTCAGACTTAAACAGATACAAGATTGTACAAAGCAACTAAGTATGACTCAGGATATATGAATTTTGAGTACAATAAACAGAGAGTAAGCAGCATGAAGTTTGGCAGCATTTTGGCTTGACGAAAGTTCTTCTCTCTCTCTCTCTCTCATTTTTTGTAGTTCTTCATGAAGCTTTATATAGGAGTTCAACTTAAGTCCGTTGAAGATTGTTAAAACCACCATTGTGAAATAGCATTAAATGTTGTTAAGACCGTTGTAAGACAATCTTCTGAAAGCTTCTGACTTTGAGTGATGCATGTGTGCAGACTTTGACACAGTTCTGACACGGTGCAGGTACTATGTTACAACAGTTTCCCTTTCTAGTTCAAAAAGGGTTCTCTATAACCTTCCTTAAATGAATCAAACTTGCAGAAGACGTACAGGATGCAATAAAGTCTTGAGCAAAAAGCCTTCTGACTTTGGTCAAATGCCACGTGGAAAGTCTTCAGCAGATCTTCTTGATTCAGATGACACATCTCTTTTAGAGGATTGAATACTTTCAGCAGGTTCTCATCCTTTAGAAGGTTGTACCACATCAGAGGGTTGTTCCTTCAAAGAGTTGCTGAAACACATGGAATGCCCTTAAGAGAATTTGTACTTTTATCAGGATACTTTAACCAAATTTGTTACTCATTAAAACTTAGGATTTGTGAGACTAAAACATTATTAATCTCTTAATAATATTTTGAGACTCAACATTCTCCCCCCTTTTTAATGATGACAGATTTGCTTAAACTATCTAAATATCTGAAGGAAAAATATTGAGTTAAGTTAAGAAATCTTCCTTTTTAAGATATTTAAATAGAATGCCTTACTCCCCCTGAATCTGTGAATTTTTTTTAAAACATTTAAACTTCAGATATTTTTTTAGTTTATATCTCCCCCTTTTGTCATCAGTCAAAAGGGTTGGTAATAGATACTGAAGTATTAAATGTTGAGTCTCAAAAATATCATAAGAGAAAATATGATGTTTAAGACAACTCAATTCCCAAGTTTTAATGCTTAACAAATTTGAGTTAAAATATTTATCATAGATACATATATGTTTTAAAGATTTATCTGTGATTTCAGCAAGAGTCACTATGAGCCTACATAAAAGACTAAGTGTTGAAGTTGTCTGAAGAAGCAGAACTCGTCTGAAGAGTTGAAGCTGTCTGAAGTAGCTCAACTCGTCTGAAGTATCAGTGTTGTCTGAAGTCTCACTTATGACGTGGCACCCTCTGCTGAAGTTTGTGAAGACTTTTCTGAACCTCTGCTGCACGTACCTTTTCAAACACGTTTATGGCAAGGAACACAGAGACCTTTCCTGGTGATTTTGAATTTCATACACCACTGAGGAAATCTCTGCAACGCAGTCTCTGCAACAACATTTGTAGCAGTCTTAATGTAAGAGAAACCTTGTATCGTGTCAGAAATATCAGAGCTCTCAGAAGCGTGTCTCACAACGGATTAAATAGCATTTAATGCTATCTCTAAATGGTGGTATTTCAACGGATTAAAGTTTGGGTATAAATATCCCTCTATAAAGACCATCAAAAGCAACCAAGAAAAAGAGAGAAAATCAACATACAAGAAAGCCAAGAGAAACATCACGCTGCAAGTTTTTACTCCGTAAAAACTCTCTGATAGAATTCTTTGTACACATTTGTATATCCTGAGCATACCTCAGTTTTTATTGTACATTGTATTGGTTTGAGCTTCAAACTTGATAGTTTAAAAGCTTAAACCCCTTTCTTTGTAAACCTTGGTAGAGCCTGAAGAGGCTTGACAGAAAAGAATACTTGTGGCAGAGCCTGAAGAGGCTTAACAGAAAAGAATACTTGTGGTAGAGCCTGAAGAGGCTTGACAGAAAAGAATACTTGTGGTAGAGCCTGAAGAGGCTTGACAGAAAAGAATACTTGTGGTAGAGCCTGAAGAGGCTTGACAGAAAAGAATACTTGTTTGTGTCTGGAGAGACTGTACTCGTTGTGTCTGGAGAGACTGTACTCGTGGTGTCTGGAGAGACTGTACTCGTGGTGTCTGGAGAGACTGTACTCGTTGTGTCTGGAGAGACTGTACTCATTGTGTCTGGAGAGACTGTACTCACATTCAAGCTTGTAATCTGAATATTCATATAGTGGAAATCCAGTGGTTGTTTGCCATTGGGACTGGACGTAGCTCACAATGGTAGTGAGTGAACCAGGATAAATTTCTTGGCTAAGTTTTCTTACCCTTATCTCTTGTCAATTCTTTTTATACTAATCAAGGGGTTAGAGTAATTAATCTGATATGTTATAAAGGCATAAAACATTGTTTTAAATCAGTATTTTTATACCGTCTGAAAACTTCAGACAGTTCTTTAAGAGCCTGTCTGAAATCGTGTTTTTAACACCTGTTTGCGAAAAGCTTTCAAAAATATTCAGAAACACTATTCAACCCCCCTTCTAGTGTTTCCCTGTGTTCCTACATTAAATGCATAACAGAATAATAAATGCAGGGTAGGTATACAATGATTGTTTCAGAAACTTAGTTGCGTCATATACAACAATCAATTCCAATCATTGCAAATTTCAGAAAAACGTAGCATAGTAAATGCAAGAATAAGTAAGCACACTACGTAGTCAAATCAAGGAGAATAAACAATCCAATCATATTGAAATTTCAGAAAGATCAGTAACATAGAATTTAACATAAACATAAAAAAAAATTTCATGAACACATAGACTTTCTGAAAAATATAGCAAGCTAGAAACAGTTATTCCTCTTAAGCTTGGGCTTGGATTCTTCATTTTGAGGACGAGCAGGAGCAACATTGAATTGCCTTACTAAACTCTAAAGTGTACGATTTCAGTTTCTCAGCCTTCTGATTTCACTTTCTCTAATCTTAAGGGCCTAAAAAAGATCGGCTTCTCTGAAAATGATTGAAACATGCCTCTTAGTGAATATAATCTCCCCAAGGCCATTTGGTAAGCCATAGTCAGCAGGCTTAACCATAAGGCAAGTGTAGATTGCAGGAGTCCACTTTTGCACAGTCCAATGTTCATGCAATGCATGCTCAAAACCAGGGAAAGTTCCAGGAAACCAGGTACGGAACTCCTGAACTGAAAGGGTGCTCTTGGTCATTGAATCTGTAAAGTCATACTTCGTTCCAGAGCAGGACCCTTCTTTTTCCTTCTCATGCCAATATGAATCCCATAACTTGTCTCTATAGGTGTGGTCAAAACCCCCATAAGCATCTAAATCTTCAGGGAGTCTTTCCCATTCTTCTTTGGTCATAGGCTCAGGTTCAACCATATAGGTAGAGTAGAACTTAGGTTCTTTCTTCTTATCTTCAGGACCTTCAGCAAATGGTAACTTTGGCACTATTCTGTCAGGTTGCCAATAGATCTTGGTTGTGGGCTTCATGGTAAGGGGTTTCGGAGGCTTGAAGTTTCTGCACCCCACATTTGATGCAATGTACTTTGAGTAAAATTCAGCTTCCAGGTTCAGATGCCTGATGAGAATCCAATCTTCAGCAGGTATCCTTACTTGGTCAGGAGAATCAACATCAATTATTTTCCAAAAGTGCTTGGGTGGTTGCACTCATTGTCTGATCTTTTCCAGCTGATTAGATCCAGATACTCCCCCTGAAGCCTTGGCCAATCTCCTTAGTCTACCATCTTCCAGAGAGTCCAAATGAAGACCAACATGCTTGTGCAGAGGCAAGTGATCTTTGAAGTATAGCAGCTCCTCATACAGATTTGGACACAGAGGCAATCTTCTTCGTTGAGCATAGGGAGAAAAGTAGAATTTGTGTGGGAATTCAGCAGCTTTCAGAAAATCATCAAAGCTGATGACAGAGACCATCTTGTGAAAAGATGGCCTTCTAGAAATATCTCTTGATTTTGGCTTTAACATCCGCTCCCTTGGAGTTAAGTCACCTTCCCAAATAGACTTCTCATTGCCTGTGCTTACATAACTTCCCTTATTTTCCCAGTCAATTGCATTGGATGCAGCAGGAACAAGAGCAAGTTGTGTAGGCATCCTTTCAACCTCAAGGTCTACTTCAAAGGGTGATGGAGGTTGAGGAATGGATGAAGAAGGATCAGCAGCCTCATCAGGTTCAGATCTTATAGGTACAGTAGAGATGGGTTCCACAGTAACAGCAACTGGTTCTACCACCATGGGATCAGCAACAGAAGGTTCTCCAACCTTTTCAGCTTCAGCAGGTGTAACAACCTTTTCAGTAGGTGGATCAGAGACTTCACCACCAATGGCAGTAGCTTCCAAAACTTTCGCAGGCACCTTGGAGGGACTCTCATCATCCTCCAAATCAACAGGATCAAGGTTATAAAAATTTACCTTGATTTTCTTGTATGGCTCAGCCTCAGGAATTGGAAGTTTGCTGACTTCTTGCATCCTCCTAAGATGTTTTAATAATGACAAGATCTCAAATTTCACTTGATATAATTCTGATTAAAGTACTAACAATTTTACTTGAGTGTTTTCAAGAAGAAATAGATTCAAAAGATAGTCTTGTTCAGAAGATAGAGCTCAACACTCTTCAAAGAAGATGCTTTTACATTATAAAAATCACAAAATATAAAAGAAATCAAGAAAGCAGTTGAAAGAAATTATAGCAAACATTCTGTTAAGAAGAATAACAATGACAGACAATTAGAAGGAAGATTCACTACAGAAGAAACGGCTGCAGCAAGACTGAAGAAGTTAAGGAAATTGGATTTTCAATTTAATCAATTCTTCTTAGAACAGAAAACTGCAACAATATTGCCTTGACAATATCTGCATAAAGAAAAATCCCATAACTTAGTTGTTTCAGAAGAAATTCACTGTCAGGATGTCTGCAGAAGAAGTATTTTTCCAAAAATACATGTTCTTCAAGCTAGTCTGTGTTGTAGCCACTGAAATTCATCCAAGTATTAAGACTTCACTATGAAGCTAGGGAAATACACATGTTCCATGGGCTGGAAATGGACACCTGGAGTTACTTTGAAGCTTTAGGGTTAGCCAAAGATCCAGGTTATGTGGATAAAATGAAGATGTGGTGGAAAGAGAAAGGTGCTCCTTTTGACCGAGGGCTTAAACCATTGGTCGAGGATGATGATGCGTTGGAACTTGCCAATGTGGCAGAAAGTAAAAAATGTGAGATGGAAATATATTTGGAGCATGGAATCAATAATAATGGCAATGTTGAAATTATCTATCAACCTTTACTCCCTACATCTTTTGTGCCTAAACAGAAGAAAAAAGAAAGAGCACATGTGAATGAGCCTGTACTGAATAGAGTTGAAGGAAGTTGTGTACTAAATGCTACTGTCAGTGAACAACCTGAATGTGGTGGACTTGACAATGGTGAGGTAGTCAATTTGGAACAGAATGAAGATGTAGATGAAGAAGAGGATTCAACTTATGATGATTTAGTGAAAGATGTTCACTTTGATGATAGTGAAGAAGAAAGGGACCTTGGTATTGATGATGGGTTTAATATGCCAGAAAATGGGGAGGCTGAGACTACTTTGAATGAGCAAGTTCAGAACATGAAGGTTAAACATGTTGCTAATAAGGTTGGATATGGATCACCAATAAAGAACACAAAGAGAAGAAGTGGAGTGAATGAAAGTGGCAATGCTGGAGGTATTGTACCTACTGAGTCAGTGGTCAATGAAGGTGGTAATGTTGGAGGTAATGTACTTGTTAAGCCAGTGGTCAATGAGGATGGTAGTGCTGGAGATAATGTAGTTGTTGAGACAGTGGTGAATGAAGGTGGTTCTTTGGGAGGGAATGAGACTGCCAATGGTGCAGGGGATGGTGTTATAGGTGGTAATGTGGAAGCATTTGCTCCCCCTGATGTGGTAAATATGCATAACATGGATGAGGATTATTTCAGTGAAGAATTGTTAAGTGGGGCTGGAGATAGTAACTCAGATGGTGGTAACAGGCCAAGGTACCCGAGATTTCACCAAGAATACATGTGCAAGAATTTTTAATGGAGACTTGGAATGGAATTTAAATCCCTGAAGGAGTTCAAGGATGCTATGTTGGAGCATTCTATATTGAATGGTAAACAAGTGAGGTTTATGAAGAATGATAAAGTTAGAGCAAGAGTTGTGTGCACCAAGAAATGTCCTTTTACAGTCCTTGTTAGTAAGGTAGGAGGGAGTGAGACCTTTAGGGTGAATACCTTAGTCCCAAGGCAAAGATGTGGCAGAACTTTCAACAATAAAAATGCTAACTCTAGGTGGATTGAGAAGGTTATAGTTGACAAATTTAGAACATCTTTCAAGGTTACACTATCTAAGATAGTAGATGATGTTAGAAAGAATTATAGTGTTGGTATATCTGAATGGAAGGCATTCAAGGCTAAACAATATACAAGGAAAGAAGTAGAGGGGATACTAGTAAACAGTATATAATGATATGGAATTACAGTGCTAAGCTGAGGAGGTCTAGTCCAGGAAACACAAGTAAAATCCAACTACATAGAATTACACCAAATTTGCCTCCTAGATTTGGTAGTTTCTATATGTGTTTGGAGGGTTGTAAGAAGGGTTTCTTGGAAGGGTGCAGGCCTTTTGTAGGAGTACGTTGATGGGTGTCATCTGAAAGCCCAATATGGTGGTTAATCACTTATTGTTGTGGCAAGAGACCCTAATGATCAGTACTTCCCCTTAGCTTTTGTTGTTGTGGAGACTGAGACAAAAGATTCATGGAGGTGGTTTCTGAATTTGTTGCTAAAAGACATTGGTGATGTAAGGGTTTTTATTTCTAACCAACAGAAGGTAAATACTACTACTTATGTTATTTACTTACATTTAATAAATGGGTTTTTATTTCTAATTATTGTTTCTTAATATAGCATAAATACTACTACTTATCTTATTTACTTACATTTAATATTTGATGCATGGTTTAATGCCAGTGTTTGATGAAATCCTTCAAGAAGTGGAGCACAGGTTTCGTCTAAGGTATTTGTATAGCAATTTCAAAAAGAAGTTTGGTGGAGGGACACTATTGAGGGATTTGATGATGGAAGCAGCTAGGGCAACATATTTTCAAGCTTGGGATGACAAGATGGAACAAATAAAGCAGTTGGATAAGGCAACATATGACTGGCTCAAGGCAGTTCCCACAAAAAGCTTGGTGTAAGCATGATTTCAGTTATTATCCTAGGTGTGATGTATTAATGAATAATCCATTTTAGTCATTTAATGGTACCATTTTGTTAGCTAAGGATAAGCCTATAATCACTATGTTTGAATGGATTAGGACATATGTGATGGGTAGGTCAGCTGTGTTGAGAGAAAAACTTGAAAAGTATTAAGGTGATGTCATGCCAAAACCTAGGAGAAGACTAGATAGGGAAATTGAGCATAGTGATAATTGGTTGCCAACATGGGCTGGGGATGTAAAATTTGAGGTCACACATACTATAGGCAGAGAAAGGTTCATTGTAGACCTTAGAAAACACTCTTGCACTTGCAATTTCTGGGAATTGGTGTGGATTCCTTGTAGGCATGCAGTGGCTCCCATTACCTACAAGGGAGAGGATCCAAAACTATATGTTCATAGATATTACAAAAGAGTATCATATTAAGCTTGTTATGGGGAAGTAATTGCACCAATAAATGGAGAAAACCTATGGCCAAAGACAGGTGGTGACGTCATTTTACCAACCTGTTTACAAGCAGGGGCCTGGAAGGCCTAAAAAACTTCGAAGAAGGGAACATGATGAGGACACTAATACAAGAAAGCTTAGGAGGACACATACAAGCAACAAGTGCAGTAGGTGCCATCAGTATGGTCATAATAACAGGAGTTGCACCAATCCTCCTGTTAAACTGAACCTCAACCAAATGGAGATGGTACTCAAAATGAACCTGCACTAAGTCAGCAAGGAACTCGGAATGATCATAATTCATCTGCAAGAACAAAGGTAATAGTTACTCGGCATCTATATATATGTTCTATATAAGTTATTCCACTTATTGACCATGATGTTATACTATACAGCAGGGAAAATGAAAATTTGTTAATGGTGGTACACGAGTTAGGTATGGTGGAAGGACTAAAGGAAAGGATATTGGTTATAAAGGTAAAACTACTGCAAATGCTGGAAAATCTGGTACAAAAACAGCTGGGAAAACTAATGCAAATGCTGGAAAATCTGGAGCAAAAACAGCTGGGAAAACTAATGCAACTACTGGAAAATCTTGTGCAAGACCACCTAGGAAAGCTAGTGGGGTGAATGTTGGAAAAGGGTAGAATCCTATTGTGTCTTCACATGGAACAATGGCTGCAAAAAAGGTTTGAGTTCAAACTTTGACATTCAACTACTAAACCACTAAAATCACATCAAACACCACAATTACATTTCAGTGAACAAATAAGACACACCACAAAAATCACAACCCAAGACAACATAAGGGAAAAAAATACAAATTTTCCCCTTAATTCTCTCTGCTAAAAGTTTCCTTTACAGCTTTGCATTCTTCTTCTTTAACTCCTCTATAGCATGCTCTTTCCAAGACGAATTTTCCTCCCTTCCATCTTGCTGAATCGATTCTTCATCAGCCCAAAGGAAATAATTTCAAGTTCTTGTTGTCTGGTTCAATCAAAAGGGAGAGAAAGTTTAGAGATAATGACAACTGTAGGTGAACATTATACCAAGCAGAATCAACAAAATAAGACCAACACAAGACTTACTCCTCAATTCGACATCTCTAGTGTCTACTAGGATTCTTCGAGCTCTTAGACGTAAGCAACAACAATCTATCCCCACACCAACAGTTCCTCCATTGAGAGTACGAAGATGAAGAAGAAGATTTCGCGCTCTCTCCCCTCTTGTCCATCACGTTCATGTGCCAAAGATGCGACCAAGCTTCCTTCAGCACCTCTTGTCCCTGCTATGGAGGACGCCTCTTTTCCCTGCTACTGAGGTCGATGAGACCAAGAATTTGGGTATTAGGGAATTAGGGTTTTCCTTTAAATGCAAAATTTTATTTTTGAATAAATTATTTAATTGATTAAATAAAAATAAGGGAGATAAATTTTAACTGAAAAGCTACGTATGAATATATGGAATTGGCCAGATATCAGTCTGTTAGCCACGTAAGACAGTTAACGGATGGAACTAAGGTTGGGGACCTTTGTTTCACTATTTCAGAAAATTAGGGACGAAAAACCAAGGTTTTAAAAATGAGGGAGCTTGATCAAAGTTGACCATATTTAGAGGGACGAAAAACATATTTAACCTAATTTATTAATTATATGTCTCTATGTTGATGATTTGTTAGTGAGGGGTAGTAATAAGACAAAAAATGTTGAGTTAAAAAAGAACATGATGAAAGAATTTGAGATGATTGACTTGGGTAATTTGGCTCACGTCCTTGGAATTGAGTTTAAAAGAACCTAGAAAGGGATTGTGATGCACCTGAGTAAATATGCTACAGATCTACTAAAAAAGTTCAACATGATTCACTGCAATCCAAGTGTCATCCCTGCTGAAAAAGGTGTGCTACCAAGCAAAGAATGTGCTGAAGAACCTGTTGATTCCACTCAGTACAGACAAATTGTTGCTTCTCTCAGGTATTTGTGCAATACAAGACCCGACATTACCTATAGTGTAGGTCTAATTAGTATATTCATGTCAAATCCATGTGTGTCTTACTTACAAGCACAATTTTAAAACTTCACCTTTGTTCAATTGGTTGGGTGTTGGGCTTCTCTCTAGTAACAGGAAATGTCCAGTCAAAGAGAGATAGATTCTGTGGGATCCATATGTGTGTGGGACCCACACATGTATATGGGTCTATCTCTCTCAACTAAACATTTCCAATACTGGAGAGAGTTTTAGCCCGTTGGTTGGACATTTTGTTCAAAATAGCAGAAGGCAAAGGCAAGACACAGTAGGTGGAACGACGCAAGGGGCATAACAACCTCATCACAGTGGTACATCAAGCTCTCAAACCGACAACACAAAACGCAGGAGCACAGCGGCGATGAAGTGCCGACACGACGGAATATACAGGGATAAAAAGAAAAGGAACCGAGGTCGTCTTCTTCTGGGCTCAGGTTGTAGACAACTATTTTTTTCTGTCAAAACTATTACTGGTTTTTTAACAAGAACTGATTTTCACCAAATTTGTTGGTTTTTGACCCGTTTTAACGGCTGTTGACCGGTTTTTCCCATCTCCGGTTTTGAGGGCAAGTAGAACCGGACCCCATATCGGTTACCGGTCAGTCTGGTCAACAACAACGTATGAATAATATATAAAAAATTATTATTTCTTAAAATTTTATAATATTTGAATACTCACCAATAATATTATAGCCAATTATAATATTTTTATTTTATAATATTAATGAAACTTGTTAAAAACTAAAAATCAATTACTCTGAATAAGCATGTTGGCTGGTTAGCTTTTGTACTTTGATTGACTGATTAGACTATTTAATCATTAAAAAAAGAAATATTGGATTAGGGAGGACAATTCAATTAATTCACTTTGTTTTTCGAATTCCAAAGTGCACTCTCGGAAGGTGACAATGTGATTCCAAAGTCATTAAATTTCAATGGCTAGTGCGCGCGGATAGTTTTAAAACACCACATGGTTCAATTGGTTGGGGGTTGGTGACACGATCCCATCCGACCTCAACCAAGATGCCTCAGATACATTGCAACGGATTGAAGATCCAATGACCGGGGCCAGATCTGAGCGGTTAAAGAGAGTTTTGCAACTCTTGATCACTGAAGTCCAAAGAAAAGTAGACCACCAAGCAGAAGAAGAACCAAAGAAGTGGTTTAACTTAGCTCGGATTGAAGTACAAGAGTGTTATCCGGTCTGACAATCGGTTATATCTGTTATCCGAATCTTAGGAGAGCCTATTTTGGGAAAGTGTATCTAATCAGATCATAACTGATTTATTTAGGATAAGATCTGTTAGGAATCAATATCATGATCTCTTAGGATTATATTTACATCTTTTAGGATTATATTTTATCTTATTCAGGATTAAATCTTTCAGAATTATATTTTATCTTATATAGAATTAAATCTATTTAATTTAGGATTGTATCTTTTAGATAGTTTATTTTAGGAAATTCCTTTGCTATATATTAGCATTGAGAATCAGTTTGTAGACAGTTATTTTTATCAATAAAATTTGAGTTTTCTCATTGTGAGAGCTTATCCTTTGTTCTTGGATTAAAGAACTACTTGATAATTTAGGTTCTACCAGCAGGTCTTGGTTAGGGTCTAGTTGCTTATATCTTGATAACTTTGGTGCTTCAGGCAGGTCACGGATTGTGTCAAGTTCCTATCTTTGATAGCTTTGGTGCTTCTAGCAGGTCTTGGATTGTGTCAAGCTCTTAACAGTTATTTACAGTTATTTACCGTTAATTGATCTTCAAGACGTTCATATCTTTACGCTTCCGGTTCGTATCATTTGGTACTAGAGCTTCGGCTCTTGAGATCAATTGGTAACATCTATCCTTATATTTTAGTTTTTATCTTATTAAAAAAAACAAAGAAAAAACTGCATTAGTTAAAAAAAAAAAGAGAGGTGCAGACAATACAAAAAAAGGGAGATCTGCAGATAGTAAAAAAAAAGGTGCAGTATTAAATTTTCTCAACAGCAAATCCAGTTCTGTTGTCCACAATATTTAATCCAAGCAGAAGATTTCATCTGAGGTGATGAATCCATCTGAATTGAAGAGTTGTAACCGGCTACACATCTTGATTACTTTCCGGGATAGTGTTTTGTCACTAAAAGTTGTCAAGTTATCATTAACACCTTCTCTATTACTTGTTAGTAGAATCTATCCCAAAAGTTCCTTATTTCAAGAGCTTGTAAGGATAAGTTGAGTGGAAAAAGGCAAGAGTGGTGAGTACATTATAGTGAGAAAAAGGCAAAAATTAGAGTGATACACGAGAGAATCAAAACTTTTGAGTGAAAACACGTAAGGAAGTGTTGTGAGGATTCTTATTTTTATCACTAACATCATTTGATTTACAGCCAAATTTTTTTTAATCATGAGTACAGTAAACCAACGTGAGGATGATGCTAGAGAAATAGACCTCAAATCGTTCCTCAAGACACTACAAAGTGAATTTATGAGAATGAGTGCAAGAATGGATGAGATGGAAGATCGGTTTCCAAGGAGAAGGAGTAGAACGTCTCCTAACCGCACTGAAGAAGATGAAGAGGAAGAAGAGGACAAGAGAAGTAGTTCTAGAAAAGAAAACAACAGGGATAATCATCTTGGAAACATCAAGATAAGCATTCCTTCTTTCCAAGGGAAGAATGATCCTGAGTTATATTTGGAGTGGGAAAGAAAGGTGGAGCATGTTTTTTATTGCCATAATTATTCTAAGGAGAAAAAGGTAAAATTAGTTGTGGTAGAATTCACTGATTATGCAAGTATATGGTGGGATCAATATGTGTTGAGCAGGCGAAGGTGTGGAGAAAGACCGATTCAATCTTGGGAGGAGATGAAGGCCGTGATGAGAAGGAGATTTGTACCAAGTCATTACCATAGAGACTTGTACAGAAAATTTCAGGACCTACGTCAAGGTTCTATGAGTGTAGATGATTACTACAAGGAGATGGAAATAGCCATTATGAGAGCCAATGTGCAAGAAGACCGAGAAGCAACAATGGCTAGATTCATTGGAGGGTTAAAGAAAGAAATTTCAAATGTAGTGGAACTCCATCATTATGTGGAGATGGGGGATTTATTACACAAAGCAATCCAAGTAGAGAGACAACTCAAATCCAGAGTTGTAAGATTTCCAAGAACTCCTAGTACCTCTTGGAAATCCTAGGCTACCAACAAACCGACAACTCGGCCAAAAGAATAGGCAAAGATGGGACAACCGACCTCAGCCAGTAAAGGTAAGTCTGAATTCAATTCATCTTCTAAAGCACGTGAAATTAAATGTTTCAGGTGTCAAGGTCTTGGACATATTGCTTCTAATTGTCCGAACAAGAGGGTCATACTTATGCGTGACAATGATGAAGTGGAAAGTGCGAGTGAAAAAGAAGATGATGAAATTCCCGAGCTGGAGGATTGTAGTGATGTGAAATACACCGAGCCAGACCACGGTAATGCATTAGTCACTAGAAGGGTGTTGAATGCACAACCAAAGATGGGAGGAGTTGAAGAGCAACGTGATCACATATTCCATACAAGGTGTCGCGTAAGTGATAAGGTGTGCAGTCTTTTAATTGATAGTGGTAGTTGTACCAATGTTGCTAGTATTTTGATGGTTGAGAAATTAAAATTACCTACCATAAAACATCCTAATCCTTATAGACTACAGTGGCTAAATGATTGTGGGGACATAAGGGTAACAAAACAAGTTTTTCTTTCATTTTCCATTGGAAAATATGAAGATAAAGTCTTGTGTGATGTTGCACCTATGCATGTTGGACACATTCTACTTGGTCGACTATGGAAATTTGATAGGCGAGTAACTCATGATGGGTACCACAACAGGTATAGTTTTAAATTGAATAATAAAACCTTTGTGCTAACCCCTCTTCAACCTTCTAAAGCATATGCAGATCAAGTAAGAATTGCTAGGGAGAGCAAGGAGTTGGAAGAACAATTTTCTGTTCAAGAAAAAGAAAGAAAAGAGAAGAAGAGAGAAGTGGGCATGGGTTCGAATCCGACTTCAAGATTGGATGTCTGTTCGACGTTACAACCGAGCCAGGGCAGAAGCAAGGTGAACGCTTTTTCAAGAAAAAGGGAAGTTGAAAGTGTATTGTTAGATAAAGGGCAATTATTGATTCTTGTTTTTAAAGACATATACTTCTCTGATGATTCTAACAATTCTTTACCTTTTGAAATTCAAAATTTGTTGAAGGAGTTTGGAGAAGTCTTTCCGGATGAGCTACCTCAAGGATTACCACCTTCAAGAGGTATAGAACACCAGATTGACTTTGTACCCGGTTGTGCACTACCAAATCGGCCAGCATACAGAACCAACCCGGATGAGACCAAGGAGATCCAAAAACAAGTCAGTGAGCTAATGGAAAAAGGGTATGTAAGGGAGAGCCTTAGTCCATGTGTTGTATCGGTAATATTGGTACCAAAGAAAGATGGTTCTTGGCGTATGTGCTCTGATTGCCGAGCCATTAACAAGATTACGGTAAAGTATCGTTATCCAATTCATAGGTTTGACGACATGCTTGATGAGTTACATGGGGTGTTTTTGTTCTCTAAAATTGATTTGAAAAGTGGTTACTATCAAATTCGAATGAAAGAGGGTGATGAGTGGAAAACTGCTTTTAAAACAAAGTATGGTTTGTATGAATGGTTAGTGATGCCCTTCGGCTTAACTAATGCACCCAGTACTTTTATGAGGTTAATGAACCATGTATTACGCTCTTTCATAGGAAAGTTTGTGGTAGTTTACTTTGATGACATTTTGGTTTACAGCAAATCTTATAATGCACATGTTGAACACTTACATGTTGTTTTCAAGGTATTAAAGGAAAATAAATTATATGCTAATTTAAAGAAATGTACCTTTTGCCTTGATTCTATTGTATTCTTAGGTTTTGTGATAAGTTCAAAGGGGGTAAGTGTAGATGAGGAAAAGGTTAAGGCTATTAGAGAGTGGGCAACCCCAAAGAGTGCTAGTGAAGTGAGAAGTTTTCATGGGTTAGCAAGTTTTTATAGGCGGTTTGTGAAAGACTTTAGCACTATTGCTGCGCCTTTAAATGAACTTGTTAAGAAAAATATTGTGTTTAAATGGTCAGATGCACATGAAAAAGCTTTTAACACTTTAAAAGAAAAATTAACAAATGCACCCTTACTTGTTTTACCTAATTTTGATAAAGCTTTTGAGATTGAATGTGATGCTTTTGGTGTTGGTATAGGGGCTGTTTTAATGCAGGAATGCCAACCGATTGCATACTTTAGTGAAAAGCTTAATGGGGCAGCATTGAATTATCCAACCTATGACAAGGAATTGTATGCCTTGGTAAGGGCATTACAAACTTGGCAACATTATTTGTGGCCAAGAGAGTTTGTTATACATTCTGACCATCAAAGTCTAAAGTTTTAAAATCTCAAGGGAAGCTTAAAAAAAGACATGCAAAGTGGTTGGAATTTATTGAGATGTTTCCATCTGTAATAAGGTATAAAAATGGTAAGGACAATATAGTTGTTGATGCTTTGTCAAGGAGGTATGTTTTACTTACTTCTTTACAGGCAAAATTGTTAGGTTTTGAACAAATTAAAGGTCTGTATGAAAGTGATCCTGATTTTAAACAAATTTGGGATTCTTGTTCTAACCGATCTTGTGAGAAATTTTATAGGTATGAAGGATATTTGTTCAAGAGGAACCAACTGTGTGTACCAGTCAGTTCTTTAAGAGAATTGTTGATTAAGGAGACCCATGGAGGCGGTTTGATGGGACACTTTGGAGTGCAGAAGACACTGGACATCCTGGCCGAGCACTTTTTCTGGCCGAGCATGAAGAAGGACGTCCGAGCTGAGTGTGAAAGGTGCATAACATGTAAGCAAGCTAAGTCAAAATTAAATCCACATGGGTTTTATACACCTTTGACTGTCCTTGAGCAGCCTTGGACAGATATTTCCATGGACTTTGTGATCGGTTTGCCAAAAACTCAAAGTGGTAAGGATAGTATTTTCGTTGTTGTTGATCGGTTTAGTAAAATGGCACACTTTATTGCGTGTTCAAAGACAAATGATGCAACACAAATTGCTGACCTATTCTTTAAAGAAATTGTCCGATTGCATGGTTTACCAAGGACAATTATGAGTGATAGGGACGTTAAATTCCTAAGTCATTTTTGGAGGACTTTATGGAATAAATTGGGAACAAAGCTTCTATTTTCTACTGTTGCACATCCTCAAACGAATAGACAAACTGAATCAGTAAATAGAACGCTTTCAACCTTATTACGTTCTATCATTGGCAAGAATCTAAAGCAATGAGAAAAATGTTTGCCACATGTTGAGTTTGCATATAACCGAACGATACACTATACTACTTCTTTTTCACCCTTTGAGGTTGTATATGGTTTTAATCCACTAACTCCTTTGGATATTTTTCCATTACCTACTTCTGAATTTTTCAGCTTAGATGGTAAAAGGAAAGCAGGTTATGTCAGGGAGTTACATGCAAAGGTCTGAGCTAATATTGAAAGGAAAAATGAGCAGTACGCAAAACAAGCCAATAAAAGGAGGAGGAAGGTAATATTTGAACCAGGCGACTGGGTTTGGACTCACATGAGGAAAGAGAGGTTTCTAGCTCAAAGGAAGAACAAACTTCAACCAAGAGGAGATGGTCCATTCCAAGTTCTAGAGAGGATCAATGACAATGCATACAAGATAGATCTTCCAAGTGAATATGGTAATGTTAGTGCAACATTCAATGTAACTGATTTATCCTTATTTGATGTAGGTGATGAATCAGATTCGAGGACGAATCTTTTCAAAGAAGGGGGAATGACACGATCCCATCCGACCTCAACCAAAATGCCTCAGATGCATTGCAAAGGATTGAAGATCCAATGATCGGGGCCAGATCTGAGCGGTTAAAGAGAGCTTTGCAACTCTTGATCACTGAAGTCCAAAGGAAAGTAGACCACCAAGCAAAAGAAGAACCAAAGAAGTGGTTTAACTTAGCTCGGATTGAAGTACAAAAGTGTTATCCGGTCTGACAATCGGTTATGTCTGTTATCCGAATCTTAGGAGAGCCTATTTCGGGAAAGTGTATCTAATCAGATCATAACTGATTTATTTAGGATAAGATCTGTTAGGAATCAATATCATGATCTCTTAGGATTATATTTACATCTTTTAGGATTATATTTTATCTTATTCAGGATTAAATCTTTCAGGATTATATTTTATCTTATCTAGAATTAAATCTATTTAATTTAGGATTGTATCTTTTAGATAGTTTATTTTAGGAAATTCCTTTGCTATATATTAGCATTGAGAATCAGTTTGTAGACAGTTATTTTTATCAATAAAATTTGAGTTTTCTCATTGTGAGAGCTTATCCTTTGTTCTTGGATTAAAGAACTACTTGATAACTTAGGTTCTACGAACAGGTCTTGGTTAGGGTCTAGTTGCTTATATCTTGATAACTTTGGTGCTTCCGGCAGGTCACGGATTGTGTCAAGTTCCTATCTTTGATAACTTTGGTGCTTCCAGCAGGTCTTGGATTGTGTCAAGCTCCTTACAGTTATTTACAGTTATTTACCGTTAATTGATCTTCAAGACGTTCCTATCTTTGCGCTTTCGGTTCGTATCGGTTGGGCTCCTCTCCAATAGCTGGAAATGCCTCGAGAAGGATAGACCCATACACATGTGTAGGCCTCACATGTGTGTGGGACTCAGACATGTGTATAGGTCTATCTCTCTCCAACTGGTCATTTCCAATACCAGAGAGAGTTTTATCCCGTTGGTTGGACAACAACCTCGTTACAACGGTACATCAAGCTCTCAAACCGACAACGCAAGACGTGGGAGCACGGCGGCAGAGCACACACGTCGGAACATGTAGGTACAAGAAGAAAAGGAAATAAGGTTCTCTACTTCTGGGCTCAGGATGTAAAAAGTTCTTTTGTTTTCTGCCAAAATTATTACAGGCTTTTTAATAGAAAACCAATTAACTACCAGTTTTCACCGATTTTACGAGTTTTTGACCAGTTTTTCTCATCCCCGATTTTAAGGGCGAATAGAATCGGACCCCATCCCGGCTACCGGTCAGATCGGTCAATCCAATCCGATTTAATTTGCTAACATTGGATAATAAAGAAACTATAATTTGTGGATATAGGGTTTGCATGTCACCTTAATATTTATTATTATATATGTTAAATTATTAAAATGGGTGAAGACCATTTTGTAATGAATCTTTTTCCATAGATGTTTTAATTTTTTATTTTAATAATTAGTATTTTATCCTATGCATTACACTAAAAATAGATTTTATATAATTAATATATTTAAATTTATATTCATCTTTAAAACTAAATATATTAAAATATGAAGTATATATTGGAATTAAAATGAATAATTTAAATTTAGTATATAAATATTATAATATAATTGATTTGAATCAGGAATTTAACATGATTAATTATTTATATTAAAATTCGGAATTCTGAAATTCATTTTTTATATAATTCATAAAAGTCAATTACTTTAATAATATTATTTAACCAGTAATATGTTATATAATTATAAAATTATTATATCATTTTATATAGTTTAAATTTTAAGATATTAATCGATTTTCAAATTTTTTAAATTTTTAAATTTGATTATTTGTAGTTATAAATATTGATTGAAGAATGTATATTTTTAAATGATAATGATAAATAATTGAATTTAAATTGAAGAAGTGTTTGATATAAAAGGGGTTAAATATTAAAATAATAAATGTTTATATATATTTCATATTGATTGAAAAATATTTGAGAGAATACCAATAAATCTTTGCAAAGGTGTGTGTAAGATATACTTTCCAAAAAAAAGTGATAAAACATAAAAAAAAAGGACACATGACTTTTTAGTTGAGAAAATAGAGAGAGTGAGTAATTCTTCGGAATGAGGTTTCAAAATCATTATATATAGAGTTGATAATCATTCATGCCTCGGCCCCAAGAGAAATAATGAAAATTACAAAATCATCATATGAAAAGCTATTTAAAAAAAAAAAAACTGATAGTGAAAGTGCATCCTAGTGGCCCAAATTGGCCAAACAATCAGCACATATATTTGCTTACATGGTACACATAGATGTTCTAATTTATAGGTCTTGGTTTTTTTACTGTTAATATATTATAGAAACAGCCAAACAATCTAATTTTGCTTATATTTTAATTTTTTTAAGAGAATTGATTTTGATAAATTTATAAAATTAATGATTGTATGATGCACAATTTATAAAGCATGTTAAATAAAAGTAATTTAAAATCAATTACAGCGGAATAGATTCCCACTATTGTAAACTGATAAAATTCCATATTTTTATATTCAGGTATAGTAGATGCCCTTACACTCCATGATAAGCATTTTGACTTTAATACTTAGTTTGAAAATCCTACTGATATCATGTATTCACTTCTGATTAATATTCTTTGAGCATGTTTTTAGTTTTCAGATAATAAAATTTTCCGCCTAAGTCTTTTCTAACTAAATAAAATTGGTATTTAATTAAGGCTTAATTGCATTTTTGGTCCCCATATTATCATCATTCCGCGATTTTAGTCCCTATACTTTTTTTTCGCGATTTTGGTCCCCCTATTATTCCTAATCCGGAATGTAGTTCAAAATTTTGGTGCATCTATACTTCTAAGTATGTGTTAGAGGGACCAAAATCGCGGATTGATAATAATAGAGGGACCAAAATCGCGAAAAAAAAGTATGGGATCAAAATCGCAGATTAATGATAATAGGTGAGCCAAAATTGCAATTAAGCCTTAATTAAAAGATTTTTAAATAACAAGATTGAAATAAAAAAGTTATATCATTTTACCTGAAATAAAGTTATTGTTTCTGAAATTCTATTTTCAAGGAAAAAAAAAAGTATCTTATTAAAAACTTCAAGACGAAGGAACAGATAGCAGCTTCTTCATCTCTCAAATATATACACGTTTGGTGGGATATTAAATTGACTCAATATATCTCAGTTTGTTTGTTTCTTTTGTCAGTATGGAACCTTGATGCACACTGGAGCCTTTCTGTAAACATTCATTTTGTTAATTCCTTACTCTATAATCTAAAGGTTATATACTTTTGTACGCGAAATCGTAATCAACATCACCCAAGGTTGTCTAGTTCATGTTTTGTTGTATATAGATACACTTAATTACACTCATCATGTCTTAAACTTCTTTGTCAAAATACTTACGTATTTTCTAACGTGATTAAAAACTCCGAGTAATGCTAGTTGACATAACGTGCAACTCACACAACATATATTGGGAATATGAACCGTTATATAATTAATTTATATAAGGAAACAAAAGGGTGAAAAAGATGATGATTTGAAGCATGTGGGGAAAATGTTAAAACTCTTGGTTATCCTAATTTGACGAGAAACAAGAAGTGATGTGATAAATTGACTTAATCATCAAAAGGTTACTGTTTCGCCCACAGTTAATAGTATAAAACGTTTCTCAATATGGCCATTTAGATTAAAGCAAATATTAGTCTAATTTCGTACGAAGCTTCGTAGACAAAACGCATCACACAAGACCAATCGAGAATTTTTTGTCGTCGAGTTTGATCATTGCTTGCTTTAAACTTTTGTCACGACACAAAATCTTAAGCACAAACACGCAATATGGGTGTGGTGCTGATGATGGTGATATCTCACATTTTTTGTTGTTGTTGCAACTAGCTTGGCTACCTAGTGAGAATATAAAATAAATATATAATGATAAAATAATGTGGCTTCAATATGTTCCATTCAAATAAAAACAGTAAAGAGTTGGAGGGAGTAAAGTAAATTAGGACCCAATGAAAGTGGTGCGTGGCCCACCAAAGTTATCTTGGAAGGTTCATGGGAAGGAGGCTTCTTCTCATTATGGGTACTTCTTCATGTTGAACCCGAAACAAAGAAAGCGATCCAGTTGTGCGAATTGCTTTCAAGAATAACAACAAAGGAAACAACATAGCATGATATTTATTAAAAAGGCTATAGACTTGAGCTTACGAGACTATTACATTGTTCCGTACGAACTACCAAATTAAAGAATTAATATCTTATGAAAAGTAATAAAGTAAGTGTTTATGAATCTTTAAAATACATTTGAATTTTTTTTTTCATATATGCATGCAACGCCTTGTCCCAAAACTTGTTGCTGTACCCCGTTGTTGTAGCGTGTGTATGAGGAAACCCTTTCTTCCCTTTTTTTTTCCTTATATCATCCGCAAATTGGTAAGATATGTTATTCTTTAAGATCGAGTACAATATAAATTGAAGTTACTCTCGAGTGAACAATTTTAACTAAACATGATATTTATTAAGTGCAATCAGTCAAACACTTAAAATATATAAAAATAATAATTAGAAAAGACGAAAGCTCTTGCTATAAAGTGAAATGGTTTTAATATTATCTTAAATTCTTTATTAGTTATGTGTAATAGGCTGGGGGTTCACTATAATTTTTTTCTACTTCAAGTGTAGCTATTAAAGTTAAAATTTAAATCTAATTTACTAACAAATTATTTTTAATTGGTCTACACAAATCATATTAAAACAAACATACATATGATTGTACTCTTATTTAAGTTGGAATAAAAGCTCAAATACCAACAATAGAGTATATATCATGAGCTAATTAAAAGTAGCACTGAAATTTAACAAATTTATGGTTAAATTAGTCAGTAGCTTTCTATAATTTTATTAAATTTTTAAACATGTATAGATAAAAAAAAATAACTTGATCCTTGTAATTTTAGAATTTTTCAAATAAGCTCTTTCTCGCTAATAACATTATAATTCTATTGACTTTTTCTTAAATATCTAGTCGGAAACTTGGATAAATTACAAGTGTTTATTTAATAGATATAGCAATTAAATAGGCTCCATATTTAATCTCATTTTTCAAATAGGTTATTGCAATTTAACAAAAAAACAACAATTATTTTTATACAATCAATTTGTCTTACACATCTTAGAGTATTTATGGATGTGTTAGGATGAGTTTTGTTTGTCCTTTACTTAATCCTAATTTTTTTTATTGGGAACATGTCCACAGACGTGAAGATATATATTTCCAATTAAGATCACTTTAAGTAGGACAAAATCATATTAATCCAATATATAAATTAAATAAAATCATAAATGGTCATTTAACAATGGTTAAAAGAAAAGTATTCATACAATTAGTGAATATATCACATATATTAGAATTCTTCTCAATATATGTAATATTTTGTACTCTCTTTAAATTTTAGGATATAACTAAGAGAAATGATAATATATCACCGTATAACTTTATGTATATAATATATTTTAAAGGTAAATAAGAAAAATTTGAACTCAAAACCCTAAATAAAATAATAAAATAAGGTTATGTCTTTAAATAATAAAAAATCATATATAATTAAAATAATGAGATGCATGGGTCGGATAACTCAAATATTAAGGGCTTGTTTGGTTTGCATTTTCATTTCCTGTTTCCATTTCTTATTTTCTGTTTTTTGGAATTTTACAAAGGGAAAAATTGGAAATGCTGGAAACAAAAAATCATCGTTTCCAACATTTCCAGTTTTTCTTTTGTAAAATTTCAGAAAACAGGAAACAAAATAAAAACAGGAAATGAAAACAGGAAATGAAAATGCAAACCAAACAGGCCCTAATATCTCAAACTTTTTGTTTCCAACATTTCCAGTTTTTCTTTTGTAAAATTTCAGAAAACAGGAAACAAAATAAAAACAGGAAATGAAAACAGGAAATGAAAATGCAAACCAAACAGGCCATAATATCTCAAACTCGTCCTCGACCTAATGTAGGGTTATCAAATGAGACTTGCTTTAACAATATCCTTTCTCACATGAGTTAGAACCGGCTCAAATAGCTCACTACCGACCATGTTTTGAATACCACTACTTTCCTTTAAAAAAATAATGATTGTTATAAAGGAGAAATCTATTTTAAAATTATTAAAAGTACAAGAATTCCGAGAAAAAACTTTTAAATGGTAAGAGCTTACTTAAAAGATCAATAAAATGATAAGGATTTGCAAAATAATAATGTGACTAAGCCCCGGACAGGATTGCCCCTGGTAATAGGGGATACCTGTGGTTAACACCAAAAATAAAATGATAAGGATTTGCAAAATAATTTAGTGTTTAATTAATATACACTTACATTGTCATCCAATGAGTTTAATTAGTATACAGTGATAATGTAAAATAGTTTTACAGTGTCATCAAATTATGTGTTGTCACATCATTCAATGAGTTTAATGACACATGAGGTATCCTGCTCATTAAATTTGATGACAGTATAAAACTTTTTTATATTGTCAGTGTATATACATTAAATCCAAATAATTTAACCTGAATTTATTTAGATAATAATTTTTTATACAAGGGAGACAATGAGGATTGAATCTAAAACTTCATGCTAAACTACTCAAACTCCACCACTAAGCCGACCCTAGTGGATTATAATAATAACTTTTTTAAAATGAGATATATTATTCATACAATTACTACCTACAATAATTCACACACATTTTCTTTCTAGATCTCTCCATCATTTGCCACACTTTCTCTCTTTTCTCTATGTTATATGAAATTATTGAATAACTTGCTTGTAATACAATTTCTCTTTCGAAATTGTTGAAAATTATATAGACAACCTCTAATTTATTTCTAAAATCTGTACGGGTTTGTTTAGGAACGAGGGTCTGGTGGGGAAGGTGGTGGGGAAGGGAGGGAATGAGGAGGATTAATTGTATGAACATGTCCTTTCCCATGTGTGTTTGGGAATGTCAATAATTTACAAAGTCTTCCTCCTTTTTCTACCTCTCCATTTCTTCCCCAACCATTCACTTCATCTTTCCTATATATTCTCAAACACGCCCTAAACATCCATATTATAACTCTTTTCAAGCTACTTTAAAAAAAAAAAGAATATATTAGTAGAAGATTAAGTGTCCGTTTATTTTTTCAGTTAAACACGGTGTAAAATTAATTCCACATAATTTATTTTAAATCATTTTCGTTCAATGTGCTTTATAAAACATGCATCACTCATTTACAATCATTAATTTTAGAATTAATTATACTTAACTTAATTCAAAACACAATAAATCATTTATATAAATAGTCAGTCTTCTATTTTTGGTAGGAACCGATGGGCACAAATAAATATGTTTGGAACACATACGGAAAGGTCACTGTAAGTAGTTTTAATAATTTAATTTTCTTACTAATGGTGTTCACTAACCATCCTTAACAAATAGGAAATGGTAGCAATAATTACACTACATATATACGTATAGGATTAGAAATAAGAGAGAGAATCAATGCATTTGGACAAAGTGCAGGAAAACCAAATTAAGCTGAAGGCGCTACAAATAATTTGGCCACACAACATGAAAGTGATTTTATGTGAATGATATAGCTAATTAAGCTAAGTTTGCTAGTCAGATACCATAATTAGATCTAGAATCCCTAAGTTAGGCAGTGATTTAGGTCATTAATTTTATAGATATTGATACCATATGTATTTACAAGGATTATCACTGGAACTGGAACATAGCATAATTTGTTGGCTATAATTGCGACAAAAGCTGTCTACCTCCTCTCACACATTGCCTAATTTGATGAGTGTACTAAAAAATTGATACCAATGGAGAAATATCCTCCTCAGAAACTTGAAATGGCAGGCTCCCATTAATGATAATTTGATGTAACGCAGGCCTAGATATGGATACGTGTCCCTCCCCGTTTTTATTGTTTGCACTATCCATTAAAAACATGCACCACATGGGTGGGTGAGTTGAAGTGTGAAGGTGAAACGCGTTATGTTAGTTTAGGCACATCACTCTAGCTGCCACTCAAGGGCCATCACCAAACAAACACAAACACATTCACATTTTTTAGAGAGAAAAATAGAGGCCCCATGCAATCAAATGCTAAAATCACCTAAAAGATCACCAGGAGAATTTATTTTATTTTTTTTGGTAGACCCAACCGGTAGGTACTTAACAAGGAATAGCCACACATGTATGATGATATTGTGTGAGAGAGAAAGAGAGAGAAAGAGCATCTGCAGGTTGATATATATTGGCAAAACAATAACTGGGTTTAGTACATCTATAGCTTCCATACAGGAGACAGCTTGACGGCCCGGATGATTCCAATAACTGTTACATTTTAAACGTGAATCAGAGTCAACATTACTTTCTATAGTATTTATTCGGATTCATTTTAAAACGTGATTTTAATCTAAACTAAACACGCTATAACATCATATTGAATTAAAATACTCCCATTTTCATTTTCTACAATTCAATATATATAAAAATAAGTAATTTACATGATCCCTTCATTTTTGGGGAAAAATTCCAAGGCCAGACAAAAGGAAAATAATTCAATGCCTGAAAAAATGAATGTCTATAGGCCGGAACACCCGTGTTGAGCTGCCACAACACTCTCAGACCCAAACAGGTCCTATTTCCGGGAAAATCCAAATAGTGGGGGCCAACTTTCCCTTCTACGCCTTTTCCATAACTAAAATTTTACAACAGTAAAAAGTAAGCTGAAACATTGCAATTGCATTGCAGAATTCCATTTGCTAGCTAGTCTAGTACTACTACTAGTAGTGCCCAAATTAAGACCCAACAATAATTAATTAATTCACTAGAAAATATATATATTAAAATTTAACATATGATAGATAGAAATTAAAGGGTGATCAACATATATAGATGCTTTAAATCACCGTTCTTACTAATAACACAATTAAAAGCTTTGAAATTAAATTGTTACAAGTGGAAAGTTCACTATATATTATTGCTAACTGATCGATCCACGCTTCTCCGTTAATTCCTTGGAAATATTAGCCATGCAAAGTGCTCCTACATGCACCACACTAGCCGCTTGAGAAAAACAGTGAGCTTGATGTTGTTGATGGGCTTGGGCTTTGGTAAGGCCTTTGCCGGAAATAATCCGGCGGCGACACTGCCACCGTCACCGACGATGACGACTGAGTTCCAGAGTCCGGTGGGGATCCTGCAACAAAAAAAATACTAAATTGTTGCAAATAGATAGCTAGAAAAAGAAAGAAAATAAGGAAAGAGAAAACAAACATAAACATGATAATTAATCATGTTTATGATAAGTAACTGCTTTTGCTAACTCAAATGAATAACTTAATTAATTTTTGGTTAATTAAAAGGATAATTTATTAAAGATGTTTCGGTTTCTACTACATTAGTACTTGATTATGAATGATAATATTACATTAATACACTGAGAGTTAGAATAAAGGAGAGGAAAGGAATTTAAGAGAAGGTTGTACTTGCAACATTATCCAAACTAGTCTGAGTTTTCTGAATTTCTTGAGTTGGTTGCTGAGTTTTTCTTCTGCGACGATTATGATCTGCCAGTCTCTTCCTGCAGCTACGTTTTCCATTATCAAACTCAGAAAGAAGATGGAACCTGCATGTCAAAATCAAACTATATAAGAAAAAAAAAAGATATTTATTTTGATTTTTTATTTATTTCTTGACATAATGTAGCTGTTTTTAATGGTACTAACTAAAAGGAGCAAAACAATGCAGTACGTAAGTAGCAAAACTGAAAGGAGAGTAAGAGCGAACAAGAAACATGTTTTAGGGACACAAATGCCCTCGGGATTTCCCCATGTACGGTCAACTCAATCATTATCAACACTCCCCCAAGGGCACTTTCGTCTTTTCCAACCCAACCTTTCATTTCCCTTTCAAAAATTCTGGGAAGAAATCAAGTCACTACACTTGTGTTGTGCTTAATGCACGCTTGCAAATCAAGGATCTTTCCGTCTTTTCAAAAATATTTCCGTTTAATTAAAAAGCAGTTAGTCAGTGTTGTTTATGGTGTTAATTGCATTACTGTGAGAGAAGCAAAGGCAAAGTAGTAGAAGGAAACGTTGTTAAAAGGACGGAAATGCCCTCGGGATGACCAGTCTACATGGGAAGGTCAAGTCAATGATTGGGTCTGAAGGGGGCATTCATGTCATTTCAACACCAACAACCACAACCTGCTGCATTGCTGGCAGAATCGCTGAGTCAACCCGGCGGCGATGACGGTGGCGGCCTTGGAGTGAAACTCGCACACCTTGTGGCGTCGGTGGTAGTGCTTTGCCTGTGACAGATCAGCATTGCATCCTTCGGCCTGGCACCTGGGCGAGTTCGAGGAAGCGGTCGAGCCCGGTTCAGCGGGCCTGGACCGGCGGTAGAGCCGGCTCACGAAGTCGTCTTCAGAGGATGAGAAGTACGTGCGGCCTCCCAGGTTGAGGCCAATTCTCGAGCCCACGAAGTCCATGGGCCGACCGACGTCCTCGGACTTAGGCACGAGGAGGAGCCCGGGCCCTGTGCCGGGCCCGTTCAAGGGGTCGAGGGAGAGCATGGAAGGAGGTGGTGGTTGGGGCGGAGGGTAGGAGGTTGAGGACGCGCCATGGAAGGCGCGTGGGTCGAAGAAAGTGTGGTGGAGGTGGTGGTGGGCTTGTGGGTTGAAGTGGTGGTGCTGAGTGAAATCCACGGTGTTTGAGGCTGTGGTTGTAGTGGTGTTGTTGTGTGTGGGCCCAGGCCCATGTAGGAAGTGGTCGGGTAGCAAGGTGTGAGAGTTGTAGTGGTCGAAGATTTGACGGTGGGTTTGATCGGAGGCAGCTGCAGAGCCGTCTTCATTTCCGGTGAGCATTATCGTGGATGGGTTTCCCCATTCGTAGTCCAACATGTCGTCGCTACACTACCTGCGAAAATCAGGTTACACAAGTGAGAAGAGAACACAGAGAAAGAAGAGAATTAAAAACAAAAAAGGGCTTTTTTATGGTATTGTGGGTTTTGAAGGGTTTTTGGAGAAGTCTCACACTTTTTGAAACTGAGTGAAGTGAGTAAGTAGGAATTGATGATTGCAAATAGGCAGCAAAAGCCCTAGCTAATTTGCAGAAGTTATGGTTGGGGTTGGCTCTCCATTTCTTTTCTTTCTTTCTTTCACAGTCCACACTCTAATGGCGTGTACATTAAGTCTTTCTCTCTCTCTTTCTCTATGTCTCAGAGTCTTTCTTTCCCTCTGCTAAATGGATGTGCGCTTAAAAGATCTCACTTTCACCCTCAAAAAGCTGAACCCTTTTGTCCCCTTCTTAATCTCTCTCTACCAATAAAAGTTACTCTTGCTACTTATTAACTCTCTCTCTCTCTCTCTCTCTCTAGGGTGAGTGAGAGTGTGTTGTGTGACTGAGTGTGAGTTTGAGGGAAACTGAGTATATGAGGCGGCTTGTGCAGACAGTGGGTAATTGGTGGTGATCTGTACTGGGATATGTTACTCAAATTACCATTTCATCCAGTGAAAAATGATATTTTCAGATTTTTTTATTATTTTTTTTTGTTAAGCTTACTTATGAGGTGAATTATACTGTTGTATTTCTTTCCTGCATAATCATAACAATGGGATTTGTGTAAGAAAAAAAATATATTTTTACACTAAAAAATTTAGGGTGAGAAGTGTAGAAAAAAAAATATGAGATGTAATAACTAATATTTAATAAAAAAAGAAAAAAATTGTATAATATAATTGAGTGTGAAAAAATTAAAATTAATTATGTAATTTATCTAAACATTTCACCGTTAGTTCAAACTTGGTGACTTAAACTACACCATATTATATGAAAATAGAAAAGAAAATATAAAAAAAAGTAAGAGAGATAAAAAAATATTTTCTTTTCACAAAATTTTTATATAAAATTTCTAATTTCTAATTTCCTCTTAACTTTTCTTTAAAAAAAGAAAAAAAAATGTGTAAATTGTAAGTATAATTTTTCTTGTTAATTAATAAAACATCTACATATTCCCAATGGATACTTTTGTGATCATGTAAAAATTGTGTTTATTTAAAAAAACAAGCATATATAAATTTCAATAGAACTTCATCTATATATTGAATATTTTTAAAAAATTAAATATAAAATTTTTATATGACTCTATCCTATGAAAATATAGCATAACATGATATATTAATTCCTGTTTTTTTATAGGCCCAATTACCCTGGTTTAGTGGCAAATAAGTTAGAGGAGGAAGCAGCATCAATGTTTGGTAGCAGGCTAGCAGCAGTAATTAGTAATGTGATAAGATAACTAGAGAAACTAATAAAACAAGAAGGAAAGCCAACGGTTAAGAAAACGTGAAGGAGAGAGAGAGGGTTAATCTGAAGGTGAGAGAGACATTAAATTGATGGACCCACAATCTGATTTGAGTTTGGTCTGCTTGATCAGTGGCGCCCAGGTCAGATGATCGTCATGATTAATTCATATATGGCTAGGTGGATTTTATGCTTGCTTAATTGAATTTTCGCTTTCTTGCTTTTAGAATCACACCCTTTATTTCATTTTTGAACTTTTGAAAGGGACTTTGTATAGCAAGTGCAACTGCTTCTGTTTCATTATTTCAGTGTAAATGCATGGTGTATTTACACTAAAGCTTCAGGCCATGTGATTGTTCTTCTTAACAAACTTTTTTCAATCAACGTTTAGTTTAGGGGTCTTCATAAATTCATTTTGAACTTTTATTTGTCAAATAATTCAGTTTGAACCTATTCAAATATTAGTTAAATTTAGTAAAGTTTGAAACTATGTAATTGATGTTCTAAACAATGTTTAGCAACTTAAAACCTTGTTTAAGTATAGTTTAATAAAAAAAGATTTGAATGATTAACGAAGCTTTACCTACATACCCAACTACACCATTGGAAAGTGACTTTTGGAGTCTTTCACTATGTCACAATTAATGTCTCTAAAATATAGTGACTTTTAAATAGGGGTATATTTGGAATGCTATGATTTTTTTAAAAAAATCAATACATTAACTAACTTTTCTTAAATTGTGTGAAACGGTTGAAAGGGTCTTATAACAAGGGACGGATGGAGTATTAATTGTATTTTTTTCCGTTATATTTGTGACAAATGTTAGATATATTTAATCACGTGTCATTCACCTAAAAACTTGGTTCATGACATGATACTTCGGGACCAAGTGGTCTAAGTTCGATTCCTGTTTCCCCAATATTATGATAAGAATTTTTAATTTAAGTACAAGGTATATGAGTATGTGCATTATCCATGCTTCAAGCTCAATAGACTCTTCCATAAGAGCATGTTAAATATATGTTCATTCATATATCTTCCACTCAACAGGTTAAATTTTTAGGATAATTGGTTCATGAGACTAAACAAGTAATGCCCTTGTAAAATTACCACTATTTAATGCTTAACTCCACCCAAGTGGAGTTGTAAAAAAAATCTTGTCAATGTATAAATCAGAACTTATTGATTTATTATAACCGAACAAAACTTTAAAATATGAAACATAATTTTTTTTCAGAAAAAATATGTTTTTCGTCCCTATAGTTTCGGTCAACTTTAGTCTTCGTTCTTGTACTTTAAATCATGTGTTTTTTGTCCCTAAACTTTCTAAACTCCCAAAATATGGTCAGTGTCATTAGTGAGATATGTTTACCTGATGAAATGGCTAACAAAAGTTACATGTCAGCTTAATAGTGAGTCCCAAATACCTAACTAATCATAACTAACTCATCTAATTTATAACATTTTTATTAATTTTTAATTATTAAAATAACCCTAATTACTAAATTAGGGTTTTAACCTCAACAATTTTACCTGATAAAAAAAATCAAATTTAGTAATTAGGGTTATTTTATTAATTAAAAATTAATAAAAATTTACTTAGATGAGTAAACTATTTGGAACCCACTATTGAGCTTGACATGTAACTTTTGTTAGCCAGCTCATAATTAAGGTTAACAGATCTCATTGATGGTCAGGCACCACAGATTGGGGGTTTAGAAAGTTCAAGACAACAACAAAGAATTTAAAGTACAAGGATGAAGATCAAAGTTGACCGGAATTATAGGGATAAAAAACATGTTTTTCCCAGACATTTTTTATTTTACAAATTAAATTACAAAATTACTGTAAGAATACATTTCAAACTTATACCATTAAAAAACGACTTTGATCTCAAAATGAATAAAGAACTTTCAAAATACTACAAGATTTTAATATTTTTTTAACCCAAGGAAAGATAAAAATAAATCGATTTATATAGTCAAAATTAATTTTCTTTTCCTTACATTTTCAAATTTGAATGTATTAAAATTTTATCAAAATTATAACTTTTCTACGTAAATTTCTTAATAGAGAATCTTAGAAAAAGGGAGGAAATTTTAAAAGAAATTAAAGCTTAAGTATTTTTAAACTTAATCATCTTGAAAAGCACAAATTTGTTTAATTAAATAAATATAAAATTAATTGATTTAATTTAAAATTAAATAAATAATGATTATATTTTTATATGAAAATAATTAATTAATAGTATTAAATATCTAAATTCACCTTTAATTTGAAATTCTCCAATTAAAAAACTACTTATTTATGCACAACCACCAATGACAAAAGGCATGGGAACTCAATGTCTTTAGTTGACTTACCGTTTACCTTTGGGTCTCTATTGAGAAGTAACTAATTATACTCTCTGCACTTCATTTTGTACAAAAACTAAGGCATATGGTTGATCAGTACTATGGTCTGTTGAGACTGTGCTATACAAGGCCATGCAGGTCAAGCTATATCTTAACTCCAGCAACAAATAAAATGGTATCATGTCAATCAATATATATATATATATATAACACACATAGGAATATAGTACTTAGACCAACATGGATGCTGGCAATATTATTCTCACTCTCACTGAGCTATAGCTAGCTCTAATTCACTTCATGTGTTGGAGGCCATTTTTGAAGTCTGAACGGAGAGCAAGGCATGTTTACTTGTCTCAAAAGGAAATCATCAAACTGAGATACCTTTGGATAGATAGATATCATATTGCAATACAAGAGAGAGAGAGAGAGAGATTTGAATGTGTCAACAAATAGTCATTAATGGAGCAGCTTGTGGACGTGGTTTAAATCTTGTGGTGATCATGCTTCCACATTAAGAAGAAAAAAAGAGTGTCAATTCAAAACTCTAAAGGGTCCAATGTTGGGACCCTCTTTGGTCCAAAAAACACAATTCGAGCCAATTTCAGCTGGAATTCCAGAAATAATCACGTGGGCTCAATATACATCAGACCAAGGGAGAGAGAGGCAGTGCCAATTCCTTTTGCCATTGCATATTTATTTTTATATATTCGGATAGTACATTAAAAAGTTTATTTCAAAAATCAATAATTAGTATATGATTCAACTCATATATAATATATTAAATAAATGACTTATTGATGACACAAACTTATATAGGACTATTAATTCGAGTTAGACTATATAGTCAATTCAAGATGACTCATTATGTGTCAAAACATTTTTGGGCCAAATTGGATTAACTCAGTTTAAAGGTAGATTGATAATTTATCACTCACTCACCAGTCTCACGCTTTATGGATTGTGCATGCGGGCCAAATAGGCTGATCCATGAGCCAATCAATTTTTAAAATATAATAAATTAATATATTTTTTCAAATAAACGAATCCATATAATAAGTAAAAAAATTATAACCATAAGTTAAAAGTTAAAATATAAAATTTATGTAATATATTTTATTTTATACTAACCTATATAATTTTAATAATAGAATTAAGTATAATATGTATAAAAAACATAATAGAAATAAAATTGAGTGCATCAATTGTAATAAAAATTAAAAATAATAGGATATTAATTTTTATATAATATATAAATATATTAACTTTAAAATGGATATTAATGGAATATGTAATGTTAGATTTATCATTTATGACTTTACTAATTATAAATTAAATAATGAAAGAAAAATCCGGACAAAACAAGTTAATCCGGCTCATCATGGGTTAGCTTGGGTTAACATACGTTCAAATGTGCATTTTTAAAATCCAAAACCCATACTTGACATCGGATTAATTATAGTAGCCTATCAAGTTTAACCTATTTTAACACCCCCTATAAAAACCCAAAAAATATCTATCAACTTTTAAAACAAGACAAATTTGGGACATACATAATTTTAACAATTTAGGGCAGTTTGTTTGTGATTAAAAAAGTTTTTTTAAATTGCTTAAAAAAATTAATTTTATTTTAGAGATTCTTGTATAATCAGAAATAAATATTCGTTTGGCTACAATCATTAAAAAGCACTTTATTTGCTACAATAAATGCTTTCACATTGTTAAACAGTTTTCTCTCTCTTCTATTTCAACTGTTTTTTTGAGGAGTTGCTTCTTAAAAAAGCAGAAAACTGATTATTTTCTGATTCTGTTTCTTTGAAAAAAGTTTAGAAAAACATCTTAAAAATTCATATAAGTGATTTTTTTTAAAAAAAGAAGTGATTCTTTTAAGAAATAATTTTAAACAAACGGGCTCATAATATTATGAACGTTTTAATTTTCAAAAAAGATAGATAATAATTATTTATAGAAAATCATTTGAAATTATAAATAAAAAATGTGTTGTACATTAACCCCTTTGTGCAGTTCATGTCAAGTAATACGGGAAAAAAAAAAATTCAATTACACATTTCAATAGATTGCAGTTCAGCAATTAATTACTGACCCAACCAGTAGGTCTTTCTGGTTTCAATAACTATCAAACTACGGCAGATATCCCTATAGCTTACCCGCTAATTGGTTTAGTCCCTAGCTATAGTATTATATATCAATGTCTTGGATGCTATCTATTATCCGTAGTTTGTAAATTATATGCAATTATTCCTTTGTCCTTTGTATCATTTTTTTTGTAACAAGCAATAACATTATGGCAAAAGCCTCACCAACAATGAAGCACTCCATAGGTTAGCCCAAAAAAGATGAGAACAAAGAACAAGAAAAATGAAAAGGAAAAGGTTGAGCAAGTTGGGTTCCTTTTCGCCATATTTAACAACTTCCCTTGCAATATATCTCACGTCAATGTTAATTTTCCATGAAGTAGCAAACTTGATTTGTACTTGCAATTCTTACTGTGTGTTTGTCTACATACATTTATATATGGTGAACACATCTATGCCAAACCAAGGGTTGGCTTAGGGTAGATTAATTGCTAATTTTCTATGTGTTTTACAAGTTAATTTATAAGGTGAAGATTGTTCAAAACTTAAAAAATGTTAGCTTATAACCATGTATAGCATCTCAACACACCCCTATCACGGCCATAACTAAACATTTAGAGTCGAAATTTTACAAGAGACTAAACATGTTTGGAGGCTCAACAATAAATTTAGGCATGATATTATATCTTTGAATTTTGAATTAGGTCTAATTCAATCTCAAAAATTAATTTTTGTGATAAGAATACCAAGACAATATATGAGATATGAAATTTATGATAATTAATTCTTTCAAACACACCAAATTATTTATGAGAGGTGTATATATACTACAAACTAAGAAAATGTTACTAAGGGAGATTTAAAATTTAGAAGGTGAAAGGGTTGAGGCAAGAGTTAAATGGTACTCATATATTTATGTGGAAACTAGATATATAAGGAACCTTCCGTGGGCTGAACACATTCATCTTACATAATGTTTGATCACTTTGAGAAGACAGAAAATGATGCCTAAGAAATTAATGTGTGAAAGTACTTGTGCAATGCAATCCTGGTGTTTTGAAAAACTAATTGACAGCAATATGGTAAGAAAATAACAGGTTGACAAAAGGCTGGTAATCAGTAATCATATTGATGTTAGGGAAAAGTATGCCTCACCTGAATTTTGTTTGCCCAATTTCTATGAATTGGAATAGACTTTGGAGGTAGGCCTTCTAAATGAAATGGGGTTTTTTTTTCTTTTTTCCCTATCGGAACCGTAAATTAACATTTACTCACCTCGTGTTTGGGATATATGAAAACTAAATCTGTTCCTAAAAAAAATATTTAAAAGTTGCACTCTAATTACTATCCATCCTACCCGTCTTTAATGGTGATTTTAGATTTAACTCATTTAAGTATGTCAATAGTGTTCCCACATAAAGTAATGTATGGTATTTTTAAAATTATAAAAATATATTATGGAGATAAAAATTTTAAATTGTGAATTAAAATACACCATTATTAATAATTATGAAAATTTTTGAGTGATTTAAAAATAATAACAAAATGTGGCTTCATGTAAAAATCGCACATGGTAAATTGAAAAATGTGAACAAATCAGGAAAAGTATTCACGTTCATGAGTGCATATTTTAATTTAACTAGTATATTTACTCGTGTAATACGTGGATAAATGTATAAGTTTATTTAATTTAAAAATTAAAATTATAATAACTTAATATTTTTAAAACTAAAAAATTAAAATAGCATAATTTGTGACAATTTTTTAATTTTAAATTCTAATAGCATATTATATTTTATTATTAAAATATAATTTATATGGTAATAGGATATAATAAAGAAAATTAAAATCATAAAATAAGAATAAATTAAGATTTATATGTTAAAAAAGATTGAAATAGAAAATAATAGGATAAGATTTAAATCTTAATAAATTTTAAAATTTAAAATTAACATTTATTAGCCTTAAAAATTCAAATTAGATGAGAAAGAAAATTAGTATTAATGATTGAGAGGGGGAATTCCACTCTCACAAGTGTGAGTGAAATTCACCCACAAATGAGAAAAAGAGAGAGAAGGTCAAAAATCATTGAGAGGGAGAGTAGGGTGAATGAGTGTCTCACTCTTCCACAGTTTCCATGTGAGGGTCTCAAAATTATAATATAGAGAGTTGATATGTGAAAGTTGATAATTAATTACAACTTTCAAAAACTAACCATTAATCATCACTATGATTGAAAAACATAAAAATATTATTATTATTGGTTTAATTACACTTTGATCCTTTTAGTTTGGTTTACGTATAATTTTATTTCCTCAATTTTTTTTTGTGAGCAATTTAAGTTTATTTACTTCTAAAATTAAGCAATTATTATTTTCTACCTAAACATTTAATAATTCTCATTTTCAATATAAATATTTCAAGATTTATAATAGATTTGAGATATGAGATAATTTTGAGGATTCAAAAGTAAAAATATTAATAGAAATTTGATTAAAAAAATGAATAATTTTGTTGATATGGAATTAATTAGGGATTAAAGAGAGTAAAAAATTAAGATTTTTTAATTTAAATGAAATTTGATATTTAATTTAATCGGTGTAGTTTTGAGTTTAAAATAATTTAGTGTGATTTTAATCAAATTTAATTTGTGAAAATGAAACAATATTTGTTGGAGACTCAAATTTACTTAATTTTGAGAAATTCATATGATCCAATCTAAAACATATCAAAAGTGCAAATTAACCTATTGTTTTTACTTTAAAATTTAACCGAGTAAATAAAGATGTTTTAAAAATTAGAAAGTAAACACTCACTCAACTTGCTCTACAAGGATAAGCAACCCTAAGTTGTATTCAAGCCTTGCTGGATACTGTCGGCCAATGCCATACGGGACAAGCTGCAGGAAATATACCACCTAGTGGAAGGAAGACACAAATTGCAAACGTGTTTAGAGGTGTGATACTTCAACTGCCAGGAAATATCTAATTAAGCTTAAGTTTGAGTTATGAGAAATATAGATGCCAAAAATTTTATCCTTTAGCTGGATTTAAATCGAATTATAATCAGAGGTTCAACATCATTAACAAATACCAAGGTTTTAAGACTACCAAAAAAAAAAAAAAATTAAAAGATATAGAAGAAGGAAACTCTGTTTGAAGACGTGTCAGCCTTAAAGCATTGGGCGAAGAATTGGTAAAATGGACAAGTTCAATAGAAACTCACAAAAATGTAGTGATTAGATTATATCTTTATTTTAATCTGATTAACTCTCAGACTTTTTAATTAGTCTAATTAGATAAAACCGTTACCACAAAAAATTAGGGAGCCCGTAATACCCGTAAAAAGATTGGGTTTGCCTAAAAAATATAGGGCCCATACCTTCA
The DNA here is from genome assembly GCA_026901365.1 of Sesbania bispinosa. Lineage (NCBI taxonomy): Eukaryota > Viridiplantae > Streptophyta > Magnoliopsida > Fabales > Fabaceae > Sesbania > Sesbania bispinosa. The sequence continues at coordinate 511,706 of QLOH01000014.1, forward strand.
TTTTAAAAATCCGAATAATTCTTAGTCTTTTTAGTTCAACCCGTAAAAATTCACTACCGACATTAGGTCAAGTAGCTCTAACTATTAATTCTAATTCAGTGTAGTTATAACGAAATCAGGGAAAGGAATTATAAACGGTAAGCCCTTACACTTTGTTTGGTTGTAGAGGAGAAATAGGGAAAAGAGAAATACAAGAGCTAAATATAATTTACGAGTTATTTGGTGTGAGAGAAATAAATAAGAAATAAGAGTTTTAGGTCTCGTTGGGGTGGTTGTGAGTTTTCAATTTTTATTTTCAAATACTTTCAATCAAGTTTTTACAACTCAAACTAAAAATCTCTTTTCGTGGTTTAAAAATGAGGCCTTAGTTGTTTGGATTGATGAAATAGATAAGAGAGTTTTTTTTTATTATTTTTGCAATTTTCCCTCCAATTTTTTTTCTTAATAATTGATTTTCTTTTTGTAAAAAATGGTTTTATAGGTGTTAACCTTTTCTATAGATGTTTAAAATTGATTTTCACAAATAGACAAGCCATCATGGAATTCAATTCATGAAAATCGATTTTTAGCTTAATAATCAATTGATTTTGAAGCCAGCTGACAATGACCACCAAAAAAGAGTCTGCATTTCCCTTCTATGTCTCTCCAAATTAGGGGAGAAATGACTGTGTGTGAGTCCTACTCATTTTTTGGCATTTCTCACCCATTTTACGACCTACCAAACGGAAGAAGTTTTATACCCCTTGCATTTCTTGTCTTTCACCCACATTTTCTATGCTACTTCTACCTAACCAAACAAAGCATTACAGATTTTGTTTGTAGAGAGTTTTGTAGAGATACATATTACACTACTTACATAAAAATTAAACAAAAGAGAAAACTAGTGTTATCATGTAGTTTCATTTTTCAAAAATACAATATAGTTAACTAATGTTAACATTAACAGATTTAGTTAGAATTATTTGAAGATGAATCTAAATTAAATACTTATATTACTTAAGTATACAGATATGATAATTATCATTTAAGTTGGTAATCATGACTTTAGTAGAGATTTTTGAAGTTGAACTGATGTTATGTATGTATGTATGTATGTAATGTATGTATGTATGTATGTATGTATGTACGTACGTACGTACGTACGTATGTATGTATGTATGTATGTATGTATGTAGTATGAGCCATATCAGGTGAGAGAAGTGTATTATTGTGAGAGAATTAAATAATAGTGTTGGGATTCGAATTTTTAGTATTTCGAGTTTCCCAAAATCTGTAAGCTCTTTACACTTTTCGAATTTCCAGAAAGCTTACAAGTTCCAGAATTCGAGTTTCCAGAAAACTTACAAGTTCTAGAATTCGAGTTTGAGAAGTGAATCTCATAACTTGAAATTTGTTAAAGTTAACATTAAAAGGGAACTTCAGAAACTCGAAAAAAGAGACAAAGGAACTTCGAGAAATCGAAGTCAAAAGAGACTCTGAAAAAACCAAAGTCAAGAGTTCTGGAAAATCAGAATCAAAAGATATTCTGGAAAACCGAAGTCAAAGGGGATTCTGGAAAATCGAAGTCATAAAGATTCTGGAAAATCGAAGTCATAAAGATTCTGGAAAATCGAAGTCATAAGGCTTCTGGGAAATCGAAGTCATAAGACTTTGGAAAATTAAAGTCAGAAAGGACTCTGAAAATCGAAAGCAGAAGGAATACTTCAAGAAATCGAAAGAAAAGCACAATCAAGCTTCGAAATCAGGAAATACTCAGTGAATTCAAGCATCAACAGAAAAGTTAAGTGTCAGAAATGAAGAATTTTCTAGTATATGAAGTCAAGATTCCAAAAGGCAATTTCGAGAAATCAGAAGATAATTTCGAGAAATACAAGCAGAATTTCAAGAAATCAGAAGACAAGATTTCGAGAAATATAAGTAGATTTTCAAAATGAACAGAGAGCAGAAATTCGAAAAGACAGAGTGTGTGAAGACTTGACAGATTTCTGAATTTTAGAAGTGACTTTTCGAGAAAATAGAAGATACCAGAAGAAAACAGTTATTGGAAGTTATAGAAGTTTGTTGATCAAGGACAAATGCAACATCCCAGTGGAAGAAAGAAATTTGAAAAAGTTCAAAGAAGAAAGGTAGTTTTCTGGTTAGCAGAAAACGTGGCAAGCATGCATGCTGCCAACACATAAGGCTAGATGATGTGTCAATTGTACATTAGTTAGCCGTTAGAATTAGAAATCTATAAATAGGTGAACTTTCTATGTAACAAAGGTTGGCAATTCATTACACTCATACCCTTAAACACCTTCACGTCCGATCACACTGCGACTAACAGGTTTACAAGGATTGACTGTATGTGATGAACCCATCCACTCTTATCTTTATGCAATTTTTTTTTCTTTCAATTCTTTTACTTTCTGCACTCTACATTCTGCATTTTATCTTTCTAGCAATTTCCTTTCTTTAATCTGAAATTCGCGTTCATACTTTTGTGAATCTAAAAGAAGTCAAGTAAAAACTTAGAACTTTGATAAATTCTGAATCAAGTAGTTCTAACTCTTTGTGGAAGATAAGTTTTTTTGATAGAATTCTGAATCAAACTCTTTGAAACTTATCATTTCTGGATATTTGAAACATAACAATTGACTTGGTGAAATTCTGTACCAATCAATCATTTTTTTCCAGAAAATTGAACTTTTTGAAAACCTTTTACAAATCTGAAGCACCATAAATCTACTTTTCAAAAGAGTTCCGTAAGAGGATCTGATTCTAATCCCCAGATTGTTCTTAGAATCAAAGTGATAAATTCAATTTTCGAATTTGTATTTTATCACCGCAAACAAATTGGCACGCCCAGTGGGACTAAATTGCCAAAAAGTAGTGTGTGTTATGATTTTCTGAAAAAATTTGTTCTTGCATGCGCTTGAGAAGTGGAAGAACAATTTCTGTTCAAATGGCTAATAATTCAAGACAAAATGCAAATGGAAACAACAATAGGGATAATACTAATGTTACGAATTCTGAGAATTCATCACCCCATAGAAATGAGTCTGTAAACAACAATGAGAATGGGGCAAATAATAGTGTTAACATAGAACCATCAACAACTACTACAACTACTACTACTATGCCAGAACAGCCTGTAGTAAGTCAAATTGGTTCTACTATCCTATACCCAATTTTGTTTCTATGTCTCAAAATGGACAACCAGTTTTTGGGTTGCCATATGGATTCGTCCCAAATTCTGGGACGACTCCTCTAACTATGTCAACAGTAGGTCCTACAGTTACTCGTGGACCCATTTTTAATCCCTTTGTGGGAAGTTCTTCTTCATCTATTACAAATTCTACGTTGCAAACTCTAAGGCAATAAATGGATGAAAGCAACCATGAAATGGTAAATATGTTGACAAGGCAAATGGCCACAGTGTTTGATCCACTAGTACAAACAACAAATACTAATTATAATTTGTTGGCTAGGCAAATGGAAAGGATTGCGGATGTGTTTGGAGCACCCACAGATCCTATGGTAAGACAAGTGGCTAATATGAATCCCCCTGTGAATCAAGAGGATCAAAATAATCAAATACCAAATCTTATTAATCCTGTCGAAATAGGGAAGAAAATGCTCCTATAGTTATCCTAAATAGAAATCAGAATGCTGATGAAATCCTCGAAAGGATAAGAGTAAATAACTTAGGGGGGGCAACAAAATGTTGTTGGAATTGTCGAACAAGTCCTAAACAGACATGGGTTTAATGTAGGATTTGCGAACCATCCTTATGTACTGTCTCCTTTTACCCAGATGGTATTGCAAACTGAATTGCCAAGGGGGTGGAAAGTTCCCAAATTTACCAAATTTTCTGGAGAAGTAGGAGAATCTACCGTCGAACACATTGCTCGATATCAAATCGAAGCATGTGATTTGGCAAATAATGAAGAACTGAAAATGAAATATTTTCCTAGTTCTTTAACCAAGAATGCTTTTTACTTGGTTTACAACTCTTTCCCCAAATTCTATTCATTCATGGAATCAATTAGAAAGAAGTTTTCATGAACAGTTCTTTAGAGGGGAAACAAAGTCACTCTTATGGATTTAGTGAACATTAAAAGATCTTTGAATGAATCCATAGATGATTATTTGAATAGATTCAGGCAAATGAAAGCAAGGTGTTTTACCCAAATTCCTGAATATGAGTTAGTCCAAATGGCTGCTGGAGGTTTGGATTATTCAATTTGAAAGAAATTGATTAATCAACAACTTAGAGATATGACCCAATTGGCTGATAAGGTTAGCAAAATTGAACATCTTAAGAAAGAAAAAGAGAGATTTCGAAAACCTGAAAAGACTTTTCGAAAAGATAAAATAGCATATTTGGAAGTATCTGATGATAGTGATTTCGAATATGACATAGAGGATAATGATGTTCATGTGGCAAAACTTAAGCCTGGACCTCCTTATGTTTGTCAATTGTACATTAGTTAGCCGTTAGAATTAGAAATCTATAAATAGGTGAACTTTCTATGTAATAAAGGTTGTCAATTCATTACACTCATACCCTTAAACACCTTCACGTCCGATCACACTGCGACTAATAGGTTTACAAGGATTGACTGTATGTGATGAACCCATCCACTCTTATCTTTATGCAATTTTTTTTCTTTCAATTCTTTTACTTTCTGCACTCTACATTCTGCATTTTATCTTTTGAACAATTTCCTTTCTTTACTCTGAAATTTACGTTCATACTTTGTGAATCTAAAGAAGTCAAGTAAAAACTTAGAACTTTGATAAAATTCTGAATCAAGTAGTTCTAACTCTTTGTGGAAGATAAGTTTTTTTGACAGAATTCTGAATCAAACTCTTTGAAAACTTATCATTTTTAGATATTTGAAACATAATAATTGACTTGGTGAAATTCTGTACCAATCAATCATTTTTTTTCCAGAAAATTGAACTTTTTGAAAACCTTTTACAAATCTGAAGCACCATAAATCTACTTTTTCAAAAGAGTCCCGTAAGAGGATCTGATTCTAATCCCCAGATTGTTCTTAGAATCAAAGTGATAAATTCAATTTCGAATTTGTATTTTATCACCACAAACAAATAGCCATTAGATCAAAATAAATGGTTTAGATGCAATTTTTCAAATAAAAATTGCATTGCTTTCTTTACTTTCTTTTCTCATGTTCAAGTATCTTCCTCCTTTATCTTCACACATAACTGCAAATGAAAACGGTTAAGCAAGATCTATTGACCATGTCTCTTCAAACCAAGAGCCTCCAGTGGCACTTCATCTTCCTATGACATCAGTTAAGGACTTTTTGAATGCAGAAGTCATGTTGACGTTGATTATGACTAGCCAAATCAGTGTGGGATCCACCAAAGGATCCTTGTATGAACTTGATGCACTTATGTGTGACTAAGATGGAGTCTTAGTCTATAACTATCTGCCATGGGGATCCACATAGGTTCTCTCATCTTACTTAATTCACCTTTTTGTGTTTGCTTTGGCTTTTTAAACAAAATTGGTGTTGCATTTTAAAATGATCTATTTTTGTTTGCAATCATATGCGCGGAAAAAGGAAGAACATACAAGCGCGTGGGTAGAGAAAGGAAAGAGAGCAGTGCAATGTTATTTGAGAAATTACATCTGAACCATATATCTTGATGATCTAATGGTTAGCATTAATGCACTCATATCTCACAATAATGCATTCATCTCACTTAATATGACCCTTATATATAGAACAACAATAAGTTAGATTGATTAAATGGATCAAATAATACCATAATGTCTTGTCTTGAATTAAGTCCACAAATAGGGTATTTATATCTAAAACTTTATTAATGGTTTGTTTTATAGTTTTTTCTTAGTCTTCGTCTACCTCTTATGAAGGGAATTAAGCATGGTCAGGGTGTAGCAGAACAATTGGATGCCTCCTTTTAATCGTTAATGTGAAAACATGAATTAAGGCGTTATAAATTAAAATCATTTAGTTATACCTTTCAAATCGCAAACGAGGCAGTTGCAGTCGCGTCTCTAGAGGTATCCACGCCAAAGAGCGAGCCAGGAAACTCTCATCACTTATGCTAGTAGTGCTTAGAAAGAAAAGGGTGGTTACTCATCTAGGTCACTTACATTCCACCACGTAATTTATTATATGTCCAAAAACCAACTTTATAATCACCCTGTTACAGGTGACATTTGATGATATTAAAACATATAGTTCGATCCTCATAGGAATCGTAGTGATTTTAGGTCAAAGGACTTCATATAACATTGTCAATTTAAGAATTAATTTCATGTCACTTATGTAACAAACCATGCAACGTTCTTATGTGGGTCAGTCTAGTACATCATTACTCTTATAATGTGTACTTATGTGAGTACTTGATATCTCATATCCATGATCCGTGAAATGTGATCATCAATAAACTCACATATATACTAGTCTTAATGCATCAAATTGGCTTAAGATGATGCTTGACTAGGGACTATTTTAAAAATAGTTCTTCATAAGATCTCATGATCAAGTCGTCTACTTGATATCTTATGAAGTTTAAGCTTATTATTCTTAGTCATCTATTATACTCTATCGAAAGAAATAATAAAACCGAATTGCTTTTATAAGATAAATAGTACGACACATTTATTACACTAACATCTTACTATCGGATTATCCAACATTTGACGATCTACCCTTTCTTTTATGTGTTTTAAGGAGTCTTTTTCCCACATATTCCAATCAGTTAAGATGAGATTCTATAATATTTTTTACAATGGAAGCTACCCCAATTTCTCTTTAAGTTTAATTATTAATATTTTTATGCTTGTATGACTACTTATCCATTATAACACATGCTTATATTCGTAACATCATTTGTATTCTCTTGCTAATTCTTTAATTGTCATCCAACATTTTCTTAGATAATAAGAATAGAGTTTTTCATTTGATTCAACCCAAGGAAAGCGATATAAAAAGGAAGCATTTATAGTAGCTACCCTTGCCAATACAACTGGCCAAGACTGATAACCAAATAACAAATTATTACAGCTAGCAAAACAACCAAAAGGAATATACGGCTGTTGCAACAGAGAGAAATGAAAAATGAATATTTAATATTTTTCATATTCTATTCTAATATCCCCCCTCAAACTCAAGGTGGAGGGTTGTGAGAAAAACACTGCACATTGAGTTTGCCTTTAAGCAAGTCAAATCTAGCTAGAGAGAGGCTTTGCCAATATATTTTCCCATTGATCCAAAGCTAGAATATGAGAAATGAGAAGCTGCTTGGACAGAACCTTTTCTCTGACAAAAAAGACATCAATTTCCATGTGTTTGGTTCTACTGTGAAAGATAGGTTTATGAGCAATGGCTACTGCACTTTGATTATCACAGAGTAGTCTAGGAGGAGAAAAAGGAACCTGAAGTTCCTGTAAGAAAGCTTGAATTCAGGTTAACTCGGCCGAGGTCTGAGCTAAACTGCGATATTCGGCCTCGGATCTGGATCTGGCTATCACCGGTTGTTTTCTAGACCACCAAGAGATCAAATTAGAACCTAAGAAAATAACAGAGCCAGAGGTTGAGCGCCTATCATCAATATTAGAAGCCCAATCAGCATCACACATAGTTGTGATAGATAAAGGTTTCCCAACAACAGTTGGTCGCATGAGAAGGCCATGAGAAAGGGTACCCTTAAGATACCTTAGGATCCTTTTAACTCCCACCTAGTGTGTATCTAATGGGTTGGCCATAAATTGACAAACCTTATTGAATGCAAAATAGATTCCAGGCCTAGTAAGAGTGGCATACTGTAAAGCACCAACCACAGATCTGTAGAGGGTAGGATCTGTAAATAAATCACCATTAGTTTTAGAGAGTTGCATGAAGAGGCCATAGGGGAAGAAATAGGATGAGCCTCAGCCATGTTGGTCCTGTGAAGGAGGTCTTTAATATATTTGCTTTGGGTTATGATAAGAGACTTGTCAGGTAAGTGCTTGATCTCAATTCCTAAGAAATAGTCCAATTGACCTAGTTGTTTGAGAGATAATGCAGAGTTGAGCTGATTGGTAAGTTGTTGGATGAGATAGGAAGAGTTGCCAGTGATGATGATATCATCCACATAAACCAGAAGAAAAATAGTGTGAGCTTGGTGCTTGTAGAAGAACAAGGATGGATCACATTTGCTAGCCTGAAAACCAAACTAAATGAGAGTAACTTTGAGTGTGTCAAACCATTGTCGTGGGGCTTGCTTCAAGCCATAAAGAGCTTTATTTAGTTACAAACAAAGGATTTATTTTCAACCTCAAAACCAGGAGGCTGAATCGTATAAACTGTCTCCGTTAAAGACCAGTAAGAAAAACATTATTTACATCCAACTAAAACAACTCCCAATGATTAATGAGGGCAAGAGTAATGACAATTCTAATAGTAATAGGCTTAACAACATGAGAGAATGTCTCAAGAAAATCAAAGCCAAGGACTTGATGAAAACCCTTGGAAACTAACCGAGCTTTGTACTTGTTGATGGACCCATCCGCATTTTCTTTTATTCTAAACACCCAATTACACCCTATTGCCTTTCTATCAAGGGGCAAAGGAACTAAAACCCATGTGTGATTCTTTAATAGAGCATAATACTCTTGTTGAATGGCAGAAAACCAAGCTGGATCAGCCAGAGCTTGTTTGATACCTTTGGGTTCAGTATGAGCCAGCAACAAGGAGGGACGAATTCGAGGACAGTGTATTCTTGATTTGGACTGGTTTGCATAGGATGATCATTAACAGTTTGGGAACAGGTTCAATGGGAGCACTTGACTCAGGAATGGAGGAAGAAGTGGACTCAGGCCATGACACAGTGGGTGACACAGGAGAAAGGGAGAAACACTATTTTCATCAGTATGGGGACTGATATGGGAAGACAAAATAGGTTGTTGTGAGTGACCTACAACTGAGATAGGAAAGGAAACTGAATTTTGAGGGGTAACAGGAGTGGAACATGGTGGCGATAGGTCAGGATTAAGGGTAAAGTATTGGGAGAGGGAAGAGATTGGAGTGGGATGTTGCTTAAAGATATCACAATAAGGAAATTTTTGTTCATTGAAAATCACAACTTTTCAAATGTAGATTTTGCCTAAATGAGAGAGATGAATACCCTAGAAAAACACACTCCTGTGATCTGAAATCAAGTTTGTGAGCATTGTAGAGTCGTAGGAAAGGGAAACAAGTACACACAAGGTTCTTAAAAACATATAGTCAGGCGGTTTTTTTAAACAAAATTGGGAAAGGAATGTTAAAATTTAATGATGCAGTAGGTAATCTATTAATTAGATAAACTGTTGTAGTGAAAGCAAAGTCCCAAAAGGCAAGAGGTAAAGAAGCATGATGGAGGAGGGTAAGACCCGAATCAACAATGTGTCTATGTTTCCTTTCCACCACGCCATTTTGATGGCGTGTATGAGGACAAATCAACCTATGAGTGATGCCATGATTATTTAAAAGAGCAGTAAAAGGCCTGAATTCCCCTCCCCAATCAGACTCAACACTTTTAATTTTGGAATTTAGTTGAAGTTCAACCATAACTTTAAATTGTTGAAAATAGAAAGTGTCTCGGCTTTGGATTTCAAGGGATATATCCATGTAAACCTTGAATAAGCATCAATAAAGGAGACATAGTAGACATATCCAGAGCATGAAGAAATGTGAGAGGGTCCACACAGGTTAGTAAAAATTAATTCTAAGGGTGCAGAGTAATAGTTACAGAAACAGAGGAAGGAAGTCGATTGTGACTTCCCTACACAACATGAAGAGCAAAACTCATTGACATTTTTATTGGAAGAAGGAACTTTACAATGATTACGAACAAGTTTAAGAACATGAGAATTAGGATAACCCAACCTAGAATGCCACCAAGAGTGAGAACTAGATGTCAAAGCTACATTTGAAACTTTATTTACATCATTGAAATTGAAAACAACCTTAGAACTAAACGAAAATTTGCAGAATCTAAGCATGGTTCAGCTGAAGAGGACAACAACACAGATGGTTGGTGAAGCTATAGGTTGGGAAAGGAAAAGAGTCCATCGGCACCAACAACACCATGAAGAAAAGTTTCATTGGTCCCCTGAGATTTGACAAGATAATGATGAGAGTGAAATTCAAAGAATACAAAATTGTCTTTGGCAAATTTGCTTACACTCAATAAATTTTTGGTAATAGAAGGAACATGAAGTAAGTTGTTTGATTTGAAAGCAACAACTAGTTAATAGGGGACAGAAAGGAGGAAGAACCAGAACTAGTAATATGCAAACCTTGACCATTTCCAATAAAAATTTGGTACGGATCCTCAAAATGGCCCAGCTGATGTATATTTTTAGATTCATCGGTGACATGAAAGGAGGCGCCTGAATCAGGGATCCAAGTAGAATTGACAGCATTCTGAGAGGAAGTAAGCAAGGCACTAGCATTGGTTGAGTTCTGAAAATTGGGATTGACCCAAGTGTTGGAAACTGTCACTGGACTGGGGACTGCGCAGGTTGCTGGGTTGAGGGATCATAGAGCACAAGAGAATCATGAGGTTGAAAACTTGAATCAGCCTTGTAAAAGCAAATATTGGTAGTGTGACCATATTTCAAGCAGATTTGGCATTGGAAGTTTGCAAACCGACCTCCACGCCCTCTGCCAATACCTCTGCCACGACGACCCCTATTATCGCTGCCACGAACTCCATAACTTCCACGACCGCCACCGCCACGAGCATATCCACCGCTAGAATTGCGAAAAGTTGCAATATCAGATGAGTTAGGGTGTGCGTAGCCTTGTGTGTAGTTTACAGAGGGAGAGAGAGAATGCCTGTTTTCGAAATCTATTGATTCGAGATTCATGTGCAAGAAGAAGAGTCTGAACATCAGTGACAGGATGAGTCGTAAACATGCTTTCGATAACAGAAATCATTGAGGCATAATCCTGTGGTAAGCCTTCTAGAATGGCGTCAATGTGTTCTTCAAGCGGTATTGGATTTCCCACACCAGCAAGTTCATCAGCAATATTCTTAATCTGAGACAAGAACTCGCGCATCATCTTACCGTCAAGGGAGGTGGTGCGAAGGTCAATGCGAAGTTGACGAGTACGCGCTTTCATCTGTAGATGGAAGTACTCATGAATTTTATCCCATGCCTGATATGAGTGAGTTGAGTCAATAACGCGAGAGAGGATAGATTTCGACAAAATCGATTGAAGCCAGGTGAGCAGCAACTAGTCCCGGACTTCCCAAGCCTCATATTCAGGATTTACTCTGCCAGCATGGCAATCTTGATCGGTGAGGTATTGTGGAGGAATTGATGGGTTAACAACGAACCTCTGAAGCTTGTGGGCTTTGATGATGGGTTCAATTTGTTGTCACCAGTACAGATAATTGGAGTCATCGAGTTTCTCAGCTATAGAATTAATTAAGAAAGGGTTGAGACGTGGAAGGGATGAGAGTAGAGGAAGCCATAGAAAAAGAAATTAGGGTGTACCACTGGAAGGGGAGGCTCTAGATACCATCTTAGATAATAAGAATAGAGTTTTTCATTTGATTCAACCCAAGGAAAGTGATATACAAAGGGAACATTTATAGTAGCTACCATTGCCAATACAGCAGGCCAAGACTAATAACCAAATAACAAATTATTACAGCTAGCAAAACAACCAAATGGAATATACGGTTGTTGCAACGGAGAAAAAATAACAGAAAAAAGAGAAATGAAAAATGAATATTTAATATTTTTCATATTCTATTCTAATACATTCAACTCTATATATACAATATATACAAGCATTTTATAGTTATGTGATACAAATTTTTCCTTCACGATAGAGTGGTAAATAAGTGTTAAATCCATAACCCAATGAATCTTGTTAGTTATGACTTAGGAATGAGTTTGTTATTTCAGTTAGGTTGTTAATTCAGTTAGGTTAGTTAGTCGTTTCTCTCTAAACTGCCTATATATAGTATCTTGTTGTGTAGGGAAAGAATATGCAAGTGAAAACGATTAAGGAGAACCTTCTGAGGTACCTACTGAAGTAATCTTCAGAGAGTTGGTGTAACCTACTGAAGCTGATTGTCTGAATTAAGAGAAGTGTTTTTTCTCTTGCATATTCCTTCTTCTTTCTTCGTGTTCTTTGATTCTTTCTTCTTAAGCTTTCAATTACTTATTCTTACCCAACAAGTGACGTCGTTTATGGGGAATAATTGAAAGGAAAGATAATCAAGAATGGCAACGAAGTTTGATATTGAGAAGTTCTCTGGAGCAAATGACTTCAGGCTGTGGAAGATCAAGATGGAAGCTATCTTGATACAGCAAGGATGTGAAGAAGCGTTGAAGGGGGAGATGAAGATGTCATCATCTTTGACGCAGACAGATAAAAAGAATATGGTTGACAAGGCAAGGAGTGCAATCGTTCTGTGTTTTGGTGATAAGGCACTCAGAGAGGTGGCGAAGGAGAAAACAACTACAGGCATGTGAGCAAAGCTAGAATCTTTGTACATGACAAAGTCTTTGGCTCACAGACTTACAACTTTATTCGTTCAAGATGGTGGAGTCAAGAATGATTGAAGAGCAGTTGGCAGTCTTTAACAAGATTGTTGATGACCTTAGGAACATTGGTGTGAAGCTTGAAGATGAGGGCAAGGCCGTTATCCTTCTCAATTCTTTACCTAAGACCTTTGAGCATTTCAGAGTTGTGTTGTTGTACGGGAAAGATCAGATAATTACTCTGGAGGAGGTTGTGACCTCAGTTCGAACCAAGGAGTTACAGAAACTTCAAGATTCGAAGGGTGTAAAAGAGGTTCCTTCTGGTCTAGTTACTGGTATCAGAGCTTTCTACCATGGCTTGCAGCTGCAATCGAGCGGCGTGGGTGGTGACGCCGGTATTGCAGTGTTCGCCCGGGACTAGTCAAAGGGGTTAGTGCACAGCCAGCCCGCGTGGGCGTCGGGGCTGCAGAGCGTGGTGGGATGTTAGGATCCAATTGCAAGGTATGGGACTTGAGTCCTGGTGGGTTTCTGGCAAGCGAACCAAAAATCCAGCAGTATAATAGTAAGTAGAGTATCGTATCCACAGGGAACAGTCAATTCGCGTATAGTCGTGGTCTATTTATCAAGAAATAAGTAACAGATTTATAAGAATATTGTGCGTGGAAATTATAAATCGCAAATTAATAATTAATGAAAATAGAAAGGAAGAGTTAGAGACACTTTACTTGGAGTAGGATTGGACTTCATATCATCACACCCTTCGTGCATGTAAAAACTATTTATTATTTTAGGTTTACTCTATAATACTGTAGACAAACTATATTTCTAAGACCCCGAGTTACCAGCGACCTCACATACTCAAAGGTAATCCATGCGGGCTCTCTCAGACGACAGACTTACCCTCGGCTTATTTCGCTTTCTTTTATTCCGTTTGTAAAAGAATTAATTGATAAATGAGGCCTACTCCTCTGGACGCACCTTCGCTAGAGTACTGTCACTACCCATCACTCATTAGAATACATCCACGTTATCGCTTCCTGGATTGACAATCAACTAATTCTTTGCTGTCGGTAATTTAATAACCATGCCTATCCTGTAGACGCCCTTCATTAGAGTACTCACACTACCCATCATTCACTAGCAACGCTCATGTTTCGGTTCACTGGCTACCGAGTCCTCTTATTCACTCAGAGAATGAGTTTCTTCAGAATCCGCTCCCCCATCCTCAATCCTAGTTGAAACTAGCCTATAACTCCGGCGCAAGCGCGGAAGTTAGGAATTAAGCACAGAATAAGATTACCAATATTATAGACAGAGAGCTCATGAAATAATAAAATAAAGTTTACATACACTTGGGGAAAGAATCAATTACATCCAATCCTAATGGAGAGTTAACTACACAAGGTAACCATACAAACCACCGAAGATGTTGTCACCATCTTCAATCCTTGTGAAGCGCTTCTCCTCTCCTACTCTAAAATTAGCTTTGGTGCATTATCACTGAAATATGACTGAATTACAATAATCGTGCACCCTTTGATCTGGTGCAATGAGGTCCAATTTATAGGCTAAGGAAAGACAAAGAAAAATGAGGATAAATCTATTTAAAAACAGCAACGGGGCAAGAATCAGCGTGATCTGCGCTTCACCCTGTGCTACAGCGCAGCTTGCAGCGCAGAAGTCAGAGAGCTGCGTTTCACCCTGCGCTACAGCGCAGGTTGAAGCGCATAATGCGTCCTGCATCTTCAAACTTTATCTTTTTAATTTGATCTCTCCCTGAGACTGGTTTTGGTTGATTTGTCTTTCCTTGTTTCCCTTTTCTTGATGAAATCCTTGCATTTATTGAGCATCTTTGATTTATTTGGGAAGGTTGTCTGCAGAATCCTTGTTTGATTGACAGTGATATCCTCATTGATTGCCTCAAATCTTCTTCAAATCTTTATTAAATGTCTTCAATCAAACTCAAATCTTGCAGATATCTTCCTCATTTAATGTTATCTTTCCTTCATCAAATCTTTGCAATATCCTGCAAAAATCAGCAATATTTCTATCAAAATAGCATCAAATTCAAATCTCAGATTAATAAATACAATTTAACTAATATTTAATAAAAAGGGATTAAACTGGGGCAAAATACCATTTTATCCTTGATAAGTGAACTAAAAAGTGCTATAATTTATCAACTAATTTTCACTTATCAAGTCCCACATCGGAAGTATGAGATTCTGGTGTGGGGTTTATAAGGCCTTGGGCTCTCCAACTGCAATAGCTAGCTTTTGTGGTGTGGTTCTCCCAAGGTTCTTATCAATAAGGGCAAGGGAAAGAAGCCAGAGAACAAGGGGAAAAAGGCAAAGTCTGAAGGCAAGAAGTAGATCAAATGTTACAAGTGTCAGAAGATGGGTCATATCAAGAAGCATTGTCCTGAGAAAGATGCCAAGGAGCCTAGGATACAGGAAATTGCAGATGTTGCAGAGGCTTCTGAAGGATATGACTCTGCAGGTGTTCTGGTAGCTTCTTCTGAAGACTCTCTGAAGAGTTGGGTTACGGATTCAGGGTGTACCTATCACATGTGCCTTGTGAAAGATTACTTTGAGATTTTAGAACTGAAGGAGTATGGGTTTGTACTTCTTGGGAACAAAAAAGCTTGCAAGTTGCAGGGCATTGGGGCAATCAGACTGAGGATGTTTGATAATAGAGAGGTGCTACTGCAGGATGTGAGGTATGTTCCAGAGCTCAAAAGGAACCTTATGTCCATTAGCATGTTTGATGTTATGGGGTATTCCACCAAGGTGGAGGGTGGAATGATGAAGGTGTCCAATAGAGCATCCATAGTTGCTAAGGGGAGAAGAAGTAATGGGTTGTACATTCTGGAAGGATCAATTGTCATTGCACATGCATCAGTTGCAAGTCAGTCAATGGTAGACAAGACTAAACTATGGCACCTGCGTTTGGGCCATGTTAATGAAAAAGGCTTGGTGGAGTTGGAGAAGCAACAAGTACTGATGGGAGATAAGCTTCAGAAGCTGGATTTCTGTGACCAGCGTGTTTTGGGGAAGTGTCATAGAGTGCAGTTTGGGACAGGTAAACACACTTCCTGCAGACCCTTTGAATATGCACATGCTGATCTGTTGGGTCCATCTAGGACTCAGACACATGGTGGAGGGTCTTACTTTCTGAGCATTATTGATGACTTCTCAAGGAGAGTATGGACTTACATTCTGAGGAACAAGTCTGAGACTTTTCAGAAGTTCAAAGAGTGGTATACTCAGATAGCTAATCAGCAGGGGACCAAGCTGAAGATACTTAGAACAGACAATGGGTTGGAATTTGTTTCAGATGAGTTTAACAATTTTTGCAGGGACCAGGGAATCAAAAGGCATAAGACTGTGGCAGCGACTCCTCAACAAAATGGACTTGCTGAAAGGATGAACAAGACCATTTTGGAGAGAGTCAGATGCATGCTCTTGGGAGCAGGGATGCCTAAGATCTTTTGGGGAGAAGCTGTAAATACTGTTGTGTATTTGATTAACAGGTGACCATCATCTGCTCTGGGGTACAAGACACCTATGGAAGTTTGGAGTCGAAAACCAGCTAACTACTCTAATCTAAGGGTGTTTGGGGCTTTGGCATATGCACATGTCAAGCAGGATAAGCTTGAGGCACGAGCTGAGAAGTGTATCTTCCTCGGATACGCTGAAGGAGTCAAGGGATATAGGCTATGGAGGTTAGAACCTAAACCTTCAAAGTTTATTATCAGCAGGGATGTAACATTTGATGAGACGAGAATGGGAATGCTTGGTGGAGACTCTGAAAATGGGAGGGAAAAAGCTCACATTGAGATTGAGGCATCTACGAGCAAACTCAGGGAAGATCATCTGAAGACTTCAGAAGGTGCTACTTCAGCAGGTACATCAGATGATACTTCAGCAGGTTCAGATTTTAGAAGGTCTGAAGATTTCATAAGGTCTGAAGATTTCAGAAGGTCTGAAGACTTCAGAAGGTCAGAAGACTTCAGAAGGTCAGAACGCGTTGTGGATGACTATCAGCTAGTTTTTTATAGAGAAAGGAGGGTTCCAAAACCTACCAAAAGGTTTGGACATGCTGACCTTATCTGTTATGCTCTTAGTATGGCTAAAGAGATACAGAGTTCAAATGAACCAAGAAACTTCAGAGAGGCACAGGAGAGTTCAGAGAGGCAGCAATGGCAACGTGCCATGGAGGAGGAACTTGATTCGCTGAAGAAGAACAACACATGGAGACTTGTAGACTTACCTGAGGCACAGAAGGTAATCAAATGCAAGTGGGTCTTTAAAAGGAAAGACGAGATTCATGGTGTTGAGAAAGCAAGGTTCAAGGCAAGGCTTGTAGCTAAGGGATTTACACAGGTTGAGGGTGTGGATTATAATGAGATATTCTCACCAGTTATAAAGCACTGTTCCATCAGGATTTTGATGTCAATTGTAAACCAGTTTGATTTGCACCTGGAGCAATTGGATGTCAAGACAACCTTCCTGCACGGATATCTGGATGAAACCATTTACATGGAACAACCAGAGGGGTTTGCTGAGGATCAGAGAGTGTGTCTACTTCAAAAATCATTGTATTGTCTGAAACAGAGCCCAAGGCAGTGGTATAAGAAGTTTGATGATTTTCTGATGAGAATGGACTTCATCAGGTGTAGTTATGACAACTGTGTCTACATTTTAAGAAAAGAACAAGACATTTTGTACCTGCTCATATATGTAGATGATATCCTGGTGGCTAGCCGTAACAAGCACATGATCAATTAGCTCAAGACAAGGTTAAATTCAGAATTTGAGATGAAGGATCTTGGGGTGGCCAAACGCATACTTGGCGTTGATATAGTATGAGATGAGTCAAAGGGTGTACTGCACCTAACTCAGCAGGTCTATCTGAAGAAGGTTGTGGAGAGGTTTAGGATGTACTGCACCTAAACTTGTGGGCACACCCCTTGGACACCACATGAAGCTCTCAAGGAGTCAAGCTCCTGATTCAGAAGATGAAAGGAGGAAGATTGATGTTGTTCTATATGCTAGTGGGGTTGGAAGCATCATGTATGGTATGGTTTGTACAAGACCAGACTTGGCTCATGTTGTGAGTGTTGTCAGCAGGTTCATGGTAGACCTAGGACAAGCACATTGGGAGTCTCTGAAGTGGATTCTCAGGTACCTAAATGGAACTCTGGGCTGAGGATTACTGTATCAGAAGAAACAGTACCTCTCAGAAGGTGGAGCTGCAATTGAAGGGTTCGTTGATGCAGACTATGCAGGGTGTGTGGATACACAAAAATCCTTATTAGGGTATGTGTTTACTCTATTTGGAACTGCAGTGAGTTGAAAGGCAAACCTTCAATCAGTGTTAGCATTGTCTACGACAGAGGCTGAGTATATTGTGTTGTCTGAAGGAGTGAAGGAAGGTCTATGGTTGAAAGGCATGCTGAATGAGTTGGGAATTGAACAGGAGTGTGTTCAGATTCATTATGATAGTCAGAGTGCTATTCACTTGGCCAATCATCATATGTACCATGAAAGGACCACGCACATTGATGTGAAGTTTCACTTTATCAGAGAAGTGGTTGAAACAGGGGCAGTGATGATTGTGAAGATTGCTTCTGAAGATAATCCTGCTAATATGTTAACCAAATCACTACCAAGATGCAAGTTTGAGAGATGCTTAAATTTGGTGGGCTTCGTCTGAATGTTGTCATTCCAAAGTCAAGGTGGAGATTGTTAGTTATGACTTAGGAATGAGTTTGTTAAAACAGTTAGGTTGTTAATTCAGTTAGGTTAGTTAGTCGTTGCTCTCTAAACTGCCTATATATAGTATCTTACTGTATAGGGAAAGAATATATAAGAACGATTGAGGAGAACCTTCTGAGGTACCTACTGAAGTAACCTTCAGAGAGTTGGTGTAAGCTACTGAAGTTAATTGTCTAAATTAAGAGAAATGTTTTTTCTCTTGCATATTCCTTTTTCTTTCTTCGTGTTCTTTGATTCTTTTTTTTCTTAAGCTTTCAATTACTTGTTCTTACCCAACAAATCTATATTAAATCCAAGAAAATATCAACTTGGATCTAGATCGAGTTATGTAATTTAAAACCCACATAACCCAATTCAACCTTGTATAGAAATAAATGAAATTTAATGTTGATAATACGACCAAGGTGAAATTATATTTTGATAGCACATAAATGCTTAATTGAGTCTCACCTCAACCTTTATAGAATTGGACCTACCATAATATTAGTATCTAGGTCTACCATGGCTTCATCCTCATGGAGTAAATCTATTGTCCCGCCATCATTATAGAACAACCATTGCCTTGTTGCCCATCATCAAGACTTGTTACATGTAATGCACCTGTGGATAGGGGTGGGAATAGGCCAGCCGGCCTGTCAGGGGCCTGAGGCCTGGCCTGTTTAAGGCCTGGCCTGGCCTGGCTCGTTTAGTAAAAAGGTCAGGCTAAGGCTTTTCAAAAAGCCTATTTAGCTAAAAAGGCCAGGCTAAGGCTTTTTAAAAGCCTGTTAGGCCTGACAGGCCGGCCTGTTTAATATATATTATATAATTTACTAAATTAATTATAAATATAATTATTAAATAACATAATAAAATTTTTAAATCAAATAAAAGCAATTAGAAATAATAATTTTCTGATTAAAATAACAAAATTGAAAATAAAAAGAACACAAAGAGACACAATCAATAAAAAGGTGAAAGATTGAATCAGTAAAAACCCTAGCCCCTTTTCACTGTGCCGTAGAATTAGAAACGTTTCACTCTTACTCTGAAGTCTGAACATTCATCGTCTTTGCCTCTGGAGCTTAATCGCCACCGCCTCTGAAGCTCGCAGGCCGCATCCACCGTCTCTGGAGCTTCATCGCCACCGCCTCTGAAGCTCGCAAGCCGCAGCCACCGTCTCTGGAGCTTCATCGCCACCGCCTCTGAAGCTCGCAGCCACAGCCTCTGAAGCTCGCAACCACAGCCTCTCAACAGCTTCATCGCCCCTAGCAGTCGCAGCTCGCAGCCACCGCCTCTGAAGCTCGCAGCAACCGCCTCTGAACAGCTTCATCGCGCCTTGCAGTCGCAGCTCACAGGTGAGTCTCTTCTGTTCTCCCTTTCGAGTGTGAAAATCGTTCTTCTTCCTGTTCGTAACGCGTCTCCTCCGGCGTGCAGTTGCAGATTGAGATCGGTTCATCCCTTTTGCCGGCGTGCAGTTGCAGATTGGTTCCTCCCTTCGTCACCTCCGACACATCCTTTCTCTGTCGTCACGCTAGGTGAGTTTTGCTATCCGGAATCTAGCCCTTGATTTAGTTTTTGTCTGTTGTTCTTATTCAAGAAGGCTGAGTTCGTTCATTCTGTTCTGTGATTCTGTCTTTTATATCATATATAAAATACATTCATATAAGTGTATGTCTCTGCCTTTGTATACAAGAGTGGATGTGTCAGGTGAAAAAAAATAGTAGCCATGTCCATGTGTATGTCTATAGGAAGGGAGAGAGGTAGATAAATACAAGATTCTCTGAACTACAGCACTCAAATGTCAAACCCCAATGCATTTTCTAATCAAATTGTCCCAGATGTGCGTATAAAATACTAACAAATTAAGAGCTGTAAAGTAGTTTGCAAGTTGCAACATATTGGCCCTACTTTGTTCACTTTTATCAAAATAAAAAGTAAAATAAAATGTATACCTCATTCTGTCTTTTAGCTCAGTAAAGCTTTTGAATATAAAATGAACATTGCACTGAGAAGAAAGCAAACACAGCACTGCAGGTCATTGCGTGTGTCATTGTTATTTATTAAGTAGAGCTTTGGCTTATTTATTTAATAAGTAGAGCTTTGGTTTATTTATTTAATAAGTAGAGCTTTAACTATTATTTATTTAGTATATGGTTTTTTTCTATTTTTGCTCAACTGCCAAATTTTCTGTTTCACTGTTTAAATTTCCATTTATTATGTTGCTTAACTAGTTAACTGCCATTTATTCTGTTTGGTTAATTGTGCCTATTCTCATCATAATGTCTTTGGTTCTAGGCTTCTAGCATTATGTCTACTCCAGTTGAGAGCAATGAAGTGATCTCATCTCCTACTCTTATGCTTATTAATGCGACGAATGATTCCTCCTTACCAACTGATCCAAGCCAACCTAATAACAAAGGAGAAGAGGATCCTGTTGCCATTAAGAAGAAGAGGCAAAAAACGTCAAAAGTTTGGATTGACTTTGATGAGCTAGAAGTTGCCGGACAAGTAAAGAAAGTTGTGTGCAAGTATTGCAAAGACAAACTATCCTTTAGTGGGAGGGGGGCTAGCACAAGTCATCTAAAGAGGCATGCAGATCATTGCCTGCAAAGGAGGTTAAAGATGAGTACTGAAAAGAAGCAATCGGCTATTCCATTTCCTCCTGCATCAGCTAACCCATTTCTGAATCCTAGTGTTAAGTACTCAAATGAGAAGATGAGGGAAATAATTGCTACAGCTATTATGATTCATGAGCATCCTTTCAACATCGTGGAGGATGAAGTTTGGATGTGGGCATTCCAATATGCCAATTCTGACTTTCAGAAAGTAAGTCGTAAAACAATAAGAAGTGATTGCTTAGCAATATATGAGGCAGAGAAGAAAAAATTAAAGGCTTTGTTGAGGAGTGTAGGGAAGATTAGTTTGACAACGGATATGTGGAGATCAAGTCACCAGGTTGTTGAGTATATGGTTATCACTGGCCATTTTGTTGATGCGGGATGGAGACTTCAGAAGAGGGTTTTGAGTTTTGTAAAGGTGCCTGCTCCAAGGCGTGGGATTGATGTAGCTGATGCAATTTCAAGTGCTTGAAGGCATGGGGGATAGAGGACAAAGTGTTTTCTGTTTCTGTTGATAATGCTGCCTATAGTGACTCATGCTTGAGGAATCTAAAGGATAATTTAGCATTGAGCACGAAGCTGGTACTTAATGGTGAGTTATTTCATGTTAGATGCTGCGCACACATATTAAATTTGTTAGTGCAAGATGGCCTTAACAAGATTAAAGATGTCATTCACAATGTTCGTGAAAGTGTGAAGTATATTAACCACAATGATTCAAGGTTGAAGGCCTTCTGTGACGTTGTTGAACTAAAACATCTAAAAGAAAGAAGACTTATTATTGACTGTCCAACAAGGTGAGATTCTTTTACTTAATTGCCCGTTCTAATTATTATGCCAATTATAATTTGCCTATTATTATAATTTTCCTATTTGGATTCTGCCTATTATAACATTATGCCAATTCTGATTTTTCCTATTATAACATTATGCCAATTATAATTTGCCTTTTATAATCATTTTCCTATTTGGATTCTGCTTATTATAACATTATGCCAATTCTGATTTTGCCTTTTATAACATTATGCCAATCATAATTTGCCTATTATTATCATTTTCCTATTTGGATTCTGCCTATTATTATCATTATGCCAATTCTTATATGCCTATTATTATCATTATGTCCAACAAGGTGGAATTCTACATTTGAAATGCTCTCAACTGCATTAAAATTCAAGATTGTATTCTCAGCCTACAAAGAAAGAGAGCCTCATTATAATTATGCACCTTCACTTGATGATTGGGAGAAAGTAGAGAAAGTTTGTAAACTTTTGGAGGTATTTAGTTTAGCTACACATGTTATCTCAGGCAGTGAGTATCCCACTGCCAATTTATACCTTGCAGAAGTTTGGAGGGTGAAAAAAGTCATTGATGATGCTGTAGTGGAAGGAGATCTCTTCTTAAGAGACATGGTAGCTCCCATGAAGATGAAGTTCGATAAATATTGGGGGGAATGCAATCTATTGATGGCCGTTGCTAGTGTTTTGGATCCAAGGTGTAATTTTCACATTATCGACATTTGCTTTCCTTTGCTATACAAGTCAGAAGAAGTTGCTATGGAGAATGTGAACAAGGTATGAACTGCATTGGGAGTATTGTATGAAGAGTATGCAGCTTCAGGTGTTGAGCAATCATCTAATGAAGGGAATATGAGTGGTAGCATCTCTTCTACAGCCCATGTGCCTAAATCTTCTGTTGTCACTGGATTTGACCAAATAATGAGCCTTGTGCGTGCTAAGGAAGCAATCCCCCCAATGAAATCAGAAATAGATGTTTATCTTGAAGAGAGTATTTATGTTCCGGATGGTGATGGCTCTTCTTTTAGTGCGTTGGAGTGGTGGAAGAACAACAATTTGAAATATAAGGTCTTGTCAAGGATGGCGGCTGATATACTAGCTATTCCAGTTTCAACAGTTGCATCAGAGGCTACATTTAGTGCTGGTGGCCGAGTTATTGATGAATATCGTTCTAAATTGAATGAGGCGTCGATTGAAGCACTCATTTGTGGAGGGGATTGGCTTCGTAATAAATATGGGTTGAAGAAAAAGCAAAAGGTTTAGTGTTTCAATCTTTAAATTGTTCTTTTTATTATAATTGCTAAAATTATTGTTTTAATTAAGTTTTTTCTATTCTATTAACAATTTTTCATGCTTTTTTAGGTGGATGAACAACTTCAAGAAATAAACTTGAAGATTTGAATGAGGATTCTGGATTGCTGTTGACTTTTGAGGATTGTTTTTGAATTTTAATTGCTGTTTGTTTTTGCATTAGACATTAGTATTTTATGGTAATTTGTGGCTTGATGGCCATTGGATGTATTTTGAATTAAGCTACTTAAATACTGTGTTGTGGTCTGAATTATGTTTCAATTTGGCATTTGTGTTGGACAAATTTAATTCAGAATCTCTGGGTGTTTATCTCATTCTATTATTATTTTTTTTTGTTGGTGGTTTGTTGGTGTGGTGCTGTAACTGCTGCTGTTTCTGTAAAAACAGCAAGGTACTGGTGTGGGAATGTTTATTTTTTGCTTGGTACAGTGATACTGGTAGTAGAAAAAACATGCAAGCAGCAACTTTTATGTTAGTGTAATTGTATTTTGCTTGGTACTGGTAGTAGAAAAAAATGCAGGCAGCAGCTTTTATGTTAAGTGTGTTTGTATTTTGCTTGGTAATGGTAGAAAAAACATGCAGGCAGCATGTTAGTGTGTGTGAAAACAGGTTAAGTATGTATAGTGTTTTATATGTAAAGCAGGCTTTAATCAGGCTTCTAAATAGGCTTCTAAACAGGCTTGTTGGTCAGTTGGGCTGTTTGTAGGCCTTGTTATAAAAACAGGCTTGTAAACAGGCTTTCAGGCCAGGCCAGACTTTTATACAGGCCAAACTGAGCCTTTAAAAAAAGCCTGTAACAGGTAACAGGCCCAGGCTCAGGCATACAGATTAGGTGCCAGGCCAGGCTCAGGCCTGCCAAAGCCTGGCCTGGCCTGGTCTGTTTCCACCCCTACCTGTGGACCATTGTCGGTCAATCATCACTTGCTAGACTCCGATGGTGTTGCGTCGTCATTACCCCACAATCATGTAGGATGAAGTTGTGATTTCCTAGACTCAATTGTTCCCTTTCCGACTTCATGTTTTCAATATTTTAATATTTTATTATATTATGTAAATTTCTTTCTTTTTGAGAAAAAGGTATATATCAATGACTACCCGACCTATATATATTGTATTATATTAAAATAATTCATTTTAAACTAATTAAGTAATTTTTCATGATAATCGATACATATAATTGTTGATTTAGAGCAACTTAATGTTTATTTGGTTTGATGTTGAAACTGACTAAATTCAAGTTTAAATTTCTCAATACAACTATTTATAGTGTTGGAAACTTGAATTTATTACGTTACAAGCTAAACAAAGTAAGCATTAAGCGTACCCACGAGCAAAACACGTATTTAGACTGAATTGGGCTCGCTAGTTTCATTATTGCCTAATAATTTTGTTGGCTCAACCCTGTCACTTGCCATTGCGTGACAAATAAGATGGTTTAGTCACCAACTATTTTAAAGAAATAACAACAAGTGAATTCTAATAATGAAAATAAAATAAAATGTTTCAATTACAATTGAGTGATAAAAAAGGAAAAAAAAACCATTATACATGAAAAAAATCATAAAAATTGTACACGGGCCACTCATGTCCATATAATATTAAAATTGTCACTTGTAATTTAATTAAACATAAAAAATAAAAAAAATCTAAATCAATGAGGTAATCCAATTCATTATGAGTCAATCTATTAATTTTTTTAATTAAGCTGAGTTAAGAAAAAATAAAATCAAATTTAAATTTGTTAAATTAGACTCTAGTATATATCCAACTAATGGATACTCATCTAAACCAACCTCTTCATACATAGATGAAGTATTCCTTTCAAACTAGAATATAAGAAATGAAAATAAACCCACACTAATTATGAATGTTAATTAATCTCATTTGATTTTCTTATTGTCACATCCCTTAAATTGTCCTTCACATAATACCTCGATTTTTTTTTAAATTTTGTTTTAAATGAAAATAATCTCTTCATTAATGTATGGTTTCATTTATATTAAAAAATAAAATCTGAATTAAATGAAAATAATTTTTTTAATGATCTTATTCGATATAATAAAATTAATTGAGATTTATTTATATTTGAACCGATTTTATTTTTACTTATATTGTAGTTTGTAGGGAGTATCATAAGATACTAAGGGTGTGTTTGGTTATGCGTTTGGAACCTTTGAACGTGAGTTTAGAGCAGTCAAACTTGAGTTAGAGAGATTTTGGTGCTGTTTGGATTGACATCAATTACTCAAGTTTAGAGCTAAACTTGAGTCTCTGTAGAAGCAAGAATTTGTAGCTTATGCGTTAACGTAAACTTGAGTTTGGTGGCACAATTTTTCTGTTTCATTTTTTACCCTCTCCACCAATGAAGCTGCAGTACGTTAGTTGTACCCAACAACCTCACAGTTGCACCCATAAAACGTTAGCTACCTTCCCATTGGTACTTACTTATGTTAGTACATACTTAATTTAATTTCATTCCAAATTAAATTCTTTTTTTTTTTCCACTAGCATCCAAGTGATACATACTTTAAACAAAATATCAAGTTAGAATTTTGAGTATAAAAAAATCTGCTAAAAAAATTTATTAACAAATGTTATATTCCATATTTATGTTCCAAGCTTTTAACAAATTATGTTTTCAATAGTTAAAATATCATGCATATTCCTAATACTTTAAAATAAATAAAAATTGGTATAAATATCTTTATTTTTTAGTATTAAAATCAATTATAAACTTTATTTTAATAAAATGAAATCTATATCTATATACTCCCTCCGTCCCTATTTATAAGACCCCTTCTAGAAGAATTGGATGTCCCTTAATATAAGACCCTTTGCAGATTTTTAGGTAAATTAATTATTTTTTCCATATTTGCCCTTCATTAATATTCAACTATTTTTATTCCCCATATATTGATGAGTGTGAATAATTAATGAAGTTTTACCCATATGCTCAACTACCCCATTGGAAAGTGAACTTTTGAGTCTTCCACCATGTCACCATTAATGTTTCTAAAATATAATGACTTTTAAATAGGGGTATATCTGGAATGCTATTATGTTTTTTAAAAGACCAATACATTAACCAACTTTTCTTAAACTGTGTGAAACGGTTGAGAGGGTCTTATAATAAGGGACGGAGGGAGTAACAAACAAAGACATGTCTTTTTTAGTAATTATATCTGCAAACGTGATTTATAAAATCTAAACCAAACAACATTCACTTTCTTAAACTCACGTTTGCAACAAACTATCC
This sequence comes from Sesbania bispinosa, assembly GCA_026901365.1. Lineage (NCBI taxonomy): Eukaryota > Viridiplantae > Streptophyta > Magnoliopsida > Fabales > Fabaceae > Sesbania > Sesbania bispinosa. The sequence goes on from QLOH01000014.1 coordinate 537,958, forward strand.
AAATAAAAAATCACGTTTATACAAACCCAACTTCCCTTCAAATCACGTTCAATAAATCATGTTCACCTAAACTCAAGTTTGTAAATGTCAATCCAAACACGCAATAAGGGGGTTGAGGGTAAAATGGTAAAAGCGATGTAAAGATATAGTTGCAGGGGTGGGGGGTTTGATCGTATCCACAATGTACGATGTCGATAGTATTTGGGAACGTATCAATTATAGTTTGTCCCAATCTGACAATCCCACTTGCTCAACTCGCATTTAACCCAAGAACTCGCCTCGGGCTATGGACATGTGTCACAGGGCAAGTGCATGAAATTTGTGATGTGGTTGAGATTGAGAGACCATCAAAGTCCAAAACCACCACAGTCCACAGTAGTGGCAGATCAACAAGAGAGAGAAACTCTTCTTTCGCTGAGCTGATCTGAACAAAAGCCTGACATAGACGTTGACCCTCTGTACGGAATGTCTACTACGTGCCTGCCTTCCTTTATGCATTAAATAAACATTTCATTATTATTTATTACTCATCATAATACTATTAGAATGGCCCAGCCCATAAGATGAGAGAGACCTTGGGCTTAAAAAATGGGCTGGGCTGGGCTGAACCTTGAGTATAAGCTTGAGTTCAAGTGAAAGGCCAGCATGTACTACACCAACTGTTGCTAGTCTGATCTGACTTCAGCAATGGTGTTCTCAAGTGAGGTTGATGCACATCCTCGTTTGTTTATGGGTAAAAAGTAAAATTTCACAAACTAACAATCAAGTACATGAGTAAAAAACAATTGTCTTAAAGTTGTAAAAGAGAGCATGGTGAAGAGTCCCGACAACGTTTTTACCATGAGTTTGTAACAATTTTATTTTTCTCAAAGATGATTCAAATCACTTTGACACCCCCACTTTCCTAAGATTTTGCTTCTTACTAGGAAGGACTTAGCTTCATGCCTACAATCCAAACGATTATAGCTCCCATATGTCTTTACCCCCAAAATACTAGTTTGGACCACCTCACCTATAAATAATAAATAAGTTATAGTAAAAGTCTGTCGCCCGCTAAAACTTGAGTGGCTTGATTGGTGGTGACTAGTCCTTCCATAAAGTGTTGGAATTATCCCAACACTATTTTTTTCCCTATCTTTTCTACCATAGCTTCCCACTTTTCTGAAATCACTTCGTGAGATCAGAATCCCTTATTGATATGGCAATCCCTTTCCAGACTGTCCAACAAAATCTTTCCTGGTGAAACATGTATATTTTCCCAATATAAACCTACTAGAGCGCTAAAAAAAAAGTAAGGTTCATCATACATTTCTAGTGAATTGGTAGTCAATCTGTAAATAAGAGAAATAAAAGGGATCGAACAATGTAAAAAACTTTCACCGAAGGGGGTCACAGAGAAATGTGAACGTACAAAACCACGAGCTGAATTCAATCCCCGATTATTAGTTTTGCACGAACAAAGCTATTGCCTATTGTTACATACTTGGTTGTAAGGCTGGGGAAGAGCTTGGATTTAGAGCCATTAGATCATAAAGAAGGTAGATTCTGGCTCAAAGTTTCGAGAAAATGCACTGTCCACATAACAGTTAAAGAATTGATCAAGTATGAGTAACAAATATTCCATTTCTAGGATTAAATAAAGCATCCATTGCATAAATTTGGGTAAAGAATGCAAAAAGCATTGTATACACAATTACAGCAACAGACGGGATAAACCACCTAAATGCCTCAACAAAGTTTTTTACAGAAAATACAGCAACGCACTATAGTCAGCATAAAGCATCTTACTTTGGTTTGTCATTTAAGGTTACAAGTGATTTGAGCACTCCTGGACTTATCTTGTCAGCAAGAACACCTGTCTCGGAAATAAGGTAAGATTTTTCTTTTACAATGCTTTGTAGTCTCTTAGCCTCAAAGTCAAGCTGTGCTTGATCTGTAATTACATCATCAGTGAGAAGATATCAACCAGTTGTCAATTGCAATTAGTTTGTATATAACAGGAATTGCCACAAAGCAATAGTTCAAACATAGGACTTTCACAATAAAATAATGATAATAATAGAACTTGAATGGAGATAATCAGTCTCATGATCTCATCAGAACTATAAGTTGATGCATAACAATGATCATCCATGCTAAATCAATTGCTTATTACAAGAACTAAGTACATATCTCTGTGTGTTCTAGGATGAAAAACAAATATAAAAGACCTTAGAAAGCTTTTATGCTAACAGTTCAGATTTAAAAAGGTAGCATGTTTGGTTTTTGTGAAAACCACGTTATAGCGTTGAAACTACAAGATTGCATCTGCACATTGTTTCTCATATCAAATAAGAGAATGGTTGATAATCCAGACTCCAAACTAATGCATATAACCTAGTTTGAATATCCATCCAGTATTATATAAAAAACATATAAGTAGGGGAAAAATCATCTGACAAGTATTCCCAAATTGCACTGAAGCAAAGATGGTAAAATTGCATTGATCACTGGCGATTACCAAACATTACTACTTTAGAATGCCCACAAATACATAAGTAAATAGCTAAGGAAGCATTTTGCCCCAGCACAAGTAAACAAGACAAATGACACAGGCATCCATTTACAGGAATTTTCTTATTTTCCTTTTATCATTATTATTTGTTTTTTTTTAAGGTCAGAGGATAGGGTGGGCAGAATTGAATGAAGAACCTGTTTCCAATATAGTGTGAACAGCATGAAATGGAATTCTGGCAAACAGATCAGTTCCTGGAAACATCATCCACGTCTGTTCAGAAGAGTCATGGTTGCCACAGGTGGTGCAGACCTCTTGCACCAACGGTCTTGAGCCGGTCCCTGCAACTCCCTTCATTATTGATTCATAAGGAGATGGAACACTACTCTTGGTTGTCCGAGCCCTTTTCCTTAATGCAGTAAGTGCTTCTCTGTTTCCATTTCTCAATTTATCATTCTCAACCAGCTGTATGTTTATCAAAAAGGAAAATTGTATATCTACTTAGTTTCATAGAAAAGATATTAAGCAAGGGGTCCATTATAAGAAAATTAGTTTTTACTGAAATAATGAATAAAAGATTTCTTGATTGATAGTATTAAATTGAAGGCCGTGAAGGACATAGCATAGTAATACGGAAATTATTTTGGGATTCAGTAATTAGATACTTGCGCACCTAAGTCAAATTGCATGAGTCATTTTGCACTGGGTTGGATCTTTGTAGATTTTGTGGTGGAGTTGAAGTTTGGATTCTGGTTTGATAGATATTTGTCAATTCTAGATTCTAACATAAATACTTCACACAAACCAACCAAAAAGTTTTAGCTGAACAAATAATAATTAAATTTTACCATGTACTTTCTCTTGAAGACCATTCTTGTTCTCGATGTAGCAATAGAAGCTAGAATTTACTCTGCTTTTAGTGAACTTTATAACTTATTTTGTTTGTAAGTCTCTGTACTAGCATCAATCACCTTCAATTTGAATATTTGAATTACCTGATGTCGGGCTAAAAGAAGATGTTCAGCTTCCACTTCCAGTTCTGTTAATTTGTTTTGGAACTGTTTCACGGTCTCATCCATTTTTGAAGAAAAGAAACTCCTGGAAAGTTGTAAACAAAATATTATCTTGAGCACTTTGTGTACAATACTGTCACAAACAAGTAACAACAAGCATTCAGTTGATTGGAAAAATAACTCTTATGTTTAGAACAAGTAGGGAATATAACTGAAAACCAAATATAAGGACTAAGGAATACTTTAACATGTGTTTGTCCATCCAACCAGCTACTTATCTTAGCAGTTAAGTACTTGTTTAAATATTGAGTGAAAACCCTTATCATTTGGAGTTTCTCACAATTCATCAATATGACAATTAACACGATCATCTCCATCTCCACGGAATGTAAATTTAAATGAAAATGTTACCTTCTGGAAGATGGCTCACTTTGACAGTGTGATGCCCTTGCTCCTCACACCTCAATTTAAATGAAAATGTTACCTTCTCGGATTCAATTCTAAAATTAATTACTAATGTGAGAAATGCTAGTTTGTTTTCAGTCATGTGCATACAATCCATCAATCTCTTCTTACCCCTACTGAAGTGTGGGTTTAGACAAAAGGATAATATAACATAATGAAACCAACAAAAGACAGAAACCAGAGACACATGAACTGGGACGTACCTCCGCGAACGACAATGGATTTGCGACGGCGAGGCGAACGGCGACGGCTTCGAACGGCACGGCTGCGAAGGGTTGCGAACGACACTTTTTTTTTGCTACGTGAAAGCTTAAAAGCAAAAAACAAGAAAATAAAAAAACAGAGACAAAACAGCAAAAGGGCAGCTAGACAAAGAAAATGCAAGCTAGGGTTGGATTTAGTGAAACAGTGTGTTTCAGTAAATTTAATCTGATTGATCAATTTTCTTTTCAAATCTACGGTTCAAATTAATCTACAGCACACTCTGGTTTACTTACTTTTACTTTACCCAACGGCAAGAGGAATCCATTCCCTAATTTTTGAACCGGAGTGAAGAGGAAGAAAAGAAAATAATTAAAGTTATTTTTTTTGTTCAACAAGTTAATTTTTTTTAGTATTAAAAAGAATTAGAGAACTAAGAGAAGTGTAGAAAAGGTCACACTTTTATTCTTATACGATAAATGTCTAGAGATTTTTCAGTTTTAAGTATTAACATTCAATAATAACGTAATTTACATACGGACTCTCTTCTCCAATATCGGTTATAGTTAAATAGAATTGATTTTGATAGATTTATAAAATTAATGATAATAAATAAAATATATATATATTGAATAAAAGTGATTTAAAATCAATTCCAATAATATTAATTCTCATTGTTCTATTCCGTAACCAAACATGCACTAAATCAGATGAAATATAAATGAGCAGGCCAGCCCAAGAGCCAAGCAACTAAAACAATGACTTTAGGCCCCCAATATTACATAGGCCTCATAATTTTATATTTGTATTAATTATACTTATATTTAAAATTTATATAAATATAGGATTTTATGTATATACATTAGTAGTGTAAAAAAGTTTTACATTATCATTCAATGATGTGTTGACACATCAATTAATGAGCTAATAATACATGAGGTGTCATGCTCATTAAATGATGTGGCAACACGTCATTGAATGATAGTGTAAAATTTAATGTAAAGTGATTAAATTTTTAATAATTTTTTTATTAAAATAATAGGTCTCATCTTCCTTTAACTTTTTCTTATAATTAATAATTAATAATTGTTTTATTTATTTTATTAGTTGATTTTTTCTATCATGTTAATCTTAGTTATAATACATATTTTTCTATTATGTAATATAATAAATATTATAATATATTAAAATTACTAAAATACTAATATAAACGTTAATTATACATCATAATAACTTAATAAATAATTTTATATCTAAAAAGTTTAAAAGAAAAAATTTCGACAAAACTATAATAATTATAATAATTTATTTTAGTTAATTAGAAAATGATCTCATTTCAAAAATTTGCTTTAGGTCTCAACATATGTTGGGTCGGCCCAGTAAATTTTTTTCTATTTCCTCTCTACTTCTCTACTTTTTTTTGGTGACATAGGGAGGCAAAACCCCGGAACAAAACAAAAAAACTAAACCTCTAGGGAACCAAGTTCCCTTAGCATCAGCATCCAAATACAAACTTAAAAATGCTGGAATGTCAGAAAAAATACAGATATCTTCAGAAATATGAAGACCATATGAAGTGAGCTTATCAGCAGGCTGGTTTGCCTCCCTAAAAATACTGTGGATGTGAACAATCCAATTTCGCTGCAACAGATTATGAATTTGGCGAAGAAAATGCGCCAAAGTATGGGTATCCCTGCAGGAACTATTAATGACCCGGATGGCTGATTGAGAATCCACTTCAAGTAAAATTCTGCGAAATCCTTTGGTCCACACAAATTGGAGGCTAGTCAGGATGCCGAGCAACTCCGCTTCGAGAGCTAAGGATGCAGTAATCCTGCTAGAAAAGGCAAACAAAAATTGGCAGTGATGGTTTCTAAAAAGACCTCCGCACCCAGCCTGGATAGAACTAGGAATGAAAGATCCATTTGAATTTATCTTAATCCAATCTGGTTCAGGGGGAATCCATATCCAATGAGGAGGAGAATTATCAAATCGCAACTGTTGGTTCGCACCTCTGAAAACACAGTGAGCTTCTTCAATCTGACGATGGACGGCAGAAATAGTCACCACGCTATCGAGGGAAGAGTTATCAAACAGAAACACATTCCTAGTAAACCACACACCTGCAGCAACAAAAGGGAAAGTAAGGTTCCAATCCTTATTAGAAGAGGATTTCTGTCTAGAAGATAGATTAACGAGAATCCAATCAGTTAAATTAAGTGTGAAAAACTCCCTGTATATCTGCCGAGGAAGAAAAGAGCCAAACATTCCTTGCCCAAGCACAATCACAAACAGCATGGAGGATTGATTCATCCGATTGATAACAAATGGAACACAAGGCACTCTGCACAATATGTCTTCTACACCGGTTAGAATTGGAAAGAAGAGCATTATTAGCTAGGAGCCAAAGAAAAGCCCTAATTCTTTGGGGTCCCGCCCAGGACCAAATTAATTTGAAGAGCCTTGCGTGAGGTGAGACGCTGGTGTGTTGGATATTATTGATAGTTGATCTGATAGTGAAAAAGCCATATGCAGAAGGGGACCAGTGAATGGAGTCACGCTCCCCATGAGTTACACTAACTGAATTAATGATTCCATCAACAAACTCCTTAGTGAAATATTTCTGAAGGTTCTCTCTATTCAATTGACTCCTAGAAAGGAGAAAATCAGCAATTGTAGCACTCAAATCCACGGGTTCATCAAAATTAACACATTGGAGAATATTATCAACATTAGGCAGCCAAGGATCCATCTAGAATTTGATATCCGTACCATTCCCAACCTTCATTGTAATATTACACTTGAGGTCCGGCCAACTCTTGCAGATACCCCTCCACAAATTGGAGTCATTAGGACAAGGTTGAATCATAGGGACAAGGTCCCCACCACATGCATACTTGCTTCTAAGCACTTTAACCCATAAATCATCTGTATTATGAATAATTTTCCACCCAAGCTTCATCATGAAAGCTTTATTGACGTCCACAGATTTTCTGATATTCAAGCCTCCAGATTCCTTAGGTTGGCAAACGGTATCCCAAATAACAAGATGCACCTGATGGCCATTAGGAGAATCACCCCAAATAAATTGGCGACTCCTTTTGTCAATATATTCACAAACACTTCTAGGAAGATAAGAAGTCTGCATAATATAAGAGGGGAGATAAGCTAAAATAGACTTTGTAAGAGTTATCCGACCTGCCAAAGAAAGAGAATTAATCTTCCAAGAGCTTATTCTTTGATTGATCTTTACGGTAATATCACGGAAAGTGCTTCTGGTCACTCTATTATGATAAATAGGAACACCCAAATACTTTCCCAAATCTTCAGTACTATGGAAACCAAGCTCATCTCTAATCTGACTCTTGACAGAGTGATTAATATTCTTGGAAAAGAAGATCCTTGTTTTGTCATTATTCACCTTCTGGCCAGAACTCGAGCAAAAAAGATTAAGACAAATTTTAATGACTCGAACCTGCTCAAGATTAGCTTCATCAAATAGAATAATATCATCTACAAACATTAAGTGAGAGAATTTTGGCCCTCCACGACAAATTTTAAAAGGTTTCCAGATGTTATGATTAACATTAATATCAATCAAATGAGAGAATCTTTCAACGTATAATACAAATAAATAAGGGGAGATAGGATCACCTTGGCGCATGCCCCTGGAAGGGTTAAAAGGGTCCAAAGCCTCACCATTCCAAAGCACACTCATAGACACAGAGGAAATACAATTCCAAATCAAGTCAATCAGGGAATAAGGCATACCAATGTCTATTAGAGAATCTTTAATGAAGTTCCAATTAAGACGATCGTAAGCCTTCTCTAGATCTAGCTTTATAGCCATCACACCTTTTTCATCTTTCTTCTTCTTCATGGAATGAATAGCTTCTTGAACAATGATTATATTATCAACACTGTTTCGACCTGTCACAAAACTAGCTTGAGTAGGGCCAATAATTTTAGGCATTAAAGTCTTTAGCCGGTTTGCAATGATCTTAGTGATAATTTTTTAAGATACATTGCAAAGGCTAATCGGCCTAAACATCTTAGGAGAAGTAGCAGGTTGGACTTTAGGAATCAGTGTAATCAAGGTATGATTAAGGGACTGCACTCGACTAGGCTGGTGATAAATCTCCTTAATCATATTACAAAGAAAGGTACCAACAGTATCCCACTGGCTCTGGTAGAAAACAACTTGGAATCCATCACTCCCCGGAGCTTTGAACTTACCCATACTGAATAAAGCTCTGTGGACATCAATATCATTAAAAGGCATGCTCAAAATATCAATGTCCTGTTGAGTTAAAGGAGGGAAGAAACCCCTGATACAATAAGGAGTTGTTTCATCTAAAGTTGAGTATAGATCTTTAAAAAACTCAAAACCCAAACTCTCTAGCTAATTAGTATCAGTATTCCAGTCACCATTATCATTTTGCAGGGTCTCAATCTTGTTTCTCTGTCGTCTAACCATAATTGTGTCGTGAAAGTATTTGGAGTTTCTATCACCATGTTGAAGCCACTTGCATCTAGATTTCTGGAACCAAAGGACCTCCTCTTGAAGAAGAGTTTGATCTAGCCCCTTCTAAAGACGATATTGAAAGATCTTCAAGGAATGGATTAGAGATGTGAATCCAACCAGGCATAAGAAGGCTATACAAGAAGCTACATGTGGGCGGCCAACTTGGAGTTATTTGGCTAACTTATTTTGTCTGGACAGTTACAAAAATTGTTGCGACTGAATCAATGCAAGGGGACAAAGAAATTACAACCATTAAGAAGAGAGTTGTTACAAATTGAAGGAGGGAGACAAGTATTGCAATGTAGCGGTTATACATTGAATGGAGCAGCCACAATTCAATATTGGAGCTGTTATGTTTCTCCTAAGGGGCGGCCAATTGATGGCTGAATTATGTAACTTTAATCCTTTGTTGGTTGTTACTAAAAGACTTGTAAATGTTGCGACCACATACAGAATTTTGTAGGCTAATTTTTGTTAGTTTTCATTTCCCAAATTAATAGATATTAGTAGGAATTAAAGAGGCTGCATGGAAAATGAATGGGAGAGGCATTTATGTAAGCTTTGTGGGAGGCTACATAGCTGATTGTAAGGGTCCTTGCATGGTTTGCATGGGCTATAAATATTCATGTACATGCATGCAAGAAACAAGACAAGTTTAATTCAGAATTTTTATTTAATTGGAGAGTGTTTCTCTAATTTTCTTGTTAATTCAAGAATTGGGTTTTATCAAAGGTCCTTCATCCCTTTGTGTGTATAACTCTTAGGCTTATCTTCCATCCTTGGAAGTGTGACGTCTATCATTTTTCATTCCATCTTCTGCCTCTTTCCATTTTTTTGTTTAAACAATTTCCCAAATTTCTTACTTATGAACATTTCAACCTAGATAGATCGGTAAAACGAATCCACCCCTCTGGATTCACGTCAATTAGGATTCATCTGAAGACTTCTGTTAATTCCGCTAAGCCTGTTGATGAGAGAACGCTTTCTCTAAAAAATGTTACCAAAAACTTGCTTATTCCAATCTTTTAAGGACTTTGTCATGGAATTTATATTATGGCACCAGTCCCCATCTTGTTTCTAGGCGTTAGACACAAGACCTGCAAAATCAGCATGGGTTAACTAAGAAGCAGTAAAATGAAACAGACGTCTACCTCGATTGGCTGTGGAAGCATTCTGAAATATGATACATAAGGTCGTGATCCGATTTAAATTTAGGGAGATGGACAATAGCAGCTTTTGGAAAGCGAGATGGCCAATTTAAATTGACCAGAGCACGATCTAGTCTTTCACGAAGATGCCCCCGAGACCAAGTGAAAGTTGGACCAATATAACCCGCATCCATCAAATTATAGTCATGGATTGCCTCCCGAAATTCCTGGCAACTTCTCTGGGACATGGAGACACTACCCCCAACTTTCTCATGATAATAAAGGAATGCGTCAAAATCTCCAATCACACACCAAGGACCATATATCGTATCTGTGATATTTCTAAGCTCATCCCAAAGAATCCTGCGATTAGCAATTTGTGGGCTCCCATAGACTGTAGTAAGCATCCAAGGACGGTTATTTTGAAATTGAACCACCATATGGACGAACTGAGTAGAAGAAGTTATAACATCAACTTTCTAGCAACTCTTGTCCCAAAGACACCAGATGCCTCCAGATCTACCTGTAGAATTCATAACAAAAGTACCATCAAATTTCAAACGTTTAATAATCTTATTAGCACGAATATCACCAACCTAGGTTTCAAGAAGAATAATAAAAGAAGTATCAAAGGAACGAAACATCTCACTGACTAAACTTGGAAAGGTACGGGCTCCAACACCCCTAGAATTCCATGCTATAATATTCATGAGAAAATACTTAGTGGGAGTCAGCAACTGTTGCATCATCAAGAGTGGAAACACCCTCTTCCATAGTAGTAATACTATTTGTAATATCCTTGGTTCCTTGAATAGGTATCTCTACCATAGAGTTAATTTGGAGCTTAATATCTTCTTCTTGTGTGATATCAGGTGGTTTTTTCACCCTCTCATCATCCTCCCTGGCTTTTTGTTTAGATTTGACAAAGGTTAGAGTTTCTTCATCTATCTGCATAGTGTTATTATCTAAGACATTTGTAATCTGGCGTTGCAATAGGCTTCTCTCATGTGGCGCATTTTGAATGGCCTTCATTTGATGAAAAACCCAGGCGTGATCATGCTTTGATGAATTAGCTGAGGAATTCTCTTGCTAAACATCTTGTTGTTGAGCGTTACTTTTCGTGTCCCCTTTGTTGAGTTTGCTAGTTGGCTGCGTGTCTTTAATTTGTCTTTGGACCGGCAGACTCGAATTAGCCTTCATTCCCTTATTCTGTCCCGATTGGTTCTTCTTGGGCCCAATAGATAGGCTTGATTTTATTTTTTGTTTGGGTTGTGGGTTCTTTCCAGCAGAGGGATTGCGGACCCTGGACATGAACACTATGGGCTTGTGCACTTCATGAGCTGCTGTGGAATTACTCTTATTTTTCACATGTTGAGAATCCTTTCCAGTGCCATCTTGTAAAGCTGAGTAACGTGAACCAGTCATCTTAATAGCCTCCGAGGAATCCTCATGATTGATTTGTCTCATGGCTGTTTCCTTCTTTCCTTCAAAAGAATTGTTACCTTTAATAGGGTTACGTTTGCGAATTGGTCTCTTAGCTATCATCCACGGACCATACAGATTTTGATCCGAGCAAATCACAGACTGAACCTGCTGTTGAGTCACAACATTATTGCTGATTTTATTAGAAGAATCATTCTCATAAATTACTTCCACTAATTCTGGGATATGACCTGCACCCTTAACTGCATTCTCATTCTCCTTGCAAGGGGAAGCCATGGAAGGAGCAGCCTCTTGCGCGTCTTTCATGTGAACAGTTTGAGAAACATTTTCTTTATAGGGACAAGTTTCTGACTTGTGACCATATCGACCGCAACGAAAACATATAAGATGAAGTCCTTCATATTCTAGATTGATGAATCTGTTCAGAACCTGTATTTGAGACACCAAAGGATTAGTTAAATCAATTTCAACACAGATTCTAGCAAACTTACCTCTAGAGTGTATGGATGTTAATTTATCCATTTTTATCATATGGCCAAGAATGTTTCCCACTCTCTAGAGGAATCTGACGTTATATAGTTCCAGTGGAAGATTTTGAATACGTATCCATATAGGCAATTTCTTGGCAACTGGATCATCCGTTGAAAAAAGAGGTCTCCATCGTTGGACTGTTAAATAATGATCAGTAATCATCCATGGTCCTTCAAACAAAGCATGGTTGTAATCCTCCATTGATGTGAAACGAACGACATAATAGTCATTATGCATGTCAATGATGCTAATAGCCCCCTTTGAAGCCCAACTTCTTTGAAGCTTTGCCTCAACGACCTTAAAATTCACCCTTCTACCAATGAGTTTAATAACAAGGGATCCTTTCCAGGGATTACTCCAAGCATCTAGTCCTTCCTTAGAGAAAGGAACTACAGGAATAGGAACCCAAGTCTTTTCTTGATTATTTGATATATCAACCACCTCTTTCTCAAACCAATGGTTATCCATCTTTGAAGCTTCTCCTTGTAGGTTACCATCTTGAAACAGGGATTCCTTACAGGACATCGAGGAACCACTATCACCATCATCTCTAGCTTTTCCATCTATATCACAATGACCATCTTTGCGTTTTTTTTTGCTTCGTTGGAGCAAATCTTCTTCCTCCGAAGAAACCCTAGCAGAGCTCATCGCCACCTCAATACCCAAGTAGGCTCCAAAAGATATAACTTATATCACTCTGCTTCTCTACTATACCAAATGAAGAAACTTCTTCTATTTCCCTACCACAACCATCTCTCCCTCATCTTTATTTTTCCATTATTTTCACACGAGCAAACAAAGGGTTAAAGGAAAAAAAATGCTCATAATAGTTTTTTTAAAAGCTATTTTTCTTGAATAAAATTAACGATCTTATTTTTACAAAGATATTATACACAATACTCAACTTTATAAGTAAAATAGCTTATAAGAAAAAAAAATGCCCACATATGCATTTAGTAAGTTGAATATTTATGTTTCATAAATATTGTGCATTCTCAAATGCTGAAGTGTCTTAGAGCATTTCCAATGAGAGTGTTTAGCTGGTTTTTAATTTTAAAAACTCTGAGAAGCAACTCTGCACTCATTGGAGGGGAATGAAGTGGTGGGGGAGTGCTTAGTTTTAAGAAGCGTATGCTTGTGGAAACAACTATGCTTAGAGAGTTCTTAGCAATAAAAAAATCAAAATAAAATATTTTACACAGTTGAAATCCAAATCAATTGGGAAAAAATAAATCTTCAATTATAAATTATAACCAGATTAATAAAAATTACTAATTAATAAAAAATCCTCAATCACAACCAAATTCATAAAAAAATTACAACCAGATAAATAAAAAATATTACAACTAGACAAACAAAAAAATTAAACTAGATTAATTAAAAAAATTACAACCAAGTTAATTATTATATGTATTTTTTGTTTTAAAATTAGAAAATATAATAGTATTTCAAGTTGAACTAAAATATTTAAATAATGAAGATGAGGTAGTTTGTGGGATCCACTTTAGAGTTCTTATAGAGTTGCTTTGCGTAGAATTGCTTAAATTATAAGAATTGCTTAAAAAGTAAAAAAAGATTATGTGTATAAGTATGACCCACATAAAAATTAGGGTTAAGTACGTTTTTGGTCTCTAAAAAATTTCTGGAATTTGGTTTTAGTCTATGTAATTTAAAACCACTGGTTTTGGTCCCTCAAAAATTGAAAATACACCAATTTAGTCCTTATCGATAGAAATTTATAGCTAATCCGTAGCAAAATCTGTAGCAAAACTAAGCAATAAGGACTAAATTAGTGTATTTTCAATTTTTAAGGGACCAAAACCAGTGGTTTTAAATTATAGGGACTAAAACCAAATTCCAGAAATTTTTTAGAGACCAAAAACATACTTAACCCTAAAAATTAATATAATAAATTTTAAGCAACTTAGGAAAAACTCCTCATTATTTACTTTTTTTTTTGGGATTGGGAGTATGTACTATGGAGAAAGAAAAGAAAAATTAAAATTGCTACTAGTTTTTATCCAACATAAGTGTCCATGAGAAACCTCTCATAAAAGCTCCTTACAATAGTGTTTTTAAAAGCTATTTTTTTAATAAAAAACTAAAACAAAGTGTTCTTTTAAACAATACCATCCCCACTAAACATACATACTCTTGGGAAGAGGTTATAAGCCTTACCTTTGATTAACCCCGAACATGAATTTTAACTTTGTTTATAAGAAAAAAATTGAGTCAAACAAGGACTAATAAGTTCTACATCAATATATGTTTATTAGATATTGGTGTTTACATTCCCAAATACTGATGAATCTTATTGCTCAATTTCTTCGGAGAAATTTGAAAGTTTACTCTATTTTATGTAAGTAAAGAAAAGCCTTATAATGCACTTTATGAAAAACTTAGATAAACAAATAGACCCTTAGAGCACGAAGATCACATGGGAAGAAAAGACTTTTTCTTTCCTTTTTTGATGACACATTCCTCTAACTGTTTCAGTGTCACTCTCATCACTAGGTTTATATCCTGAATTACCGTCATTCTTATTTCTTAAAACTCCTGCTATCTCCTTTTCACCACATTTATTATCTCTTTGCCTTTCTCTCCTTGACATTTATATATAGTATACAGCCATCTCTCTCTCTTTTTTTTTTTTTTGCTATTGTTCCATTTATCTCTATATTTCTTTCTAGATCCACTCTTAGTAATAATGGTGGCCACAGACCCAGTAAGAGTTCTGGTCACTGGTGCTGCTGGTAATATGATTTTCTATGCAAAATACTTTTTTTTGTTCTGTACTTGAATTCAGTATTAATGTGACATCTAAGGAAGTGTGAGGAACAAAGATTCTAATATCGATTTTATAATTCACATTCCGCATCCTAGTTTATTTGGTAACCAAAAAAAAGTTCTTTACTTTGTTGTTAAGGTGATTCTCTTGCACTTGCATTTCCTGTGGATTAGTTTTGGTATATGATTGCCTTGCTATAGAGGAATGTGCATGGATTCTTTAATTTCAAATTGAAGTTATATATATATATATAAAGATAATGAAGTAGATTGTTTCATGTGCATCCCAACAAAAACTGATCATGGAAATGTTTCCTTGGGAGATTGCGGACTCTACAGTTCTTAAAAAAATCCTTCTAGTTTTATTTTGTATTTTTTTGTTTTGGAAGATCATTAGATACATGTGTGGTCTTCTCAAAACAGAGAAGGAACCAGTCACAGTATTGGTCACCGGTGCTGCAGGCATGATTAATTTAGTCTTCCTTCACTTTTTAAATAAATTTTTACAGTTTCATAATTTGTTATATGCATATATTTTATTGCAATATCAGTTGTTAATTTTCCAATGATTATAAGATGTGCATTGTAAAAAATTTAAATATCCTTTGTGGATCTTTATCTCGAATTCAGTTTCATAGCATGCATTTTTTTGGGGGTCGTATTCTACTGAACCATAAAGAACAGCATAACACATGGGATTTGGGGATTTATGGTCATAAGCATAATTGGAAATTTGGGATATTAAAATTTGATTCAAGCTTAATTTCATTGGCATTAGCCTTTTAATTTTAATTTGATTCAACAACAGGGCAAATTGGCTATGCTCTTGTTCCAATGATTGCAAGAGGGATGATGCTGGGTCCAAATCAGCCTGTAATTCTACATATGCTTGATATTGAACCAGCTGCAGAGGCCTTAAAAGGGGTGAAGATGGAACTGATTGATGCTGCTTTACCACTTCTTAGAGGCATATTTTTAAAATTAATGCTGAACTAAGTACAATTCTTACATAATGATTTTCTTTGTTATGATCTCATAATATTATTTGTGTATATAGGTGTTGTTGCAACTACGGATGTTGTTGAAGCTTGCAAGGATGTTAACATTGCTGTTATGGTGGGTGGATTCCCACGGAAGGAAGGAATGGAAAGAAAAGATGTGATGTCTAAAAATGTATCAATTTACAAGGCTCAAGCTTCAGCCTTGGAGCAACATGCTGCTGCAGACTGTAAAGTTAGAAACTACTATTTCAGCCTCTTCAGAGTTATAGCATGTTTGGTTTAACGTGGATCTGGTCCAATGCTAACCAACGCTAGTAGTGTTGGACCAGATCCATGTTTATAACATGGTTTTGATAGAAATTAAACACACACTTATTCTAAATTTAATTTTTGGAAATAGTTAGCAACTTATCACCATTGTTGACACTAAAATTTATGTGAATATGTAACATCCCTTTCTGGTGTTATTATTATTATTAAGAATGTCTAATAGTTCTTGCACAATGTTTTTTGTAACAACATTAATTTGACACTTTTGGCTTGTTGATATTATCTATCACAATGTAGAATGAAAAAGAGATAGCTTCATGAATATGGACCACTATGCATCTTAGTCCTCTAGCACCTAGTTGCACCTCTTATATTTTTTTAATTCCAATTTTTGCTGAATGCAGGTGCTAGTGGTTGCCAATCCAGCAAACACTAATGCCCTCATTTTGAAAGAATTTGCACCTTCAATCCCTGAGAAAAATATCACATGTCTTACACGACTTGATCACAATAGAGCACTAGGCCAAATCTCTGAGAGGCTAAAAGTTCATGTTAGTGATGTAAAAAATGTCATCATTTGGGGCAATCACTCCTCAACACAATATCCAGATGTCAACCATGCAACCGTCACCACAAGTAGTGGACAGAAGCCTGTCAGAGAATTAGTTGCTGATGATAACTGGTACCTAAGTTTCAAACCCTCTCAATCTGATTCCATTTGGTTTATAATTTTAATATATTATGAACATCCTGTTTACTTTTGTTATTCTGTCTTTCCATTGAACAATAAATAAATTAGTTGGATCTAGCTGCTGCATTATGTCATTGACATGTTTGGTGTACTAATTTGAGCATTCCAAGGATATGCAATTTGCTTCATTAGGAAAGTAATTTTCTTTTCAATTTGTCCTAAGGCTAAACACTGAGTTCATCACCACTGTTCAGCAGCGTGGGGCTGCTATTATTAAAGCTAGGAAGCTGTCTAGTGCATTATCAGCAGCAAGTGCTGCTTGTGATCACATACGTGATTGGGTTCTAGGTACTCCTAAGGTTAGTTCTCTCTTTATCTCAAAGTAGAATTTCATCCTGTTGTTACCTTGCCTCCTTATAATTTGTATTATATACCTCTTTATATTTATTTACCCTTTTGTTTCATTTGCAACAACTTCAGGAAAGTTGGGTATCAATGGGAGTTTATTCTGATGGATCTTATGGTATCCAACCTGGCCTCATTTACTCTTTTCCTGTCACATGTGAGAAAGGAGACTGGAATATTGTACAGGGTACATTGTTTCTTCTTAAACACTACATAGGACTTACATTTCTTTATGCTTTTTTTTTTTCTAGCAAATGTTTCAACACTGACTCTTAATTATGTTAACCTTGATACAATATCAGCAACTATAACAAATTTATATCATTTGTCTCTGAATTTCCAAGATTATTTAGAAATATGAACTTTTACTAATACAACTAAAAAAGTCATAAATTTCATGGTTTATTTGATAATATCTTTGATAATTTGGCAGGGCTCAAGATCGATCAATTTTCAAGGGATAAGATGGATAAAACGGCTCAAGAGCTCACTGAGGAGAAAACATTGGCTAAGTCATGCCTCAATTGATTATCCACATTTACTTAGAAGTTAGAATAACTACTCAATAATTGTGACTCTTGAAAATAAAAAGGGAGACTTTCCTGATCATGGAAAAAGGGAGGGGGAGTTTCAGTTTCCATCTAAATTATAGTTGAGTTAGGTTTTTTATTTTTTTTATTGTATGCTTTATACGAAAATGTATTCCTTCAAATAGAATAAATTGTTGACCCAAAAAAAATAGAATAAACTGTGGAAGTTCATTTCTTGCTTCTCTTTTAGTTGTTTAGGAGAAATTCCAGCTGTTATTATGATGAGTCTTTAATGGATAACTTCTAGGATGTTTTTAATTGCTGGTTGTGGAGGAGTGCACCAAAAATCACCAACTCAAATCAATGAAACTCCCATATGTGTTTTTTATTTTATTATAAAAATTAGGAGAATCTCTTATTGATCATAAATATAACAATATTATCTCATACATTACATGAGTGATTAAAATACTAGTAATATGTACTTCAGTTCTACTTAAGATTTCTTTCCTTTTTTTTTCCACATATTGAGTTTTTAAGGTTTACTTCTTTATGTTTTCTTGTAAAAATAAACCAGTGAAATTTTAATTAAAAACTGATTAATAAAATTCAAATGATATTTTATTAATGTGTTTGAATTAATTTATTTTATATTTTAAGTTTTTTTTAATCAAAAACTTCTCCAAAGTTTTTTTTGAACTATAATTACTTTTCTAAAATAAACTGTCATAAAAAGTCATCAAGGTGAGAACAAGATGTTTTACTCTTTTTATCGTACTAGGTTATTATTTTACTATATTAAGGCTTAAAAAAATTGGCATGCCAATAAAAAATTAAGGATTTAATATATTTTTAGTCACTATAAATATATGTCATTTTATTTTTTGTACCTGTAAAAAATGTTTTTTAGTTTTTCATTTCTAAAAAATTTTCAGTTAGTCTTTTTGGTCCTGCTGTTAACTTTTAGATGATGTGGCAAACGGAGTGCTATATCAACCTGCCACATGTGTCATTTATGCCCAACTTAAATTTGTTTTTAGTCGCTATAAATATGATCCTTTTGGTTTTAGTCCTTACAATTTTTTTACCTCAATTTCATTCACATTCAACATTACAATGTTCTTTTCCTTTCATTACATTGTTACACTTGAAATTCTGGATTTTCTCATGGGTTTAAAAAATAAATTATTTATGTATTCAATTATTTGAAATTTCAAAACACTTGAAAAAACCTGTAACAATCTTTTTTCTTTGCAATTTTTTTCCTATCTATTGATTGGCAAAATTTTTATTTGATTTACAATTACAAGCCTTTTTTCTAGTCAATACAAATCTCATTAAGTTATAGGTTAATAGATATAAATCAAATGAAAAATTTGTTAGTCAATAAACAAGAAAAAAAATTTAGTAGAGAAAAAAAAGTCGTTACAGGTTTTCCCCCCTTTATAAAGTGAATCAATGCATTGAAATTTCTAATAATTAAACACAGAGAATTTATTTACTGAACCCAGGAGTTCAGGAATTTCAAGTGTAACAATGCAGTATAAGCAAAAAAGACACTGATGTTGGATGGGGATGAAATAGAGGTGAAAAATAAAAAGAAAATTATAGAGATGAAAAATAAAAAAAAAAATTATAGGGACTAAAAATAAAATGACCATATTTATAGGGACTAAAAAAATTTAAGTTAGGCAAAAACAACACATGTAATAAGCTGATATGACACTCTGTTAGCCACATTAGCTTAAAGTTCATAACATGAACAAAAAAGGCTAACAGAAAATTTTGTAGGGATGTAAAATAAAAAAAATTACGAGAATTAAAAATAAAATGACTCATTTATAAAGATTGAAAACATATTTAAACTAAAAATAAAAAAAATGTTCCATTAATTTAACATTAAAAAAATGAAAAGTAATGAAATGAGCTTATCAACTTCTCATGGGGACACATGTTTAAAGTATGAGGATGAGAACTTGAGAAGGATGAACAAGAATTTTTTATAATTAATCCATATCCATATTACTACCGATTAAGTTTAAGTTTGATTCACGGTTGAGTAGAATTGATTTTAAAATCAACGGTGAAGATGAGTGATATGAGATGAGTGATGTGAGTTTTACGAAGCACGCTAAATGAAATAAAATCAATTCTATAAATCCATGATTTTACATTTTTAAACACCAAATCAAACAAACTATAACTATTACTGCACTTCAGCTCGAACAGAATTTTTCCAGTCTCATGGCCTTGCATAAAAAAATGTCCAAATGTCCATATTTCTTTTTTAAAATCAACATACTTACCTTTGTTAAAAACAATTTTTTTAGCTCGTGCAATATTATATAGAAAAATAAATTAAAAATAAAAAAATTTATTAAAAAATATAATATTTAATATTAACAATGTAATAAATGTTATGATAATTATATTTTTTAATAAAATATTTTAATTTTTAATTCATTATCCCATATGATATTTTACATATCTTTTTAACCGTTTAAAAAATATGTGATTTTTTTAATAAAAAAATGGACAAATCAGACACAATATGTGTAAGAGATAGAGAATATGTCCGTGCTGGCAATGACAATAGATTGGAGCTGGAGCCTAACCCATACCCATTCCATTTTTTATATATATAAGAAGAATCAAGCCAAAACCAAGAAGGAGATGGAAGTTAGTGAGAGTGTGAAGTTGTAAAAGTAATTAGGCAGAGGCAAAGCGAAGAGAAAAGGGAAATGACGATGATGCAAATCAGAAGGGCAGGGTGGTTAGTACAAAGGGCGAAGCAGCTTAGTCTTCACAGATACACATACAGAACCATCTCTCACTCTGTTCCTCATCTAGACGATAATAACGTCATTCTTCGCTCCACACTCACTCTTCTTTGCATTCTTCCTTCTATTATTACAATTTGTATCACTCACTCACTTAATTCATTCACAGGTTTTGGTTGAAGGAAATGGCTGCTCTAGAATGGCCGTTCTCAATAGACCTTCTGCTCTCAATGCTATCAACACCTCCATGGTTACGTTCCTTTCCCTTCTAATCAAACCAATTCCTAATATCATTTTCTGTTTTCTGAAGCTTCTTCATTCCTCTAAATTTTTACACCCTTCGTCACCATGCATAGCCCTAAATTCGATGATTCCAGCATTAGCTTTTAAACTTTTAATCACTGATCCTGTGTTTTGTGATGAGAAATGCTAGCAACGTGCTCCATCACACTGTTTTGTTTTTTATTTTTGTTCAATATACTATACTATTTTTATTATTGAGTGAAGTTCTGTGTTGTTTTATTATAGTGTTCGCGTGGGATTTCATTCAATTCTGAAAGTGTGTTTCTGTGAGTGTCAAGGAGTGTGTCGCTTGCATTATGCTTATATGATTTTGTTGTGATTTTTGTACTCACTAAGGGTAAGAGAGGTAACATGGTTTTAGATTGTACTTTTGGTTTCTCAGGCTGCTAGACTGCATAAGCTTTATAGAAGTTGGGAAGATAACCCTGATATTGGTTTTGTGATGGTGAAGGTAATATATATTTTCCATCATCCTTTTCCCCTTTCTACATATTATACATCCGATGCTAAAATTGATCCTGTCTTGTCAACTCACTTGTCCAATGATGTAAGACTTACATGATGTTTTCAATTTTCTTAAAAGGGCAGTGGCCGGGCATTTGCAGCTGGCGGGGATATTGTTGCACTTTACCATTTGCTAAACAAAGGTAAAATATAAAGAATTTTCTTATTAAAATCTAGACTATGAAGTTCTAACCTGAATCTTATTCTATTGTCTTGATTTTGTGGTTCTGAAATGTATGTTTATGTGTTGACTATGTTTTTAAAACGGTCTTGGGTTTTCTCAGATAGTAGACCTCATGAAGTATCAATTCTAATGTGGGGATGACATGATATGAACTAATGCGTTTAAGATCCTTGGAAATTAAGATACAATATGGTCAACATCCTTAAATGCAAATACTAAGAGCTTAAGCTATTAGGTAGAGGCCTTGTAACAATCTTCTTGTGTGCATTACAGTTAACATAAGTTACAGTGTGCTTTTTTTTTTGTTAAAGTAAAGGGGCGAAAGCCCTAAGTTACAGTGTGTTGACTTCTTAATTAAAAAGAATAAAATGCTACGGGCAACAACAATTCCTTGATTAGTTCAACGGTGTCCTCTCATCTTTCTAAGTCTGGTGTTTACTCCTCTACTTTGTACCTTTCCAAACTAGACAGTTACATTTTACTTATTTTCAGCATAACCTTTTATATGTATGAGCTGATATCTTCATTTGTTTCAATACCCGTCATGGTTATTTTATCTCATATTCTCTTCAATATATTTGAATTTGTTCATATTTTGTAGCCTCTCCTCACCTGTTAACTGTTTTTATCTGGTTGTTCTTAAACTTCTTGTGTTTGAAGAGCTTATAAAAGCTCAAAAGGTTTTTTGAACATAGTTTTACATGTTTTATTTTTTTAATTTACATGTTCTGACAAGCAAGGCCCAACTCCCATGGATTTTGGTATTTGCATTTTTGCTGCCAAAGAATTGCATCATACATTTGATTTCTGATTTTTCATGCAATTTGGCTTTAAGTATTTTCTCCCTTGTATTTAAGTGCTTTTTTCTAGTACATTTTAGTTCCGTTAATATTCTGTCTGTTTTCATACAGCTCTTTTATTTATTTTCTTTCTATTTATGCAGGGGACATGGAAGCCTGTAAAGAATTTTTTAGAACAATATATAGTTTTATATACGTGATAGGTACATATATGAAGCCAAATGTGAGTATGGTATTCAGAGGCTGATAAATTATTTCTGATTGTGCTCTCCTTTTTAGACATATAAGTCTATATACTCATGTCTGCTGTTTCATATGAATAATATTTTATACTAATGATACATTTGTTGTTCATTGTTCAAACATTGATTTGAAACCACTGAAATACAGATGTTTGAAAATAACAGTTGAATTTAAATTTGTTTTCTTCAAGCATGTTACAAACTTACAAAAATTTATAGGACTACAATAAATGGTGATGCAGCACAGCGCAGCTGATTCATGACAGAATATTAGGATTCTGTGCACATAACTGAGAAAGAAATGTTGCTTATAAAACAAGAGACTTGGACAACTATTTAAAATGGATCTGGACACATTCTTCAGGGAGAAAGCTCGTTAAGAGTACCTTGAATTGTTAGGATTTCTAAACCCTGCAACGTTAACAGTTATGACTTTGGCAAGATGTTAGAATCTGATTTTACAACTTAATGAGTGGGCTTAATGTGCTGGGAGCAGACTATCTTAGTAGAATGGTGACAGGATTAAAGGGTAGAGAGAAAAGTAAGGAACAAAAATATACTAAATGAAAGCTTACCAGTGTTGTGATTCATTTCATACAGAACCCTGAACCTCTATTTATACTGATACCATGACTAAATAATCATCCACAAGTGAACCCTGAACTTTTGCACGGATACTAATACTATGACTACATAATTACATCACACCCTTTAATTTGGGCACACTACGCATAGTGGCTTTTCTAATCACATAACACTTACCAAATCACTTAGTTCCTTCCTAATCTCTGAAACCTTTCTCTTCTCATTGTTATTACATTATCATCATTTTATTCAAACTGTTGCTTGGAGCTATGAA
Source organism: Sesbania bispinosa (assembly GCA_026901365.1). Lineage (NCBI taxonomy): Eukaryota > Viridiplantae > Streptophyta > Magnoliopsida > Fabales > Fabaceae > Sesbania > Sesbania bispinosa. The sequence goes on from QLOH01000014.1 coordinate 561,134, forward strand.
TTTGATCTGGGTAAATTGGGTCGCAACACTAAATTAACAACTTGGTACATTGACTCTACTTCAACTTTTATGTCAAATTTTAATTACTTTTTAGCATTCTACTTTAGTGACATATAGCTACAGAGAATGATACTATTACATGTTGTAATTGTATAGCTTTCAACAAAAGCAGTTGAATGAAATGGTTAACAGGTTACATTACATATTTAATTAATTTTCCTTTTTAATATCTAGTTTAATATTCTGATACAAAAGATTATAGTCCATTATTCTTCTTTATAATTTATCAACAGAATTATTTGATACAACATCTCCTTTACATGTGTATTTTATAAAATAAAATATTACAGATATGCTATTATCCCATTCATTACACTGGCTGCAAGCAAGTGATTAGAGGATTTAAAATCAATGTTCATGTTTACTAGTTAGTTATGCAGTAAAACTTAATGCAGGTGGCTCTTCTGAATGGCATTACCATGGGTGGTGGGGCAGGAATTTCAATCCCAGGGACATTCCGGGTTGCAACAGACAAAACTGTATGTAATATAGAAATTTTCATAATAAGTATATGATAAACCTCATTCTCAATACTGCATTATTCTCATTCTTGACCATTTTGATGAAGTGTGAACTAATATTTATTATTATTGTATTTGTCATTGATGAATTGTTATTCAGAAGTTAGGATTTGTGATTTGAGACTGTGGTTTACATGTTTAGGTTTAGGGGTGTCTTCTTACTACTTGGATTAGGAATCCCTTTTCTATTTAAACTAGGAATTTTTTAGAATTTAAGTTGGGTTACTTGTACTAGCCAGTTCCAGATACATATAGGGTCTATAAAGAGTGACACTCAGATCGAATGCTTGATGCAAATATTTAAGTTGATTCTCTTCTTAATAATATTTCTTCTTAGATAAAACATGTCATTAATTAAGCTACTTCAGGATCAAGTCAGTTCTAGATACAAACTGGATCTTTAAATAGTTACATTTTATGTTATTTAAGCAGAATTCAGTGAAGTAGAATTAAGTGAAATGTATTCAGAATGGTGTTCTTTTCGGCTTAGGATTAGACTTCCGATCACATCAGATTTTTATCCAAGGAGGTGGACTCTTCCCACACAAACCCTGCTATTCCACATACCTACCCATGTCACTTTTATTGTAATACTGAAGCTTATACTATGCACTCACTTTGTCTTACTGATGCAGGACTTAGGATTATAGAGTCTGTTACTGATGAGGCTAACATTGACATCTGTAGTGTATACTGTATCCAATGATTATAATTGTACAATGTATATCAAAATAAATATTTGCTTGTTTTGATTTTAGTGCTGTGTGCTATTGCCACAATGGATTAATGCTATGTACAATGTCTAAGATAGAATTCTATCCTCTCCGACTTTAACATATAGATCTGTGTGCTATTGCCAATTTGCTACAATGTATTAGTCTTAATCAGCATATTTCTTCTTTTTGTTTTAGATACATAAAATATTTGTGATTTTAGTTTACCGGTTTGTATGTTAATCACTTACAAAGTTACTACAGGCAGACAGAATGTTTTTGCTTTGTGGTCTGTACTTTGTCTGTACACAGTACAGATATATCTGATAATTTTAAATTTCTAGAAGTTTGTCTTCATTTTGGGAGATATATGCATCGAAACACTTGGTTAAATATGCTTGGGTACATTATAACATAAAACCATTTTGCAGATTTTTGCTACCCCTGAAGTTCTTATTGGATTCCATCCTGACGCTGGAGCATCTTTTTATCTTTCACATCTACCTGGTCACTTAGGTATCATTATTTGTATACCTGCCTTATCTTCTGCTTTAAGTTACTCATAATCTTTCCCCATGGATAGGGAGATTCTATATAATTTATTTTAACAGAGGTAATCTTAAGATATTTAATGTTGTACACTTGTACTTGTCTTTGTGCACCTGGTATTATGCACCTGGAGGGGGAGGGATAGTAGCAAATTTTGACGGTTACATATGGCCAAGTTGTTAGAAACTTAGAATGAGTTCTTCTGAAACAATTTGTGGTTCTCTTGGTCAAAGATAAGTCCACTTTGATAACTTTGTTCATAAAAGAGTCTTGTTGGTAAAATATTGGTACAATCAGAATCGGGTGAAAAATATATCCATTGATTGTATAGAGATTTGCACTTCATAACTGTTACATAATCACAGATTGATGGTTTTGCCATTGCAAAGGGTAAATAGGGCCACTGATGGTGATCAATGGTAGCTATTGGCTCATTTAAATTGGGATTATTACTTTAGTTCTTAGTAGAAATTTCAGTGATATAGCACCGAGTTATGATTCCTTTTACGCTAGTCTATCACTTCTCTGCAAGTGTTGACAGAAGAGTTTGGAATCCAGATTCTTCTGGCTTGCTCTATGGTAAATACCTCTTTGAACCTTTCACTCATTCCCTAAACCATTAAGATTCCTTCCGGACAAACTTATCTGGAAATGTGTGTCACATGCAATTCAAGCTAAGAAATGGTGCAACACATTTCTGCATTGCAAGGCAGGAACCTTTCTGTGGAGCTATGTTTATGGTGTTTTGCCTCTATTCAAGCTGTTTTCTGGTTAAGCAGGACTTGAAGTGGCCAAAATTCTGTGTCAATGTGCTTCCTTTGCTATTCTTTGGTGCATTTGTTTGGAGGAGAATGCACAGATCTTTAAAGGGGTCTCATTGGCCGTAAATTTGCTTTGAGATAGGGTATGTTTTAGCATCTCTCTGGTGTTTTTCCAAACCCCTAAGGCTGTTTTCAGCCATATCTGATATGCAGAGGGATTGGGTCTTCTACATTCATAGTTTCCTTCATTGTTTTGTTTTGTTTTTTCTGTTCTTGAGGATACCTTATCATTGCCCCGGTTTTTATTTCTTCTCTCTAATAATACTTCTTTTTTCGATAAAGAATTTGTCTATAATAATGGTGACTTGAGGTTGGTGTTAGTTGTGGTAGAATCTTGATTGCTGCTTAAGACACCTTGGATTGTAGTTGTGAAATAACTTGGCCCATCTTCAAAATTGTTTATCTCCTTTTCTCTTTCCCACTTTTTACAAGTTCATGGAATCATTGGAATCCTAAACAATGCATAAAATAAAATATGAATATTGATAGTCTGGGGCGTAAATGTTATTCTTTTACTTCTGTTGATATCAAATGTTATACAATATACACCAATGCTGTTATCTAGCTTATTTATCATATCCAGTATTGACAAATATGTAACTGAATGACAAAGGATTTGTTAAATAGGCCAATCCTCTTATATTTAACAAAAATGATTGAAGGAAATTCATGGGTTGAGAACTAATCATCAATTGAAAGCATCATTGATGGACCACCTCTATCTAGTCTTTCTTTGATTTATTGTTGTTGTATGCAGGAGAATACTTGGCTCTAACAGGGGAAAAGCTCAATGGAGTAGAGATGGTTACCTGTGGACTTGCTACCCACTATTCGCTATGTGCAGTTTAGTTCTCTTAAACTCAGCTTGCCTTTTTTTATTTCATTTATAATGGACTTTTCAAGCTATATAACATTTAAAATCATTGTTTGTTTTTTGTCCTATAGAGGCTTCCATTAATCGAAGAACAGCTAGGGAAATTGGTTACCGATGATCCGTCTGTCATTGAAACCACTTTAGAACAGTATGGTGATCTTGTGCATCCAGATAGCACTAGTGTACTACAAAGGTTTGACCTGTCTTACATTCTCTCTGAGGGGAGTCTTTACTCTTTTTTTGTTTTTTTTATAAGAAGAAATAATACAAACAACAGAGAAATTATGAGAGAGAAGGGCAAAATATGAAAAGTATACTATTACTATCTCAGAAGAGCCCTTCATTCCCTCTACAAATCAAAACAAAGAAATCCCCCTTAAAAGGACCAGTAGTAGAAACTAGAAAGTCTACAAGAAGATAAGAAAACAGTCTAATTAAAAAAAATTTGTCAGGATGCTCTCTTTAATTACTTTGTCTTTATTATATTTGGACTCACAATATACCCTTATTTCTATTTTTCATTTCCTTCAGGCTTGAAATTCTAGATAAATGCTTTCACCATGACACAGTTGAAGAGATTGTTGATGCCCTGGTGAGATTTGTATCTTTCTTTAAGCCTTCAACACAGTTCTGAAGTGAGAATTTCATTTATTCTTCACATGTTGTATAAGAGTATAAAACAAGAATTAAATTAGTGAGTTGCTCTCTTATATAAAAAATTCCCAAATTTCATAAAAAATGACACGATGAAAGCATTTACCCTGATTTAACTAGGTGGAAAGCATTTGGGGTCAAACCACGAGGGGGTGAACTGTAATTTACCCTAAATTTAACTCAGGAAAACATTTCAAGGGTTCTAAGTGATATAGATACCCTTACCTCTAATAGAGACAATAAGCCGTCCCTCCTTTTCTTCTATATAAAATAACGTGAAGGAAGTTTATTTTATTTGTACCTGTTTACTGTTTCCTTATAAAAAAATGTTAAATTGTACAAAAAACAATTAATACATTTTGCATGAAACTGAAAGGTGTAATTGTAAAAAAATATTTTTCCATTTTTTACTCTCTCCCGTGATTTCTGTTTATCTCTCTTTTCACACGTGTATCATTCATCTCGTACTAAATAGCAAAATTCTTTCTTTTATATGTATATATATCCATGGCAGTTGGAAAATATGTTTGATGTTTTGGCATCTCTTGCATGTCCTCCTTTCTTTTATGTGTGTGGTGGCTTGACTTATTGGTGAACATTATATCTTTTCTTTTATTCTTATTATTCTTAGATATCACTTTAGGAAATTGAGGCAAGTGAAACAAATGATGCATGGTGTATTTCTACCCTAAATAGACTTAAAGAAGCTTCCCCATTGAGCTTGAAGGTTTCCTTGAGATCTGTGAGTTTCTTTTCCTTGTCTGAAGTCTAAGCCCTTTGAATTCCTGTTTTCTCTGCTCTTCTTTTCTCATAAGAAACCGCTTTCATAATGTAATCTATCTAATTTGTGCAGATACGAGAAGGTAGATTTCAGACCCTTGATCAGTGCTTGTCACGTGAGTACCATATGACTTTACAAGGAATATCTAAGCAGATATCTGGTGACTTCTGTGAGGTATAAGCATTGTAGATTTCTGAAAACTCAAACAAATTTATTCTGTCTTTCTTAACATTAGTTTATTCGAATTCATTTTAGGGAGTGAGGGCACGTGTGGTAGACAAGGACATGGCACCAAAGGTACCAATTGCTTGCATTACCTTATCCAAATGGAATTTTGCCAAATTACCAATGCCATCTGTCAACGATGACTATTCTATTAATTTTTTCTCCAGATTTAAAATTCATTGGCATAAGGCAATTTCTTCATTACGAACAAATGCTGTCAATGCTTTTTTTCCTATATTTAAAAAACTGTATTTGAAATCCAAAATTTTAATCGATTCTCAATCAAATATATGCAGTGGGATCCTCCAACCTTGGAAATGGTGTCTCAAGATATGGTGGATCAGTACTTCTTACCTCTAAGTGAATTTGAACCTGATCTAGACCTGCCCACAAAAGTTCGTGAAGCATTTTTGTAGTTTCCATTTCTCCCATGGTGCTTTCCCAAATTGGACAGATAGATACACACCATTGGTATTTTGCTGGGCAATGGTCAAGCTTGTACGAATTGACAATCTGATGGTAGCTTCTTGTGGATTATCACAATAAAATGTAGGTTGTACCAGCTCTGGATTGTGAAAATGCTTTCTTTGTTTGACAATAGAAATAACATAATAGGATTACCCCTGGTAAGAAGGGATACCTATGGTTTAAAGAAAAAAAAAATAACCGAATAGATGCGCACATGATCAATTCTTAATGTATATCTTCCGGAAATTCTGTAGGTGTTATCACCTTGCAGTTTTGCTTTGCCCCCGTCTCTCCATTTTGTGTCAATGGTTAATGACTCTAAGGATAAAACTTTTGTGTCAATGGTTGATGACTCTAAGGATAGAACTACGTAACAATCTTTTATAAATTTAGGGTCCGTTTGGTTTACAGTTGAGTAGAATTGATTTTAGAAATGAATGGTTGAGATGGATGATGCACGCTTTACAAAGTACGTTGGACGGAAGTGATTTAAGATCAATTCTGCAGAATTGATTCTGACTGTTGCAAAATCTAAAACAAACGGGCACTTATAAATAAATTTATATGTTATAAAATTAATTAAAAAATTTAGATTTAATTGCACTTTTTGTTATTCTATTATAATAATTTTGGTCCTCATAATTTTTTGAGCAAATTTCATCACTTAATTCCAATTAAATCCATTCATCACTTTCCTTTTACTTAAATCTCCTAAATTCTTATTTTCTACTCAAATTATCATAAATTAAATCGGTTAATTTGTTTTGAAACTTTTTCCACTAAAAAATCACAAATTAAAATGTCAAATTTCACCCCAAATAAAATAAAGAGAATTACAAATTTATCCATTTTCAAACCCTAAAGTCACATCCTATAAATTTCTTCCTTTTTTTTTTCAATTTTTCATTAAATTTCTTACTTGAAAATGTTTAAAAAATTTTATATCCCAAATTCATCATAAATACCTAAGAATTTGGATAAAAAAATATGAATATTGAGAGTTTTAGATAGAAGAAAATTTGACAAGTGGACAAATTCAAATTTAAACTTGAAGGTACCCACACAACCCTCACTAGACTTTGACAAACCCACTTTACTTGGGATCAGATCTTCTCCTGTTACAGGACATATCCTATAGGAGAGAGAAAGAGAAAGGGTATGTGTGGGACCCACCAATGCATGTGGGACCCACACATACCCTATCTCTTTCTCTCTCTTACAAGACTTGTCCTGTAACAGAAGAGATCCAAATCCCTTTAATTGAGTTTTGGAGAAGTTTATACCCAAACTTGATTTATTAAGGAAAGGGTAGGGCTAGGTTTGCGGATGTAAGTACCTACACTAACCCAACCCTAACTTAGTCTGATATAATAGTAAAATAATTTAAATTAATATATTTTATTAAAAATATGATTTAATTCTTAAATTTTTTTATGCATTTAATATTGTTGATATAAATTTTTATATATTATTTGAATTAAAATGTATTTGATATTTTTTTTACGGTTAAAAATATGAATAAATTAAGACGGCCTGGGGCAATTGTCCATAGCCAAAACGGATACAATGCAAGGAGGAATTTCCTCTATCCATCTAAATTCATTGTGGGAGCAAGCAAATTTTGCTAAGAAATGGGCACACATATTACCCGACCTACGTGTATGCTCGCTTTTACTTCTTCCCCAACTCTCCATTTTTTCTTATTACGGTTGATTCTTCCTTGGGAGCCATGATATCAATAACAGACAAAGGAGGCTATTGTACACAATCTTATTCCAATTCAAATGATTCTATTGCTTCATCAAGTAATAGACGAACTATGTTAAACCCTAAACTATGTTAAACCCGCGTGCACCAGAGTGGTGTTTGGCAAAGAATTAAGCATCCCAGGACTAAAGGTGCCGCTTCGTAACGTTTTCCAAAGAGTTGCTATTAAATACGAGTGAGATAACTTGGTTCTTTGACAAGTATGTCCTTTTCTTATTTGTATGTTTAATACTTACATTGCCCGACCTATGTTATCACTAGTTTTGATATGTGTCTTATTTTCATTTTGTCCTCCTCTTATTTGTGTGTTTAATACTTACATTGCATTGTGTTTGATTTTAGAAAATAAAAATATGGTAGAGAGAAATAGAGAAGAGAGAAATGAGAAAGAGAGAAAGTAATGAGAAATAGATAATATTTATAGATTGTTTGGTATGAGTGAAAATGAAGAGAAATTGAGAAGAGAGAAAGTAATAAATTATCAAATAGACAACAATACTCTTTGATTCACCCTTATCCCAAATCCCAACTCCCAATGCTATGATAGCTTTTCAATGAAAAACAACGATATATGCGGAAAAAGCATACACGCCCCAATCTCATCATACTTTCTTCGCATAGTTGGGGAGAATGAATTTCTATATGGGACCCACACTCCAACATTTTCTCTTCTCAATTTCATTGTAATACCAAACAAGATTGATCATGTATGATCTCTTCCCATATTCTCTCCCTTCTATCTCTTTCTCTTCTATCTCATAGATACCAAACAAAGCGCTAATGAATTCCATTAGAATAATTACTTTTAATATATTTTATTTTCAATTATAATCTCATTACTTCATGTTAGTGTAAGACCTATTGTAATAATGATAATAGTTTAAGAATATTTTGGGATAAAGCGTGTTAGGTATCAGAGTTACAAAATAATATCACACAACTAAAAATAGAGATGAGAAAAGGTTGGAGTCCACACACAATATTTTACGTGGAAAACTTAACTGATAAGGGGAAAACCATTGACATGGCCAGAAAAATTTTCACTAAGTGAAAGATGTAGAAACACAGGGAAACACTAGAAGGGGGGTTGAATAGTGTTTCTTAATAATTTATGGAAGCTTTTCGCAAACGGTTAAGTTTACAACAGTTTCAGACAGGTTTAAGAGGCTGTCTGAAGTTTCTTAAGAAGGCTTCTGAAAAGATCTTTAAAAAGGTTTCTTGCTTTTTAAAATTATCAGAACAGTTTTCAACACCCTTTGGTTAGTATAAATAAATTGACAAGAGATAAGGGATAGAAAACTTAGCCAAGGAATTTATCCTGGTTCACTCACTACCACTGTGAGCTACGTCCAGTCCCAATGCCAACTAGCACTTGGATTTTCTCTTAATCTTCACCAAGATTACAGGTATTCTTTTACAGTCAAGCCTCTTCAGGCTCTACAACCAAGTATTCTTTTACAGACAAGCCTCTCCAGGCTCAAAGACAATTTTTACAAAAAGATATGTCTAAGCTTTTAAACTACACAAGTTTGAAGCTTAAACAGAGACATTGTACAATAAAAACTGAGGTATGCTCAGGATATACAAATGATGTACAATGAATATGAAATCAGAGTGTTTTTACAGAGAAAAACTTGCAGCGTGATTTCTCTTAGACTTTCTTGTATATGCAGTCACTCTCTTGATGGTCTTCATGAAGGGCTATTTATAACCAATCTTCAATCCGTTGAATTACCACCATTTAGAGATATCATTAAATGCTATTTAATCCGTTGTGAGACATGCTTCTGAGAGTTCTGATTTTTCTGACACAGTACAAGGTTGCTGCTGCCATAAAGCTGCCACTGTTGTTGCTGCAAAGGCTGCGTTGCAGGGATTTCCTCAGTGGTGTATTAAATTCAAATATACCAGGAAATGTCTCTGTATTCCTTGCCATAAATATGTTTGAAAAGGTACGTGCAGCAGAGAACGCTTGACTCAGCAGAATTTCAGAGATGTCTTCACATACTTCAGCAAAGAGTGCCACGTCATTAATGAGACTTCAGACGACTTCAACACTTCAGACGGGTTGCGTACTTCAGACGGCTTCAACACTTCAGACAGGTTGAACCTTCAGAAGGCTTCAACACTTCAGACAGGTTGAACCTTCAGAAGGCTTTTCCACTTTAGACAGGTTGACAACACTTCATACAGTCTTTATAAGTTCAGAATGACTTGCTGAAATCATAGATAAGTCATTAAACATTTATGTATCTATGATAAGTATTTTAACCCAAATTTGTTAAGCATTAAAACTTGAGAAGTGAGCTATCTAAAACATCATAATTTACCTAATGATATTTTTGAGACTCAACAAAAGATGGTTATAACCCCTCTCTAAATACAAGGAGAGAACAATTATACTCTTTCTTGAAATATGAGAAACAACTCTCTAAAATTAGTAGAAATACTTACTAGACACTTTAGGAATGCTTCATTTTGTAGTGAAGGTATTGTGTTTAACGCTGGATGATTGAAACAAAGCAAGAAGTTGCAATTTATAGAAATTGAGATGCTGACAACTTGGATACCATTTTCCTTCACCATTGCTTTTGATTGGCTAGCTGAATTTCTTTGGACCACAGTCGCAAGAGTCTTTTATCTATTATAAAATTATTGAAACATGGATCGTAATAACGTGACTTCACCTTTTATGACAAAATGAAAGTTCATCTATCTATTTATAAAATGATAAAAGTTCATGGTAATTTTATACTCTTTTACCTTTAAATTTTAATAACATTTACACTTTTTTTTCTCAAAAATTACATTTATAAAATATTATAAATAAAGTATAGGCAAGTCTATACAAGGTATAGTTAATATTTCTAGTTAATATTTTAAAATTAACAATTTTAGATCTTTAAATTCATGTTTTTTTTTTTCTAATCAAACAATACGTCTCAAATCTTTATTTTTCTTGTCGATCATACATCTCAAATCAAAAGATAATACCAGAAATGAATTAAAACGAGACTGTAAAAGGATTTTGAGCAATCAAAATGGGAAAAAAAAAGTATGAAAAATTCAATTTTGAATAGGTTGATTGACGCGCAACCGCAAGTAAGGATGGACGGTGAAATCTGAAAAGTCACACAAAACGACGTAGTCTCATCGGGCATCCTTTTCTTTTGTTTTTTTTGTCTACCCGCGACGTTAAGTCGTTAAGAAACGAAATAATCGAACAAATTCAATAACATCGCTGCCTGCTGCTTCTGCTGCTTCTTTCCCTAATTCTCAATTCAAATTCGTTTCTTTAAAACGCAGTCACTTTGATTCGCATCACGATTTACAAGGTACAATCATATAACTTATGCTTCCATTTTTTTGCTTCTTTTTTGTTTTTATTTGTTTTATTTGCGGAATTACTGCGGTTTAATTCAATTAACATGAACTTCATTTCTCGCGTTTGGCAGAAACTGGTTTCGATGGTACCAGCACGGAATCAACAGCGTGGGGAATCAACCACACCCTTAGTTGTGAGTCACGTATTTGCCAAATTTTTCATGATTTATAGTATCTCTCTTTTTTATTTTATGATATATATAAAATTGATATCTATGCAGAAAAAAGCTACAAGTACATATTGAATGTGTTTATAGTTGTGTATCACAAAAATAGTTTCTATTTTTATTTTTTTTACATTTCTGTAAATAATATCACTAGGCAAAGTATTTCCATTCGCTTAAACATTAGAGTTCTCTCCAGAAGTTTATTTGAGCTGAGAAAATGTGCACATGGTCATTGAATGAATCTGGTGTAGAACATTTATAGAGCATGTGGCAATGTGGCATGCATTGCATGGAGGGGATATATCTGTATTCACCTGGGGAAAGTTTTTTTAGTGCTCTTATAGTAGGTACTATTTCCACTGTAATATTGACACCTAGTCATGCATGGTTAGTTTTTTCTATTTTAAATTTTTTCTAAATTAAAATAAAAAATACTGACCACAAATGAAGTAGTTACTAGGGGAGAGTACTACAGGAGTGCTGAAAATTTTCTCCTACCTGTGATAGCTACCTCTAACTGATCACAGCTAGTCGTGACTAAACAAAGCTAATTAAAGCAAGACTAGGTTAGTTATGAGGTTACCTGAGTTAGTTTGATTGTGCGTGTGGAAAGGATTCGTTTAATTCTTAGAATGCTGCAGTGAATAGTGACAAAATCTAGTAATGTTGATTGGACACAGGCCATGAGGTTTTTGAAGTAAACACATTCATACCAGAGCTGGGATTGGTGCATTCGTACATATCATACCTGCATCAACAATGCGGCTTGAGAAGGACCTGCTGGCTTTGAAAAATAAAATAAAATTTACAAAAGAAATCAAAAGACCACTATGGAAATCGGGATGGTTCGGATACCATTGATGTATGTATTTGAAGAAGTAAAGAAATGATGGAGGTGAACTATGGCCTTCATTGCCCTCTGTGATAGGAGAACCCAAAGAAAGGTCAAATCACTGACATTGTGATTCAACAAAAGCCTGCATCTTGGTCACAGTTTTGGACAACCCATTACTATCATTCCCAAGGCCTTGATTCATATCAGCATGAAATTTAGTAAGAAATTGTATAATAATCAATGTGTGCATGAGTAAAGGAAAAATCTTTAAACATAGTGCCCAACACAGAAAGATGAGTTTCAAAAAGGAAGAATCTTTCCTGAACAGAGAACAATGGCAAAGCAGCTGAAGAATGATGTTTGAAAGACCAATGAAATTTCCTTGATGGAGAAGAATGGTGAAGTGCACAGTGAAAATCTCACGTCAGCAGAGATAGAGCTGTGGTGGTTCCTTCATATATACTATGAAATCACTTTTTCATAAATGAAAAGAATGGTCAATATCAAGGAAATGTGTATTCCATTTCTTATTTCTCAACCAAACTGGGAAATAGGAATATCTGATTACCATTCCTATTCCATTTTCTTAAACCTAACATGCTCCTAGTGTATTGATAGTAGAAGGTAGCTCATGTGGCATATGCTTAATGGTACTATATAAAGGGATTGTCTCGAACCACATGTACCAGAGAATCTCCTTGTAAATAGGTGAAAGAAAGGAAAAGAATCTCTTACCGGTCATGGCTTATTTTGAAAAGCAAAGATGCTTCCATTTTGTAAGGAGTTAATTTATCACTCTTTTGTATAGCTTAAAAAGCTTTCAGATATGGGAAAAAGGGCTAACACAATCCAGCCCATCATGAGGTTGACTTGTATGTTGGCCTTCCATCATACTTATAGGCCGTAGTGCTTCTTTACTATTAAGCTCACATAATTTATTATACAGTATATAAAGTGCATTGGTTTAGAAATAGTAGAAAAAGTGTGCTTGCCAGGATTTGAACCTGGATCTTTTCCATTGTAGAGTGTTATTCTAATACTAAACCATTAATATTATCTTTTACAGACACAGGGAGATGGGTTGACAAATGATGGGCTTATTCCTCAAATATTTTCATCTGTGCCAGCTCTCAATGAAGCTGCTTCTTATCTTGCACAAACAACATCATACTTAACTGGTTGTTTCTCTGATTATTCAGGCAAGCTTCTTTTGCGGCTTATCCTGTTTTTCAAAGTATAAGTAGACTCTTCTTTCAAAAGTTTGAGGAATTATGCAGCTAGTCACTATAAGTTTCCATAAACAAAAAGGAAATAATGAGGCTGAATTATTATGTGGCATATCAAAATAATTATATGGTTTATCTGCAAGAAAAATTGTATGGAGGTACTTAGCTCATCTGCATTTAGTTAAAATTAGAAATGATATATTAAAGTTTTATGCCCCTTCAACTGTTGCATTTGTACATGGGAATTGAAAACTGTAGAACATAATCAGATTGCTCTGAAGTTATGGTCACCTTTCGGGAAACAAAAACATATCTTTTAAGGAACAGGAAAAGCAGCATAGTTTGAGCTTATTATTTTAGAACTTGGTGTGCCCTTGTTGAACCTTGTAGAAACCCAGCTATAGCAATATATATCCTTGTTAAATATATGGCCTTTAATTTTTATAAGGTTTTCTCTTGAGAGTATATTTTGGATCTAATTAAGTTCTGGAACTCTGCAATCCTTTGTTGTTTTCAAGTCTTCATGACTGCTTTAGTCCAGGTGCATGACTGTAGGACTTAGGATTCTTTTTAATATGCCCCTGTTCTACTTCATGAAATTTCACGAACACATAATTTTGAATTTGTTTGATCTGAATGACTTTTAAGTATTGACTTTATTCTTATATCCTTATACAGTTTTCTGATGCTGTACCTTTCCTCATGTTATCTTATTTGATTTCTGTCAAAACTCATTCATTTGATTTATAATGACTTTGTTCATGTCTTCTTTTAAATTTTTCAAATTGTACTAACTACAAGGCCTTGACTTTCACAATTCTAGATCTTATAGCTTTTGTTACTTTTTCAGTTGAACATTCCCCCAGACATTCTGGTGCTTCTGGCACTTATGAACAAGAGCTTGTGGCTTTTGCTTCTTCAGATAATGAAGCATCTTCATCTACTGAAATTTATCATATTTCTTCAGACAGAAACCATTTAGCAAGTGTTGAATCATCTAATACTGCAACTTCTGCACTTCCGGATATGCCTAATGACATCACAAGGACGTCTGGTGGTGATTCGTTACAAAATGCCAGTGCACTTGTTCAATCAAGTCACACTGGACAAAGTGGCATTTCCATTTTCCAAGGGTATTGTTTGTCAACTCATTCCAAATGTGATTTTTGCTGAGAAGCCCTTGTTCAATTTGTATCTTTTTGAGTTTATTATTAAAATAATTTCCATCACCATGTATATTTTGTCAATGGAATATGAAGGTGGTACTGTGCATTTTTTTTCCACTTTTCTTTTTTAAGGGGATTTTATTTTATTTTATTTTCTGCACATACAATGAAGGATTGTAATAAAAACACTGTGACAGGAAAGACTTAACAGAAGTTACATTAAGTGCTGTCAGCATTTTTTGGGTGCATATAAGGAAAGGTGTAGGATAGGAAACGGCTGGTTTTAAATAATTATGGTAGTGGTGAGCTGTGGTCATTTAAATATTTAAATTTATACACCATTGCTGATATGTCACTTTTGAAGGTGATATATGATTTTTTATTTATTTGATAAAGAGTCTTTCTTAATTTATATGATATTGATATATGAATTTTTCTTTTCCATTCTAAATATTCTGAAATATATCCTATAGATCAAATACTGTTCCCAAATGATTGAAAGATGTGGTTTAAGTTCTGCCACTGTACCTAATTAATGTTTAGGCCATCATGAGATTAAACTCTACCCTTCTTTCCTTGTTTTTCCTGTCATAGAAATTTATGATGCTGGTTTCTCCATCCAAACTCCCAATTCTTTTTTGGTTTAGGATGAAGCCATCTAAACTCCAAATTGTTAATCTCTTTTGACAATTGACACGGGGATGATGGACTATTTTTTATTACTTCAGCCTGATTGATCGTGCTCGAAGGACTGTGCGTGGTTCTGCAGATGATATAGGATGGCTTCAAAGTGCTCCAGGAATGCCCCCGGTTGAAGATGGAACAGAGAGGTTCCTGGAAATTCTTGACAACATCAAGTAAGTATCCTATTGTTTTATTTTTCTCAAACCTTCATGCTATTATTGTTCTGTTAACTCAGTTTTTCTTACTTTGGCAGGCATGGTGTTCACAAGTTACCAAATTCAATGGTGTATTTGTTAATTCCAGGTAAAATGACTGATTATGCTCATGGTCAAGTTAATCATGACCCACCTCCACACACAAAACAAAAGCCTAAAATCCAGTGATGCAGCTGGATTATATGATTTGTAACCATCTGGGCAAGCTTAAATAGTTGAACCGTCAAAGTTCATTGTTACAACATTACTTTTGTGCTATTAACTGTTGTGCCTTTTCCTATGGCAGGTCTTTTCAGTAACCATGGTCCACTTTACTTTGTCAGTACCAAAGTTAGTTTTTCAAAAATGGGTTTGGCCTGTCATATTGCAAAGATTCACAGTGAGGTATATTATTAGTTGTGGCAGTAATATTAATATAATCAATAATGATAATAAATGATGATAATAGTAATTCTTACTAGCTCCGTCCCTTTTTAACTGTCCATTTGGACAAAATACACACATATTAAGAAATGCAATTATTACTCTTGTTTTCATGGAAATAAATTTGAAACTTTCTATTTTACCCTTTATCTCTCTTATTACTATTGGGTCTCATTAATTTTCAATAGTGGGTCATTTATTAACATAAGGGTAAAGTGGAGACATATATATTTATTATTGCATAGAGTTTGTAAATGGACAGTTAAATAGGAACAAATTTTTTTACTCAAAATGGTCAGTTAAATAGGAACGAAGATAGTATAAAAAATGCTAACTCTAGACCATATTAGTGTTCTTGCTCTTATGTTCTATTACTAAATTTTGAGGAATTATTAATTAGGCTTCAGTTGAGAAAAATGCCAGAGAGCTAAAAGAGTATATTGAGGAAATTTATTGGGGTTCAAAGAAGCGTGTTTTGCTTCTTGGGCATAGCAAGGGAGGAGTAGATGCAGCAGCTGCTTTATCATTGTATTGGTCTGATTTGAAAGATAAAGTTGCTGGATTGGCATTAGCACAAAGTCCCTATGGTGGTACTCCTATAGCTTCAGATCTTCTGCGAGAAGGACAGCTTGGTGATTATGTAAATTTACGGAAACTTACTGAGATTCTTATATGTAAAGTAATTAAGGTATGTTTAGTTCTTCTGTTATCACCTTTTTGTTCCTTCTTGTTTAGACTTGAAATGTGTGTTTCCTTTGGCATCTATTTCTGGCCTAGCATTTCCTTCTGATATGTGAATATTAGAGCAAATGGATTTGTGTACATGTTTGTAACTTTGTATTTTTTTCTGTAAAACTTTAACCATTTGTTTTGTTGCTTGTAATCTGCATTTACTAAATAGACATACAATGCACAATTTCATGTTGCTTGCTGGAATATCTATTGATTTCTTGAACATCAATGTTGTTTAGCAAGTTGTTTTGGTCCATTCAGACTGGTTAGACATATTGGTGTGCTAAAAAGTGTTTGTCTTAGATATCACTAAAGGGAGTGTACATATTGCAGAGTTTGTTTGTGGTTTCAGAGTGTATGAAATCATATTTTAAAGAGATCAATAGGGGAAGGATGATTATTTGTTAAAAGAGATGTATTTGTAGACAGTATACGATTTTTCTTTTTGGATAAAAGATTCATTAAGATGAAAAGGTGAAATTAAAATGAATTTGGAGAACAAAGAACCTCCTTATTGTAAGAGCAAAACATCAATAGAGCAATGCTACCCAACCCCTTAATATCTTAGGGAAACTCCTGTATATAGACAATGTTCTCTATACTAAATTGAAGCCAAACACCTAGTGTTATCCTAAATAAGAGTTGTGCTCCAACCATATGAACCAAAGTGCAGCTTAGATTGCACATTGCCACAAAAATTTAGCCTGTTTACTTCTTCCAAAACCATTAAAGCTAATAATCAATAATTGGTCTTAGGATGTAGCACACACGATAGTATGACACACCCAAGATTCTAAAAAAATGCCAAACAATAACTTCCAAAGAGAAACAACAGCAGAACAGTGCAAGAAAGATTAGGAACTAATTATGAGCAGGCACTGTTGTGCAAAATTTTTCACTTTTCTGTTGTTCATTTTTTTACTTTTGGAGGGGTCTATGGGGTAGGCTACTTGACTGGAAACAAAATTGAGATTTAGGTAAGTTAAATTTAATTAAAGATAATAAATATTGTTCCACCGAATCAATGACGGCCTATTAAGAAAACAGTTCAATCTCATCCCATGGATCATGGAATTATCAATCCACCTCTTTAGGAGGTAATGATGGTTCATGGTTCCATGGAATCAGGCATGGAGTGGAATCCTGTTCCTTGTTTTTTTTCCTCCTATCAAACATAAGAATCCTCTTTTTACAGAATAGGTATTCTGTTTACCAAACATGATGTTTGGTAATTTGGTGTCTGAGAGCATTTCCTTAGGCTCTTAGCTAGGAAGTTTTATGGGAATTTCTATGAAATCACTTTCTATTTGGCTTTGTCACAATATAATTTGGACCTAGTGTGTGATTGAACAAACTGCTGTGGATGCACGGGTGCTAGTCAATGCTAGTCACTTGAGTCCTTTGTGAGTTATCTTACAGGGTTATGCTTCTTTCCTTCTATGGTTTACAGAGTTGAGAAGATGGCTCAGCTCTCTTAGGGTGATCTGTTCTTTATGTCCAACTTTAGTGGACTACAGGATCTGGACTCTAGATTCCTCTAATCTATTTATGCAGGTATATTTTCAACCTCACTTTCTCAAACTGGGATAGCTTCGTTCTTGCTAACCCACTTCAGAAGTCGAAAGTTCCTGTCCAGGCCATTTCAAATAGCTTCCATTAATCTTTATACTTGTTAGTTGTGACAAACAAAATTGAATGGTGTCATCATATGATTCTACTTATTTTCTGTAGTAACTAGTTAATTAAGTTTTGCTAGTTTTTGTGTTCTATTTATTATTGTCATGTAGCTACATAGTTATGTGATGTTTTCTTAGTCGAGTGCAAATGTCTGACATTATTTAACTTGTTATCTCTTGCTACTATTTATCATATGTTATTACAAAGGGTGACATGCGAGCCTTAGAAGACTTGACGTATGAAAGGCGGAGGGAATTTTTAAAGGAGCATCATCTGCCAAAAGAAGTCCCTATTGTCTCCTTTCGCACTGAAGCCGGCATTTCCCCTGCTGTTTTAGCTACATTATCTCATGTTGCACATGCTGAACTACCCCTGGTTGCTTCAGGTGAAGCTACAAAACTCCCTGTGGTGATGCCCCTAGGTGCTGCTATGGCTGCTTGTGCACAGTTGCTGCAGGTGAGGTATGGTGAGAAGAGTGACGGGCTTGTGACATGCCGAGATGCAGAAGTTCCTGGATCTGTTGTGGTGCGACCTAAACGAAAATTGGACCATGCTTGGATGGTTTATTCATCGCTAAATGAGGACCGTACTGAAGGAGATGCATCTCAGGTGTGTGAAGCTCTCTTGACTCTACTTGTGGAAATTGGGCAGAAAAAGATGCATGAGCTTGCAATGAAAGATGAATGAAGCATACATATTTTCTGTTGTACCTGTGCACATTATTCTCTCCAAACCTATTCAATTTATTTTTTTTAGTCTAGCGGATAAAAAGGTTGAATTAGGGAATAGAAAAGAATGTACATTGGTATATATATATATCTGATCCTGTAGAATGAACATAGCTCACCTTTTTTATTTTCAATTTGATGATATGATTTTAGTTGTAAAAGGCTCTCCAGCCAAACGATTCAAACGGAATTCATGCTTCTATTTTGCATATTTTTCATATTCCCCCTCCCAACTCAAACAACAGAATGCAATGCCAATTATGGATAGGGCAACATATTGAAGCAAAAGTTTTGTTTTAGTTAAGGAACTGGTGATAATAGCTCAGGGGATAAAAGCTAATGTTATGCTGTTCTCATGGCTTCCTTTGGTATGATCTGATGGAAACTTTAGCAAAATGGATCAAGAAGAGTGAAAGCGTGAGGGAATGTAGTGGAGAGTTGCTTTGGCCTTTCAGCTTCTTTAGCTTAAGCAGAGTGGGGAAGGAAGCCACTCTCCATAATTGGCATTGCATTCTGTTGTTTGAGTTATGGAGAGTTGCTTTGGCCTTTAGCTCTTCTAGAAATCAACTTTTTAAATCAAGGAAAATATTTAACTCCTCAATGATATAGGGATAATGATGTCGTCATGATAACGCTGGAAATTATATAATGTGAAGTCACAAAAATGCCATTAAGTAGAAAAATTGTCAAATGTATGTGTTTTTCAAGCAAACTACAGAAATGCCATCGATCACGAAGAAAGATATAGCAGTTCGACATGTGACATAAGCAAGACCATTTTATCATAGATTACTCACTAAAGGCAAGTTTTATTATTCATTCATTTCTTTTGGGTTGTAGTAGTTGCAGTAGTTATCAAATAACAGTATCCTCTACTTTTACATAGGGAAAAGACAAAAAAATGTGCTAATGAAATGTTTATATTTTTGCAGTAAAATCACAAAAATATTATTAAGGTGAAAAGAATTGTCCAATACCTCTGTTTTACAAGAAAATATAAAAATGTCATTGGGCGTTGAAAAACTCACAGCAATTTAACAAACGACATAGGCTGCATAGTTTTAGTACAGAACTTTTTGATACACAATTTTAAACATGTGACTTATCATATACATAATCCTATTTTACTCTGCTTAACATAACCCTAAGGTTTTATTATAGAATAAATAACTCACTAAAAATAAATTGTTATTCTTCCACTTCTTTTGAGTTATAGTAGTCTAGATCATGATCAAATTTAAAAAGATCCATTGGTGCTTAAAAGTTAGGTGACTAAAATTCTTTCATGAAAATAAAAAAGGAATTAATGAACCTCCCTTCAGAATGTTAAACATGGTAGTCCATCACATGCCATCACATGATAGTGATAAGACTAGAAGTACATTGTCTATAAAAGGAATAAATTATTTTTTGTTTAAAAATAGTAGAGAGAGTTCATATAATTCAAGAGAGAAAAGTGAGTAGGGATACTCTTATGATCAAAGTAGAGGCTCTATCTTAATAAGGTAGGTTAAACAGAGATATATACTTTGAAAAATGAAAGCCAAGGTTGAGAGTTGTAAGGCTGACAAGACCAAATTCACATATGAGATGGAAAGGGCACATATTCTGAATGAAACTTTGCTTGAGGACGGGTTCATGAATGTTGTTGAGTAACTAAAGATTCTTAATGAAGACAATATGCATATGTGAGGATCCAGTGCCTTCCACATAGTGAAGAATAGGGTGGTTTACTGCTATGATGAGAACAAGAGGTAAGTGGAAGTCAAGTTGGATAATAACAGCTTACTAGATTCTAGATTGTTGGCTGATACTATAGCTCCCTTAGGAATTTTATTTTTCCCCTGATTTTATCATACTTGGATGTTCCTCATTACTATTTTAATAATCATTGCCATTTATTTGCAATTTCCTTAGTTTCTTGATGCTTGGTGAGGTGTCATGGTTACCTAAACCGAAGGATTCCAGTCATGGAATTACTTTAATGATAGCTAGGTGCTTTTTGTGAATGTGATCTTTTGGAGAACACACATTGAAGAGCAAGCTATGCATCACATGAGGTGTCAATGGAGGAGGACATGACAAACCAAGCTTTTGCATCGGATATTCCAAGAAGAGCAATGTACAATAGTTTGTCTTAACGAACTCAAATAGTGTTTGTGATAGTAAATCTGATAGTTTAGGGTGGGCGTGGTGTTGCACTAGGCAGTAGAGCTGTCAATTTGGATTGAGCTCGGTGAGCCAATCCGGCTCAATGATGGATTGGGTTAGTAAAATATAAGCTCACATTTTTACGGGTCAAAGTGGATCAACCCACTTGACTCGCAGTCCAAAGTGGGTTCGAGTCGGGTTGAGATGAGTTGACTCACTTTTTAATTTTTATTTTATTTTTATATTTTCAAGTTATTTTTATAATTTTTTTGACCTTTATTATTATTTTTATTATTTTTTAATTAGGTGAACCAATCCACTTAATTCATAAGCCTGCGGTGAATCGATCCAGGTTGGTATTTTTTCAGCTCACTGAAAAAGTGAACTAACTCGACTCGGCTCACTATTAGGCTAGCTCGTGGTGAGCACTTTGACAACTCTACCTTTTAGATCCTTAGCAATAATGTGCATATGTACGAACACGGATCCTCTCCTGTGTTGTAGCCCCTGCAACCATTTTAGCCACGAAGTAGTTAAGATTTAGGGAATAGCTACTAATATTAACTACATAATGATTTTGTAGCTATTTCCTAGCTATTTGATAGCTAATTGTACTACAGGCGGCTGCAGAGCTACAAAGGATCCGGATCCACATATATACATATGCATTGATAATAAATGTGACACACACATACACACATAAGTGGATACCCTAGGAAGGAATATATAGTAATATATAACTAAAAAATATGACGTTACAATATAAAGATAATACTCTCTCCGTCCTTTATTATAAGACCATTCCAACCGTTTCACACAATTTAAGAAAATTTTATTAATGCATTGCGTTTTTTTTTTAAAAAAATACAGCATTCCAAATATACCCATATTTAAAGGCCACTATTTTTAAGGACATTAATGGTCACATAGTGGAATACTCCAAAAGTCAATTTTCAATGGTTTAGTTGAACATGTGGGTAAAACTTCATTAATTATTCACGCTAATCAATATATGGGGAATTAAAAAGAGTTAAACATTAATGAAGGGCAAATATGAAAAAAAAAGATTAATTCATCTAAAAATCTACAAAGGGTCTCATACTAAGAGTGTGTTTGGCTTGCCATTTCAGCTAGCTGAAAGTTGAAAATAGTAGCTGAAAACCATTTCAACAGTGTTTTGGGAAGGTAGCTTTTTTGGGTAGTTACAAGCTTTTCTTAAAAAGCTACTTGGGGTAGCTTTTTTAAAAAAGCTCCAATTTTCAGCTACTAGCTGAAAATTAATTACAATTTTAGACCTCAACCACCCTCACTTATCATTATTTAATAATTAATGTTGTCCTTAAATGTCATTTTACCATTTTCAACTAGTTTTACCAAACACATTCAATAGCTTTTCAGCTTTAAGCTTTAAGCTAGCTTTTCAACTAGTTTTACCAAACACACTCTAAGAGACACCCAATTCTTCTAGAAATAGTCTTATAATTAGGGATGGAGGGAGTAACTTATAAGATTTACATAACAAATTTTGATAACAATTGTCTTAGGGTGCCATTCCCACACATGTTACTAGATTTTATTAGTGATTGGATGAAAAACTACTAGTTAGACCACATTTATTTGATTACATAATCATGGGACTTGATTGGAGAAATTAAAATAAAAAAGGAAATAAACCACACATTTGTGACTATAAGAAGTAAAAATTAAAACCTTCTCTTTATAATTAGATAGATATTTGCCTAAACATATTGTCTAACACTTATAAAATTAAAGTATTAAGTTATACAAAACCATTTTTAAACTGAAACTTTATACACTTAATTAAGTTTTGGAGACAATAAATTATACAACATCGCTCTGGTGATGATTTAATTAAGTTTTTTTATTGAAATATATAGTGATTCTTTTTAATTTTATTATATTGATATGTAACAAAAAATATGTGCATATACCAAACAAGAAAAATCTCTGACTAGCTAGCTGTTGGTTTATTTGATGCCACACTACTGAAAACTACTAGCCACTAAACAAGGATTTGTCAGCCAGTTCTACAGCTGGTCATCAAACTGAGACTAATTAAAATATAAATTCTAGTAGACTTTTGTGATACACATTCAGGTTTCAATATTTCTCAACTATCTGAGCTAAGAACAACTTCCTGGTCAAGGCTTTAGATAATTTGAATCCTTTAACGAAACACAATTTTCCTATAACTTTGTTCTTCTTTTGAGCTTCCATTCAAAGAATAAGTCTTATTAGTTAAGATCCTTGTAGTCACAACAAAAAAGTTGTTTTTAGAAAATGGTAATTGGCATTATTATTTTTTAAACATATCATGTCTTTGGCATATTATCCAAGTCTCTCCCTCTCTCTCGACTCAAATTGTTAAATTAATAAAAGAGGAAACTTGCATCAAAAGCATAGAAGTATTTTTACCATTTTAAACAAAATTAAAGCATCAGATGCATTTCTTTACAACGTGAAAGAAAAAAAATGAAACTGAATCTTGTCCTCCTTTTCCTTACCAATGTCCCTTTCCTTTGGTCTTTAGATTTAGCACACCTATAATTCATAAAAATAACACATATTAATTAAACGATAAAGCATTAATCACTCCATTATTGGTTTCCTAGTGGAATCTTAAATATTTTAGGCTCTCAAGTTATTATTGCAGAGCACTTATTAATTGGTGTCATTCTACTGTACAAAATCTTGGCTGCATAAATTAAGCTTCAAAATTTTTTATATTGTACACAAATATATATGTTGTCCCTTTATTGGGAATCGTAGTATCCTTAAAGATATTAAGACAATGAAAAATGTGAATATGAATCACGTGGTCATCATATTTTGGCTCAATATTTATAAAATTTTTTCTCTTTACTCTTTTTTCTTTCCCCATGTTCTTGACTAACATTTAATAGCAAAATAATTAAATTGAAATCTGTGGAAAGTAAAACCTCTAATCTAAAGGACCCTTCAAAATTCCAACTGGGTTCGGATCTTTTAAAAGCAAAAGTAGTGAGCTTGTATTAATAGAGAATTATATTAATATCAATTAGATGTTAACACATTCTTTACAATGTTTAATAAATTATGAAAGATATTTCTATTATTCGAACAGCTCTAATTTTAAATATTGTTTTCCACACGTATAGGTGGAAGCAGTGAGGGAATTGAGCATCGGATGCAAATTAATTTGTTTTGGGTAAGCTGAGATTGAACATTTTCTGTGTTTGACCTGACTTATACACATAACACTGACAAAGATTCTCAGCCATTGTTGGATCCTACAAAAATTAACAATGTACATGTCTTGCCAATATTAGTAATTGGATATATGCAGGATGCTGAAAGTTACCACATAGTACCTTTAAAGACATTAATTGAATAAAAAATTACTAAAAGAAGAATAAGTTAGAAAAATAAAGCAAGAGCTGTCCTGAAAATCCTGATATTCTTTTTATCAGTATAAATAAAATAAGATTTATTCCTTTTCACTTTTTTGGTACATATCTTTATCATATCTATTTATTGGTGACTTTTACGGTGGTCCAAACCAACGTTTGTCCACCGATGGACAAGAATCAATAGGGTATAAATGAAAGAGAATATTATAACATTTATAAAATAAAATAATCCAATACAAAATAGATTTTTTAAGATTGTTGTCCGATAAAAAATATTTCTTTAATGAATAATATTTATTTGATACTTTTAAATTATTTTTAATTAAAATAGACAGAAATTTATTATACTTTCCTTCTTAAAAAAATTATTAAATTAATTCTTTTAATTATTTAATACTTCTCATAAAAATTATTATCTCCGTTCCTATTTAACTGTCATGAATAAAAAACACACATATTAAGGAATGCAATTATTACTCTTGTTTTTATGCAAATAAATTTTAAACTTTCAGTTTTACCCTTTATCTCTCTTAATACAATTGGGTCTCATTATTTTTTAATAGTAGGTAATTTATTAACATAAGGACTCAATAGAGAAAGATGTAATTATTATTGCATTGAGTTTATAAATGGACAGTTAAATAAGGATGAAAGTAGTATATTTTAACACAATAAGTGTTGAGTCTCAAAATCAATTTAAGTGTTCAAATCGGATTCAAGACTCTCATATCCTGAGTTTTAATGGACAACAAATTTGATTTAAAAAGAGATTATTTATTGTAAGAGGAACGGTGGTCCAAACCAACATTTGTCCACCGATGGACAAGAATCAATAGGATATAAATGAAAGAGAATAAAAGTTATAACATTTATAAAATAAAATAATCCAATACAAAATAGATTTTTTAAGATTGTTGTCCGATAAAAAATATTTCTTTAATGAATAATATTTATTTGATACTTTTAAATTATTTTTAATTAAAATAGACAGAAATTTATTATACTTTCCTTTTTAAAAAAATTATTAAATTAATTCTTTTAACTATTTAATACTTCTCATAAAAATTATTATCTTCGTTCCTATTTAACTGTCATGAATAAAAAACACACATATTAAGGAATGCAATTATTACTCTTGTTTTTATGCAAATAAATTTTAAACTTTCAGTTTTACTCTTTATCTCTCTTAATACAATTGGGTCTCATTATGTTTTAATAGTGGGTCATTTATTAACATAAGGGTTCAATAGAGAAAGATGTAATTATTATTGCCTTGAGTTTATAAATTGACAGTTAAATAAGGACGAAAGTAGTATATTTTAACACAATACGTGTTGAGTCTCAAAATCAATTTAAGTGTTCAAATCGGATTCAAGACTCTCATATCCTGAGTTTTAATGGACAACAAATTTGATTTAAAAAGAGATTATTTATTGTAAGAGGAACGGTGGTCCAAACCAACATTTGTCCACCGATGGACAAGAATCAATAGGATATAAATGAAAGAGAATAAAAGTTATAACATTTATAAAATAAAATAATCCAATACAAAATAGATTTTTTAAGATTGTTGTCCGATAAAAAATATTTCTTTAATGAATAATATTTATTTGATACTTTTAAATTATTTTTAATTAAAATAGACAGAAATTTATTATACTTTCCTTTTTAAAAAAATTATTAAATTAATTCTTTTAACTATTTAATACTTCTCATAAAAATTATTATCTTCGTTCCTATTTAACTGTCATGAATAAAAAACACACATATTAAGGAATGCAATTATTACTCTTGTTTTTATGCAAATAAATTTTAAACTTTCAGTTTTACTCTTTATCTCTCTTAATACAATTGGGTCTCATTATGTTTTAATAGTGGGTCATTTATTAACATAAGGGTTCAATAGAGAAAGATGTAATTATTATTGCCTTGAGTTTATAAATTGACAGTTAAATAAGGACGAAAGTAGTATATTTTAACACAATACGTGTTGAGTCTCAAAATCAATTTAAGTGTTCAAATCGGATTCAAGACTCTCATATCCTGAGTTTTAATGGACAACAAATTTGATTTAAAAAGAGATTATTTATTGTAAGAACAGTACCACTTGAAGGTATTTTGCTTTACTGTTTTAGCAAAAACTATAAAGAAGAATCCTCAAATTGAACCTACTGGTGTAAGGAAACCTTCCGAAGAGCTAAGATCTGTTGAATTCATCCCAACCTTCTGAAGTGTTACGGAATCTTAAAAGAACTGCTGAAGACCTCGTTTTAGCTGTTGACTGAAGCCTGGAAGCCGCCTGCTAAAGTCATAGCACATCCTTTACGTCTGAAGCAAGTTTGATCCTTTTAAGGAATGATTTCAAAGCTCGTTCGTACTGTCAAAGTCATATTACCTTAAATGGAATCTGCTGAACGCGTCAGAGCAGTGTTGCAGACTGCAACACCTGCAAAGCCCAAAAGTCAGAAGATATCAGAAGATTGTTTCACAACGTCTCAAACCGCATTAAATGCTATCTCACAACGGTAGATGAAGCTCTCTTCAACGGATTCATTTCTAAACTCTATATATAGCTTCTTGAATGACTTTAAGTGCGAGAATCCTTGGTGAACCCCTGGCGAAGCCCTGGCAAAATCCAAATGAGAGTCGGAAAAAGCTCAATAAGAATATCTATCAAGCCAACCCTCTGAGGAAACAATTTCTGCTGACCAAAATACAGAGAAGAACTTCAGTCAAATATCTATACTCTTGTATCTCTGTTTTTCCTTGTATTTAGAATTTATCCTCTGTATCCTGAGTTGTACTCAGTCATTCCTTGGTACAAGTGAACCAATGTTTAAGTTTCTCGGAAACTTAAACTATTTTTCATTGTAAACATTGTAAAGTGTCTGAGAGCCTGAAGAGGCTTGGAGGAACAAAGAATACTTGCTGAGAGCCTGAAGAGGCTTGGAGGAACAAAGAGGCTTGAAGGAACAAAGAATACTTGTTTAGCCCGGAGAGGCTGTATCCAAAGAATACTTGTTGAGCCTGGAGAGGCTAGGTCTGCAAAGAATACTTGTTGAGCCTGGAGAGGCTAGGTGTGCAAATAATACTTGTAATCTTGCGGGATTAGTGGAAATCCAGTGGTGGTTTGCCCTGGGACTGGACGTAGCTCACTGAGTTGGTGGGTGAACCAGGATAATTTTTCTGTTTCTGAATTCTCTCTACCCTTAACTCTTTTACTTTCCGTTGTTATCTGTTTTATCTAACAAAGGAGGGTTTAAGAAAAGTTGTTTTATAAATCGACGCAGAAAACAATCTTTTCTTCACGAGAAAATACTTCAAAATTGTTTTTATCCAACCTTCTGAGTTGCATCAGCAAGTTGCTGAACTTCCAGTTTTGGAAGGTTGCTCAAATATTTTCAAATTCAGTTTGCTTGTTAAAAGGTTTTCAGAAAAATCTGTAAAGATTATAAAACACTATTCAACCCCCCTTCTAGTGTTTCCTGTGGTCCTAACAATACGCCTTCGAATATTAGTTCAATAATTTAATATATTTTTAAATTTTATATAAAAATTTAAATAATAAAATAATATGCGATCATAATTATGAAAATATATCCATGCTTAATAATATAAATTATAAATTTATATTTATATTTTATAATATGAAATATATTTTAGTTGTGTGTTCATGTTTCAGTAAGAGTAATTTATCTTAAAGTTACAAAGAGCAACTCAATGAATTAATATGGAGCTCGTTTGTAACACGTTGGTCCTGCATGTGTTCACGCATTTGATTCTAGTGGAAGGTAATTTTGAATTCATGTATTATTCCAACTTTCAATCCAACAGAAGCAGAACCTGTGAACCGGTCGATTTAGACGATTTTCATTGTTTCGAGACCAAGTTGATGATGTCATGACCGGTTTATAAGCAAATCTGATCTGATACATTGATCAGACCGGCCATAGGTCCAGTTTTTTATCCAACCAGTTGAATTGACCGGGTCGGTCCCGTATAATAACACCAGTTTGAAGTGCTTATTTATTTCTTTAAGTTTTTCACTATTTTATCTTGCATTGCCTATACATTTGTTGAGTGTTAAGGACTTAATGTAAATTTCTATTATGATAGTTTCCTAGGATTCACATTATGGAAACTACATAGGATTTTGAATTTCATGGTTCTCACATACCCATACAACAATGTGAGTGACAAAGACACTTAATTACCTGGATCCATAATTGCTCTTCTTGTTTGAATTCTCTGTGAAAATTGATGATCAATTTTCTCTCCCATTTTCCTTCACTTTTCAGACTCATTGATGGTTAGGAAGTTTTCTATCACACAGTTAATCATTTTGGTATCTTCTCTTATATTTAAAAAGGAAGAGGATAAGGATTTTAAAATAACCTCTTCTGACTCTATTTTCCATACTGGGTCAACAACCATCACATTGGACCCACTTTTATTAAAGTCAGACTATTAAAATACATGGGTCACATTAATTAAATTAATCTAACACTTAACACAACTTTTCAAAAGTTGAGAGTGAATATAGATAAAAATTTAAGTGTGATTTACTTAACCATTATCTCACTATATTATCCTTATATTAAACTATTCAAATTGGGGTTAAGTGTGCATATTGAAAGGAAACATCTTTTAAAATAGGTTTTTAAAAGGAAAAAAATGTTTAAGACGTCATCTACAGTCTTAGACAATCCTTTTTAAACTTTAGATAGTAGATCTAACTTAAATTAATGTAGAAACACAAGTAAACATAATAAGGGGGTTGAATTGTGTTTATAATAACTTTTAATTTTCAGATGAAACTTTAAAAAACAACGTCTTAAAGATTTCAGACAGGTTTTAAAAGGTTATCTAAAGTATTGCTCTACTATCTGAAGCTTTAAATAAGAGTTTTTCTTAAAGAAAATACTTTAAAAAAGTCAAGCTTCTCAATCACTATTTAACCTCTGTAGCTTTAATGTTAGCATAAAAACTGCATTCACAAAGCTAAGGGTAACGAAGAAGCAACGTTATTCTGAATCACAACAATATTGTAGAACATGTTTCCTTGTTTGTGCTTCACTTTTGAAAGCTTCCCAGAAAATTGTCTTTTGTACGTCTTCCTTTCTTGAGCAAAGTCTTCTAACATGTGGCAGAGAAGCTTTGACTTATCAGAGTTTGAAATAAATATTTATCAATGAAGATAAAATAATTTTTAAAAACTAAGTAATTTTTCTAGTAATTTAATTAACAATTCATTAAATTATATGCACAGTATTTGAAAAAATATATTAAGAACATTTTGCTTGATAGTTTTATAAAAAATATTAATTTAATTAATGTTCATGAAAAATATTCATTCTTGTGTAAGATAAATATTTAATTATGAAATGTTATATATTACTATGTGTTCACTTGCGATTCAAAGATTCATACATTTTAATTTATTGTTTTAATATTTTAATCTCCTTATAATATAAATATTTATTTTTATAATTATTATATTAATTATAAACACTGTATCACTCACTTAGTTTAGAAATAAATAAAATTGTATGTAAAATATTTTAAAAAAAATATTTAAGATGATTTTATCTTATAATTGTAAAAAATCACTTTAGGTTAATTAGTTAAAAAAAATAATAAAATTGTATGTAAAAGATTTGAAGAAAAAAATTGTTTAAGATATTTTACATAATAATTTGTTAAAAAATATATTTGTTTAATAGTTATCATGTAAAATATTTATCATTATGTAATGTAAATTTTTATTTATGGTATTTTAGATATTAATATATATATATATATATATATATAGGGAACGTCTAGCATATAGTAGCGCGTGGGTGTCATACCGGTATGACACACCCTTTGAGCCACTAGATATAATATTATTATAATCAATGGTTCAGATTGAGTACATGTAACCTGCTAAAAACCGGTCAATGGTTATTTTGCCAATTGGTCCTTCCTTTTTTTAACCCCCCTCTCTCTCCTCCTCTCTCTCCCCCTCTTTCTCTCTCCCATCTCTTTCCTCTCTCTCTCCCATCTCTCTCCTATCTCTTTCCTCTCTCCCCCTCTTTCTCTCTCATCCCTCTCCCTCCTATCTCTCCCCCCCCTCTCTCCTCTCTCTCCCCTCTCTCTCATCCCCCTCTCTCCTCTCTCCCTCTCTCTCTCCTCTTTTCTTTCCTCCCCTTTCTTTCCTCCTCTCTCTCCTCTCTTTCCTCTATCCCCCACTTTCTCTCTCCTCCCCCTCTCTCCTCCTCTCTTGCTCCCCTCTGTCTCCTCTCTCATTCCTCTCTCTCCCCTCTTTCTCTCTCCTCTTCCTCCCTCTCTTTCCTCTCTCTCTCTCTCTCTTCTATTCCTCTTACATTTAACTATATAATAAATTAAAAATTAAAAATTAACTATTTCATCATTATAAAAATGATAATTGTTCAAAAAATACTATATTAATCATATGGTAACCTGAGAGGATCCGCATGGTGAATTTTCATGATTTTTTGAAGGGTTTTGTAATTACTGTGAATTAAATAGCTAAAAACAAAGGGAAAATAATTAAAAATAGCAAATGATAGTAAAAAATTACGAAATTTGGTTTTTGATGGCTCCTAACCATTAGAATCCATGTGGAGAGTTTTCTTGACGAAAGTCAAAAGTGCGATTTTCGGCCTTGTGAGTGTGAGACATAAACCCTAAACCAAAGTACTAAGTTTTGGGGAGGCCTCATGCATGCATACTTGTCGTTTGAAATTTTATCTAAAATTTT
Organism: Sesbania bispinosa; assembly: GCA_026901365.1. Lineage (NCBI taxonomy): Eukaryota > Viridiplantae > Streptophyta > Magnoliopsida > Fabales > Fabaceae > Sesbania > Sesbania bispinosa. Next base: position 592,128 of record QLOH01000014.1, read on the forward strand.
GCATTCAGTATAGGTGACGTGAGAGGACCCGCGTGGTGAATTCTCATGATTTTTTTAAGGGTTTTGTAATTTTTGTGAATTAAATAGCTAAAAACAAGGGGAAAATAGTTAAAAATAGCAAATGATAGTAAAAAAACTACGAAATTTGGTTTTTGATGGCTCCTAACCATTAGAAACCACGTGGAGAGTTTTCGTGATGAAATTCAAAAGTGCGATTTTCGGCCTTTTGAACACTTGTGAGTGTGAAACAAGAACCTTAAACCAATGTACTAACTTTGGGGAGAGGCCTCATGCATGCATACTTGTTGTTTGAATTTTTATTTGAAATTTTGCATGAAGTAAGGGTGACGTGAGAGGATCCGCTCGGTGAATTTTCATGATTTTTTGAAGGGTTTTGTAATTGCTGTGAATTAAATAGCTAAAAATAAAAGAAAAATAGTTAAAAGTAGCAAATGATAGTAAAAAATTACGAAATTTGGTTTTTTATGGCTCCTGACCATTAGAATCCATGTGGAGAGTTTTCTTGACGAAAGTCAAAAGTGCGATTTTCGGCCTTGTGTGTGTGAGACACGAACCCTAAACCAAAGTACTAAGTTTTGGGGGAGGCCTCATGCATGCATACTTGTCGTTTGAATTTTTATCTGAAATTTTGCATTCAGTATAGGTGATGTGAGAGGACCCACATGGTGAATTCTCATGTTTTTTTGAAGGGTTTTGTAATTTCTGTGAATTAAATAGCTAAAAACAAGGGGAAAATAGTTAAAAATAGCTAATGATAGTAAAAAATTACGAAATTTGATTTTTGAGGGGGAGAAAGGAAAGAGAGAGGAGACAGAGTGAGAGAGGGGAAGGAGAGAGAAGAGGGGGATAGAGGAAAGAGAGGAGAGGGGAGCAAGCGGATGCAGGAGAAGCTCTCTCCTCTCTCTTTCTCTTTCTCTCCTCTCTTTCTCTCTCCTCTCCCTCCTTTTCGCTCTCTCTTCTTCCCTCTCCCTCTTTTTCTCTCTCCCTCTCTCTGCTCTCTTTCCCTCTCTCTCCCTCTCTTTTCTCTCTCCCTCTTCTTCTCTCTCTCTCTTCTCTTCTTCTCTCTTTCTTCGCTTTCTCTCTCTTCTCCCCTTTTTCCCTCTTCCCCTCTCTTCTCTCTCTTTCCCTCTCTCTTCTCTTTCCTGTTCTTCTCCCCCTTTTTTATCCTGAGTAGCGGTAAGGAAGATAGACAGAGAAAGTTGCCATGCTACTGCCCTCACTTTCCTTTGTTTAAATTTTATTTTTTTTATCAGGTAACATGACCTACTATCCCAATCAAAAGTGTCATACCGGTATGACACCCACACGCTGCTTCATCCTAGATTGACCCATATATATATATATATTCATTTATGATTTATAGATTTAAACTTTTTCGTTTAAAGTATTCTATAAATTAATAAAAATACATTAAAAGATAATATTAAATGCAAGGATTACGTAGCAATTTTATTATAATATCTACAAATACCTTGATATCTCTATATTATACCTTTAATAGTTTAAATTCCATTATTTATGGAATATACTATTTAGTGTATCGGTACACCATATTTTTGTTGGTCCACCATAAATAAAGCCCTATTATTTAATCCTATATCGTAAATTTGATTCCTAATGGAATTTTAACATTCACACTAAGATTAATGGAGTTCTCTTGTTAATCCATGTATCCTTTTTATTTTATTTTAAAAATCATAAAAATTTTGAGAAAATTTAAATTTCTCCTTATCTAATACTATCCACATATAACTTAAATCTCTTTATTGTTTGATTTTTTTTAATTTAAAACATATTAATGAGGAAATATATTAATAATTTTTATATGATAATCTTATTATTTTTTGGATGTTTTTGTTTTAATTTTAAAGGGTTAAATATATTTTTAGTCTCTGAAATATAGTTAAGATTTGATTTTAGTCTCTGTAATTTAAAATCGGTGGTTTTGGTTATTCAAAAATTGAAAATACACCAATTTAGTCCCTATTGATAAAAATTCATAGTTAATCTGTAACAAAATCTGTAGCAAAACTGGACAATAATTAAGGACTAAATTTGTGTATTTTCAATTTTTAGTAACCAAAATCACTGGTTTTAAATTACAGGGATTAAAACCAAATCTCAGCTATATTTCAGAAATTAAAACATATTTAATCCAATTTTAAAATATATCATTTTTTTATTTAATTTTTTAGTTGTATTAGAAGTATCAACAAAATAAACGTTATCTCGTGTATTACATGGATGGTTAAAATACTAGTTTACAGTGAAAAGTAAGAGGAGAAATTTACACTTTGTTTGATTAAAATGAAAAAATAAAGAAGAAAGGTGAATAGTAAAAAAATTAAATAAAATTTAAGGTTGTTTGATATTAAAAAAATATGAGAGATAGAGTAAGATTGTATTTTCTTTAGGTGGGTTAATGGGTAAAATTATTATTTTTTCAATCCTATCTCTCTCCTCACTTTTTTTGCGATTGAGAGGAGATTTGTAAATTGATGGGGCCCACTATACTTTACCTATACCATGGTCTACGTACAGTACATTTTGGTATTAGTTAATTAGATATGAAAAACCCATAATTAATTAATTAATTATGATTTAACTATAAATTTTGTGTGGTACTTAGCATGATGTATCATACATCACAATGTATCTAAGTAAGAATCACCCTAATTAAAATGATATCTTAATTCGATATTATGTTTAAGCTTTGACGTAACGTGAACAAAACTGTAGCAAATTAACAACATTTGATGATGATCTAGAATAGACTTAAATTTCTTATACGCAACCTAGCTCACCCGTAGAAATAAAATATCTTGGACATTGTGAAATTTGTATGTCTGTGTTAAGGTGACAAATCACCAAACATGAATATATAATTTCTTCTACGTGTTACTCTCAAATACTGTATATGACCACGAAAAGCCGAAACTTGAAACCAAATGTCTCTGAAATTTTGGACTATACCTCATCGATCTCCAATAATTTCTTGATTCAGCAAGTAATCTACAGGATTAATTTTCTTGTCGTACTATATTCACTTACTTTTTAAATAGTCCGAATCATATTAATAATTCAACTCTAGGAATAATCTTACATAAGACAATTATGATATGATCAATAATGTTATTATTATGGTAGTTATTCCATCTTTAATTTAGCTGTCATAATCATAAGAGAAAAAAGAGTAATTCTTACGGATAACTTGACTCCACAATTTGTCACTTTCTTTCCTAGCTTCGAACTTATTTGGAGGCTAATCATATATTCTTGTGTAACTTATTTTCTTATATAATTTGAAAGCTATAGTAAAGTATATATGCAAAAATTTATGTGATGAAAAGCTGGAATTATAATCATTGTACTTTGAATGCTAAATCGATGGTGACATTAAATTAATACAATTGGCCAATGGCAAAGCAAATAGTGTACAATTATTTATTATATGGTGTCAAAGAGATACAGTGTATGATAATGAGGTTTGCTCCCTTTCTTTTCTTATCACTACACTTTTAACTTAAATATGTAGCGAGCAGGTTCAATTCGTTTTCTCACTCTTTTCTCATAGTGAGGTCACTTAGCACTTACTATTCAGTGGCTTTGAATAATTCTAATTGAAAAATAGTGCCCTTTAGCTATGCTAATGTATATACACTATCTTTATATTTTTTTTCTTTGGTTAGATGATGTTGTCGCCTTCTTTGGGTACCTACATGTGTGTCTATACAGACTTGGAATATATAATAATTTTTCTTATGATTAATGATGATGCAAAAAGTGATTCTTAATTACCTAGAAGTAAAAAAAATAAATTATTCGATCTGATCCTTCTGGGTATTAATATTAGCCCAACATATTTGACGGATTAATTTATAAGCAAATCGGTAAAGACATGATTACTACATGATGTATTAATTTAATCTTATATATAGGTTACCTTTCCAACCAAAAAAAATTAAAAGGTAAAAAAAAGAGGGGGAAGAATGAAAGACTTTTGATTTTCCTAGCTTTAAGTGAAAAAGAAAATGTCAAGTGCATCAATCATTTATCAAAATCCTAAAAAAAAATCAATCATTTACCAAAGGGAATCTAAATTATATGTGACACGTTTTGAAAGTCTAGTTTGTCTTCTGAAAGTTACATTACTCCAAACTTTTCCTGTATTTACAAGGCATATCTGAATTTTAAATATGTTATATATATTCCAAGACTAAATAGGTATGACCTTAGGTTTCAAAACTTACGCAAAATTTTAAAAGCAATAATATATTAAAAATCATACATAACACGTGTTATGTTTTAAATTAATTATTTTACAATCCACCAAAAAAATTAATTATTTTACTGGATATATGGTTACTATTTTTTTTTTGACGGTGATATATGGTTACTATTTAATACAGTACTAATCAATCATTTGAATAAATTAAAGCTCAGAATTAGTGGATTAATATCTTTAAAGTAAATATTTCTAACAAAAAAAAATGTATGATATAAATAAATACCACTTTGGTCTCAAATATAAGCAACTCAAAAGTCAATTTTATTAGTCTCAAATATAAGGGTCTGTTTGGTTTACAGTTGAGTAGAATTGATTTTAGAAATGAATTGTTGAGATAAATGATGCACGCTTTATGAAGTATGTTGGACGAAAGTGATTTAAAATCAATTCTACAAAACCATGGTTTTGTACCATTAGAATTCAAAACAAATGGGCTCTAAGCAAAATCTAACCACCTCCATCCAATTAAATGTTAGTATCCCCACAATCCCCTTATTTAATTTACATGCAATAAATATTAATTAAGAAGAATAACTTAATAAATATTATTCATTTTTATGTTAGTTTAATAAAATTTAATGAGTTCAATTAATTTCTTAATTAGTGTGAATTAGTTAACTTTTATTTATATTCGAGATAAGTAGTATGCTATTAGGCAGGCTAATAATTATATGCATCATTGCTCCTTTTTTAACAACACATCCAAATTAACTACGTCGTAATTGTTGAGTCTCAAAACTTTAAAAGTCTAAAAGATATCCCTAAGATAAAATTGGGGAGAATGTTGAGTCTCCGGTGTAAAGTTCAATATAAATGGGGGCATATCAAGTGAGAACAAATATCTATGGTGAGAAATGAGAACAATTTATTGGAGCCATTGGATTAAATTAATGGAACAGGTTAGATTTTGAAATTAAAACGTCATGTGACGAGTTCTAATCTTTTCCCCTTTCCCACTATTCACGAATTAGCATCTTAATTTATTCCCCAGTTCTTCCTCTAACCAACATTTACCAACTTACCATTCGGTCTTTTACCGTTCTTCTCAATCAGCCATCATAACCATCATCTTGAATCTCACCCCTCCTCCGCCCTTCGATCGCTCCCATTGAGAGCAAAAGCAAAACCAGACAGAGATATAATTCACTTGTCATTGGCTTTTGATTGATGTATATATAGGTTCTGAGGAGTATTTTCTTTTGCTTGCATATTATTTTAAATAATAATGCAAATAAAATAATCAATGACTCCCAACCAATTTGCCTCGTCTTGCTAGATCATCGCACAATGGAGCTCTTCATTTATGGCATTCCATGTCGTGATCCAAGGGAAGAAAATACTAACGTACATGGGCTTAGGAGAAAAAGGGGTCTAACAAGGTCTCATGTTGTTTTTAACTTCAAATTTTAATATTCTCCGTTAATTGATTCTAAGAGGGCTCCAATTAATTGTTTTCATTTCTCACAATAAACATGTGTTCTCATATTTTATATATATATATATATATATATATATATATATATATATATATATATATATATATAGAAGAAATATACTTGAAATAACTTACAAGCTTCAGAATTGAGATTGAGAAAGTTGGAGAACCGGAACTATAGAACTCAAAAACTTGAAAACGAAATGCTGAAGATGCATTGCTTAAAGAAAGGATGTAAATACAGGGATTTGTTGTTCTGAATTCGCTCTGCCTTCAGGAGGAAAAGATCCTTCCTTATATAGGCAAGAGAGCCTTCTACAAATTACATTGTTGTCCTAGAAAAGTAAAATAATGGAAGGGCAAAACAGGAAAGCCTAAAAAGTAATACAATAATTTAAAGTTACAAATTATTCTGATTCTTTTGCTAGTGCTTACACGTGCCTTTTATTCTTGCCGACATTTTGTCTGCTGCCGACACTTCTGATTGGTTCTTTTAATCAAACATATCTCCATTGCGTAAATATGGATTTGACTGAGACGTGCTCTCATCTGATTCTTCTTGAACCGTAGGATCTGGTATTGCTTTCACCAACTTTAATCTTTCTTCAAACTCTTCCTGTGAAGTAGCGGATGCAAGTTCTGCCATAATTTTTTGCTTTTCTGCTAAAAATATTGCTTCTTTTGCAGCTTCCTTTACTTCTGGGGATTTTGCTTCTTTGTGGAATTTTAACCACTCATTGATTTTTTGTTTACTTAACAGCTCCAGGTTGAACTTCTTCCACCATTTTATTTTAATTTGTCTTGCTAGCACCTTTAAATCAGTATTATCATATTTCAAAGCATAAACATAATCCCAACTCAAGATCCATGCAATACCTTGAGTGGCTATGAAAGAGATAAATCTATAACCCTGTACAAATGTTGAATTCTCTTTAAAATATTGATAAACTTCTTCCGCTTGTGGAGGAAAGAAGGATGGTAATGGTCCATAATCTATAAACCAACTCATAAACCATTTTGGAAACTTTAATGATATTCCTCTTTTAAACCAAATAAACCAAGAATGGCCGTCTGGACTTAAATAGAGAACATTTCTCCAAGCTTCCATATAATCATAATAATTATATTGCTGAGGATTGAAGATTCTTGAAAAAGACTTATACTTATACAGAGATTGATTCCAGTCTGATGGAGCCAAAATCTGTAAAATCTTAATTTTTGAAAACTGAATATTTCCTTTATCATCTTTATTATGAGTAATCTCTATTGAGTCTGTGTCGACAAGGATGAATTCATAAAAGGTTCTAGTTTTAGAAGGGTGATGAGGGAGGTAATGGAAATTTGGAGGGAATAATGAGGAGGCTAATTGCTTTGGAGAGTGATTGTTCCAGGCTTTTTCTAGGGGTATTATTTCTAAAACATCATCTTTTTCAATGTAATGATCATCTTCTTTTTGTTGAGGGATAAAGTCTTTTGGTCCGATAAGAGTATTGTGATAAGACAGAGGAGTAAATTTATTGGAGAGGTTAACTAATGGACTATTGAACACACTGGGAGGTAAAGGAGTATTGATTATTGAGGACATGGTTGGACGTATGGAGTCTTTTCTAAATCTTGGAGTCATAGTAGGAGTAACTGGTGATGGAAATAATACATTTTACCTTTAACTGGTGTTGAAGGCGTTGCCTTATTCGTAATAGGAGAGGAGACTTTAGGGGATCCCAGTGGGGGACCGTATTGATCTTTTTCTGTGGGTTTGCTCATTTTGTTCCCTGTAGAAATTCTCTTGTTAAAAAATCAGGTAAAAAGTTGTTTTTCCCTTTGATATGTTCAATATCAAAATCAAAACAAGATAGTAAAGATTGCCATCGAGCAAAAATATGTTTTGAAACTAAATTTTTAACATCCTTTTGTATGACACTAGGAGCCGCTTTACAATCAGTTCGTATTAAAAACTTTTTGCTAAATAGATCATCTTGAAATTTTTGAACACATAAAACTATTGAAAGAATCTCTTGTTTAATTGTAGAATACTTTTGCTGTGAAGAATTCCAAACTCCCGAATGATATCTTACTATCTGTTCTTTTCCTAGACTCTTTTGCTTTAAGATTCCACCATAACCTATATCTGATGCATCAGTTTCAACTATTAAATATGCATTGGGATCAGGTATACCTAGACATGGGAGTTTCTTAACTATTGACTTTATTTTTATTATAGTTTGCGTTAGATTTTCATCCCAATTTGGAGGGTTCTTCTTTAATCTATTATACAAAGGGGCACAAATAACTCTTATATTAGGGATAAAATCTGCAACATAATTGACACATCCTAAAAATCTTTGTAATTGGGTTTTATCTTTAATTTCATTTGGAAATTTTTCTGCAAATTCTAATGACCTTTGGATTGGGGTTATAGTTTCTTGAAATATTTCAAAACCTAAAAATCTTATTTTTGTTTGAAATATCTTAATCTTTTTAGCAGATACTACTAATCCATTATCTTTTATAATTTGTATAAATTTGTTTAAGTGTTCTATATGTTGATTTATATTTTTTGAAAAAATTAATACATCATCTAAATAGACTATTGAAAAATTCATGTGGGGATAAAATATATCATTCATTATGTTTTGAAATTCACTGGGAGCATTTTTAAGTCCCTGTGGCATAACATTCCATTCATAATGCCCAAAAGGAACTACAAAAGCAGTTTTGTATTTATCTTCTTCTTTAACAGATATTTGATAATAACCAGACTTCATATCAAATTTTGAAAATATCTTTGCATCTTTTAATCTTTTAATAAGATCATTTTTATTAGGTAGAGGGTATCTTATCCACTTTAATACTTTATTAAGAGGTTTATAATTAATTACTAATCTTGGTGCTCCTCTCTCTTGCTCAGACGCATTCATTACATAGAATCCTGAACAACTCCAGGGAGACTTTGATTTTCTAATTAATCCTTTATCTAGATATTCTTGTATTTCCTTTTTACAATATTCTAAGTAGGTGGCATTCATTTGAATAGGTCTTGCTTTTGTTGGAATATCCTTTTCATTAAATCCTTCTATATAAGGTAATGCTATTTCATATTTCTTTCTATGCCAAAAAGCTATGGGATTTGTTTCACAAATTTCTTTTTCTATTTTTTCTTGGAAATTTTTTATAATTTTTTGAATATTATCACTATTAATTTGTTCTTCTATTCTTTTGTATTGAATTTCTTTATTTAATAAATTTATCTGTTTAGTCTTTCTTTTTATTAAATTTATTTGGCTAACTGAGGATTCCTTTAATAAATTTAATTCTCTGGACCTTGGAGGTCTAATAAATTCAAAGCATATAGTTTTTCCTAAGGCCGTTGTTTCAATTCCTTTTTCAGTTACTGAGAATGTGTATATTAATGTTAAGAATGGGGTCCCTAATATTAAGGGAGAGTTCATGTTTTTAACTAGTACAAAGGAAGTATTATAACAAATTTTCTCTTTACATATTTTAGCATTAGAAAGTTTATATTGAATTTGCATACTAGTGCCATTAGCGCTAGTAACTCCTTCTTTAGTCTTTTCATAATATTTAGTTGGTATTAATCCTTCTTGTATACAATTTACGTCAGCACCCGAATCTATTAGAGCGGTCATTTTAAATATCTCTCCTTTTATAATTAATGTTACATTACAATTCCATTTATGAGTAGTTATTATAGACAATAAATTTAGATAGCTATCACTTGGTCCTTCTTCATCAGTTTTTTCTTCTTTAGTGATTTCTTTCTTAGTTTGTTGTTGTAATATATTTCTTCCTTCTAATTCTAGTAATCTATATTCTAAGGAAATATCATTTTGTTTTAGTTCTTGTATTTCTTGTTTTAATATTCTTATTTCTTCCTGCATATCTTTTATAGTTATTTGATTGTTATTATTTTTAAATCTATCATATATTTCTTTCATATTTACAGCTTTTACTTCTCTTGATCTTTCTTCCTTAATTATTAAATTATTTAATTGTTGTAGGAATTCATCTTTTAGTGGTGAATCGTCTAATTTATCTATTATTGATATTAATGTTGAAGTTTGGTCTTTTGTTAACATATTAATAGTTTTACAATTACTACAAGTACATAGTTCAGGTCCTAAGCAATTTTCATTGTTATCTGAACTTTCTTCTATTTCTGAGGAAGATTCTGAAGTAATTTCTAAATGATATATTGATTTTTCACTATCAGATCCTTCTTCTACTTCTGAGAAATTTTCTGATTCTGAGTTAAGTAAAATATTCATGAGACCTTGTTTTAACTCTTCATCTATTTTTAATTCATTAATTTTTTGTTCAACTCTACATTTATTTGCGTAATGTCCTATTCTTCCACATTTCCAACAGGTATTATTTTTCTTATAAGTCTTTTTGTTACTTGCTTGCTTTTTAGCTTTATGATTCTTTTGATTTTTATAATAGTCTTGTTTGGTAGATTTTTTATAATTTTGCCTATAATTCTTTCTTTTATGAGAGGTTTGATTATAACCTTTATTTTTTCTTTTTAGCTGAGCACTAGGGGCTTTAATAACTTCTACACCATATTGTTGGCAAAAAGTTCCTAATTCTCTTTTATTAGTCATATTTTCTTTTCTCATTTTATTTTGTAATTTAAAATCTGTACAAACTTGTATTCCGGTTTCTACTATAATATTATGAATTTGACCATATGTTAGCATATTATACATAACAGGCTTACCAAAATGTTTTTCTAAATTTAGTTTTACCTTCTCTGAAAATAATTTAGGGAGTCCAGCTATAAATCTTTCTTTCCAAAATCCTGCAAATCCATCTTCTCTCATAGTTATTTTAGATAAAAATGTATCTTTATACCACCTATAATCTGACATTGTTGGACAATATAAATTAGCTAATTGGCTGGCAGCCCTTTCTTTAAATATATTTGGATCTCCTACAAAGTTTTGAATTATTGAATATATTAGCGTAGCGACTACATCTTCTTCATTGTTTTCTGTTTTTATACTATTTAATATTGCATTTCTATCTTCATCATTACACAAATTATCCCACCATCCTTTTAACTGTCCAGTAAATCCATGAATTATTGCTAAAGCCGCCCTCTTGTCTGTACTACCTTTAGATTTATAGGCTGTTGCTGCCATAGACATTTGGCAGGTTAGATCCAATATCGCTTGTTCACTTAAACCGTCTAGATTCCATTCACATATATCCCCCCCAGAAAAAGAGTTTTGGACAAACTCTCCTCTTTCTTCAAATTGTACATCAGCTGGGGAAGGCCTTGGATAATAGTTTCTTAATTTGGGAAAATTTCTTAATTTATTAACAGATAATTCTGGGTCTTTATCTATTGTATTTATTGTAAATTTTTCTAGATTTAATTTTTCTAATCTTTCTCTTATTTCTTCTACTTTAATATCAGTTTTACTTTCAAATTTTATGGCTTCTAATTCCTTTTGAGGAACATTAAATAATTTATAAATAGGCTTAACAGGAGACTTCACTATTGAACTAGTACTAGGGACATCTTTATTTTGTAGTGTTTCTATCCTAGTTAAGTGTTTAGATACTACTTCTAGCATAAGATTTGAGTAATTCAATTGAGAATGTAATTTCTTAATATCCCTTTTTTCTACAGGCTTCTCTTCATTACTAATGTCTTTATAAGGACTGGCTTCAATTTCTAAATCTTTTGTTACTTGTAAATTTATCCCTTGATTAGGAGGGTATTCTGATTCAATTACTTGATTAGTTATAGTTTTCCAAGTATTGGTGGTTTTATTTAAAGGATACAAATTTTTTAATTCATTTTCTAACGTTTCTCCACTATAATTTTTAAACCAATCAAAGAAATAAATATTTATTTTATTTTCTTCCATATAATTATAATATTTTTCTCTAAATAATGTTACTTGTTCTTTATTGTATGTTGAAAAATACCAATTTCTTAAGTCTTTATTATATTCAGCATTAAAATCCTCTCTAATCCAATTTTTATCTATCTCAAAAGGTAATTCTCTAGATAATACATTTAATATTTGGGATGCAGTAGGTGAGTATTGGGGTGATTCAGATTTGGTCGTCTCTTGATATAGTGGTTTTGATATCTTGGGAATGGAGTTATCTAATCCCCTTAAATCTATATTAATAGTAGATCCATCTACTGAATGCCTAGAGGAGGTGGGTTTTAATGTTTGAGGTTCACGAATTTTTAAAGATGTTGACCTATTCATTCTTAGTCTAATATTAGAACCTTCTTGAATTATTTCTCTAATTTGAGTATTATAAATATTGGGTTCAGAGACCACGTCTTCTAAAATCCATTCTTCTGGAATTTTATTCATTACTTCTTTATGACTTAGCTTTTTAGGAATTTGTACTGATGATTTTCTTAAGTTAGCTTCTACTAATATTGTTTCATCTTTTGGGGAAGACCTTAAAGCTTTATAATTATAATCTATTTTTGTTATTTTATAATAAATTCTGTAAATTATTTGTATAGGTCCTGATGCCTCGTCTATTATTTCTTCAGGAATTTTAACATATAATTTAATAGCATTACTTGTCTTATCATTTCTTATATCCATCGAAAAATTAGGATAACAATTAAAGAAGGCAGGACCATCATGTAAATTACTTTCTAATATAGCTATCATTGAATCATTAAAGTTTTTAAGTCTTATATCTCTTAATATCATTAAGATGGGACTATTAATTCCTAATCTGTAGTTGGGCTTTGCTGCTACTTGTATTAATCCTAGATGAAGAAAATTATATCCTTGTCTTATATGTTCATTTAATATTGATTGTTCTAGAATATTAATAACTTTATTATTTCTTGTTCCTGGATAACTATATTCTAATACATGAATTTCATCTTGAGAAGTAGACCACATGCTATGTTGCTTATAAACTTCACATTTTTTAACTATAGGTATTGACCAATTATGTAATGAGTTTTCTATTTCAGCTATTTGTAATTCTTTATCTTTATTATTGTTTTGAAAGGAAGATTCAGCTTGAGGGGTCCTAATTACTATTTCTTTATTCTTATTTTTTATCCTCAAATCACTCAATGTTCTTAATAATCCAGCCATTTTATCCTTTCTTAGTGTTTTATGTGACGGGACCACATCCTAACTTATCTAGCTGACCAACGGACTTACTACCCCTAAGGTTTTAATGCCGGGACCACTAGATCTAGATGCTGACCAACGCCTAAACACCTCTCAGTGCTACACTCAACACTAATATAAGGATTAAATGTCTTGATTATAAAAACACTATGATTTAAGTTAAAAAATAAAGAGTAAAGAAAACTAGTAATTAAAACCAGAGAGACCTCTTCCCTTTTGGGGAAAAGGCTCTGATACCAGTATTTATAATACTCAAATTAGAGAAATAATTCAAGAAGGTTCTAATATTAGACTATATATATATATATATATATATACATTTCCAAAGAAATTAACTTGATGGAGAACTAGGGAGTTCACAAAATTTCCTATTAAGTGGATATACATAAGTCTTATTCACTTTGAACTCAATATTTCTACATAATTCATATGTGAATCAGGTTTTGGCAGTGGTTATACTTTCATGCATAACTTAAACTAAACATAACAGATTTGAAAGTTTCTTTATTTGAAAGCTAACACACAAAACTTCAAGATAGTACTAATTTTAGATTCAGTTTCATTGCTAATTTTAGTACCAATTTTAATCTGAATATTATATCTCTTTTCTACATAAATTGCATGCTGTCATATTTTGACCATTCTTTAATATTAATCACCCATTCATAAATTTAAGTCAAACATATTTGATTTGAGTGTCATTTTTTCTTTGTTAGAATCTCAATGCATGCATCTTTCAAATCATAAAAATTCATATTTTTTCCTTCTAGTTTAATACTGATTTTTTTCTCAAAGTCACCATCGACTTTTCATAATCAAATCTTTAACATTAGTTCATTCAAACATAAGTTAACTTGTGCATATCCATTTGATATGAAAGATATCCCATAAAAAGACAAGCTACATAGAGGTATTTTAGGTTAAAATTTCATGAATTATGACTAAATTAAAGAGGTTGTCCTAGTTCTTATTTGAAAGTATACTAATAGTCTGAATCCATTTTGGTATAGTAATTGGATGAAGAGGCCATATGAATCAAACATGTGATATATATATTGATATGAAAAAGATGAGCATGATGCATGGTTCTTGTGTTCAAGGAGACTTTAATAATATGCATAATCTTTTCTTATTCCTTTTAAATTTTTATGGGATGATGTAGTCATTTTAAGGAGGGGCTTGCATAACAAGAGGTAGATTGAAACAAATTAGAAAGATGTTTTATAAAGTTTGCACTGAATGTTTGTGAGGTTCATACATACAGATATATAACCATTGGTTGTAATCAATGGTAATAGACTCTCATACTTCTCCTTGTTGTAATAGATTTTCCTTTTAACAACATCTAAGTGATGTAATGAGTTGATGGATATTCGCACAATTTCTAGAACACGGTGTATCACCCAAAAAAATTCATTTCACCAAATCTTTTGTTACATTACGTAATATACAACTGAGCTAAGGATAATAAACTTCACCATGAAACATTAGATTTACCATAACTTGGATGTTAAATAAATAAACATACAAACTAAAATACACTAATACCAATCCACAAATACAAACTTTAAGTGTTCACATCCTTCTCCATTTTCCCCACCCTCAACCCAAGTTTGATCTTGGCCACACAACATCATCATGAAAATTAGTAGGGGTGTAAGCGGGTCTGAGTTGACCTGCAAACCCGATTAGCGAGGCCCGAACCAAACCAAAAAATCCGGGTTGGGTTTGGTTGACAGGTCAGTTCGGGTATTTTTTAGTGGACCCGAACATATTCGATTCGGGTCTCGGATTGTAATTTTTTGAACCCGTAGAAACCGACCCCAATGTAAATGTTGAATTTGTTTCTGAAAAACCTGTTTGCACTCATTTTCTAAGTTTTACATCTTGTGCCATAAGCTAATTTCTCTAGCACCGCCGCTGAAGACCTTCACCAGCTAAGCAGCATCTGGAGTGCCCGAAGCAGCAGAAGCGCCCCTGGAGTGTTGTGTTCCTACTGGTCGTGTCTCGTGCAGCAGCACCCCAATAGCATCTTGCGACGTCTCTATCGCATCTATCCCAATCTGGTGTCTCTGCCGCGTCGTCATTGTGTTCCTCATCACCAATGAAGCGACCGCCATTGTTGCAGATCTAACTCAGGCACTGTATTAGGTAAAGTAGAGATCTATTTAGAGACCGAACCTCCACTACGGTGTTGCTTCTATTCTAGTCTGGAAAACCAGAGCTCCTTCCCCGTTCCCTCATTTCGGAGCATCTCATTTTCAACGTCTCTAGATCATTCAATCGAGTTTAACAGTGCACGTTTTTCTGAGATTAGGGGATCCTGTAATGAGGATGGTGATGGAAAGATGAGACCCCTAGTTATGAAAAACAAGCCGCAAAGATGGCATGAACAAGAACAAAATGTTTTGCGAAGTGAAGGTTGTAGAGCAAAAGGAAGAGAATTATTTGGAATAAAATCTAGAGTGTTCTGATTTTTTTTTTCATTTTGATATTTTCTTAACAATGGCAGCAAACATAAACCGATGACCCGGCCCGACTCAACCCATTGATATTCGAGTTGGTTCGGTTTGGGTTATCCACCCAAAATAACCCAACCCGACCTGCTATCATTGCGACACCCTTAGTTATACCGCTAAGAATGTCACATATGACACGTGACCAACGAACTTACTGTTTTCAAAAACGTCAAAATACGAATTTTTTTTTTGAAAAGGGTTTAGGTGTCATTGGCCTATTACCTCTCTAGCTTTATTTTAAGTTCTTATGAAATATCCTTTCCTTAAATTTAAAACTCATTTTTCCGAAAACATCTAGACGCTTATTACCGCGCCTACATACACATCATACACATAGTTATAAAATGAATCATAAGGAAGGAAACATCATAAATATACATATATACATACATACATCACGGTGTCGATGTACTTTTTGAGCCAACAAGGCAACCACGCAAAACATGAGTTCCAGTAGTAGACTAAAATAAATAAGACCTCAACAAAATACAAAACAAGAGGTCGCTAGATCAGAGCTGCCACTACCTAGACTCAACACAACCTAGTCCTTCTCAGGTACAAGAGGAAGTCTGGGGTGCGTGATGATGACACAGACTCCCCCTCCATAGAACTCACACCTGCGCGGGATACTCGTCGCCCACCGGGTGCCCCTCGGCAACCATCTGAGTCGCACCTGCATTGACGTCATGACGGAAGTCCTCGATACCGACTATCAACGTGACGAGAAGAGCATAGAAAGAAAACATAGAACAGGAGGGTGAGAACATCGCATGAACTCACAGCATGTAGGATACAACAAACTAGAGCACACACACAGAGGCAATCCACACAGTCGAATCAATAAGCAATCACGACATCTCATTATGGTGTACTCATATGAACGCAACTCTACTATTATAATGTAATATCTAATGCATGCGGGCCCAGGGAAACATCACCATCGGCAGAGCACATAGCAGCTGCCCGACCATATATACACAGCACGTCAGGAGTTAGAGTCTGTACTAGCATTGGTACAAAGAGCATTGCTCATACATTTTGGCCAAATCATTTAAGCGTTCTTCCAGACAATCTCAACTGACCCGAAAATCATGAGAGCGACAGGAATAGCTAAGCTGGGTTCCCCAATCTCGACAGTAGGGAGCTAATCTACGTCACCTGAGATCTTCCGGGAGCTAGGCTATCCTCAGGGCTGGCGTCCCTTTTGAGGACCCACTGGCGTTCTTTGCAAAACCCAGTTGCACCCTTCCCAACCGATTTCACACTGTACCAAGTGCTACTGTCATATAGGTCATAAGGTTTTCAACCTCGAACATCAACAATGCTTCATGATGCATGTCACACAACAATGCTCACAACATTCACATCCTTACAGGCAAAGCCCATTGAACCATTCAACGTCACCACATCCCCGTGGCACGGCCCGAATTCAATGTCTTTCCTTCAAGGAAAAATCGAACCCTACCTTGGGTTGGAACCGCACTCTCTCACTAAGCTTCTCAAGTTTTATGAAGAAAGAGTGTGTTTGTTATAGCCTTTTAAGGTAGTTTGTACTAATGTTCTTGATAATCATGTCCACTTAAGTCCTATAATTTACTAAGACTTATGATTGTGTCTTATGAATAGTATTACTTATCCTAATTTTCTTTGTATGACTAATTAAGATTAGGTTTGACTTTTAATCATAATTAGCCTTCATTAACTGGATTTCAATTAATTTTAATCCTCTTTAATTAAGTCTTAATCTTTACTTAAGATTCTAATTAATTCCTAATCATCCCCTAATCTTCTCCTTAAACTTGGATTAATGTTTTAATTATACTTGATTAAGGTTAATCATGATTAATTAGTTCTTAATCAACATTCTTGATCAATTACTTAATTAATACTTTCATCAAGGTTAATTAACTTTAGACTTAATTAATCATCCTGTACTTAATTAACTTAAGTAGATTATGTTGATTTAACTTAGGTAATTAGATTAGCTAAGTCTACTAATTAATTTCTAAGTTTTAATTTCTTAATAACTTGGATTAGAGTTGAAGTCCAACTCCAATCTAAATTTAATTTCATAATCTAATCTTGATTGACTTTTAATGAGTCTTTAACTCCCTTTCTTAAAGGTTTTAAACTTAAATTAAAGGCCTAAAGGTTTTATAACTCTTAGGAACTTATTTTTAGTCATGGCAACCTAAAATATTGACCTTTAAGTTGACTTTTACTTGGTTGGAATTGGAAATCCGAATTTGTTTTATTTATTTTTAAAGACTTATTCTTAATTGCACTTTAGTCCTTTCACTTGTAAAATTGCTTCTTAGTCCTTTTGGACCATCTAAGGCCCATAAACACATTTCCAACATTCATTTGATCTTTTCAAGATCAAAGAGCATTCTTGATGGGTTTCATCAAGAACAACTCATGAACATCAAGAACACCTTGAATGTTCATCAAAAATGCCAATTTTTCAACCATTTCCAAACTTCTCCAAAATCAAGCATAATCATTAATAAGCACTTTAAACAACTATTTTCATACCAATTCATCAATTGCACACCAAACATCATCATAAACTTCATACATGATTTATAGGCTCAAAACATCAATTTTCAAGATTACAACATACCAATCAATTTTATAATTCAAACCAAATACATGCATGCACTTATATTCATCATATGAACATGATTTAAACATCAAATAGAATTTAGATACTTGCTGTCCAGATTTTAGCTCATGCCCGAGAGCTATACAAGGAAAAAGGGGGAAACTTTTCCAACAAAAATTTCATGATTTTGCATGCATTAACAACATTAATTCAAGCACATTTCATGCATTAAGGCAAACATAAAATTATCACAAACAACCAGCCATGTGTATGCATTCATAATCATCATTTAAACACATTGTAAACATCAAATAAATTTTCAAATACATGCAGCCACATTCTTCCTCTCTTGGCCGCATGCATGTGGGAGAAAAGAGAAAATTTTTACAAATCAATTTCTTTACTTTGCATGCAACATAAACCATCAATAAATCACATTTCCAAGCCTTAAAACAATTTAGAAACATACAGCCAGCCATACATAAGAAAAACAAAATGATTTCAAGAGAAAAACAAGGTTAAAACAAGGATTCAAGGGCAAATCCTTGACTCTAGTCACCAATCCTACTAGAGTTCAAGTTCTCTCCCCCCTTACCTAAGGAAATTAAACTTGAAAAAGGTGCAGCAACTTCAAATATAATCTCCTCTTGATGCTCCTTTTGATCACCCAAGTAAGTTTCTCCAAAGGATGTAGGCTAGATTTTGAGGTTTAAGGTTCAAAAATGGAACCTTTCACCAAGTGTGTGTAGGAAAGAAAATGAAGAAATGGAGAGTGTGAGGGAGAAGAGGAATGCTCACGGTTTGGAAGGAGAGAAATGAAGAGTGAGAAGTGGTTTTCATGCAAATGAAGAGGTATGGTGCAAGTGTAAGAAAGAATGATGGCTTTCTTACTTCTTTGACTAAGGAAATGTGTAAGACAAGTTAAGTGCCATACCTTCACATGGCTCACGGTTTTGGAAGGGCAAAATGAGATATTTTTGCTAAATGTTGCAGATTTTGGTGATTCAAATCAAGGGCATTTTGGTCCGGTTCCAAAAAGTGTAGGGGTAAAAAGGTCATTTTGTACCAAAAATTCCAAAAATCCCAAAAATTCTAGAAAAATAGGAAATTAATTTCTAACCTTTTTAAAACCAATTTTGATGATTAAAAATATTTAATCATTCAAAATTCACTATATCACACAATAACAGCATATAAGCAAAATGCGGGTGTTACAATCATTCTATTGGTTTGGATTCCAAAACAACAATAATCCTACCCAACCCGATTACACACCTAAAGATTAGAATAAGTTGTATCAATTGTTGTATCCACTCATCTATAGTACCAACATTGGGTAAAAGGCAAGTGTAGAACCTTCTTCCTGGGTTTTTCTTTGGAGGTGAGACAAACAATATTCTTCCCAAATAACATAATCCATATTCAATTGGTGATGATAGGTAACTCTATTCATCATCTCCATCGATCAAAGCTTGGATTCCATTTTCCCCTTCACATATGTTTAAGCCACTATTGTGTATCCCTTCACTATCTGAAGCTTTACTCATCCTATTGAACACTTTACCGCTCGTTGTCTGTATTTGTCCTTTGTCTCAACTCGGCCTTACTACATTTGGTCTTTTGAAATTTTATTTAAGGTTGTAGGGACCAAGTTGGCCTTGTTTTAGTGAGATTATTCAAATACGAGGAAGAATGAGGCCAAGGATGAAATTGATGGGTTTTAGGAGGGGAATATGCTCACTTTCCACATAGGGTTACAACAATGTACGCCACGTGTGAGATAACGTGCCAATTGGGCACTTATATTTCATAAACAAATTAGTAAAGGCATGGAGTAATGTGAAAGATGGTGTGAAACTTTGGGGACATTTTAATCAATTTTGTGAGTTTGTGGATGAACGAGAAGAGAGAGATAATCGTTAGGACGAAATTGGTGATTTACTCAATTATCCTCAATCACAACATAAACCAAACTTCAAAGGTTAATGTGTATACTATGATAGTACACATTTATACATGGAAGTGGTAAATTCCTTTATTCATATAATACCTTCGATCCTAATTATAAGAACATTTTAACCACTTCACAAGGATTAAGCAAGTTGGTTAATTTAGTTTATCACAATAAATTTGTCATGAATGTGTACCATCTTTACATAATTACCCTTGAATTTATTATCATCTTTCTCTTTCTCTTTCCACTTAATTACTTTATTGTGCCATTCTCTCTCTACTAATTAATTATTCACCTATCTCCACTAATTAATGGGGTAGTTTTGTCAAAAAGTAATTAATGCAAGGGATAATTTAAAAATGTTCTTTTAAAAAGGACCAAGAGTAACTCTCCAAAAGGTTCTTATAAATAGGATCGGAGGTAGTATAAAAAGTGTATCACACCCACTTTATGTGGTTCACTACATGTGTTTTGTTGGTAAGACAAATGACAAAACAAAAGAGTCTGGATATTTTTCAAAGGATATTGGTAACTAAAGAAGAAATTTTTCCAGTTTGATGTCGACTCAATAAATTTTGTTTTTTAAAAAATGTGGAAGAAAATCACTAGTACTATTAGAATTTGACTCTTTAAAACTGAATAATTCACTTAATTAAAGTATAAAATTATAATCATTGGTTAAAAAATTATAATGAAAATTTTATCAATTTTATAATTTATTATATATGTATAAATATTTAAATTCAAGTTCAACTTTGATTTTTTATCGCATTATTAAAAAGGCAATCAATGCACACAAAATTAAACTTACTATTAATTTTAACATTATGATATGCCATAATCTTTTCATATTCAATGTGTGACATATAGACATCTTACTCAATATAAAATGACTAAATATCTTTCCTCAAGTAGTTTAACTACCTTGCAATTACCCCAATCACAATGTAAATCCAAACTTCAAAAGCTAGTGTCAATGTCTAAACTATGATAGTATATGTATTCGATTTATTTTTATATAGAAAATATATCACATCCAACTAACGTGGTCTGTTATGGGATTAAGATCCTCTCCAATTGTTCAACAAAATTAGCTACGAATAGCTCGAAATTACCTACAAAATAATTTGGTAGCTAATTTCTAATTATTTCATAACTAACACGGGTGGAGAGGTAAAATAGCTAGAGAAGATTCAAGCGTTCTGATATGTTTTTGTTTGCAACGGGGGTTGGTTCAAGTGGTACATATTTGTTTCCCTTTAAATAAGGTCTCGGGTTCGAGTTTTGTGGATGGAAAAATTTTTCGTTGGGAGAGCTAGCCCCACCATGATGTGGATATTCCCGCTCGAACAGGATTGCCTCCCATAGAGGATATATGTGGTTAAACAAAAAAAATACATGACTAGGTATTTTTTTAAAAAAAATGTCGGTAACTTGAGAAAAAATTTAAAGTTTGATGTCGACCAATTATTTTTGTTTTTTAACAAATGTGAAAAAGAACATCATATGCTTGTACTATTAAATCTAATTTTAACACTGAATCTTCACTCATGTGTCAAATGTAGACATCTTGAAACATTTTGGATACTTGGAATCATGCTTACGCAATAAACACTTTCATAATTCAACCATTGTTTTTAGAAAAAAATAGCTAATTAATATTTAATAGTAGTTTTTATAGGTTAAATATGTTTTTGGTCCCTGAAATATATCGAGATTTGGTTTTAGTCTTTACAATTTAAAACCAGTGGTTTTGGTCCTTCAAAAATCGAAAATTTACCAAGTTAGTCCTTATCGATAAAAATTCGTAGCTAATCGGTAGCAAAATCTGTAGCAAAACAATGCAATAAGGACTAAATTGGTGTATTTTCAATTTTTGAAAGACCAAAACCACTGATTTTAAATTGCAGGGACTAAAATCAAATCTCAACTATATTTCAAGGACTAAAAAATATTTAACCCTTTTTTATTCATGTCAATGAAAGAATTTTAAAAAGAAAAAAGGTTTAAGCCACGGGGACATTTATCTGTTTTCATTAATAATTTTTTAAAACAGGAAAAAAATAATAAAAATGAAAATTTGATACTTGTTACACTTTTTTTCATTACCAGATATTATCAAATAATTGTTATATACTATATCATATTTAATATTACATTGGATTGATATCCAATACCTTTTACATAGCATAAAAACATAACAATTTGGCACACATCTGGCTATAATGGCATAAATGAGAACTTAAGATCTAAGTGTATGTTTGTTTTGACGTTGAGGAGTGTTTAAACTGAAGTTTGGATCTCCCAACGCAATTATTTGTAGCGTTAGAAACGTGAGTTTATCATGTTTCAACGCTAAACCAAACATACCCTAAATTCAAAACAGAGGCAAAAAAACTCATGGAATTTTGGTTCATGTATTTTGATAAAGATAAAAATAAATATTATTAACTTTGAGATAAATTTGTCAAGATTTATCAAACTTTAAAGTTAGGTAGTTTTGTAGTTGACTTAAAAATTGTTATATATACAAAGAATTCGTGTTTTGAATTAGAAAGAATAAAAGTGATAAAAGAGTTTCTCAAGTTATGAAAAAGGATGCACGAGATATTTTAAATAAAGTATGGGTTAGGTATTTTAATTTTATTATTTTTTATACTAATTCAATGTTTTTTTACACAATTAAATGATTGTGTGTGAGCAACTTGTTGTTCAATAAAGTATGTGTTAGGTATTTTAATTTTATGATTTTTTTATTCTAACATTTTGTTAATTAACTAACTTCCTAGAATCAAGCACAAATAATCAAATCATTTTTCGTTCTTAAGCTTACGTGGTGTACCATATAAAATTATAAATTAGCATTTTCATTATTAAATTAAATTTAATGGTTATACACTGTAAAAGATTTTACAATGTATTATCACATCATATAATGAGTATCACGCCTCATATATTATTAAACTCAATAAATAATATAACACTGTATTATTAAATATAAGTATAAAAAGTTTTTATAGAAAAAATGTATATTAATTAAACCCAATTAAGTAAGTTATGGTAAGAAAACTAGAGATTCTTACATATAGCACATTATATAGACCTGACATTCTACTTTAAAGTCCATCTAACTACATATTTAATTATGTTACATGCCAGAGCATGTTTGGTTTGATAGGTACTTACTAATTACGAAGTGTAAAAAGTAGAAACAGTTGGTGATTCTCTGCATTCCGCTTTAAGGGGGGTGCCTAAGTCAACTCCATGAAAATGCATGTTAGGAACAAAATATCAAAGTCTCTAATGAAGAAATTTTCAATCCAAAATAAAAAAAGGATCCAGTAAATACCTTTCATAGTAAAAGGGAAACTTGGTCTGATATGTTATTCCCTTATTGGTAATTTACATGACCATGGAATTGAGAGTCTTTGCTCATTCATCTTAAACCATTATTGGCCAAAAAGTAAAAAGGGAAAAAAAAAAAAATCATCTTTGGGGTGATGCCTTTGCTATCTGTTTTAATCCAATCACTACAGAACTTAATGGGACAAAATAGCAATAGATAACTAACAAACACCCTTTTACAGACAAAAATGTAAACTGTTATTCTCTGTGCAGAATGCAATTGCTGTGAGTAAAATAACAAGATCAACTCTGAATGTTATGTTTACTCTTGTTTTATTCCTCTTATCTTTCTTTTTTTACATGAAACAACCTCTAGTAGTTCTCCCAAAAATATGATTCCTCAACCCTGAATCCACTATCCACAGCACATAAATGCCAAGAAGAAGAAGAGTAGGAGCAGAGTCCATGGTTTCCATCAGGAAAAAGATCTGGTAAATCAAACAATGTTGCATCATCATTGGCAGAGGGAGAACTTGAAGATTCTTGAGTACTATCCATAGATATAGTGGAAGATGAAGCCTGTTCTGCTTGATTTGGTTCATCTTCATCTTGACAATACTTAATCTCCTCAAAGGCAGTGTTTGCTGCTTTTGCAGCTGCAGCTTGAATGTCCTTAGGAGATGTGGTAGCTGGCCTTGGAAGTTCTTGTGCCAATTCAGGGAAATTGAGGTATGCTGAATGGCCTTTGATAGCTAAAGCAGCTACATCATGAGCTCTAGCTGCCATTTCTGCTGTTGGGTATGTTCCAAGCCAAATTCTTGACTTCTTTCTTGGCTCACGAATCTCTGATACCCACTTTCCCCAATTCCTCATTCTTACTCCTCTATATGTTGGGTGCTTGCTATCACTTTCACTTCTCTGCCTCTTCTTGCACTCCTTTGAGTCCTTTTCATTTTTCATGTTTTGAGATGTGGTTGAATCATTTAGAGGAGGTTTTGAGTCTTGCTTCTTGGTGCATGAATCTGAATTTGAAGTTGGAGATGTTGAAGAGGATGTGCTAGAAGTGTTGGTGGGAGTGGAGGAGGGGGAGGAGGAGGATGTGGCAAAGTAGTTGTCTTCAGCATCACTTTCCATAGTGTTTGAATAGGGGTACAGAAAGAATGAGTGAAGGGTGCATAAAAATAAATAGATCTCCTTGGCTCATGATTCTCCTAAAAAAGGGATTTATATATAAAAAGAGAAAAGAAAAAGTAGAAAAAACATAAAAGGAATATATATATAAAAAAAACATGGGCTGCAGAAGTCACAGAAGTGCTACATTAGGCTAATTTGTTTTCCATGTGGGAATTGAATAACATGATTAAATTAATTATATATATATAAATGTTAATGTCACTTACCTCTATGGTCTTTTCTAGTGTTTACATTCTGTACTCTGTATTTGTTGATAACTTTCCATTCTCTTCTAATTTTACATGTGTTTGAACAGTATGTTTTCCTTTCAATAACAACTACTCTATGAATTCCTATAAGTGGTAGGGGCCCTTATTGCAATTTGGTTTCTCAACCATGATTTTTGCATGAATGAATGCTTCATAATGATCCATCTGATTTATCCATCCATCACTCTGACTATTGATTTGTGTGTGGCCAGCTAGGTCCTTAGATAGAACAAGAACCTGTAAATTTTTTAATACCATCTCAACCTTATAGATAACTTATGTGAGAGTTTATTTTCTCTTGGTGACGTATATAAACTATTTAATAATTATTAGTTAACATAGGAAACAGCATCAATGCCTCTGAAAATCAAATTTTTATATGATCATCTTGTTAGTATGTCCTCTTCAACTTGACCCAATTATGTCTTAACTGATCTGACCTTCTGCTAGAGATTGTTCCAATTCCAAAATTGTTATTACTTAAAAATGTATAAACTATTTTTCTCCAGTTGTGATCAATTGGCACAACCAATCGTATCAGGACTATTGTCTGGTGGAAATTCTATTAGCAAACAGGTTTTTTGAATGGCAATTTTTGTGCAATTCAGCACCAGTTGAGGCTACCCACGTGGGTTTTGGTACATAAGGAATAGGACAAATGATGCAACACACAGAAATAGAACTGTTCAAATTTGCCTATAAAAATCATACTGTTCTAATCACAGAACAGTAACATGTATTATGTGTACATACATTGCTAACTGTCAATTGTTATGCATACATATATTAAACTATTATTGATGAAACACTTATATTGACATTGAGACGCGGATTTACTTTAGCATAAAAACAGTGCTGACATACACATGGTGCCACATGCTTGTGGGGTCCAATTCTAGATTTTTCTAGCTGAAGGGTCAACTATACAAATCTAATTAATTTTCCCCCCTCAATCTCTGGTGATATTCAGAATCAACAACACAAGTATTGTGAATTACTAGCTAGGTGAAGATTTACCCCAAAAATAATAAATAGGAAAAAAATAAAGTGCTAGGTATATGAAAGAAATGCGGCGATGTGCATTGAAAAGGAAGAATTTTATGAAGCAGCAGATCGAAGTTAAGTAACTAGGAAACGGCAAAGTTAATGGGGTTAGGTTCAACAATTACTCTTTTCAGTGAACAATTAAATGAGTATGGGTAGTTAATTTGTTGTACAATAAACTATGGTAATGGTACTTTTCTTTAAAAAATATTTTAGTGAAATAATTAAAGTATGGTACTTAATTTGATTATGTGTTTGTTGCTATCTTGTTAAAGAGGTATCCGCTCAACTTGGTCCCCGTTTTGTGTTCCTAGCTGCTAAGAGGGAAAAGAGTTGAAACTGAAAGGCAACTAACCCCCATTAAGAATTAATGAGTTGGTTTAATGGCTTAATTATTTTTAATACGTACTAATATTCCTTTTTTTTCCTGAAATTATATATAATAATAACTTTATCATAAATTAACTATATAAAAAGTACAAATTATTACTCAAATTCACTTTTCGATGAAAATTTAATTTTTATTTAAGAAATGGAAGTAATAAGGATAAAAAAAATAGGTAACATATGATCATAAAGTATGATATCATGTCATCCTTCAAATATTCTAAAAGATTAAACAATTATGTGAAGATTAAATAGTTTTATAATATAATGAATATACATTGTTAATGTAAAAAAATTATGTTATCATTCAATGATGTGTTGATGTATCATTTATTGAGTTTAATAAAAGATAATGTTTTATATTAATTAAATGATGTGGTAATTAACACATCATGGATGACGGTGTATAAAATTTTTTTACATTAATTATAGATATTGATTAAACTCATAGTTTTTATCTAATAATTTTTACATTTTTATATAAATATGGTGTCAACAAGCAACTGGACTTTTTCTATTTAGAAAAATAAAACAAAAAAGTTGATCAAATTTTAATTTAAAAAATTCTTGGTCAGTTTAATATATTTTAATAACTTATAAAATTCTTTTATTTAAAAAATTTAAAATCTATTTTATTTATAGTGTGTCTAGATTTAATGTATTTGAAATCTATTTTATTTATAGTGTGTCTAGATTTAATGTATATATCTCCAAGTGTCACATAAAAAGGTCTCACTCTTTCAATCCTTCTCCGACAGTAATAATTTTATCATGAATAAGGTATTTCAAAAGTTGAAATTATTAGACAAAATCACATTGTCTAATGCTGAAATTTAGATTTCGAAATTAATTAAAGTAACAAAAATCAAATTATATGCTACATAATCCTAAAGACTATATACGATACCTTGTTATATATGACTTATAGGATTGATTCATCCATCCCTTTGTAATCACATATATATCTATAAGCTTAACAAAGCAATTATACAGTCTTAACCATGCATACATAGATGCATTTGTGCCATACCCCAAGATCCTCATTCTATGGTGATGTCATACTTATTTTTGTTGTTATACTCTCTTAACAACAAACAATGTTTAGTTTTTTTCAAAACTTTTAACAAATCTATTGTTACGGCCTTGATCTCTCTCAAAGATCTTGATGCACTATGTCACTTTCTTGGAGTTGAAATTCGAACCCTCCACTACCTTTACCTTACTATAATCAGCATCATTATGTTGAAGACTACTTGGCAAAATAACGACAAGAGAAATGTGAAGCCGGCCGTGACCAATGTCCACATTATGCACCTCATTTGATATATATGCCTCCACGTACACGTGTGATGCCATGCTCTGCTATCAATTTTGCGGGTTTTCCATTTTTATAAATCTACATCCTCTTGCAATTCATTCTTCATCTCTTTTTTTATTTTATACTTTTTTTATCAAATCACTTATCATATTTTCTTATTTTCTCTTTTTTTCTTTTTATCTCTCACGCTTCTATACCCCCAAATTGACGTGTGCATTCATAATTTCCCTTCTCTTTAATATCTTACCATTTTAACATGGAAAGTGACAAAATATCTCAATATATGTTAATAATTATAATTTTTTCACATCGCATAAGTAAAAAATGAGAGAGATACAAAAGGAAAAAAAGAAATAAAAAAAAGTAAAATATATGATAATTGATATGATAAAAAATAAAAAAAGAATTATAAATACAAAAAAGAGAAGAAAATCCTAAAGAGAGACAAAAGAGATCAAGATTCTGTAAACTAGGATTATCATATACATTTAGGGTATGTTTGTGAGTTAAATTTTGGAGGGAAAGGGAGGGAAGGGAAGGGTTTATTGGAAGCCCTTCCCTCCTATGTGTTTGTGAGTTTGAGTATTTTACAAAGTCTTTTCCTCTCCTCCTCCCCCTTCCTTCTCCCTCCAATCCTTCCCTTTCCTTCCTATCTAAACTCACAAACACACCCTTATAGAATTTGTAGTCTACCCTAGATAACCAAAAAATTAAGACATGATTTGACCTTTAGTGAGCCCTAAACAATTCTAAACACATCTAGGTTAATTACAAATAAGCAGGGTCAAGCCCCATATAAATTGGGTATCAAATCGTGGCTAATTTCACCTCTATTGGCTGAATTTTGACCATCTAAAATTTTTTATTAAACAATGTCTTCATGAAAGTTATTGGATCTTAGACTCAATATGACATTGGTTTCACTAAATTTGGACACCCATATATATAACTCCAGTTATGATCAAATTATTTTACGGAGGTCATATTTTTCAAGATAAGATGGATCTCACCTAGAATTTACGACTTAATTTTCACCTAAAAGATGGCTAAATAATTAGGTCTTGACTTCTCATGAAAAGTGTACATATTTCTCTTAATTTTCCATGGAGATCGAGAGCACCTCATTTGGATTTGTGTGGCTCAAAATATAACCTCCAGAAGACACAATGGTCAAATTTATATAAAGTACAATTAAACTCAATGTTTTAGTCCAATTAAGCTAAACCCTTATGGAGGCAATAACACAGTTGATAATGATATGATGGATTTTTAGAGAAAGGTAGAGTTGGTAAGTGGGTCTTGGTGGCAACCGAATGATAAAGTAGCAAGTCAAGAAGTGATTTGATTTGGTGAAGAGTGATATATATATATATATATATATATATATATATATATATATATATATATATATATAATACGTGGTTTTTAGCAAAGGGGACTTGTATAGCGTTCACCTAATTAGGAAAGCTTTTGCATAAAAAGGAATGGACAATCTTAATTTAACAAAAAGTGTTAAAGGAAAAAGGATGGAAATAGATATTGCAGCTGGTGCATATACATGTTCATTGGACGAGATATATATGCTAATCGAGTGGATCATTATGGTTATGTGTGGTGCGCATAGAAACCAATGATATATTTTCTTATTTGAGGTTTTGACAAAATAAAGGTTCTTCATGATGTTCATGAAGGTCGACACTTGACTGAGCGATTAGCTATTATAATTTTCGATCCTAAGTAGTACGACATTGGCTAAGGTAGATGTTTAATTAGGGGGATATAATTAGCTGATCACATATCTTGATAAAGTTTGATTTTATTCATATCATGTGCAAATATATCCTTAGAGATTTAGAAAATCTATAATTTAAGAATACGAAAGATTTTAATTTAAAAATCAATTACTGTTAAAGAACTTGGAGGCTATTATTGTATTTGAGTTAAAGTTTCAAAATCAAGTTTGAACGTAATCTAATTACATTTACAAACTTAAATTTGTAAAAACAATATATGAAATTATGTTTGTCTAATCATATTAAGATGAAAATTATATTTAAACACAATTGTACGTCAAAGAAAATCCAAAGATAATTAAAAATGTTTTTTATGTTTGGAAATTGTTATGGACTATTAACTTTATATAGGCCTGCACAAGTCAGCCCAATATGATCCAGAAACCATCAAGTGCACAAAGTCAACCTAAGAGTGTAAGTGGCGCGGCCCAGAAACAAGGATATATAAATTAAACCCTATAGTTGAGGGCACCTTGGACGCATCCATACAATCCTGTACCGGATCACGTCTCATTGGTAAAGTTCAAGCTCAAATATTTCCCTATAAATACTGGCATCGTCAGAGGTCGGGTACACATTAATTACCTCATTTATTGTTGTTCTGTGAGCTTTCAAGCTAACTTAAGTGTCGAAGTGTTGATAAGTGCTTAGAATTAGTAATTTTTAGGTGTAATTTTAGCACTTTAGAATGATAATTGTTCTTAAAATTAGCTCATAATTACCCTTTTATTGCTTGAATTTAGTTTTTGTAGTTTTTAATGTAGTTTTGGAGTTTTGAAGCTATTTTGATGAGGAAATTACCCTTTTTCAGGCTTTGGATGAAGATAAGGAAATTTCAGAAGCAGTCCAAGAGGAAAAATGTTCAAAAGCTAACTTTCCAATAGTGTGTTGGAGCACACTTTTGCGCGCTGCAACACACAATTTTCAGACAAGCAAAAATCTAAGGACTAGCTTCTCCTCTTCTCAAGAGTGCGCTCAAGCACACTTTTGTGGGCTTAAGCACACAAAATTCAGATTGTCCAAGCCAAAGCTCTCATTCTAAAAAGCGTGCTGAAGCATGCTTTCGCGCGCTACAGCACACAAATTCAGACAGAGGGAGATTGAAGCTTAATTCTCTATGTTAAAAGGGCGCGCTCCAGCACACTTTAGGGGGCTGAAACGCACTATTTTTAGACAGCTCGAAGACCGGCCATCTCAAGTCCTCTTTGAAGGTGCGTTGAAGCACACTTACCTTGTACTAAAGCGCGTGCGAGTTTTCGTCAGTTTCGAGCTTATTATAAAAGGAAGAAAGAGGAGCTTTTTGGGGGAATCCTCTTCTCCAAGTTTCCTCCACTAGGGCTTGCGCCTCCACCTCTTTCACTCCATCTTGGGTTGCCCTCTTCCATGAGTGGCTAACCTCCTCCTCCGGGATTGAATGAAGTGTTCGAACTCTGATGTATTCCATTTAGATTTCTGTATTTTACTTTCATTTGACATTGGTAGTTTCGTTTTGTATTAACACTTGAATCTATTCTACGAGATAGTTCTTGTTATTAAATCTATTCTTAGCCGGGAGGTAAGTCTTTGATTTCGAACTAAACGTTTCTACTCGGTGGGTTTAATATTCTAGGAATAGATATTCGATCTATCGATTGCTTTGAATACTTGTTTTTAATGCTGGAATATATGTTTGGATATTGGAGGAACCAGTATTCAAGGGTATATTCTTAGGGTCTCTAGATTGGAGGAATCGGTCTAGACGACTTTAGTGTATTGCATCAATGTCAATGAATTCGTGAATATATGTTTGGATATTGGAGGAATCGATATTCAAGGGTATATTCTTAGGGTCTCTAGGTTTGAGGAATCGACCTAGAGAGAGTGTAAATATAGGAACTAGCGGAATACAGAGGAGGGAGAACGACGAGTTCAATCCCTATTTCATAAATCTATTTTCATCCCATTTTATTGCTTTTGTTTAGTTTATGAACTTGTTTTTCTTTTTCAACTTTTTCACCAAAAACCAAATGAAAATTTCGTTGTCCTTTTGTAAATACTTAGTGAACTAAATTGTGTTGAGTTAATAGCAGTTTGAGTTCCTCATGGGTACGACAACCCTTACTTAAAAACTATTATACTATTGCGACATTGGTACGCTTGCCAAGGTCTCAACAAGTATTTTTGGCGCCTTTGCCGGAGAACTTAGTAACTTCTATAGATTCCACAAGTTAGTTCATTAGGATTCTTGTAATTAGTTCTGTGTTCAGGAGAACTTAGTAACTTCTATAGATTCCACAAGTTAGTTCATTAGGATTCTTGTAATTAGTTATGTGTTCATAGTTTATTTTCTTTTAAATTGATACTTGGTGCTAATCCTTGTTTTGAGTATTCTAACTCAAGGAGAAGAACCAAGAAGTTTCTCTACTCCACAATCATAACCAATTCTTCCAACTCTTGAACCAACCATGGTTGGTGAATGGCAAAGTCCACCAAGAAGAACACTTGGAGATTATGCTATGCAGCAGGGACCGGGATACTTTTCCAGCATAGCAACTCCTGGTGACTTCTCCAATAACAATCATTATCTTAACAATTTTTCACAGGGTTGGGGAAGTTACCAGAATCAGAGTTTTGCTGATTCATATCACATGCAACCTTATTTCCAACAGCAACAAGATTATCCTCTAGTTCAACAAGGAAGATCAGAATTAGATGATGCTCTTGAGGAATTCTTGCAAGCTTCATCTTACAGGCAACCATTTCTCCAACGATAGCAAAATTATCATTCAGTTCAACAAGGAAGATCAAGATTGGATGATGCTCTTGAGGAATTCTTACAAGTTTCTATGGCATGTCAGAAAAGAATAAAAGCATCATTAAGAAATATTGCGACTCACGTTGAACAGATAACTAAACTTTCAACTAAAGAAAGAGATAAAATAGAAGAAGGAGAGAAGGAGGAAGGATAGAAAAAGGAAGATAAAATAGAAAAGAATGATTGTGAGGAAGAGGGAGAAATGAATGAAGAAAATGATGTAAATAGAGAAAAAGAAAAAGAAAATGAGAAAAAGAGTGACAAAAGAGAATGTGAGAAAAAGAAGGAGAAAGGAGGAGAAGAGATACCACAACTAAAGAAATTGCCATATCCTAAAGCCCCTTCAAAGAAAGATAGAGAAATGCAGCTTGCACATGCTCTGGATAGTTTTACAGGGCTGCAAATCAATATTCCTTTTCTAGAAGCTATGGAGCAGATGCCGAAGTATGCAAAGTTCATGAAAGAGCTCCTCATTAAGAAAGGAAGATTTGCAGAAGAAACATTGGAACTGGAGGCCGGGGATTTTTTGGAAAAAGTTGGCAATTGTGTTTCCAGTGGACTTTGTGATCATGAATATTGAGAAAGATGTTGAGGCTCCACCGATCCTTGTTAACTCCTAGGCAAGCGTACCGATAGTCAATTGTAGTATAATGATTTTAAAGTACAAGTGTTGAACCCACGAGGAACGGATTCAATTAAACTTCATAGTTCAGCTCAAAAAGCATATAAACAAAAGCAATGGTTTGATTCATGATTGATTTCACTAGACTAGACTAAACTTGCATAAAAGTAATACAAAAGTAATAGGAAAGTTAAGGGAAATTTCAGTAAGAGAAACTGGGATTGAACTTCATCTATCTCACTCATTCGTATTCTGGATAAATATAAATACATAGCATTTGAGACTATCAATATTGATGCAACACATAAAGATCATTTATATTGATTCCTCAAGTATAAAATTCATAAGATTAATCCTTTGAATATTGATTCCTCAAGTATTCAATGGATTATCCAGCATTACGTTCAAGTGTTAGACGCAATCGATATATCGAAATCTATTCCTAGTATTACGATATATTGAGTATTTTCGTTCAGATCGGATTTTCAGAAATACTTTCCAGTTAGATCTAAAAATCAAGTTCAATAACTCTATTGATCAAATGGAATCAAAGATGAAGAATAGAACGATAATACCAATATTGATCGAAACAAGATTACTATATATAAATATCACCAGAATACGTCTGAGTTCGAGTCGATTACATTCAATCCCAATAAGAGGAGATTAGCTACTCATAGTAGCTTTAACAACCAATAAGATGAAGGAGAAAACAAAAGGTCAAGCTTCCGCAGCTTTCGTTCTATTTTCGGAAAGTTCGAAACTTGTCGAAAACTGATTCTGAAACTTGTTTTGTGCTGCTGTGTAAGTGGAAATTCGCTTGAGCTAAAATTTTTAGCTCAAGCAAATGGAATTCTTCATGGTGAAGAAAAGTCAATTCGCTCAAGCGAATGAAATTAGCTTGAGCGAATTAAGTATCTCAAAAACACACTCTCTGGTCAAAATTCGCTTGAGCTAATTAAAATTCGCTCAAGCGAATTTACATCACTTGAAATCCTTCTTTTCTTCTTGCTAATTCAGTTCTTCTGAGCCTAGTTACTCCTCTTCTTGATTTCCTGTATTTAAAGCACAAAATGGGATTAAAAGACTTCAACTAATTCAAGACTCAGATAATATCTGCTTTAATTCAAACTTCTAAAATTGGGAGAAATTAATTGTTAAATATAAGCAATTAATCCAAAAGTGCCATAATTTTCATACAAAATATCCTAATATTTGGCACTTATCAATCCTTGACAAACCATTTATGAAGACATAGAAAGTAATCATTGATGTTGATGATGGTAAGCTTAAGGGCAGGACATAAGATGAAGGAGTGAACTTCAAGGTGTTTAAAGCTATTCAGCAACCAAAGGATCAACTAGAGTGCTTCAAAATGGATATGTCTGATAAAGCTCTTCTAACAGAAAATGAGCCACGACTTCATGGAGCAAAGGAATTGAGGACTGACAATTGTGAATCTCCCAAGCTTCAGGAGAAAAAGACCCATGCATGTCATAACAAGAGGCCAAGGAAAAGAAAAATCAGGCCAAAGGAATCAGCAACGTGGTCTAATTCCAGAAAGAGGCCAAGATGGTTAGAGTCAATTCCTATCAAAATTCTGTATGAGGCAAGGGTAATTGAAGGTTTACTGCCACAAGAGATCAAGGGTGTAGCACCAAGGCTCACCACATTGTTTCAATTTCAACCACCATGAAGGAAACAAGCGACAAGATATGTGACGTTAAACAAGCGCTTCCTGGGAGGCAACCCAGTGTCTTTGCTTTTTGAATTCTAATTTAGCTGTTCTTAAGTGTGTTTTTGTGTAGGATATGTGATTTAGTGTAGAATTTCATGTTTGTGAGTTGATTAGTCCAATTTCAACATTTGATCACCTCATGATTGTTGAATATGCATATTTGTGTAATTAGAGTTATAATTGTGATTGTATGCTTGAAAACTGGTTAGGAATGCTAAATTGAGGTGGTTGAATGCTTGTCTGTGTGTGTGTTTTTGGTTGTTTTAGAAAAATTGAGTTTTAGAACTCAATTCTAGCTTAGATTTTGTGAAAATTGGGGTGTCCATAGGAGATTTGATTAAGAGCAATTGAGGGATTGGAATGAATTAAATTGAGCAAGAATTGAAAAAGAAAAGAGTTTTGGAAGTTGGAAAATTTTGAGTTAAAGTATAGGCAAATTGCTGCAAAATTCTGCAGTAGTTTGCTGCATAACTGATGCAGGAGGGCCACTGTCTTGAGCGTGCTGAAGCACACTCAAGCGCACTGGAGCGCACAAAAGTGTGCTCAAGCGCGTTGGTCCATTAAAAACTTCTATCACTCTCTGTTTGAAGTGTGCTTGAGCGCACAAAAGTGTGCTCAAGCACGCTTGTTTCTAAAAATTCTGGAGCTCTCTGTTGGACGTGCGCTTGAGCACACTTTAGTGTGCTTGAGCGCGCAATATATCCTTAGAGATTTAGAAAATCTATAATTTAAGAATACGAAAGATTTTAATTTAAAAATCAATTACTATTAAAGAACTTGGATGCTATTATTGTGTTTGAGTTAAAGTTTCAAAATCAAGTTTGAACGTAATTTAATTACATTTGCAAACTTAAATTTGTAAAAGCAATATATGAAATTATGTTTGTCTAAACATATTAAGATGAAAATTATATTTAAACACAGTTGTATGTTAAAGAAAATCCAAATATAATTAAAAATGCATTTTATGTTTGGAAATTGTTATGGACTATTAACTTTATATAGGCCTGCACAAGTCAGCCCAAATAAGATTCTGAAACCATCAAGTGCACAAAGCTAACCTAAGAGTGTAAGTGGCCCGACCCAGAAAGAAGGATATATAAACCCTATAGTTTAAGGGCACCTTGGACGCATCTATACAATCCTATACTGGATCACGTCTCATAGGTAAAGTTCAAGGCTCAAATATTGTAGGAACACAGGGAAACACTAGAAGGGGGGTTGAATAGTGTTTCTGAATATTTTAGAAAGCTTTTCGCAAACAGGTGTTAAAAACACGATTTCAGACAGGCTCTTAAAGGACTGTCTGAAGTTTTCAGACGGCCTAAAAATACTGATTTTAAAAGATGTTTTTGTGCCTTTATAAAATATCAGATTAATTACTCTAACCCCTTGATTAGTATAAAAAGAATTGACAAGAGATAAGGGTAAGAAAACTTAGCCAAGGAATTTATCCTGGTTCACTCACTAACACTGTGAGCTACGTCCAGTCCCAATGCCAACTAGCACTTGGATTTTCTTTTAATCTTTCAAGATTACAAGTATTCTTTTACAGTCAAGCCTCTTCAGGCTCTACACCCAAGTATTCTTTTGCAGTCAAGCCTCTCCTGGCTCTATAACCAAGTATTCTTTTATCAACCAAGCCTCTCCAGGCTCTACAACCAAGTATTCTTTTATCAACCAAGCCTCTCCAGGCTCTACAACCAAGTATTCTTTTATCAACCAAGCCTCTCCAGGCTCTACAACCAAGTATTCTTTTATCAACCAAGCCTCTCCAGGCTCTAAACAAGGTTTACAAAGAAAGGAGTTTAAGCTTTTAAACTATACGAGTTTGAAGCTCAAACCAATACAATGTACAATAAAATCTGAGGTATGCTCAGGATATACAAATGTGTACAGCGAATTTTATCAGAGAGTTTTTACAGAGTAAAAACTTGCAGCGTGATGTTTCTCTGGGCTTTCTTGTATACTTAATTTTTTTCTTTTTCACTACACTCTCTGTACTATCTGTGTCTTTAATGGTCTTCGTGGAGGGGTATTTATACCCAAACTTCAATCCGTTGAAATACCACCGTTTAGAGATAGCATTAAATGCTATTTAATCCGTTGTGAGACATGCTTCTGAGAGCTCTGATAATTCTGACAAAGTACAACGTTGGTGCTGCTATAAAGCTGCCACCGTTGTTGCTGCAATTTCTGCGTTGCAGAGATTTCCTCAGTAGTGTATGAAATTCAAAATCACCAGGAGAGGTCTCTGTGTTCCTTGCTATAAACATGTTTGAAAAGGTACGTGCAGCAGAGGTTCAGAAAAGTCTTCACAAGCTTCAGCAGAGGGTGCAACGTCATAAGTGAGACTTCAGACGGGTTGATACTTCAGACGGGTTGAACTACTTCAGACAGCTTCAACTCTTCAGACGAGTTCTGCTTCTTCAGACAGCTTCAACACTTAGTCCTTTTATGTAGGCTCATAGTGACTCTTGCTGAAATCATAGATAAAACATTAAAGCATGTGTGTATCTATGATAAGTAATTTAAGTCAAATTTGTCAAC
Organism: Sesbania bispinosa; assembly: GCA_026901365.1. Lineage (NCBI taxonomy): Eukaryota > Viridiplantae > Streptophyta > Magnoliopsida > Fabales > Fabaceae > Sesbania > Sesbania bispinosa. The sequence goes on from QLOH01000014.1 coordinate 629,137, forward strand.
TATTAAAACTTTGGGAATCTAGTTGTCTTAAAACATCATAAACAACCTTATGATATTTTTTAGACTCAACATTCTCCCCCTTTTTAATGATGACAAATTTGGTTAAAATATACAAATCTGTAATCAGTTTTTAAGAATAAGAAAGCTCCCCCTGAGATAGAAATATCCTTTAACAGGATGTGTTTAAGGTATATTTCACTCATTTGTTCAAATTTCTCAGAAAAACATTTGTACTCCCCCTGAGTCCTGTAATCACTTCAGATTCAGATTTTGTTAGATTTTAATACTCCCCCTTTTGTCATCAATCAAAAAGGGAGTATCAGAGCAAAACAATAACAGAGCAATAAATTAAGATAAAACCTATATCATAGCATTAACAAGCAACTCAAAAAAATATGAGATAAGCCACTGATTGTATTTAGGGAATGTTCAGATAAAGAAACAAACAATCAGACACTTGTCATAAACATGAAAATAAGCAAAAGACAATGGCTAAAATTAACAGTTTTAATCTTTCTTCTTCAGCAAGGCCTCAGTCAGAAAGGAAATCAAGTCGTCCTTGGCCTTGTTTATTGCTGCTTCCACTGAGGCTTTCAAGTCTTGCTGACCAGATCTGATAAGCTGCTGTTCTTGAAGAATCTGCTCTTGTTGAGCAATTAGATGCATAGTCTTCTGCTCTTGATCAGCACACTTCTTTTCAAGTTTCTTAACTTTGGACTTCAGCTTCAGATTTTCCTCAGTCAAGTCTTGCTCAGATTCATAGAAGATGAGCTGGATGTAGGGGCAAGCAAATCTAAGCACTCCAAATCCTGGCTGCAATCTGTATTCAGATGGGCTGAACACAGGGCAAAAGAAGGTGCCAATAGGATTCAGCAGAACCCAATCTTCATTGAAAGAGTCAGCAGGTGGGGGAAAGTGATCTCTCATATAGTGATATTTGACATTGGTTGACTTTCCAAGTCCAACATCAGAATCAGCATCAGGACCAGTTGATCCCGAAGAAGATCCAGCATCTTCTCTGATTTTCCAGTAAGAGGACCACATCCAATCTTGAAGTAGATGATCCAGGCCTCCTCCTTGGTTTCTGATGAATTCTGGTAAAGATTCCCACTCTGATGGACTCATCACTTCAGACAGAGGTGAATTTTTCTGTGAATAGATTTTAGCTCCTTTGAATTTCTCCTCCTGTAAGGGATACCTAGGAACTATTCTATCAGGTTTCACCAAGATTTTAGTGGTTGGCCTGATTGAACAAGTTCTAGGTGGCCTGTAGCCTCTCATCCCAACTCCCTTGTGCAGATCCCTCTGAAACAACTCAGACTCAGTGTTCAGCTGCCTCACAAAGCTCCATTCATCATTATTCAGCCTAAGGGAATCATTTGAGAATGGATTGATGGGAGCCCAGATATGTGCAGGAGGGACACCCTTCCTGATCTTTTCTAATCCACCTGAAAGAGCACTGTATTGATTTCTAACTTCAGAAGCAGTTTTCCTGATTAAGCCATGATGCAAGGATACAGCAGGTGCTGATCTGAAATACTATAGCTCTTCAGACAGGGTGCTAAACTTGGGCAGTGAGCAGGGATCAGAAGGAAGGAGAGATAACTGTAGAGCATCAGCAAGCACTTGCTCCTTTTTAGCAGAGAGCTCTTCTTCCAGAGAAGGTTTAGGTGGTGGAGGTGATGAAGGTAAGAGTGGAATCAGAGCAAGGTCATGGGTTTGTGGGGAAGGTAAGGTAGGCTCAGAGAGTTGATTCTCTGAAGGTTGTGGTGAGGTAGGTTCAGAGGGTTTGGAAGGTTCAGAGGGTAGGTTTTCTGTTTGTGGAGGTGGTGATGGTTGTTTTTCAGGTGATAGGGTTTTGGTGAAGGTTGTGGTGAAGGTTGTGGTGAAGGTTGTGGTGAAGGTTGTGAGAGTTGATGAGGTGTTTGTTTTTCTGGTGAGGAGGGTGGTGAAGGAGTTACATTATCAAATCTCACATTAATTCTCTTGTAGGGAGGCTTGGTTACCTCAGATTCTTTTGCCTTTGCTTCTTCCTTCTCCCTTTGTGCTTGTTTTTCTTCCCTTTTCCTTTTAAAATACTGTTGAGCTTTAACAAAATTTTGATACTTCTCAGCTTCATCTTCTGCTATCAGCTGAGAGGCAATACTTCTAGTCACCCTAGGTTCAGGTGCAGTCTGAAGTAGCTTGCTTTTGGTTCTCCTTCTCTGAGGTGCACTTGACCTCTTCCTTTTCTTTGCTCCCTCAGCTATGGTTGCTTGCCTATCATCTTCAGCATAGGCCAATTGTGAAGCAATAGCAATAGCTCTATCAGTCTTCTCTTGTTCCGCTTTCTTCTCCAGCTCCTCCTGCTCCAGAGCATTAGCCAATGTTGCCACCTGAATGAGTTCAGGATCAGATGGGCATGCAGCCAATGGCTCAGCTACAACTGCATCAGTTTCATCTGCCTTTTGAGCCTGTCCTTCCATTTCAAAAGTAGGCTGTGGAGTCTGTACAGGTTCAGACATCTGACCCACAATTTCAGATGGCCTTTGTGATGCCTTCTGAACAGGTTCAGACACCTGACTTTGCACAGATGCAGATGCTACCTTAGCAGCACTCATTACGGGTAGCTTCTTCAATTTTGCTTGAGGAGAGGGTTTTGATGGCTTGAACTCATGCCTCCTTATGTCTCCTCTGAGTTCATTCTCAAGAACCTCCATTGTTGTCTTCCTTCTTGCAGTTTTCTCAAGAAGAAGGCTCTCCTTCATGGACGGAGAGGGAGGTCTTGGAGTCAGCTTCACTCCCATGCTCTTGAGGTTTGATTCACCAAACACAGGTTGTGAAAGGCGATCAAAAAGCCTCTCAATGGGGACTATGAAATGCGGCAAGATTTTGGTGATGATGGTATTGTGAGGGAATCTCCCAGCAGAGTCTCTGAGACGCTTCTGCATGTGGTACATTATGATGTTGGGGAGGTTCACCTTCTTCTTCTGCAGTAGGTGAATCAGACAAAATCTCTCCAACTCAGAAACATGGTTTCTGCTTCCATTTTTAGGGATTATAGAGCACCCTAAGATGGCATGTAAAACCCTAGCCTTGTCTGACATATGCTTTGCATCCAAGCTTACTAGTTCAGAGGTGCCATACAGAAACTCTATGAACTGCTTCTGTCCTCCATTTCTTGCTTCCCAGCCAGGAGTGAATACAACTCCTTCAGTCCTGACCTCACAGATGTGAGCAAGGATATCTTCATCAACAAAGACAGGAACACCACGTATTGTGGCCTTGATGCTAGTGTAGATACCCTGAGGATTGGGTATTCCTCTGGCAGTAGCCCAGAAATCCAGCACACTTTGCTCATGCCACTGTGTCAAGTTGTGATTGAAATACGGAGTCCACCCAGCTGCATCGAACTCAGCAAACAAGTCCATTCCCAGAGATTGAAGATCCTTCAGAACTACACCCTTAGTCTTCACGATGTTGCTTCCAGTAGATTTCTTAGGGGCCATTGGAGAGTTTTCTGAAGAACTTGAGAGAGAAAAAGAATTGCTTGTAGAAGAAGGATCTCAAGAGATGACTACAGAATAGTGAACGGTGAAATTCTGTGACCCACTAGCTTCTGTATTTATAGATCCATAAAGCAATGATGGCATGTACTGGTTGCGCAGACATAGGAAAACGTGCGAAGTGGAAGAGACAAAATAAATGGAATTAAACCGTCTCATAAAGCCACGTCATTTGTTTACTTCAGACGAGTGACAGATTTCAGACACCCATATAGATTTCAGACAACCCAAAATTTCAGACAAGTCACTTGTTTCAGACAAGCTGAAATTTCAGATGCATCATTGTTGACAGATCAGATCACACACATTCAAAATGCATGTATGTTTTGATTATTTCTAATGAACTTAAATCTATCTTCAGTCAGAGGTTTTGTGAATATATCAGCCCATTGATGCTCTGTATCAATAAACTGAATATCAAAAATACCTTTCTGAACATAGTCTCTAATGAAATGATGTTTTATTTCTATATGTTTAGCTCTAGAATGTTGAATGGGATTTTTAGACAAATTAATAGCACTTGTATTATCACACAAAACAGGTATAGCAGATATAGTAGTGTTAAAATCTTCTAACTGATACTTCACCCATAACAGTTGTGAGCAACAACTGGCTGCTGAGATGTATTCTGCTTCAGCTGTTGATAAGGCAATTGTACTTTGCCTTTTGCTTGACCAGCTAATCATATTTTCTCCAAAGAAATGACATCCACCACTAGTACTTTTTCTTTCAATTCTGTCTCCAGCAAATCAGCATCACAGTAACCTATTAACCTGCAATCCTTACTTTTCTTATAGCACAGACCAAGATTAGTAGTACATTTAAGATATCTGAAAATTCTTTTTACAACTTTGTAGTGAGTATTCCTTGGATCAGATTGAAATCTAGCACACAGACATACACTGAACATTATGTCAGGTCTGCTTGCTGTTAGATATAGTAATGATCCAATCATTCCTCTATACAAAGTTTGATTCACTGGTTCTTCCTTCTCATCTTTATTTAAAGATGCAGAGGGATGCATTGGAGTTGACATGGGTTTGCAATCATGTAAGTTAAACTTCTTAAGCATTTCCTTTGTATATTTTTCTTGATGGATCCATATACAGTCAGAATCTTGCTTAATCTGAAGTCCTAAGAAAAATTTTAGTTCACCCATTAAACTCATTTCAAATTCTGATTGCATTAACTCTGAAAACTCCTTGCATAATGAAGAGTCAGTTGAACCAAAAATAATGTCATCAACATATATCTGAACAAGTATAAGATCTTTGTTAGACTGTTTTCTAAAAAAGTTGTGTCCACTTTTCCTCTTTCAAAACCATTTGAGATTAGAAAACTGCTCAATCTGTCATACCAAGCTCTTGGGGCTTATTTCAGACCATAGAGAGCCTTTTTGAGTTTGAAAACATGTTCAGGAAAGGCAATATCTTCAAAACCAGGGGGTTGTCTAACAAAGACTTCTTCTTCAATGAGACCATTGAGAAAGGCACTTTTAACATCCATTTGATATAGCTTGATGCCATTATTTACAACATAAGATAAAGGAATTCTAATTGCTTCTAACCTGGCCACTGGGGCAAAGGTTTCAGTGAAATCAATACCTTATTGCTGGTTGTATCCTTGAGCAACTAATCTTGCCTTGTTTCTGACTACCTTGCCTTCTTCAGACAGCTTGTTTCTGAACACCCATTTGGTTCCAATAATAGTTTTCCCATGGGGTTTAGGAACAAGGGTCCAGACATCACTCCTAGCAAACTGATTCAACTCTTCTTGCATGGCTAGGATCCACCCTTCATCATGCAGAGCTTCATCAGTGTTCCTTGGCTCTATTTCAGATAGGAGAGCAAGAGAATTCAGAATCTTGAATTTTGATCTTGTCTTAACTCCTTCTGAAGTGCTGCCAATGATTTGCTCTTTAGGATGATGTGATTTGTATTTCCAATCAGGTTTCTGAGGAGGTATCACATCTGTTTGTTCGTTCTGAGACTCAACATTTGTCTGAAGAGGTTTAGTAACAGTAGGTACTTCAGACAGCTGCTCATCCTTCGAGCTCCTGTGGTCATTCAGCTCCAATCCTGCAAAATCATCCTCTAGATCTGATAGTTCCCTATCAGTCTCTTTGTTATCATTGAATTTAACATGAATAGTTTCTTCAACAGTTAAAGTTCTAGAGTTATACACTCTATAGGCTTTAGATGTTTCAGAATATCCAATGAAAAATCCTTTATCAGACTTTGCATCAAATTTTCCAAGATCATTCTTGGTGTTGAGTATAAAACATTCACATCCAAAGGTGTGGAAATATGATATGTTGAGTTTTCTTCCTTTCCACAATTCATAGGCAGTCTTTTTAAGAATTGGTCTTACTAATATTTTGTTTTGAAGGTAACATGTTGTGCTAACAACTTCTACCCAGAAGGTTCTTGGTAAGCTGCATGAGTTGAGCATGGTCCTTGCCATCTCTTGCAAACTTCTGTTCTTTCTCTCAACAACCCCATTCTGTTGAGGTGTTCTAATCACAGAGAAATTGTGTGAGATCCCATTCTCATCACAGAACATTTGAAAGTTTGCATTCTCAAACTCTCCACCATGATCACTTCTGATGACAGAAATACAGAATCCTTTCTCATTTTGTACCTTCTTGCAGAATACTGTGAAATTCCTAAAAGTCTCATCCTTGCTTCTTAGGAATAACACCCAAGTAAATCTAGAATAGTCATCAACAATGACCAAACCATATTTCTTACCACTAAGACTTTCTGTTCTAATAGGACCAAACAAGTCAATGTGTAAAAGTTCTAGTGGTATGCTAGTTGAAACAACATCTTTACTCTTAAAAGAGTGTCTTGTTTGTTTCCCTTTCAGACAGCTTTCACATAAAATGTTAGATTTGTATGAAAGCTTGGGCAATCCTTTAACAAGATTGTGTTTTGCTAATCTTGAGATTAATCTCAAGCTGGCATGCCCGAGTATTTGATGCCAAATCTGTTTTTCATCTTCAACAGAAATGAAACACTTTACATTTTGACTTGCTAGATCCTCTAGATCAATTTTGTACACATTGCTGTGTCTCTTAGCAGTAAAGAGGATTTGCTCAGAGGAGTCTTTGACTATGCATCCTTCCTTAGTAAAGGATACCACATAACCACTGTCACATAATTGACTTATGCTCAGTAAATTATGTTGTAGTCCCTCTACTAGGAGTACATTTTTAATAAGTGATGAAGGAGATATACCTACAGTCCCTATTCCAATGATCTTCCCTTGCTGATTTCCACCAAAGGTGACCACTCCACCAGCTCTAGGTCTAAGGTTTTGGAACAAAGACCTTTCTCCTGTCATGTGTCGCGAGCACCCACTGTCCAGGTACCATTTGTGGGGTCTCCTTTGTCCTGTTAAACACATCTGCAACAGGAATAATTAAGTTTTTAGGTACCCATATTCTTTTGCGTCCTTTCTTGTTAGCTTTGGGCCTTGTCATTCTCTTGTGTTTGCACTGAGCCACATTGTGTCCAGGCTTACCACAGTGAGAACACCCATTAACCTTCTTTTTAGAAAAATTTAAGACAGTAGGAGGTTCAGACAAGTTATGATCACAAAAGCCTAATCCAGTTTTGTCAAGGGAATGCCTTTGATTTCCAAGCATTATATTCAGATTTTTAGTTCCTTTGACAAATTTGGCCAGATCTTTTGTCAGTTCCACAACCTGCTTCTGAAGTTTCTTATTTTCTTCAGACACAGCTTGTGAACTGCAGTTTTTAGTCTCAAGAACTTTTTCTTTGAGCATAATATGTTCTATCTCAAGTGCCTCATATTTGTTACACATTTCTGTGTGGGCTTTGGATAGATTCTTATACTCTTGGAAAAGTTCTTGAGAACTTTCCACCAGATCATCATACATCTCTTGTAGAGTAAGAGGAAATACCTCAGCTTCAGAGCTGTCTGAGGATGGTAGACTAGCCATGAGACACAGATTTGCCTCTTCTAAAGTGTCTTCTTCTTCTTCTGAGGTTGATTCATCAAGGTCTTCCCATGTTGCCATAAGACTTTTCTTCTTTTTGAAAAACTTCTTCTTGAAGTTGTTTTTCTTCAGTCTTGGGAAATCAACCTTCATATGTCCTAGTTGCTTACATTCAAAGCAAGTAATTTTATCATAGTTAGACTCTTTACCTGTCTTACCTGATTTGGATGATGACGGTTGGTTCTTTCTGAACTTTCCTCTGTTCTGCAACATTCTCTTGATCTTTCTGCTTAAAAGAGCAAGATCATTTTCATCTTCTGAGCTGTCTTCATAATCTTCATCTGCTTCTGAAGTGTCCTCAGCTTGCATAGCCTTCATGCTGCCATGCCTAGACTGTTTGACCTTGGAGTTTAGAGCTAGAGACTTCTTCTTGTTGTCATCTTCTCCAAGCTCAAGTTCATGGACTTTGAGAGATCCCAACAGTTCTTCCATTCTCAGAGAGTTCAAATCTCTTGCCTCTTGAATGGCAGTGACTTTGGGTCTCCAGGACTTAGGTAGACTTAGAATCTTTCTGTTGTTGTCTCCAGATTCATAGGTTCTTCCTAAGGACCTGAGTCCATTGGTTATGGTCTGAAACCTCCCAAACATTTGGTCAATAGTTTCAGTTTCTTCCATCTTAAACATCTCATACTGATGTATAAGCATGCTGATTTTTGATTGCTTGACAGTTTCAGTCCCTTCATGGGTTGCTGCAAGAGTATCCCAAATCTCCTTGGTAGAAGTGCATCCATGGACCTTCTCATATTCTGATTTATTCAAGGAACATATCAGATAGAGTTTGGATTTAGCGTTCATCTGGACTCTAGTCTTCTGCTCTAGGGTCCATTCAGTCTTAGGTATAGGCAAACCATTTTGCATAGGCACATAGTCTCCATCAGTGACCACCTCCCAAACATCAATGTTGTTGCTCTCAATGAACAACTTCATACGATCTCTCCAGTAGTGGTAATCCACTCCATTGAATGTTGGGGGTCTTGTGATAGAGGCTCCTTCTGTGATGTATTGCCTATTGCTGTTAGAAGCTTCCATTTGGATCTTTCAGTCCTCAAACACTTGTTAGGTGCTTCAACCCTGAGTAGAGCTCTGATACCAACTGTAGGAACACAGGGAAACACTAGAAGGGGGTTGAATAGTGTTTCTGAATATTTTAGAAAGCTTTTCGCAAACAGGTGTTAAAAACACGATTTCAGACAGGCTCTTAAAGGACTGTCTGAAGTTTTCAGACGGCCTAAAAATACTGATTTTAAAAGATGTTTTTGTGCCTTTATAAAATATCAGATTAATTACTCTAACCCCTTGATTAGTATAAAAAGAATTGACAAGAGATAAGGGTAAGAAAACTTAGCCAAGGAATTTATCCTGGTTCACTCACTACCACTGTGAGCTACGTCCAGTCCCAATGCCAACTAGCACTTGGATTTTCTTTTAATCTTTCAAGATTACAAGTATTCTTTTACAGTCAAGCCTCTTCAGGCTCTACACCCAAGTATTCTTTTGCAGTCAAGCCTCTCCAGGCTCTATAACCAAGTATTCTTTTATCAACCAAGCCTCTCCAGACTCTACAACCAAGTATTCTTTTATCAACCAAGCCTCTCCAGGCTCTACAACCAAGTATTCTTTTATCAACCAAGCCTCTCCAGGCTCTAAACAAGGTTTACAAAGAAAGGAGTTTAAGCTTTTAAACTATACGAGTTTGAAGCTCAAACCAATACAATGTACAATAAAATCTGAGGTATGCTCAGGATATACAAATGTGTACAGCGAATTTTATCAGAGAGTTTTTACAGAGTAAAAACTTGCAGCGTGATGTTTCTCTGGGCTTTCTTGTATACTTAATTTTTTTCTTTTTCACTACACTCTCTGTACTATCTGTGTCTTTAATGGTCTTCGTGGAGGGGTATTTATACCCAAACTTCAATCCGTTGAAATACCACCGTTTAGAGATAGCATTAAATGCTATTTAATCCGTTGTGAGACATGCTTCTGAGAGCTCTGATAATTCTGACAAAGTACAACGTTGGTGCTGCTATAAAGCTGCCACCGTTGTTGCTGCAATTTCTGCGTTGCAGAGATTTCCTCAGTAGTGTATGAAATTCAAAATCACCAGGAGAGGTCTCTGTGTTCCTTGCTATAAACATGTTTGAAAAGGTACGTGCAGCAGAGGTTCAGAAAAGTCTTCACAAGCTTCAGCAGCGGTGCCACGTCATAAGTGAGACTTCAGACGGGTTGATACTTCAGACGGGTTGAACTACTTCAGACAGCTTCAACTCTTCAGACGAGTTCTGCTTCTTCAGACAGCTTCAACACTTAGTCTTTTTATGTAGGCTCATAGTGACTCTTGCTGAAATCATAGATAAAACATTAAAGCGTGTGTGTATCTATGATAAGTAATTTAAGTCAAATTTGTCAACTATTAAAACTTTGGGAATCTAGTTGTCTTAAAACATCATAAACAACCTTATGATATTTTTGAGACTCAACAAATATTCCCCTATAAATACTGGTAACTTCAGAGGTCAGGTACACATTAATTACCCCATTTATTGTTGCTCTGTGAGCTTTCAAGCTAACTTAAGTGTCGAAGTGTCTTTGTAGATACTCCCATCGCGCTATGGCCCGAGTAGAGAGAATCATCAAAGTTCAATCCTGAGTCTGAAATCCCAGGGCCTCGAGTCTGAAATATCCTTAAAGCATTTGAGTCTGGATTTCACACCTGAACAGAAATATAACTTAAAATTGTAAATGTCAATCCAAACAGACACTAAAGAATCTTGAAGACCAAGGAAATTTACCCACAAATAAATGAAGTTTGGCTAAAAATAGAACCAAAGCCCTTAATTAGGTGTATGGTTAGATAAAAAAAAGAAAAATTGGCTAATGTGGTGTTAGAAGAGAAATATTTGAGATTTTGACATATAGGTTATTTTTCTCTCAAACTTTGTTTTTTCTTTTATATTCCATGTACTTTAATTATATCTCATTTTTTCTTTCTTTTTTTCTATTATATTTATTATTGAATCTTTCAATTTTTTTCTATCTCTCTTTTTTTTATATACCTACCACACAAAAATAAGGTGTCAATGTTTTACTAATTAACTTCCCCGGAACAGTTGATTGGGTAAAAGCATGTGCTTATTAATGATTGACACATGGAGTAACATCTTCGACCAAAAAAAAAAACATGGAGTAGCATCAATCTATATCTATATTCTATATATATATATATATATATATATATATATATATATCTATATTTGAAAGTTAACCCCCAATATGGCACATGTTAAATTTCTAGGGATTTTTTTCCCGCCCAGTCCCCTCCCCTTTTTTTTTCTTTTTTTTTCTTTTTAAATTTACTCTCTAACAAATTTTTTTTTACTTTTTAATTTTTTTTATCATTTAAAATGTTAATTTTTTCATTTTTTTAACATATCATTTATCTCATTATTTTATTCATTAATAATTTAATCTATTATTTCTCATATCTATTCAATCTATATTAAAATTGTTTCCCATGTGTCATGTTTTCTCACTTACATTCTTTTAGTTTTTTCATTATCAATTTAATAAAGTGATTTTTTTATAAACCACACGTATATACTCCATTGGACACATTCCTCCTTCTACCGTTTTCTTTCTTTCTTTGCTTTCTTATCACATATTCGTTTTCTTTCTAGGGAATTTTTTCCCGCCCAATCCCCTCCCTTTTTTTTCTTTTTAAATTTACTCTCCAACAAAAAAATTTTTTACTCTTTAATTTTTTTTATCATTTAAAATGTTATTTTTTTTATTTTTTCAACATATCATTTATCTCATTATTTTATTCATTAATAATTTAATCTATTATTTCTCATATCTATTCCATCTATATTAAAATTGTTTCCCATGTGTCATGTTTTCTCACTTACATTCTTTTAGTTTTTTCATTATCAATTTAATAAAGTGGTTTTTTTATAAACCACACGTATATACTCCATGTGACACATTTCTCCTTCTACCGTTTTCTTTCTTTCTTTGCTTTCTTATCACATATTCGTTTTCTTTCTATGGAATTTTTTCCCGCCCCATCCCCTCCCTTTTTTTTCTTTATAAATTTACTCTCCAACAAAATTTTTTTTTATTCTTTAATTTTTTTATTATTTAAAATGTTAATTTCTTAATTTTTTAAACATATCATTTATCTCATTATTTTATTCATTAATAATTTAATCTATTATTTCTCATATCTATTCAATCTATATTAAAATTGTTTCCCATGTGTCATGTTTTCTCACTTACATTCTTTTAGTTTTTTCATTATCAATTTAATAAAGTGGTTTTTTTTATAAACCACACGTATATACTCCATGGGACACATTCCTCCTTCTACCGTTTTCTTTCTTTCTTTGCTTTCTTATCACATATTCGTTTTCTTTTTTTTATCATTCTTATATCAAAATATTTCCTCTCATTATTCGTTCCTATTAATATGTTTAATTACAAGAGTGTTGTTTTAATAAATCACGAGTATCCTCCACTGGGGCAGTTGTGCTCTTACTAACCGTTTTCTTTCCTCCCATTTTACCACACTTTAATTTTATTTTTTTATTATTATATTAAAACAGTTTATCTCATTATTCATTCATACTTTTTAGTATCATTACATAATTTATCTATCTATTTTATTCATTAATGTTTTCATTTATTTATTACCCCTCTTAACTATTTTATTTTTTTTCTTAAACCACAGGAACAACCGTTCCCTTTTCTTTCTTTTCTTCCTTTTTAAATTTTTCTCTCCAACAAAAGCTTTTTTTCTTATTTTATAAATTCTTTTATTATTTAAGATGCTAATTTTTTTTCACTTTTTCAACATATCATTTATCTCATTATTTTATTCATTAATAATTTAATTTATTATCTCTCTTATCCATTCTATTTATCTGTTTATTCTCTATCCTAAAACTGTTCTCCCAATACACGTGTCACTGATACTCAATTTCAGTAAAATGATTTTTTTTTATGAAGGCCATGTATCTTCCACATGAGGTAGTCATTTCCTGTCATTTTCTTTTTTTTTCTTTTTTTATCATACACTCATTTTCTTTTTAAGTTTTATTATATAAAAATATTTTCTCTCGTTACCCGTTTCTATAAATATGTTTCATTACAAGAGTCATTACTTTTTAAAATTCTTTTGTTATTTAAGATGTTAATTTTTTTTTTTCACTTTTCCAATATATCATCTGTCTTCACGTGGGTATGGGTATTTTCCAATATATTATATCTAACGCACCATAAGTTGCAAGTTTACTTTCCAATGTTCATCTTGAGTCTCTATTGGTCATCCCCCTAAAATGCTATTTTATTTCCACGCTGGGTATTCCATTCATTCCTAAGGATCTGCCGCATTACCCACACCCAGGTGTCGAAGGACATGAGCTGTCCATTTTCACGGTTATGCATTTCGCAAGGGGCTAACCTAATTTTTGGGACGCCTTTCCACTTCATGCGAGGTCTCATATGTGTGCATCACACGCGAGCAGGCTATGAGGGCATGAGCTGGCTGGTGGGTGTTCCTTCAATCATTTTAGTTGCTTCTATCATTTATATTCAATCGGTTGATTTTTTTTTGTTGGACACACAATGTCAGCCAAATACCTTGAGAATATGTGTTTAATTGAAGTTGAGTGGATGTTGTTGTTGAATGGGAAATCACTAAAGGATTACCATGATATACCATTTGTTGATTTGAACTCCACAAGTATCATTATAAATGCCTTAATCATGAATGAACTCAACTATGATGACACTGAGATGAGTAGATTGCACAACGAACATGTTCACCTATTGAACCCAAATCAGCGGATTATTTACAATGAAATTATTACAACTGTAATGAAAATGCAGGAGGCTTCTTCTTTGTGTACAATCATGGTGGGACTGACAAGACATTTTTGTGGCAAACATTGTCATATAAATTGCAATCAGAGAAAAAAATTGTCTTGAACGTTGCATTGAGTGGTATTGCATCTTTATTATTACCTGGTGGAAGAACTGCTCATTCACTTTTTTGTATACCCCTCACATTAAAAAAGGATTCATGTTGCACAATCCACTAGGGCAGTGCAAAGGGTGAATTAATTCAAAGGACTAGCCTTATAATATGGGATCTAGAACTTATGATCAATCGTTTGTCTTTTGAAGCACTTAATCGAACATTGATAGATATCATGAGATTTAGTATCCTTGATACTTTAGCCAAGCCTTTTGGGGGTAAAGTTGTTGTGTTGGGTGAGAATTTTAGGCAAATCTTGCATGTTGTGCCTCGTGGTAGTAGGGTTGACATTGTTATGGCTACAATTAATTTATCAGTTTTATGGAAAAATTGTAAGGTTTTGGAGCTAGAAACGAACATGAGACTTCAGTGTTTAGCACCCGATCAATCACGCGAAGAACTCCGTGAATTTTCTGATTGGATCATTGCAATTGGTGAAGGCACTGCTGGGGTTAATAATGATGGTATCAAGACTGTCAATATATCGATCGATTTATTTTTATTATTTTATTAAAAATATTTGATAATATATATAAAAATCAACATCACCCGCATTCGCACGGGTAACTTGCTAGTTACGTTATGTTATGGTGAGTACCCCTCTGTTGTTTTTCTTTCTCTCTGTAACTAGTATTTTTTTTTTTATTTGTCAAACGATAATGAAGCATGATACGTGAAATTTCTCGTCAACGGTGTGAAGCATATTTTCCTTGTCCCGATCATTCAATAATAATAGCTTTCCGTTTCTATTTACTGTTTTCTAATTTTAATTATAAATATATATATATAACATATGATTTTCATTTTATTTTTTATTTTCAAAATTTTATATATAAAAAATTGTATTAATTTTTCTACTTCCTGTAAGAAATTTTGGAACATAAAATAAAATAAAATGAATAAGATAAATTGACATTTTTAATAATTAAAATTATATTAAAAAATAAAAAGTATTTTCTAAACTTAAAAGCATTTAACTTTTCATTTTTCAAGCTGTTAAAATGAAGCAGAGGGTCGACCCCTGTCAACAATAATGAAGTCACGATTTTTTTTATGGAATATTCATGACTAGCTAATTATTAAGACTTGTACAGATCATAAATTTCTTTGTTGATTACTGTCCCGGTGTTTACTAGTGAAATTTGATGTATAGTTACTTTACTTTATATAGTTACCTTTTTGTATGTTAACAGTAATTTTTAATAGAAAAACACTGAAAATAAGAGTAAATGATATTTGAAGAAAGATTTCTTAATTCCTTATCTCTTATGAAAATAGAGCTACAGGACCTATATATATATATATACACAACAAATGTACTAATAGTGCAAACGGACAAAAGGAAAAGGACACCTATGCTAACAGAATTGACACACCTATGCTAACAGAATTGGTACGAAAAGGTATAGGAGAGCACTACTATGACAAGGTGACCACTACAGCACTACCACTGCAAAGATACAGCTGTACAGAAGGAATAAAAGAATCTGTAATTTCAGAATTTGTATTGGCTCAGCTTCCTTCAAGGTGGCGAGTGTCTGTTTCCTTTGATATCCCTTCACAAGCTGGGGAGTAGATGTTGAGGAGACCCAGCTTGGGAACTAGAAAATGAAATTGTTGGGGGCTCAAGGCTTTGGTATAAATGTCAGCAAGTTTCCAAGAAGAGGAAATAGGCAACAATCTCATCAGCCCATGTTGAGTCTTTTCTCTAACAATGTGACAGTCCAATTCAATATGCTTTGTACGTTCATGGAATACAGGATTGGCAGCTATATGCAGTGCATATTGGTTGTCACAGTATAGCAAGGCTGGACTTTTAAAAGGAATTTGAAGGTCTCGCAAGAGAAAGGTAAGCCATTGAATATCACAAGTCACAGCTGCTATGGCTCTATATTCTGCTTCACAAGAACTTTTGGAGACTGTGTTTTGCTTCTTTGACTTCCATGAAATGAGTGAAGAACCAAGGTACACACTGTACCCTGTAATGGATCGCCTGGTGTCAGGACAAGAGGCCCAGTCACTGTCACTATATGCTTTCAATTGAAGGGTAGAATCTGATGGAAAAAACAATCCCAGGCCTGGTGCATTTTTGACATAACGAAGAATTCTTAGAGCAGCATTATAATGGGCTGTTGTTGGTTTGGAAAGAAATTGTGCAAGATGATGCACTGAATAAGTTATATCTGGCCGAGTGTTTGTAAGGTACATGAGTCTTCCTATGAGACGTCGGTAGGCAAGAGGATCATCAAACAATTCTCCTGAGTCTGATGAAATTCTTTTGGCATTGTCAATCGGTGTAGATGCTGCTTTGCATCCCAAAAGGCCTGCTTCAGTCAATAACTTTAATGCATATTTTCTCTGGTTCATCAAAATTCCCTGTCTGGTTCGTGCCACCTCAAAACCAAGAAAAAAGCGTAAGTCCCCCAAATCTTTGATGCGGAAGGAAGCATCAAGAGCTTGCTTAATCTGTGTTATTTCTTGGTTATCATTCCTTGCCAAAATTATGTCATCTACGTACACCAAAATTGTTGTGAAAGAATCATTAGATGACTTAATAAACAGAGAATAATTGTGCATGGACTGTGCATAACCTGCAGAGAGAAGGAAGGACGAGAGTCTAGCGAAGCATTCCCTGCTGGCTTGTTTAAGGCCATACAATGCCTTTTGGAGTTTACACACTTGTCCCGGTAAAACAGTATCCAAGCCAGGAGGAGCTACCATGTATACCTCTTCCTTTAATTCACCATGTAAAAAGGCGTTATTGATGTCTAACTGCCTCAGCTTCCAGTTTAGCACAGAAACAAGAGAAAGGAGCAACCTTACAGTAGTTATTTTGGCCACAGGTGAAAAAGTATCTAGATAGTCTATCCCTTCAGTTTGAGTATACCCCTTTGCTACTAAACGAGCCTTATGTCTTTCTATTGTCCCATCTGCCCTGTATTTGACTTTGAAGACCCATTTACAACCAATTGGAACCTTCCCTTGTGGTAGATCCGTGACAATCCATGTTTGATTAGCATTAAGGGCTAGTAATTCAGCCTGAATAGCACTTTTCCGGCAGTCATGAGTGATAGCTTCAGTATAGTTCCTTGGTTCAACATGTGAAGACAAAGACATAGCAAAGGATCTATAGCATGGAGATAAATTCTTATATGACAACACAGAAGAAATTGGATAAAGAACCTTAGAAGATGAATTGGAGATTGTGTTGATATTACAATAATAATCCTTTAAATAACCAGGAGGCCTTCTTATTCTGATGTTAGGGTGAGGAGATGTGGTGGCTGTATTCATTTCAGTAGAGTCATTTACTTCTGGTGTTGGAGGAAGGTTTGACTCTTTTGAATTTGGTACGATGGATTCAGGATGGGATGAAGGTGAGGATGGATGTGGTGTTGGAGCATTGTCAGAGTCAGGGGCTGCCTTATATCAATGGGAGTTTGAACTTGAAGGTCATGGATTAGGGGAGTTGGGTGGTGATTATTATGGTTTTCACTGTTAGGACAACTGTCAATTTCATCACCTCTGGCTTCTAATTTGCAATATGGAAACACACTCTCATAAAAAATTACATTCCTAGAAACAAATAATTCTCTAGTGTTAATGTTCAACAAAATGTACCCTTTTGTACCTGTCTTATATCCTAAAAATACACATTTGCAAGCTCTAGGATCAAACTTGGTTCTATTAATAGGTGAGGTGCTGGCAAAACAAAGTGAACCAAAAACCTTTAATTGAGAAAAATCTGGTTCAATTTTATGCAAAACCTTATGTGGAGAAGAAAAATTCAAAACTGGTGTAGGCAACATATTGATGATGTAAGCAGCATGTGATGCAACATAAGACCAGTAGATTTTGGTAAATTGGATTGTATCATCAGAGCTCTTGCTACATTCAATAGATGTCCATGTTTTCTCTCAACAATGCTATTTTGTTCAGGTGTGTTAACACAAGAAGTTTGGTGTATTATTCCTTTGTTAGCATAAAAATTAGTCATGAAAAATTCTGTTCCATTGTCACTCCTTATAATTTTTATCATTGATCCAAACTGAGTATTTACGAAAGAAACAAAATTCTGCAGAATTTTAGCAGTTTCAGATTTCTGCTTTAAAGGAAAAACCCAAGTGTATCGTGAGTGATCATCAACGATTGTGAGAAAATACTTATGTCCATGAACAGATGGAATCGAATATGGTCCCCACAAATCAGTGTGTATTAGATCAAAACACCTAGCAGATGTAGAATTGCTAATGGGAAAGGGTAATTTCTTTTGCTTAGATAAGTGACAAACATCACAAACATATGATCTATCATTTTTAACAAAAGGGAATTTGTTCTTTATCACATCAAGGCATTTGTTGGAGACATGACCGAGACGAAAATGCCAAAGTGTAGCAGCACCTACAGAGGCTAAATTAACAGCAGTGATGGGCTGAGAAGAGGTCTGAGTGTGTGGAAAAATTTGATAAGAAGGTACTCTGAGTATGTAAAGGCCATCATGAATATCAATTGAACCAATCATCTTCAAGGAGTTCTTGTCCTGAATTTGACAGTGAATGGAATCAAAGGTGAGTACACATGAGAGGCTTCTAATCAATTTTGCAACTGACAAGAGATTAAAATTAAAACAAGGGATGTAAAGCACATCATGCAGCACATGGTTTTGGGTCAAAAAGACACTTCCAGAGTAGTTGGCAACAACTTCATTTCCATTTAGCAATGTGACATGTATGGGTTTAATTTGATGATATGATGCGAAATGGGAAAGACAAAAGCAAATGTGATCAGTGGCTCCACTGTCTAGGATCCATGTGCTAAAAGAAGGAAAGATTTTACCAGTATGTGCAGCTGAGCCAGAAGAGGTAGGAGCTACCAAGACTTGATTAGAAACATGACTGTTATTGGAGACTTGTGACTGCTGTAAAAGTGTTATTAGGCCTTGATACTGCTCCTCGGTGAAACCAAACTGTTGTTGCCCCTGATTTTGCTTTAAAAGGTTCAGATCCCTGTTGGCTTGTATTAGAGTCATCATTGTGAAATGCTGCATTGGCAAAGGAATGGTTTGGATTTTGTTTTGTGAACTTAAAATGTGGTGGGAAGCCATGTTTCTTGTAGCAAGAGTCCACAGTATGACCCATCTTACCACAATGACTGCATATCTTATTACCATTACCACGACCAAAGCTTGTATTCCCTCTCCCACCATAACCATAAAAGCCATATCCTCTACCTTTGCTATTTCCTCTACCAGCAGCTGCCATGACTTTGGAATGCTCCATTGTCTCACCCGAACATTTGCCTCTCCTGCTGAACAACTAAGGAAAAGACATGATTCAAAGGGGGTAATGGGTCCATTAGCATAATTTGGGACTTCACAGTGGAATAGCCATCATTCAATCCTCAAAGAAACTTGATTACTTGGTCTTGAGTTTTATATTTTCCAACGTTAACAAAAGCGTTATAAGAGCACCTAATGGCACAGTTACATACAGGCAATGGACGAAAAACCTCTAGTTCATCCCAAAGAGTTTTTAGTTCGGTGAAATAATTAGTGACACTCAGCTCCCCTTGCTTAAGGGATGTGATTGTGTCTTGAAGATCTGCAATGCGAAATAAATCTCCTTGGGAAAACCTCTCTTCAAGATCAGACCAAATGCTTGAGGTAGTGTCTCTCCACATGACACTCTGAGCTATGGATGGTGAAAGGGATCGCAGAAGCCATGACACAACCATCATGTTAGCTCTCTCCCAGGCTGGATATATAACACTGGTGCGAGCTGGAGTTGAAATGGTTCCATCGATGAAACCAAGCTTATTTTTGGAGACCAAACTCATGCGAAATGATCGTGACCATTGATGGTAGTTTGGACCATCAAGAATAGCAGAAACAAGAATCAGTGATGGGTTTTCTGATGGGTGAAGATAATATGGTGAAGAGAGATCTTGAGATGGATCAATGTCCATGATAGAATGTAGCAAACCAGAGCTCTGATATTCAAAGCTCTGATACCATAATAGAAAAACACTGAAAATAAGAGTAAATGATATTTGAAGAAAGAATAATAGAAAAACACTAAAAATAAGAGTAAATGATATTTGAAGAAAGATTTCTTAATTCCTTATCTCTTATGAAAATAGAGCTACAGAACCTATATATATATATATATATATATATATATATATATATATATATATACAGCAAATGTACTAATAGTGCAAACAGACAAAAGGAAAAGGACACCTATGCTAACAGAATTGGCACACCTATGCTAACAGAATTGGTACGAAAAGGTATAGGAGAGCACTATTATGACAAGGTGACCACTACAACACTACCACTGCAAAGATACAGTTGTACAGAAGGAATAAAAGAATCTGTAATTTCAGAATTTGTATTGGCTCAGCTTCCTTCAAGGTGGCGAGTGTCTGTTTCCTTTGATAATTTTTGTAAAAGAAATAGAGAAATGATACTCATACTCATACATTCATAACAACACACAACAAAAAAAAGATAAAATAGAGAAAAGAGAGAGAAGAAATAAAAATATAGGATATGATAGGTGATGTGATGGAGTGATATAATGAGAAAAAAATGTATTGTATAAATTGTTGTATATTATTGTGGTATGAATTTGTCATCTCAAGAAAATATATGTGGTGGAAATCAAATGGAATCACTTTATGAAATTTAGATTTCCCTTGCGCTCAGGACCCGGGGGTTCTTATGATATTCCATTGGTTGCTGTAATTTGCTTATAGTTTAAGCATTTTATTTTTATTGGTACAAATTAAATTACCTAAATTTTTTATCACTATCACGGTTACAGGAATGAACTGGTCGCAGTTCATCTAATTTTAACAGGACAAGAACAAGCTCGATCGTGGGAGAAAAGTAACGAGGAAACTAATAAATCTGTCCCGATATTTTCAGAAACATACCGTTTAATTCTTAAGAATAGAAAACTTTAATATAGTCTTGACTTCTTTCTTTTTCTATTATTATAGTCCAATGTGTGTGTTTTTTATTAATTTTTTATGATGTATAACATTTAGTGACACTATATTACACCCTTTGCTGTTGAATACAAAAATAACGTCATTAGATTTAGAGTTGAGACCTTCCAACGAAAAAGGAGAAGAGAGAAAATGAGAAAATAAGGAAATACACGACTATTGGAGTTGAAGTATTTCAAGCTATAAATTTAACAAAATCACATTATTTTTATGTCACAGTAGACATTATAGTAACAAACAATATGATAGAGTGTCGCTAAACCATGATACGTCATAAAAAAATTAATAGAAAAAAAATCAGAAATTATATTAAAGTTTTCTATTTTTTATGTACTTATACTAACAAAAAAGTCATGACGGATCTGGTACATTACTCGAAAATTAACTGTGCAAAATGTATTACTGTAATATTAATATGGAGTGGGAGTGGGAGTGGGTTTGCGTATGATACGAAGAAGTGTTTGGAGTCTCAATCTCAATTGAATGTCTGATTGGCACAATTTGAGCCCTCCCATACATTAAATATAAATTCCTACGTGATAAGTATTTCCCCTGTCGCCTATTAATTGAGGACAACGTCATTTAGTCCTCTACATAGGGGCTAATTCTAGCATGCACGAGTACGAATATAAAATTTTAAAATAACAATAATAATCATAATAATAGAAACAAAGACAACAAACATCTTATTGACATCATTCTAATATTATATCAAGGAAATTTATTATTATACTGTACACTTGCCCAATTGGATGGCATTGCACATGTCATAATTAGCTTGATCACCAGCGAAAGACACTGGCGCTTTGTCTTGTAATATTAAAGTTACAAAAATGATTGATTCATTTTCTTTCCCCGCACACCTTAGGTAATTGGAGTTGGATGCTCTTAAGCCACTCCATCATCTCTAACAAAATTTAGTTACAGAATTCACTATGTAAATAAACTCGTAGTTGATTTCTATTATTTCACAATTAAAGTCTGCTGCGAAGTATAAACCTGCAAGAGAGAATCCTTACACTAGATAATTATCGGACCCGGATTCCATGCAGTCGATTTTTCCCTACAGTCAGCAAATCCGGACCGTTCGATCGAGATCGGGCGTCCAGAGGCCGAGATGGTTATTACACCATCTCGGCCTCCTGAACCGTCTGATCTCCATCGGACGATCTGGATTTATTGAATGCGGTGAAGTCAACTGCAGGTATATCCAAATTCGTACTTATCATGTTTAATAATAAGAAATGTTTAATTGATTCCATGATTTTTTTTTTCTTAAATAAGTTTTAGTCCCTACAGTTTAGTGTTTTTTTTCCTATTTTAGTCCCTACCAACTTTTTTTTATGGGTTGTGTCCCTACTTAATTTCTGTTAACAAGTCCTAGTGTTAAGTGGTCACTGTCAAGTGATGACATGGCCAACCAGATGTGGCCAGTTCACTGCCAAGGTCAGCCAACTCTTTCTTTCTTCCTTCTCATTCTCTTTTCTTTTTCTTTCCCCTTTTTGGTTTGTTTATCTGGGTTGTTCTTTGATGGCTCAGCCTCAAAGCCACACCCACACATTCTCATTTCGCCTCTATGCGACCCGTTTCTCTCATTCCCTGTGAGAATCTCGATGCACCCATTTCCTTCATCAAAATTGGTTATAAATTTAGGTACTTTCTCACCCAAGAAAATAATATTGATCCCTTGCAGCAGCAATTGTCTATAACTCTCCAATTCTAGGTCTCCTTCTTATATGCCTTGGCCAAATATTTATCCCAATTATGGATTTTTAAGATTGGGTTTTCTGGGCGGTGATTTCATTAAGAGAAAGTACACATATAAAATAATGTGTTGTTGAGTGGTAGGAAGGAATGGGGTACGTGTGGGTGATGATTCCAATCACAAGAAGATGATGGTACGACGACGAGGAGGAAGAGGAGGAGAATTTTAGTGAAAAATGATGGCACTCATATGGCTGACTAAGAAATTATTAGTTGAGTTCGCATTGACTTGGCCAGGTCAGATACTGACTGAGAAGAGCGATGAGGAGTTTTAGTGAAAAATGATGGCACTCATATAGCTGACTAGGAAATTATTAGTTGAGTTGGCACTGACTTGGCCATGTCAGATATGTTGAGTCTCAGAATTAATTTAAGTATTTAAATTATATTTAAGACTCATTAGCCTCAGGTTTTAATGATTAACAAATTAGATCATATAAGAACAGGTTCTACTGAGAAAGATATTGTTCTTTGCATTCTGTTTCAGGTTACAGGATGAAGCATCCATCTGAAGATAAGAAGATGAGGATAGCCAAAGAAGTAAGCAAAAGACAGGAAGAGGAAATCAGAAGAAGAAAGACAAAGCAAATCTGAACAAGAAGAAACGCTGAAAGAAGAAAT
Source organism: Sesbania bispinosa (assembly GCA_026901365.1). Taxonomy (NCBI): domain Eukaryota; kingdom Viridiplantae; phylum Streptophyta; class Magnoliopsida; order Fabales; family Fabaceae; genus Sesbania; species Sesbania bispinosa. The sequence continues at coordinate 652,142 of QLOH01000014.1, forward strand.
ATACTAAAGAAGAACAAAAACAAGATCATTGAAGCAACTATCTGAACGCGACCAACTATCTGAAGAAAAATGTGGAAAGAAGAAGTATATCTATGGAATCATAAATAAAGACAAGCTTAAAACCCATGAAAGTCTGTCAATCAAAAGAACATCACCTTGTCTTAGACAAACATACTTCAAATCATTCATTCAGAAGATGCAAACATACTTCAAATCATTCAGAAGATGCAAACATACTTCAGATCATTCATTTAGAAGATACAAACATACTTCAGATCATTCAGAAGATGCAAACATACTTCATATCATTAATTCAGAAGATACAAGCATACTTCAGATGATCCGTTTCAGTCAAGTAAACAATAAACCATACAGAAGCAGCTCAACCTTCTGAATCAAAGATAGACTTGAAGAGAAGGAACCAGCCAAAGAAGGAAGACATACTGAAGAGAACACAGAGGCAACATGCTGAAGAAAGGAACTTGCCAAAATTAACCAACCTACTAAACCAAAGAAAGAGTCTAAAAGAAAACAAAGAGTACATCTGGGGAAAGATGAAATAAAGATAAACTACATCCTCCTGAAGAATGAAGAAGAAAGAAGCAAACATCCGAAGAAGAAACTCTATGAAGGAAGGAACTCGCTGAAAGCATCCCTAAGATGAAAAGCTAAATCAAGCTGAAGAAATGTAATCTGCTGAAAGTATGTGTATACTGATGAATCTGCTGAACACATACCTTTTGAACGTGATGACGTGGCATCTCAGAAGAAGAAGAAGCCAGACACGTTATACAAATCTCTGAAGACTTATGAGTCAATCTGAATAAGTTACTTAAAAGACTTAAGTCTCAGCAAACATGAGTGGTGAAGATAAATTGATGCAAAGAAAAACAAAGGCCTTCGAGCTCAGCTTCAGAACTCAACATGAAAGAGGAAGTCTAGTGTGGAAAAGCAAATAGATGTCAGAGATAGGTCAGTGTTGTTGTACACCTACTTCTATATCTTCTTTGCAACACACTATCAGAGGCATGTACCTCAAAGTAAAAAGAGAAGCAAAGCTCACAACGGTCAAAAGGAGTAGACTAACGAATCTTTATCTCCTTACACTCTGAAGAAAACAAATGAAGCAAGAAGTGAGAGAGAAGAAATATCAATCTGCTGAAGACGAAGAAAATCTCTCATGATTAAGAGCTTATCTACAGTGTGTCAGAACCAAGTCATCTGCACACCTAACCTGCTTAAGAAAGAAGCTATCAAATGAGAAGTTATTTCACAACGACTCTATGAGCTTAATCATTTCTTCTTAACGATAAAATCAACAATCTTCAAACGGCTATATTTTTAGAACATACAAATAGCCTCAAGAAAAATCTCACAGACTAAGAAAAAAGAAAAAGAGAAAAAGAGAAAAAGAGAAATAAAAATAAAAAAAGGGGTCAAGAGATAGACATAGAGAGAGTGAGAAATGGGTCGGAAAAATTCCTGAAGATTCATTCACTGGAACTGACCATGACGAGCTGCCATGAACTCCAAATTTATATCCTTGAACTATGGCATTCATCAAGCCCACAGAAGAAATTGGCCAAACTGAATACAGATTTTAAAGCCAACCTTCTGATCCTATAGAGATGAATTAGAGCTTAGAATCAAACACTTGTATCTCTGTTATACCTTGTACTTAAATTTACTGCATGTATCCTGAGTAGTACTCAGTTAACCCATAGTACAAGATGAACCTCAGTTTAAGCTTCTAGGAAACTTAAACTTTTCATTGTAAACACTATTAAGTGTCTGAGAGCCTGCAGAGGCTTGGAGAAAGAAAGAATACTCTTGAGAGCCTGGAGAGGCTTGGAGGAAGAAAGAATACTTGGTTTAAGCCTGGAAGGCTTGGTTAAGAAAGAATACTCGGTTTAAGCCTGGAGAGGCTTGGTTAAGAAAGAATACTCGGTTAAAGCCTGGAGAGGCTTGGTTAAGAAAGAATACTTGGTTAAAGCCTGGAGAGGCTTAGTTAAGAAAGAATACTCGTTTTAAGCCTGGAGAGGCTTGGTTAATAAAGAATATTGGTTGAAAGCCTGAAGAGGCTTGATGATAAAAGAATACTTGTATCTGTGTTCTGATAGTGGAAAATCTAATGGTGGTTTGCCCTGGGACTGGATGTAGCTCACTGGATTAGTGATTGAACCAGGATAAATTCTTGTCTAAATCTTCTCTATCCCTTAACCTATTTTAATTCAGTTTCATCTAACTAAGGGGATTCAAAATTATTTAAGTAAGAACTTTACTTCTGAATTAAACATGTTTTCAAACAATTTTGAGTCTGAACCTAGTTCAGAAGATAATCAAAACTTCACACTGAAACTCATCGTCTGAATATCTTCAGAAGCTTCTTTTCTACCCTTAACCTCTTCACTCTCAGCTATTATCTAATTATTTCTAACTAGGGGAGAGTCTGAAAAGTAATATCACAATCAACATAATAAAACTCCGCACTTAACCAAATCATTTTAAAAATGAGTACTTACTGAACCTTCTGAAGTGAGTTCAGTAAGTTCTAAATCTGTCTTCAGCAAGTTACTGAAACGTTTAATACATTAGTGTAAAACATTTTTTGAAACAACATGTTTTCTATTTTCAAGTCTTTACTTATCAAATTTAGTTTAAACAAGTTTCTAAAATGTTTTCATTAAATCATCTGAAGAAATCTCAGAAAGCACATTTGTATTTATCTAAGTTCAGTAAGTCTCTGAAAAACTCTCTTTCAATAGCCCTCGCGTAACTCTGATATTATTTACTATTTGGAAAAAGAGTTTTTCACAATACCTGCATAGGTTATTTGTTTAATAAGATGGTTTTAAAATGGGGTTTCCAAAATTAGCGTAAAGTTTTAAAACACTATTCAACCCCCTTTCTAGTGTTTCCTGTGGTTCCAACAATTGGCATCAGAGCTCACCTTCGTGTTAAGCATCTAAATATGCTGAAGGAGTAGATCCTCAGAAGATGGAAACCTCAAGCTGAAGCAACTCTGAGATAAAGTGGAAAAACGAATGAGTAAAGAGTATATTCTCTTAAACTCATTATTCAATCTGCTAAAGCATCTTTCAGAAGGGGATGGTGAGAAAAGGAAAGCACGTTCAATTCAAATTGCCTCATTGGTAACATCTTTCCTATCTCAACCTATATGCAATTATGTGATAAATATTTATAAGAATCTGAAGATTGCATATAGTCTCTATTGTATGAAAAATGGACTTGCTGATATATGTCTGAAATGTGCTTACTTGCTGAAAATCATTTATCATATTATCTTTTTGATTTAAGTAATTATGTTAAGTTTTTTTTTTAAAAAACTGGAAGTTGAAATGTTTTTAAAATTTAAACATTTGTCAAAACTATGATCTGGCTCTAAGTGAATTAATGGATTATCAACTGTCTCCTCATAGTGGCATGATGCACATCTCTCCATAACTGCTCAGTTCATGCAACTCGTCATCAATGTCTCAAGCATGCCTATTTATAAGGATTGAGGATGTATCATAAGAACTACACTCTAATCAGAAAACCCTCAGAGCGGAACTTCATTCTCTTCAAGTACCTTAACTTTCGAAGTTCAAAAACCTTGCTCAAATGGCTGCTGAGTCTGCTGCTTATGTGATTCAAATCAATCTAAGATTAATGAGAAAATCATTCCTTCAAGGATGGTTCGTCTCTCCGAATTTGAAGAAGCAGGATTCAAAATCTCTGAATACTTTGATGCTGTTGGATGGACCCCATTCTTTAACAATATTTCCTCTGCATGGCATGAGGAAAGTGTTATGGAATTTTGGAACAACTCTAAAGTTGTTTCTCATCCAGAACATCAACACTACTGTAATGGGGAGATCCATCTTTGTGAACTCAAAGTAATTGCTGAAGTAATTGGTGTTCCTTCACGGGGAGAAAATTTCTGTCAGAATTGGGAAGTACACCATGGAGGCTTTCTGATATTTGATCAGTTTCTGTTTGGTAGAAGACGCTCTGGTCCCACCAAGCATTCCCAACTTATGGATATTCCCAGAGTTCTCCTTGTTGTTCTTAACTGCTGCATCCTTCCGAAAGGAAGTATAATTTTTTCATCAAGGAAATTGAAAGGTTTGTGGTGGCAAACTTGCTGTTGAAGAAGAAGATCAATCTTCCATGGATTCTTCTATATCAAATGATATTCAGAGAAGAATTGGATGCTAAATATCTCTTCCCCCACAACACCTTAATCATGAAAATCTAGATTCACAAGGGCTTTCCGATGGACAATCTTCTTGATCAAGCACCTCCTTCCTTCTTCACTCCGGTTATGTTTGCTCAGTCAGACCGGACCCTATCTGAAAGAGAAGAAGCCCTAGAGAACAGGATAGTTGAAGTTCCTCTTGTGGCATCCCATGTCAAAGAGAGAAGAGCGAGAGTCTCTGGTCATCTGGGTGCTCACGGAAGAATTAGAAAGGTGCTTGCTGCATACAATGTGAAACATCTGCACGCTCGTGTGAATCGGTTAGGAAGGAGGCTAAAGAAAACTCAGAAGGAGCTACTAAAGCTTAAAGCAAAAAGGAGAGTGCCAATGCTAATGAGGAACTACCTACTAATAGTCCTTAATCCATTCAAAGAGCCTTATCATTTTTTAAGGATTTATTTTAATAAAACTCATTTTTTTGTGTTATTTATATTATATTTTCTTCAGATTAATAAAAATACTTAAAATTAAAAATTACTACCTGCTGAAACACTTTGAACCCTCTAACAACAAAAGAAGGAAAAGATTTTCGTTAATAATAAAACCTTTAAATTAAGTAGTCTTCAGAAAGTAATAACAAACTCAGGGGGAGTATCTTTCAATAAAAAAAATCCTTAAAGAAAGATAAATTCCCACAAGTATATGATTTAAGGAGAGAATGTTGTGTAAAGCTAAATTCTTAAGATATTTCTGTAATGATTAACAAATTTAATTGAGCAAATTCTAATGCTGCTGAAAGGTATTGTGGTTTGTGAATGTTTCAGCAAACAGGTTTTTAAAAAGGGAACTTATAAAGCTGATCATCAGAATGCAACATCATCTGAAGGAATGACTGATGTGGCATCACTCTTAGCCTCTGAACCTGTTCAGAAAGTTCACAACGGACTTACTGAAATTGTGGGTCAGGAATGCTGAGGAGATTGCTACTTAAGTCTCTAAGCCTACCTCAATTCTTGAGAAACAGGGCATGATGATTGTTGTTTCTGATAGAAAGGAAATCAGAAAGGCTATAAAGCATGAAGATAAAGATTATGCTGCTGATGCGCTACAAGCAATTTCAGAGAATAAAAGCAACAAGACTAAATTTGAAGACAAGTTGAGTCTCAGCAGATAAGTTTTCAACTTAAGTTTTTTTTTTGGGGTTAGGCTCATGATTTCGTAAAAATAACTACCTCGGTTTGATGTTTTGTATGCATGAATCTCTTAGCATTTTTTAATCATGAATTTATGTCCTAATGTTTGCAAATAATTCATCTTTAAAATGGACAATTATTATAATAATCGGTGCTTTGAAAAGACACATTTACAAAAAGTTTTTGAAAATAACATTGATGACATGGGTAATTAAAGGAGATGGTTTTTCACCTGTCTGCTTCACGATGCACGTTCTCCTATGTCAGGCGCATGTACCATCTTTAAAGGCTATGTGATTCCATCTCAGCCTATAAATTCATAACGTAAGAAGCAGTTCAAACATCATCAATCCCTCTACAACTTCGCATCTATTTCTCTCAAGCTCTTAAATCGTCTCAAAATCCCCAGAAGATTCATTTCTTCTTTATCTTCCCTTAAAATGGCGTCCTCAGTCACCATCTTCCAATCTCAAACCGTGAACTTTAAAATCCTGACTGATGAAGGTTACGATATTGCCGAACTATTTGAGGGGGCTGGATGGCTACCCTTCTTCGAAGCCATTGACTGCAGCTGGCATGAAGATAGTGTTCGGGGTTTTGGAACACTGCGAGGAAAGTAGAGGAAAACAATAGAATTTTTATGAAAGCCCAGGTGCAGGGTCAAGAGATTATTGTTAACATTGCTATTCTGGAGGAAGTGCTGGGAGTTAAAGCTCAAGGCGCCAAGTTCTCTGATATCTGGGAAGAACATCATGGTGGTGCGGGAAGATTGAATAAGCTAATCTACTGTGAAACTGGGATGAAAGACATTCCCAAAATTATCTTCAAAATCCTGCAGTGTTGCGTGATCCCAAGTATGGGAGATAACCACATCTCTAAAATGGAGAGGTTCTATGTTATCAACCTTCTGATGAAGAAGCAAATAAACCTTCCTTGGATTATTCTGTTCGGCATGATAAGAAGAGAAAAGAATCTTTCTGAAATCTTTCCCCACAACACCATCATCATGAAGCTTCTCCAGTATCACAGGGTTCACATCGAACACCTCTACGACCACAGGCATCCCAGCATCTTCAAGGTCAATGGTCAACCTGACAGAAGACCAGCCCTGGAAGACTCTGAGGTCAAGAGGCTAAATATGGAGAACACCTTGCTACGCCAGAAGCTAGAGAAGACTCAGAGGCGTCTACTGAAGTTGAGAGAAGAAGTAGGGATTGAAGAAGAAGATGAAGCTAGTGGAAGTCGGTCTTCCAATTAATCATTGTTAAAATTGTTTAAAATTCTCTTTCTCTCATAATTTACAAAATTTTAAATAATATAAAGATCTTTCTTTTTAATCTCTATTATGTGCATCTTAAAATCAACTGCTTCGGTCTAAAGTGATATTCTTCTTAAAATCGATCATATTGACAATGCATTAATCTTGTTATCTGTTAAAAGCTGCTTACCCAATCAAACCTTTTTAAATAATGAAATAAGGGGGAGAAGAAACATAACTAAACAAATTTCTTGAAGCATAACTAAACAAATTACTGAAAAGAAAAGAGGAAAATTCTTCAGATATATATTCAAACGTCTTTGTAAAAATTGAATAAGGGAGAAATATAATATTGTCCACCTTAGGGGGAGTTTTCCAACCCAAATCATCATTCTGAAAAACATACTCAATTTGGATCTATCTGATATTTGTTAAGTTATATGATTTGTCATCATTAAAAAGGGGGAGAATGTTGAGTCTCAGAATTAATTTAAGTATTTAAATTAGATTTAAGACTCATTAGCCTCGGGTTTAATGATTAACAAATTAGATCATATAAGAAAAGGTTCTACTGAGAAAGGTATTGTTCTGTACATTGTGTTTCAGGTTACAGGATGAAGCATCCATCTGAAGACAAGAAGATGAAGATAGCCAAAGAAGCAAGCAAAAGACAGGAAGAGGAAATCAGAAGAAGAAAGACAAAGCAAATCTGAACAAGAACGAAGAAAAGTGAAAGAAGAAATCTACTAAAGAAGAACAAAGCAACAAGAGCATTGAAGCAACTATCTGAACGCAACCAACCATCTGAAGAAAAATGTGGAAAGAAGAAGTATATCTATGGAGTCAGAAATAAAGACAAGCTTAAAACCCATGAAAGTCTATCAATCAAAAGAACATCACCTTGTCTTAGACAAACATACTTCAAATCATTCATTCAGAAGATGCAAAATACTTCAGATCATTCAGAAGATGCAAAATACTTTAGATCATTCATTCAGAAGATACAAACATACTTCAGATTATTCAGAAGATGCAAACATACTTCAGATCATTAATTCAGAAGATACAAGCATACTTCAGATGATCCGTTTCAGTCAAGTAAACAATAAACCATGCAGAAGCAGCTCAACCTTCTGAATCAAAGATAGACTTGAAGAGAAGGAACCAGCCAAAGAAGGAAGACATACTGAAGGAAGAACAAAGAGGCAACATGCTGAAGAAAGGAACTTGCCAAAAATTAACCAACCTACTGAACCAAAGAAAGAGTCTAGAAGAAAACAAAGAGTATATCTGGGGGAAAGCTGAAATGAAGATAAACTACATCCTCTTGAAGAATGGAAGAAGAAAGAAGCAAACATCCGAAGAAGAAACTCTATGAAGGAAGGAACTCGTTGAAAGCATCCTAAGATGAAAAGCTAAATCAAGCTGAAGAAATGCAATCTGCTGAAAGTATGTGTATACTGATGAATCTGTTGAACATATACCTTCTGAACGTGATGACGTGGCATCTCAGAAGAAGAAGAAGCCAGACATGTTATACAAATCTCTGAAGACTTATGAGTCAAACATGAGTGGTGAAGATAAATTGATGCAAAGAAAAACAAAGGCCTTCGAGCTCAGCTTCAGAACTCAACATGAAAGAGGAAGCCTATTGTGGAAAAGCAAATAGATGTCAGAGATAGGTCAGTGCTGTTGTACACCTACTTCTATATCTTCTCTGCAACACGCTATCGGAGGCATGTACCTCAAAGTAAAAAGAGAAGCAGAACTCACAACGGTCAAAAGGAGTAGACTGACGAATCTTTATCTCCTTACACTCTGAAGAACACAAATGAAGCAAGAAGTGAGAGAGAAGAAATATCAATATGCTGAAGACGAAGAAAATCTCTCATGATTAAGAGCTTATCTACAGTGTGTGAGAACCAAGTCATCTGCACACCTAACCTGCTTAAGAAAGAAGATACCAAATGAGAAGTTATTTCACAACGGCTCTATGAGCTTAATCATTTCTTCTCAATGAAAATCAACAATCTTCAAACGGCTATATTTTTAGAACATACAAATAGACTCAAGAAAAATCTCACAAACTAAGAAAAAAAGAAAAAGAGAAAAAGAGAAAAATAAAAGAAAAATAAAAAAAGGGTCAAGAGATAGACATAGAGAGAGTGAGAAATTGGTCGGAAAAATTCCTGAAGATTCATTCACTGGAACTGACCATGATGAGCTGCCATGAACTCCAAATTATCTATCCTTGAACTATGGCATTCATCAAGCCCACAAAAGAAATTGGCCAAACTTAATACAGATTTTAAAGCCAACCTTCTGATCCTACAGAGATGAATTAGAGCTTAGAATCAAACACTTGTATCTCTGTTATACCTTGTACTTAAATTTACTGCATGTATCCTGAGTAGTACTCAATTAACCCATAGTACAAGATGAACCTCAGTTTAAGCTTCTGGGAAACTTAAACTTTTCATTGTAAACACTATTAAGTGTCTGAGAGCCTGGAGAGGCTTGGAGAAAGAAAGAATACTCTGAGAGCCTGGAAGAGGTTTGGAGGAAGAAAGAATACTTGGTTTAAGCCTGGAGAGGCTTTGTTAAGAAAGAATACTCGGTTTAATCCTGGAGAGGCTTGGTTAAGAAAGAATACTCGGTTAAATCCTGGAGAGGCTTGGTTAAGAAAGAATACTCGGTTTAAGCCTGGAGAGGCTTGGTTAAGAAAGAATACTCGGTTGAGAACCTGAAGAGGCTTGATGATAAAAGAATACTTGTATATGTGTTCAATAGTGGAAAATCCAGTGGTGGTTTGCCCCTGGACTGGATGTAGCTCACTGGATTAGTGAGTGAACCAGGATAAATTCTTGTCTAAATCTTCTCTATCCCTTAACCTATTTTAATTCAGTTTTCATCTAACTAAGGGGATTCAAAAGTATTTAAGTAAGAACTTTACTTCTGAATTAAACATGTTTTCAAACAATTTTTGGTCTGAACCTTGTTCAGAATGTAATCAAAACTTCACACTGAAACTCATCGTCTGAATATCTTCAGAAGCTACTTTTTCTACCCTTAACCTCTTCACTCTCAGCTATTATCTAATTATTTATAACTAGGGGAGAGTCTGAAAAGTAATATCACAATCAACATAATAAAACTCCACACTTGACCAAATCATTTTAAAAAGGAGTACTTACTGAACCTTCTGAAGTGAGTTCAACAAGTTCTCTAAATCTGTCTTCAGCAAGTTACTGAAACGTTTAAATACATTAGTGTAAAACATTTTTTGAAACAACATGTTTTCTATTTTCATGTCTTTACTTATCAAAATTAGTTTAAACAAGTTTCTAAAATGTTTTCATTAAATCATCTGAAGAAATCTCAGAAAGCACATTTGTATTTATCTAAGTTCAGCAAGTCTCTGAAAAACTCTCTTTCAATAGCCCTCACGTAACTTTGATATTATTTACTATTTGGCAAAAGAGTTTTTCACAATAACCTGCATAGGTTATTGTTTAATAAGATGGTTTTAAAATGGGGTTTCCAAAATTAGCGTAAAGTTTTAAAACACTATTCAACCCCTCTTCTAGTGTTTCCTGTGGTTTAACAAGATATTGACTGAGATGTCCACGTGAGCAGATAACAAAACAAACTTAACAACAAGGACCAAATCACTTAACGGAAAAGAAAGTAGGGATTGAAAACAATAAAAAACAGCTGGCGAGGACTAAAATAAAAAACCACTAAAGAGTAGAGACTGAAAACTTATTTAAGCAATTTTTAATACTCATATCTTTTTTTAGAAATTGTTACAGGTAGTGTAGCTAGTAGATTAATTTGAAAGCCTCCCGATATAATTATTTATTTTGAATATTTTTTAGTTTCCAAAGTTCTAAAATTAATGGTTAAGGTACTGTTTGATAAATAAATAGAACATATTAAAACAAAACAGAACGGAATTTAACATGATAATAATACCTTGTGTGTTATAGTGGTAAGCGCACACACATATAACCTCCTTAATCTTTAATTGAGTATTGAAAATTTGAACTGAGATGTCATGTGATGGGGCCATGACAGGGTATGTCGGATGGTGACGTACGATGACAATGGTGTTGGAGGGTTTGTAAAAAGTGGCAATAATGGATGGGGCGAAGTGGAAATAATGGCAAGCGATGGTGATAGTTGATGGTGTCAAGCAGTAGTGATAATGGATAGTGTTAGGCAACAATGGATGGTGTTAGGTAATAGATGGTTCCTAGTGGAGATGCTAGTGTAACGTCTTAATTCTGGAACTAACAAAATAATACCCGTTGGAAGCCCTATTCCCGAATTTACGAAATTATTTTTTATGACATTATCGATATCGTAAAACATACATTATATAATTTTCTTAAGTAGTCCAACGTTTACATAAGCATTAAATATCAAAATATATGAAATAAATACAATACCGGACCATCAAATGGCTGAAATCGACCTAAACAATTAATTCAGTTAAATATATACATATACATCAAAATATCAGGGTTTTAGCGAAAGTAAGATAAATGGAGAAGTCTAATCTTGGACATCCAAGTCCTCCCATCAAGACTCAGGCTAACTATCCTGCACATTTAGAGTAATCCACAAAATGTATGGTGAGACTAATGTCCTAGTGAGTGTAAACAGGCATGCAGTGTAGGATAACATACAAATGTAAATGCTGCAGTAAACACATATGCTCATTCACATCATAAACATGTATATAGTTAGTCAATCAAACATAAGTCATCCTCCAATGCTTAACCCAGCATCCGGGGTCTTTTCACTATTACCTCTCGGCCAGATCTGAGCTCAATATATAAGCAAGGAACGTCTTCCTTGCGGTCATATAGATCTCATCATTTAATTCCTCATGTCTTTTTAGCAAACATTCAAGAGTTGATTTTATCTTTCCTTTACCCTCTTGTTTTTATACACGTGAAAATCCTCTCATGTAATGAAATATTAAAAGCATGATTTTAACTGTGAAACATGTGAAAACCCTCAATAATATAGCTAAATCCTTTCATGAGTTGGGTATAACCATACATTCCTCATAAATCCCTAGAATCCAAACCCTAGAAATGAGCATTTGAAAAGCAACTCAAAACACAATCATGACATAATTCCTAGGGCTAGCATAACCATATACATATACATATATATATATATATATATATAATAATCACCAATCAAACAATCACAAACAAACAAGAAGAGGATTCAAGGGGAGGGATCATTTAGGGTTTTCCAAGCACAATGAGAGTGAGTAGGTGGATTACACTCATCTCCCTATCATGGTAGTTCACCATAGAATTCACCATAGGAAATCATTCTTTCACATTCAAGTTTTTAGTGTGAAATGTATGAAACATAGAGCGAAGACGACCAGAAAAGACATTGAAGATAGAGAGAGCGCTCTGCTACTTGCTGTGATATGAAGTGCGCGGGCTCCCTGGACCCCCCCCGTGTGCGGCCGTCATCGCTGCGTGTCCCCCAACCCTCCTGGTTTGTTTGGCTCCTAAGCTATGTTAAGCATCTATACTCTCTATGTAACTTGCGTGTATGTGTGCGTTAATCGCATAATTCCAACAGAATCATCTATCACTGGATTTTAATAGGCGAGTTAATTAATATTCAAACAAGTTAATATGGATTTTAATATTTTAATTTTTTTTTATGTACAGTAGTAAAAATGAGGTTTGAATTAATCTAAAATTTCTATGCAAACAATCTAAATCAATCACGGCTAACACCATTTTAATGGCTTTAATATTTAAATTTATACAACACATGTTAAGTGACCACGGGGCTTGTGGATCAGCTAGTAAAAGGTTGTTCCATCTTAATCAGTGGTCTTGAGTTTAGCCATAGGTATGCAAATGTGTTAAATACTCGGAAGGAGAGTTTTGCCGCTCATAAAGGTCTTATCCGACTCGAACGTGATTGTCTCCCGTAAAGGATACTTATGGTCTTTCAAGTATGACAAATCTAACTGAAAAGTTAAGTGGAAGTTAAAAAATTAGTTAAAAACTTAAAGTTAGATAAAAGTTGAGGTTAAAAGTGTTATTATATTTTTAATAAAATATAATTGTTTTATGATTGTAACGTTTTTTATTTGATTGCAAGAATTGATTAGATTGATTGTGTTGTAAAAATCAACGTGCATATGAATCTCTATTTATTACTCCAGCTAATCAGAATCAATTTGAAACATTCAAATTGATACTATAACAATCAATCAAATTTATATACATTAAATAGAAACGTTTAAAATATAAACGGAAAGTATCTGTGTACTATCATTTACGTTTTTAATTCCAAAAATATTTAATATCATTATCAGATTTTAATTTCTTAAATTGTTATATTTTATAATAATATATTCTATTATTATTATAGCTAGTCAGGTAATAGAGTGTATCTCTTAATCTTCCTTTACATTCTAAATTATCTCTAAATAATTATGGGCAATAGAAAGGTGTTGGAGTGGAACTCTGTCTCTATTCTGTGCAGGAAAAAGAGACTAAATCAGTGATAGCTGGGCTGTTGTATCCTGGACGTGAACGCGTCAAGACCTACTGCACCGTTGGAGGAAGAACACCTCCCGTGGTGGCGTGAATCACCTTAAAGAGAGCGAAAACGCGCCTCATCCCACTATCATTGTCAATTTTATTTTTTATTGTAATTTCTTAATTTATCTTCTTTTGCTGTAATTTATTCCAACAATTTTAAGGTGATTCATATATTAAAAATGGAGAGCATGGTGGAGACGAAGAATGAGAATGTTAGTGACTTGAACAAGCCATTCCGTTTCAAAGGAACGTACTTTAAAAGATGGCAAGGTAAGGTGTTGTTCTACTTGAGTCTTCTTAAGGTATCCTATGTACTTGGCGAGGAGAGTCCATCAACAAAAGGGGATACCAATGTGATGACTCAAGAAGAACTAAGAAACATGAAGAAAAAATAGAAAAATGGGAGAAAGATGAGTACTATTGTCGCTATTATCTTCTCAATTGTCTTTCTGATGAATTCTATGATTATTATGAAAAAACTTATACTACTCGAAAGATATTTGGGAAGCCTTGCAGAAAAATATGACACTGAAGAAGCTGGTGGAAAGAAGTATGCTTCTAGTCGCTTTTTCCGCTATCAAATGGTGGGCGATAAATCTGTGGTGGAGCAAACACAAAGTTCCAAATGATTGCCCATGAAGTGAAGTCTGAAGGTATTACAATTGAAGATAGCTTGCTCGTGGCTGCCATTATTGACAACTTCCTCAATCATGGAAGGAGTTTCAGAAAGCCTTACGCCACAAACAAAAGGAGACATCTTTGGTGAGTCTAGTTACTCGAATTCGTGTGGAAGAAGAAGCAAGAAGTCAAGATGCTCTATGCACACAAATGGAAGCACCAATTATGCCACTAAGGTAAATGTTCTTGGTTCCCATGATACCTTTTTCAAAGGACAAAATTTGAGTAATAATACTCAGTTAAAGCCTAAGAAGAAATTTTTAAGACAAAAAGAATCCATTTCCTTATAAAAAAGGGAACTTCACACCCAAAAGAATACACATTTCCCTAGAGTGGCCCAAACTTCAAATGAGGCATACTTTGTATGTGGCAAAATTGGCCATGTTGCTAAAAATTGTAGATTCCGGAACAAACGTGGGCCTGTTGCACAAGCCAACGTGACCGAAGAGAAATTTGTGGCTATGATAACTGAGATAAATGTTGTTGAGAACTCTATGGGATGGTGGGCAGATTCAGGTGCTACTAGGCATGTCTGCTATGACAAAGATTGGTTCAAAAATATACTCCATATGAAACTCCAAAAGAGGTTATGCTTGGTGATTCTCATACTACCAAGATTTTGGGTGAAGGTGAGGTGGAACTTAATTTCACTTCTGGACGAATTCTGAAATTGACTAACGTGCTTTGTACACCTCATATGAGAAAGAATCTCATGTCTTCTTTTCTTCTTAATAAGGCTGGTTTTAAGCAAGTTATAGAATCTGATAATTATGTTATTTTCTAAGAATGGGATTTTTGTGGGGAAAGGTTATGCTTGTGATGGAATGTTTAAGTTAAATATTGTGATCAATGAAAATGCTTCAGTTTCTATTTATATGCTTTCTTCTTTAAATTTTTGGCATGAACGTCTTTGTCATATAAATGATAAATATGTTTTGAGAATGAGTAATTTAGGACTTATTTCTAAACTTAATAAAAATTTTGAAAAATGTGAAATTTGTAGTAAAACTAAGATTACGAAAAAATCTCATAAAAATGTCATAAGAAATTCTGAAATTTTAGATTTAATTCATTCTGATATTTGTGAGTTTGATGGAATTTTGACACGTGGTGGTAATAGATATTTTATTACATTTATAGATGATTTTACAAAATTTACATATGTTTATTTGATGAAACATAAAAGTGAAGCTTTTGAAATGTTTAAATATATTTAAATGAGGTTGAAATAATTTTGGAAGAAAAATAAAATGTTTAGGTAGTGATAGAGGAGGAATATATTTCTTCTGAGTTTGATTTTTATATTCAGTCTTTAGGGATTGTTCATGAAATTACTCCTCCTTATTCTCCACAATCTAATGGAGTTGCTGAAAGAAAAAATAGAACTTTAATTAATTTAACTAATTCTATACTTGTTCATGCTCATGTACCTTTTCAATTTTGGGGTGAAGCAATTTTATCTGCTAATTATGTGCTTAATAGAATACCTCATAAGAGTTCTAATAAGACTCCATATGAACTATGGAAAGGTCATAAACCTAATCTAAATTATTTTAGAATTTGGGGTTGTTTGGCTTACGTAAAATTGTTGATCCTAAAAGAAGTAAATTAGGTGTACAAGCTTCTACTTGTGTATTTATCAGTTATTCTCTTAATAGTTCAACTTACAGATTTTTTGATATTGATAATAAAACTGTGATCGAGTCAGTTAATGCTATTTTTCATGAAAATAAATTTCCTTTTAAATTAGAAAATAATGGGGATAAAGGAAATAAAATTTCTCATGAACCTAGTTCTTCTACTTCATTACAAGTTGAAAATCAAACTGAAATTTTACCAAGAAGAAGTAAAAGAACTAGAATTGAGAAAGATTTGGTCCTGATTTTCTAGTTTATAATGTTGAAAATACAATTACTTTTGAGGAAACTTTAGCATCACCTGACTCATCTTTATGGAAAGAAGCAATTGATGATGAAATGGAATCTTTAATTTCTAATAAAACTTGGAAATTAGTAGATTTACCTCCTGGTTCTAAAACAATTGGTGTCTTGAGAAAAAAGTTGAAGCCTGATGGTACAATTGATAAATTTAAGGCAAGGCTTGTAGCTAAAGGTTTTACACAAAAGATGATATAGATTTCTTTGATACCTTTTCTCCTGTTACACTTTATTACTTCTATTAGATTAGTAATAGTCATTGCATCTATTTATAATTTAGTAGTACATCAAATGGATGTAAAAACAACTTTTTTGGATGGAGATTTAGAGGAGGAAATATATATGGATCAACCTGAAGGTTTTGTTGTGTGGCTGGCCAAGAAAATAAGGTATGTAAATTAAATAAATCTTGTGTGGGTTGAAACAGGCACCAAAACAATGGCATGAAAAATTTGACTCGTGTATGATTGAAAATGGTTTTAGAAACAGTGAATGTGATAAATGTTTATATTACATGTCAAATAAGGATTTACATGTTATAATCTGCTTATATGTGGATGATTTATTAATATTTGGTTCTAATCTGACTATAATTTGTGAAACAAAGAATTTACTTCATAAAAGTTTTGAAATGAAGGATCTTGGAGAAGCAAATGTTATACTTGGCATGAAAATTACTAGAAAATTGATGGTATTTTTCTAGACCAGGCACATTATGTGGATAAAATTTTGAAAAAATATAATTATGAAAATTGCAATATTGTACCTACTCCTTTTATTCCAAATGTTTATTTAGAAGCTACTTTAGATGATAACTCTATTGTCAATCAAAAGGAGTATGCTAGTTGTTAGAACTACAGGAAACACTAGAAGGGGGTTGAATAGTGTTTTAAGCTTTTTGATTGTTTTTGGAAATCTTTAATTTAAATCATGAAGATGGGCAATGTTCAAAACAAGTCTTAAGATCAGAGATAGTTAAAACGTGCGGAAGATAAGAAAAACAAAGTTTCTTCTAAAGCTTAAGATTGTTTTAAATAGAGGGTTCTCAAAGTATCTTCTGAAGATTATCACAAAGATTATTTTCAGAACGGTTTCTGAAATACATCAGACGACTAGGGGTTGTCTGAAGCCTGTTCCCGATTTCTGAACTGATCTCTTTCCAGACTCACTTCAGAAAATTATTTCATAAGTTATTCAAGGAACATTCTTTGTAATGCTTCAAATGATATGAGACACATCTCATGTTTTGTTCATATGAAAGATCATTTTATTGAAATAGTTTGTTAAGTTTATTATGAAAAATACTTTTCAATCTCCAACATAAATATGAAAACTGGAAATAAAGAGATTAAGGGAAAGAGAACTTAGGCACAGAATTTATCCTGGTTCACCCACAAACCCGTGAGCTACATCCAATCCCAGAGGCAAACCACCACTGGATTTTCCACTATCTGAATCCATAGATACAAGTATTATTCACAGCCTCTTTAGGCCAACACAAGTATTACTTTGTTTTCAACTGCCTCTCCAGGCAACTCATTGCAGTATTCTTTTACAGAAAAGCCTCTCCAGGCTCAACAAGTATTCTTTGTTTTCAACTGCCTCTCCAGGCAACTCTTGCAGTATTCTTTTACAGACAAGCCTCTCCAGGCTCCACGAGTACAGTCTCTCCAGACACCACGAGTACAGTCTCTCCAGACACAACGAGTACAGTCTCTCCAGACATCAACAAGTATTCTTTCTTCCACCAAGCCTCTCCAGGCTCTCAGACACTTATCCAAGTGTAGAGTATTCTTTCTTCTTCCCGCCAAGCCTCTCCAGGCTCTCAGACACTTATCCAAGTGTAGAGTATTCTTTCTTCCACCAAGCCTCTCCAGGTTCTCAGACACTTATCCAAGTGTAGAGTATTCTTTCTTCCACCAAGCCTTTCCAGGATCTCAGACACATAAAGTGTTTACAAATTAAACTAAGTTTAAGTTTCCACGAAACATAAACTTAATCTTTTCCTGTACTAGAGGTTAACTGAGTACTATTCAGGATACAATGAATGAATTCTAAGTACAAGGTTAAGACAGTGATACAAGTATTTAAGTTTAAGTACAATCCCTGTCTCTGATATGAGGAATAACATCCTCTGAGAATTGGCTAGGTAGATACTGACTTTAAGCTCCAGCCTTTCTCCAACTATTGGTTTCCATGGGCTACATTCTCACCCGTATCATTGGAAAAACCAAGGCATACTTGCGGCTTCAAACCATTCTTGGTTCATATGAGATTAAGCACAGTCTGGTTGGTTGTTCAACTGAACAACTACAACTTTGAGTAACTAATCAATAGATTGGCAGCATGGTTGATTCTTTTTCCCAACCAACAACTTTAAATTCAATCTTGAGGATATTTATATGTTCTGTTGGAATATAGCCGTTTGAAGATGTTTCATAATACCGTTGAGATGTTGATGATGTGGCTCATATAGCCGTTATGTAATAGTGTCTCAAACGGTTGCTTCTTCTTAAGCAAATAAGTGTTCAGACATTCCTGTTCTGACACTTCTGTAGATGAGCTCTTTTAGAGAGATTTTCTTGATATTGTTTTGCATGTTCTCTCTCTTGATTTCCTTTTGCTTTTCTTCAGTTGTCTTCTGATTTCTTCTGCGTTCCTCAGCTGACTTCTGATTTCTTCTGCTTTTCTTAGGAGTGTATATGAGGAGATATCCGTTGGATTTGTCCTTTTGCTTATTTTGTATATGCTCCTTTTCTGTTTGCTTCCTGACACCATTTCTTCTTTCTTCTTTGAGTGAGGTGTCTTGTCGAATAGTTGTTGTTGCGGTTTCTTCTTTGAATAAAGACATATGATATTATAGTCGTTGAATCATATAGTCTTAGCTTCTGTATTGATTTCCTCAATGTTGAAATCTGTTCCATGCACTTAGAGAGCTTATATGTTCAGACAATTAATTTCTTCACATATACTCAAATGCTTGCTTTTATCTCATTGTAATTTTATCAGCTTCAACATGTGCTCATCTTATATAATTGTTTCAAGCTTATGTTAATTCTCCAGCTTGAGATGCTTTCAATAGGCTCTTTTCTTCAGATAATATATTTCTTCTTCTTCTTTGCATTTTCTTCTTCTGAGATATAGATGAATAAAGATGTTGAATTTTAATATGTTTTATTCAAACATCTTTCTGGTTTCTTTTTCTTAGTCTTCTGATCAGTTCTGGGCAGCCAGCAGGTGCAGGTGCAGTAGGTCTGCACACACAAAAATGCCTTTTGTTGCAGGTGCACCAGGCTTTGCAGAAAGTCTTTGCAGAGTTTCCTTATTTGTGCAAGACTTTGATCGAGGCATAAAAGCATGTTTAGCTTTTATACTGAAATAAGTGTACTCCATTTTGGTAGAGTGTGCTTTGCACTTTAGCAACGTCTTCAAGAGATAAATTCTTGATTCTATTTGTAGGCTTCTTCAGATAGTCTTCACGTCTTCATACGGTCTTCAAGTCTTCAGATGGTCTTTACGTCTTCAGACGGCTTGCGCACTTCAGACAGCTTCAGCACTTCAGACGGCTTGCGCACTTCAGACAGCTTCAGTACTTCAGACGGGTTGCGTTCTTCAGACAGCTTCTATGCTTCAGACGAGTTGCGTTCTTCAGATAGCTTCTATGCTTCAGACGAGTTGCGTTCTTCAGATAGCTTCTTTATATTAAATCCTGCATTTGTTCTTCTGATCCTGATCTTTTGATTTGGTTCATCAAATCTTCTTCTTCTTCTTCTAATGAATATTTCAACTTGAAACACAATCAACAAACCAATACCTTTCTCAGTAGAATCTGTTTATATAATCTTTTTTGTTCTTATTATGTTCTTATATACTCTTATTTGTTAATCATTAAAACTAAAGGATATTAAGTCTTTGAGGCAAGTTTGAATGCTCAAACTGATTAATAGACTTCACACTAGTATAGTTGGAAGCTTGAGATATTTGACTGATTGTAGTAGACCTGATATTGCATATGTGGTAGGTTTACTTGGTAGATTTACTAGTAAACCAAATATTGAGCATTGGCATGTTGTTGATCAACTTATGAAATATTTAAAAGGCACGAAAAATCATGGGTTATTTTATCAGCGATACCCTACTGTGCTTAAAGGTTTTTCAGATCCAGATTGGAATACTCAATCAGGTGATTCTTTCTCTACTACTGGTTATATATTACTTTAGGTGGCTGTGCAATTTGTTGGAAATCTAAAAAGCAACAATAATCGCAAAATCAATCATGGAAGCTGAATTAATTGCTTTGGCTTTGGCTAGTGAAGAGGCCAGTTGATTGAAAGATTTATTGGGTGAAATCTCTTTCTAGGAGAAACCAATTCCACCTATTTTGATGCGTTGTGATAATACTGCTGCCATTAGTAGAGTACAGAATCGTTATTATAATGGTAAATCGAGACATATAAAAAGGAAGCATAGTTTGGTGAGATCATATATAAGTAATGGTACCATTCATGTGTCTCATGTGAATACAAATGATAATCTTGCTGATCCTCTTACAAAGCCTCTAAATAGAGAAAAAGTTGTGAAAATGTCTATAGGGATGGGATTAAAGCCCAAAGAATAGAAACTACCCTTGAGGATATCCAACCTAGTGATTAGAGATCCTAAAAGCTAGATTCAAAGGGAAGAACGAATCTTGAAGTAGTTTGTAAAAAGATGCAATATAAATCATTTTTTTCATCCCTATAGATAATATGCATCTTTTCTGCAACGTAGAATAAGGTTGAGTTTTTTGAGAACTCTTAATGAAATTTGTAGCTCAATAAGAGTGGGATGTTTAAAGTTGCAGAGACATCATTGACAAATTTCACCTATATGAGTATTGGGATGGGGCCGCTCCTAAAGAGATGTTGGGCTTATATATTCTCTAAAAATTCATGAATCCAGGATGTAGCACAAAGGCCGAAATGTGTGAAGCTTATAAGTTCAAGATTGACACCGAAATTTATGTGCATGATATAACACTTGTACCCTTTGAAGAAGCCATAGTTCAAGACCGTAAGATCACTACTGGCTCCGGACCAAGTATTATAGAATTGCTAAATGGAAGTTCAAAGCAATGCTACTTTCATAATGCATAATATTTTTTCTATGCCCAATAAAAATTAAACAATTATTTTATAAAAAGTGGGGAATTGTTATTATATTTTTATAAAATAATAATAATTGTTTTATGATTGTAACGTTTTTTATTTGATTGCAAGAATTGATTAGATTGATTGTGTTGTAAAAATCAACGTGCATATAAATCTCTATTTATTACTCCAGCTAATCAGAATCAATTTGAAACATTCAAATTGATACTATAACAATCAATCAAATTTATATACATTAAATAGAAACGTTGAAAACATAAAACGGAAAGTATCTGTGTACTATCATTTACGTTTTAATTCCAAAAATAATTTAATATCATTATCAGATTTTAATTTCTTAAACTGTTATAATTTTTTAATAAATAATTCTATATATATAGCTAGTCAGGTAATAGAGTGTATCTCTTAATCTTCCTTTTACATTCTAAATTATCTCTAAATAATTCTGGGCAATAGAAAGGTGTTGGGGTGGAACTCTGTTTCTATTCTGTGCAGGAAAACGAGACTAAATTAGTGATAGCTGGGCTGTTGTATCCGGGAGGTGAACGCGTCAAGACCTACTGCACCGTTGGAGGAAGAACATCTCCCGTGATGGCGTGAATCACCTTAAAGAGAGCGAAAACACGTCTCATCCCATTATCATTGTCAATTTTATTTTTTATTGTAATTTCTTAATTTATCTTCTTTTACTGTAATTTATTCCAACAAAAAGTATTTAGTGAAATTGACTGAAAATTATAAAATGACAGATAAAGACATTATTAATATGATAGAGAATGATATATTGAGGAATAAATTATAAAAATATTTTAATTAGGTAATAAATAAAAAAATGACTTTTTAAAAAAATTACCCCAAATAACTTCCAAAAAAAACCAATAACTATTTAAAAAATAACTTTACCAAAAAGTGATGAAATGATTTTATCTACCAAAATACTTCTCACTAAAATATTATCTCATGAAACTAGGAGTGCAATTGCAATTATATTAATGTAACAGTAATGTAAGCCAACTACCTGCATTAAGAATCAAAATCCAATGATTTGCTTAGGTCCATATACGTATCTATTATCTAATCAATCATCTACAAACAAATCTGATTTGTATATTATTTAACCTGTTTGTGATCCGATCACCTAACTCGTTTTTCTCTTTCTATATAATTACAAAAGACACTCATTTTTTTTCCTCTTTCTACATATTATACCAATCCGATAGTTCTAGCACACAAATTACAATCCCCAATTTTCAAAAGCAGAGACCTCGCTCTTTTAGTCAATAAACAAATGACATCTAATATTAATGATAATATTAACAACTCAACTTGGCGTACGAATAAATGACATTGTTTGGTATTCTTCAATCATTATCAGTTTGATTTTTTGAAAAGTTTAATATCACAATTAATTCTTTCAATATTTCATTTTATTCATTTAATTTCTTTTAAAAAAAAAAGCTCTTATGTAGTGAAACTATTTATTAAGTTATCATTGTGTTTACATCTGAATGTCTCATCAAGTCGGTATACACTTTTCAATGAGTATTTATAGGAGAAGAAAATAAATTATATTAAGATGGTAAAATCAATGTTATAAAACTCAGATCGGTGATCGACTCGGTTAAGGTACTGGGTCACTGGTCGAACCATTGAGTTACTGGTTGAACCGGTTAAACCGGTATATATCAAAATCTATAAATTATATACTAAAAAAATATAAAAGTTTATCACAAAATATAAGTAGTATAAACCAATATATTTAAAATCAAATGAATAAAAATATTTGTTTATGATTTACTAATAATTAAATATGTTAAATAATATTTATCATAAATTTAAAAGCACATATTTATTATTTTTAAAATAAATATTTCATAGTCTTAAACTATTAAAAAAACTGAGTGTGGAAAGCAATGTTTGGAATATAATATATAAACTTTGGCCTATATTTAACAAGGATATCATGTGGTTCAGTGGTTGTCTTCGGCGCCTTCATTCCAGCAGGTCCTGCGCTCGACTCCCAACATATCGTGAGTTGACTCTGATTTACTGATGTTAGACTCAATTCAACAGCTCCGACCACCGGTAATAATAATAGATAAAATAAATTTAATTTTTTTATAAATTAAAATTAATTTTTATGTTTATCTTTTCTAAAAGTTCTCTTATTTAAATTTTTTAATAAACACCTTTAAATAAGGTCTTTTTTATAAGTTATGCATCTCTCTTTTAAAAAAAACTCTTATAAACTATAAGTTAAATCAAATTAGGCCATAATCATGGTTGAGACATGAGAGTTGAGACTAAGTAGTTACTACCTAATTTAGTACTCTCTTTGTACTAGAAGAGAACTAAAGTTATTTTTTAAGGGTCTATTAGGGGGTGGTCGCAAATTTTTAGTGGTTCAGTGGTTCAGTTATTTTTTAACAAGGATATCATGTGGTTCAGTGGTTGTCTTCGGCGCCTTCATTCCAGCAGGTCCTGCGCTCGACTCCCAACATATCATGAGTTGACTTTGATTTGCTGATGTTAGACTCAATTCAACAGCTCCGACCATCGGTAATAATAATGGATAAAATAATTTAATTTTTTTATAAATTAAATTAATTTTTATTTTATTTTATCTTTTTCTAAAAGTTCTCTTATTTAATTTTTTAATAAACACCTTTAAATAAGGTCTTTTTTATAAGTTACGCATCTCTCTTTTAAAAAAAAACTCTTATAAACTAGAAGTTAAATCAAATTAGGCCATAATCATGGTTGAGACATGAGAGTTGAGACTAAGTAGTTACTACCTAATTTAGTACCTCTTTGTACTAGAAGAGAACTAAAGTTATTTTTAAGGGTCTATTAGGGGGTGGTCGCAAATTTTTAGTTTTTTTTTTCTTTTAAATACAAATTTTAAAACAAAACATGTTCAATTAAAATGAGTTAAAATGATTATGGATAAAATAAAATTTTGGTCCCTGTAAATGGACCGATTTTGTTTTTAGTTCTTACAAATGATTTTTTTATATCCTTACAATTGGATTTTTTTAAATTCATCCTCACTGTTAAAATAACTCTGTAAACGCTGATGTGGCTAACTATGCGTTCTAGTCACCAATCTAGTGTGTCTTTCATTTATGTAGATGTGGCAATTTTTTTCCAACTAGCTAGGAATATTCTCATGTGTAGTGCATGTGCATAGTCTTCTTTATTCCTACAATTTTTTCCAGCAAAATCAAAAGCTCACTGCCCTAACTATGAGAAAAGCAAAGAAGTTTAACATTTCCAATCTTTATTCGAGCAATTGATTCTTAAATCTTATTACATGCAATCTAACCTCATTTACAAAGACTCAATAAAAATAAGTCATCTAAATCTTTTATTATTCCCCTTATTCTTGGGCATCAAATCCTTCTCCAACATTCCACAACCCAAGGAAACCCAACACACCAGCATGCCTCCCTAACACCTTGTTCCAATCCCTAACAACTACAGCCCCTAAATTATCCTCACGCCCCTCTTCAATATCTTTGAGAAATCTAAATCATTTGAAACAAAAAAAAAAACAATCAATCCCTCTATTCATTGAGTGTTGCATCTACCTCTTCAACACCAAATTTCCAACCTGAGAATCCTAGGGCAGGAATTGAAATCATTATAAACTTGTGATTTAGGGGGGAATTGTGGCCATGAAGAAGATGTATATGCACTGCACATGAGAATCCTAGTTGGTGAAAAAATGCCACATCTCCATAAATGAAAGATACATTGGATTAGTGACTAGGAAGCAATTTTAGCCACATCAGCGTTTAAAAAAGCTATTTTAAGAGCAGGGATAGATTTAAAAACTTTCCAATTATAAACATGTAAAAAAAAAATCATTTGTCAGGACTAAAATCCTCTATTTTAAAAACCAGACCGGTGAACCGGCCAAGTGTCTGGTCCAAACAAACCACCAAACCAGCCTTACAAAAAATCGATTAAGAACCGGATAAACCATTAAAAATCGGCGGTTTACCTGTTTTTTTCGGTTCTGGAAAAAATTTGAAAATCACTTCATTTCATATATTAAAAAAAATTAATCAAAAAAATATTTCAAAACTAGAATATAAGGTTTCTTCCCCAATCTCCATGTGTTTGTGTGCTACAATGAAGCTTTCTTGTGTGTTTAATCGTCCATTGTCCGATTCGAATGTCCGCCATCACCTGTGGCTTTGTGCATCAATCGTCACCATATCTTCATTCTTTTCCTCGATCGTGTCGGAAGCCGCTACTGTTGTGTTGGATTTGTGCTTGTTGTTCGCTTGCTTCTCATTCCCCCATCCAGTCACCCCTTCTGTTGGTTCCTCTCAATATGTTGAGAAAAGTGAAAAGTTTGCATATTGATGAGTGTGGTCAGATATTGATCTCAAAAGCCAGAGTACTTAAAAAAAGAGTTTGCCTTTACTGATATATCATCTCCATCAAGATATGTTCCATGATCAGGATCTCACTATCATTGCAAGTGTTTTATAAAATTATATAAATTGAAATACATGTGAATTTGTAACTAAAAAGTAAAAACACTTTTCTGGTACTTCCAGTGTATTACATTTAATTTTTAGTATTACAATGTTATGATATTATGATTATTTTTAAATATTATTTAATATATTTATATATTTTTTAAAAAATAATATTAATTAATACCGGTTCTACCACGGTTTAACCACAGTTCGATCACTGAACCTTGAACCAGTGTCTTGACTGATTCAATGACCGGTCTGATTTTAAAAACACTACTAAAAACAAAACTCGGTCCATTTACGGGGATCAAAAACTTATTTTACCTAATGGTTTTTAATGCACTTTTAAAATTATTTTTATCCTAAATTACAAAACCAATAAAGAGAATTTGTGATTAAGGTTTTTAGTTATAAAAATATCTTGCATCACCTATTATCTACCCTTACCAATATCGCCTAGCACCCTTGTTACCACTCGACACTCTTCACTGTCGTCACCACTATTCATCGTCCAACATTGTCATCAGTTAACACCCCCACCCTTTCTATGCCACCCAACACTATCCACCAATGCCAATACCACCCAACAACATCCACCACCGTTATCGCCACCTAATCCACTATATATAATTATCACCGTCCAACATTCTCCACTATCGCTATTGTTTGAAACCTTCCATCACTAGTGCTGCCACCGCCCAAGACAACCTTTTACCATTGCCAGCAGACACCCTCCACCATCACCATCACCGCTCGACACCCTCCACCACTACCACCGCCTCTTAATACCCTTTACCACCTGACACCTTCCATCACCATTGCCACTAATCGACACCCTCCACCACTGTTGCTGCTACCCAATGCCCTCCATTGTCATCACAGTTACCCTACATCATCCACCACCCTGTTGCCTCTCAACACCTTTCATCAATGATGTTGCTACTCGAACCTTCAATTAATGTCTTCAGTACTCGACACTCCTCATCGTCATTGTCGCTTAAAACCGGTGATATTAAACTTGTCCGATCTGACCGTTCAATTGGGAACTGGACCCATGGCTGGTCCGATCAACTTATGGACTCTTTGTGCAATCCAACCGATCATCAACTGGTTAACACGGTCAAGAACCGGTGGACTCATTTGAACCAGATGAGTTATTGAGTTACGAGTCACCTTAGTTGAGCAAGCGCGCAAACTACTTCTACTTATAAAATAATTCAGAATAGCCAAATGCAAGAATCAAACCTCTGGCCTCCCACCTATTGGACATGTTGCATGACAACCAAACCAACATTGCTTTTCTGATGTGTGTGTGCGCGCGTTATATTTATATATTGTCTTTCAATTGTGTAGCATTGCCAAATAAATAATGAGAGAATAGCAATTAGCATGAATCGCCAACATTTAATTTTCTTTCCTATTTTTTTGAGAAAATATTTTTTCCGATCTTTTCTTTTTAGTAATCTTTTAAATTTAACATGCGTGGATTCATTAATTAAATAATGTAAAATACTAAAAATATAAATTTAATTAAAAAATTAAGAATGGTGTATCATATTGATGTAATTATACCTATTTTTCCTATTTTTTTACATCAAACTCAAATTTAAAAAATCTGCATACTTAAAACAAAAACTTGTATTTTTTAAACCAATACATTATATTTGTTGATTTTTTATATATATACTAATTTTACTGGTTCAACCAATGATTCACTGGTTCGATCAATGATTCATTAATCCAGTACTCTTACTGAGTCGATCACCGATCTGGGTTTTATAACATTGCTTTAAACTCTCCACCACCACTGCCATCTCAAACCCTCCACTATTGTTGCCGCCATCTAATACCCTTCAACACCATTGTCACTACCACTACCCAACACCATTCGCTACCATCACCTGGCTCAGTCCACTACTAGAGTAAGTGGAGTTAGAGTAGTTTATCATATCATATCTCTTATTTTGACAACCAAATCACAAGTTCCACAATAAATTTATGGAACTAAAAATATCTAAAATCATGAAATAAAAAATTATTTTTTTTAAAAAAAAATAAAACTTAAAAGTTGGAAACCAGCTTAAATGTACCCCTGACTAATCCATTTATTCTAAAATAGAATTGTTTTGGTATGAAACACGGACCTGGGTCTGAGTCAGCAGGTTAGAGTCGGATTTGGGTCCGGGTTGACGGTGCGAAATCTGATTTGAACCCAGGGGGTGTACCTGCAAAGGGACTCCGACGCCCAAGTCAGAAAGGGGTAATAACAGTCAAAGTGATTGACTGGGTAAGATTGTGTGTACCTGATGATCTGTCAATTACCCGTTTATATAGGGGTTTTCCCTGTATAAATATGGTAAGTGGGCCTTTTGTATAAAAGGAGTAGATATGCAGGTATAATCATAGATACAATATTTAATATATTGTGGGAGATCACAAATATAATTGCAGATATGGTTATATTATGTACAGATGTTATTATATATTTAAGGATATGAAAATAATATAGTATGCGGGCCATATTGGCTATTGGGCCTTAGGTTTAGATCGTAACAGAAGCCCCCCAGCTCTTGTCAACTTATTTAGTTGGCTTTGAGCTTAAATGCTTTGGACGTACCCGAGACGACATTTAATGTTCGAGACGTCTTTGAAGGTTTAACTCGAGACGACCTCGAAGATTATGTTCTAGACGGTTTTTAGGGTTTTTGATTCATCCCAGTTGGGTGTGACAAGTTGTGAGCCGCATCTACCTTGGTTCGGGATGCTATTTTACTTCACGTTTTTGGGTTTGAAACAAATGTATTTGTATTAGCTGGTTCGGGACGAGTTTGTACCCTGATAAATCGTCGCGACGTTTCATTTTCTTTGAATTGTTTCAATAGCTGGTGACGTTTCGTGTTCCAGGTGACGTGTCGCTCTGCTATAAGGTCGCGACGGTTCGACTTCCTGGGCCGTAGCGGTTATGGGCCTTTTCGGCCTTATAAATAAGGGTGGAGAAGTTTTCTTATGCCACTTGCTTCATTTGCTTCTTGCTCCTCTCTTGTGTGCAATCACATTCCCGAATCTTGATCTGGCTCTCTGCTTCCAAATCGAATTCAGGATCCGACTATCAGGTATTACTCTCTCTCCCCCTCTTCTTTTTTGCACAAATGAGTGAGAGTAGTAGTTCTTTGGAAGTTTTGTCTAGGAAACCTGAGTCATGGGTGTCCCGGAGCCGGTCATCCTGTGGGGATAATGAGAATTTAAGTTCTGAGGTGGTCGAGGTGTTGAGGCGGAGGAAATGGCCTCTGGGGGGGAGTTCGAGTTGAAAATGATAACAAATTAGTAAAATCCGAGACGGATTCATATGATAGTGTCTTTGATGAGTCGAGTGCTAGTCGTCCCGGTTCTGATGAGGGTAGTTGTCACACAATGACCTCTGCAGGTGTTGAAATGGCTGAGCCCCGTGATGAGGAGTACTTCGTGCCCCTGTGGGCTGATAGGTATCAGTGGGTGGATCCGGAGGTTCTTGGTACCTGTTCTGTGTATAGACCCGACTGTCCTGAGCATTTCCAGGAACGCTTATTCGATTTGGAGGTGTTTGGATCAGCCGAGATGAAAGAATTGTACAACATGGTGCTTCCACCCCGAGGGGGCCGAGTATGCCATCTATCCGAGACCAATACACCTTTTTTATACACTTACGACTTTTTTCATTCGAAAGCGAGATTGAGGCTTCCGTTTACCGAATTTCAAGAACGGATGCTTATGTTTTTGCGGTGTGCTCCTTCACAACTGCACCCCAACTCGTGGGCTTTCATCAGCTGCTTCGAGTTGATCTTGACCGAGTTCGGCTTCATGCCTTCTGTAAAGTTATTCTTTTATTACTTCATAGTGTTAAGGAAGTACCCCCCAGGGAATAAGAAGGAGACTCTGAAAAGTTGGATCTCTTTTAGGGGGCATAAAGATCGAAAATTGATAACCCCGTTCTGTGAGTCGGCTAAGAGGGGGAGCATCACTTTCATGTAAGGTCCAAGAATCCCTCTCAAAGTGTTTTTAATTATGACAACCAAATCAAATGCAACTTAGCATAATTCTGATTCCAAAAAGACAATAACCATTTTCATTTGAGAATGTGGTCCAGAAGCAACAGGTTTCATCTTGCAGAGGACAACTATGAGAAGCTTCATTTTTTGATGGATAACAGAAGCAATAAGTTAAAAGAATGACAAATCTGTGAAGGAAAACTTAAAATAAAAATGAGTAAATTGAAGGTAACTCATTCACGCATTCAGAAGCTGACAAACACACTTCACAGACTCCAGAAGCATGAGGAAGCCAATCTAAAAGCTCTTTATGAAATTGTTTTAGAAGAGAGATTCACTTTTTTAAAGAAACTCTCAGAAGATATCTAATACAGAACATGGCAACATGTCACAGAAGCATAAGGATCATTTGCAGTATGACCAGAACAATCCTGCAGAAGGAATATGTAAAAATGAGTTCTGCAAAAGCAGCCAAATCTCTCAATGATCCTTAATAAATTCCTTACTAAATTGGCTGAGTAAAACAAGTTGAAATACACTTGGATTTATCCAGAAATCATCCTCAGATCATATCCAGAAGGAAGGAGGTGAAGAAATGAGCCAGTTTTGCTGGTCTGCAGAAGCTGGTTCTGCAGAAGCAAGAAACCAGTCAAACAGACAGCTTGTACCTGTCAGTCTTTTGCAACTGTACCTGAAAGGGACTTGTCAAAAGCATTACATACCTGGATCATTTTTGACTGCATTCCAATGGCTACAAGGCTCCTAAACTATAAAAGGAGGTGCTCTCTTCACCATGGAACACACCTCTCTCTCCAGAAGCATAAAATAATCTCTGCTCTTTCACTGCCAGCTTCTGGAACCATTTTCTCTCTCCTCAAATTCTTTCTAATCTGCTTATACAAGTTGTTGAGGGGGAGTTTTTGCTCACCTAGGAAATTCTGATGTGCTCTATTGTAAATAGTGAGTTGTCTGTACTTTACCTTGCTTTGTTTTCTGTGCTTCTGTAAGGTCAAAGAGATTGGTTTGTTGTAAAATCTCTTGTGACACATTAGGTGAAGTATTTGGAGAGGTTGTAAAGGCTCTGGTGTGAGCCTGTAACTGTTTGGAGTCTGCAGAAGGAAGTTCTGCAGATTTCTGGACCTGTGCTTCTGTAGAAAGACCTGCAGTAAGTCAGAGTCTATTTTTGTGAGTTTGGTAATTCTGTAGAAAGCCTGAAGAGGCTGTGGAAAAAGAATACTAGTGGTAGTGTGAACCCAAAGGTTGTAACTGATTTGTTAGTGAGAAAAATCCTACAGAAGGTAGGGACTGGACGTAGCCTCAGGTTGGAAGAGGTGAACCAGTATAAAAACCTGTGTTTTCTTCTTTCCCTTACTTTGTTAATTTCTGCATGTGCAAAAAGCTTTCAAAACTAATAATACCTAAGTAAGGGGCAACAAAATTGATTCACCAAAGGAATCCTATTTTCAGCATAATAAGCATTAATACTTACAATTCTACTTGTGGAGATCCATCTTCTAATAAACAGCCAAGAACTTATCTTGAGCATAATTTTATTAGAAGATAAAATTGCAAAATTTTAAAAGAATCACAATTCAACCCCCCCTTCTTGTGATTCAACCATATACTTCAATTGGTATCAGAGCTTGCCTCTTGGGTTGAACTCACTTAACAGTGAGAGAGGAAAAGATCAAGGGGATGGCAAACCATGGAGCTGTAATGTTCATTCCAGAAGGATCATCCACAAACAGACCACCAGCTTTCAATGGAAAAGACTATTACTATTGGAAGGATAGAATGAAATTGTTCCTGGAATCTCAAGATATTGATCTATGGGATATTATAGAAAATGGGAATTACATTCCCACTACAAGAAGAACGAGAGTTCTGGCTCCTTCCACAGAAGGTGAGTCTGAAATTGTTAAAGAACTACCAAAACCTAAACCTAGAGAAGAATGGACACAAGATGACAAACAAGGTATCTTCTAAACTCTAAAGCTAAATTTTTTCTTCTTTGTGCATTAAGTAGAGGTGAATATGATAAAGTTGCTGGCTGCAACACAGCAAAGAAATATGGGGATACTTAAGAATTGCTCATGAAGGTACAGACCAAGTAAAAGAATCTAAAATCAACATTTTAATTCACCAATATGAAATGTTTAACATGGTTGAACATGAAACTATGATTTGAAATGTTCAGTAGGTTACTATTATTATAAATGATTTAAAATCACTTAGTAAAAGCTATTCAAATCAAGAACAAGTAAGAACAATACTTAGAAGTCTCCCAAAGGATATTGGAGACCAAAAGTTACAGCAATTCAGGAAGCAAAGGATCTAAGCTGTACTCAAACTGGATGAGCTTCTTGGCTCCTTAAAAGTCCATGAACAAGAGCTCATGGATTGAATTGCCAAGGAAGGACAAGTCACAATAGCGCTGAAAGCAAGCACATCCAGAAGTAAGTGCTTCTGCAGAAGATAGAGCTTCAGAAGGAGAATCATCCTCTTCTGAAAATGATGATGAGCTAGCCTTTCTATCAAAAAGAATACAAAGGCTAATAGAAGAAAAGGCAAAGGAAAGAAATTTTTCAATTTCAAGAAGGAAGGACCAAAAGGTGAAAACAGCAAAGGTCCTATCATATGCTATGAATGCAACAAACCAGGACACATCAAGGCAGAGGTTTCCACAGCTGAAAGAATCAAGACCATTCCAGAAGAAGAAGGCCATTGATGGCTACATGGATGATTCTGACAGCTCTGCAAAAGGAGAAGATGAAGCTTGAAACTGCACATTTGTGCTTCATGGCTGGAAAGATGAAGAAGATGAGGTAATTACCTATACTCCTTCTGCATATAAAGAACTTGAAGATACTTTTGAAAATTTATTATCTGAATCACACACACTTGCACAAAAATATGCTCTTCTTAAAGAACAATTAGTTAAATCTAAAGAAGAAAATGACATACTTAGAGAAGATAATAATAAGTTAACTAAAACCAATCACTGTCTCCAACAATCTCATTTTAAGTTATCTGAACAAATCAAACTGTAAAAAAACAATTCTGCAGAAGCAGAAAAAACTGCAAGTTTGCAAAAGGAAAATCTGCTTCTGCAGAAGAAATTGATGAAGTTCAAAATGATTTGTGTAAATTTGTAAACAGCACTCAAACTTGAATAAATTAATAGGAAACAGTAGAGAAACTTCAGACAAAAGAGGTTTAGGATTTAATCAAGACAAGTTTTCAGAATCACACAAAACAATTTTTGTTCCAGCCAAAAGGAAACCTCCCTCATTGTTCTTTGTGTAACAAGCTTGGACACCCATGACCAAAACTGTTACAAAAGAAAAAGGAGTACCAAGAAGGAAGGTATCTGACCTCACAGGACCCAGAAAATTTGGGTACCTAAAACACCTTGTTGAATCTTCTGTTGTAGGAACAAACAAAAGGGTCCAAGAAGAAAAGAGCTATGGTTCTTGGACAGTGGATGCTCCAGACATATGACTGAGAAACAGAAGCACAATTCACTCAGCTACAAATGATGGAAGGTGGAACAAGTAATTTGGAGACAACAACAAGGCCTCAAATCAAAGGTATTGGAAAGATAGGTATGCAAGGTTCTACCCAAATTAATAATGTATATTATGTGAAAGGGTTAAAACATAATCTTCTAGTATTAGTCAGTTATGTGATAGTGGCTATGAAGTTATGTTTCAACCTACCTTCTGTGAAATTAGAGAATCATCTACTGAAAAGGTATTATTCTCAGGTATCAGAAGCAAGAATTTATATAGCATAAATCTAGAAGAACTTCCACAACAAACTGTCTTGCTTCTTTTGAAAATGAAAAATGGATTTGGCATAGAAAAGTTGGCCATGTAAACATGAAAACTATTTCTAAACTTTCCAAACTAGAACTTGTTAAAAGGATTGCCAAAGCTGAAATTTGATAAGATAAATTTGTGAAGCATGTGTAAAGGAAAACACACTAAGTCAAGTTTTCATCCCAAAAATGTAATAACTACAAAAAGGACTTAGAAACTACTTCACATTGATCTTTTTGGTTCAACTAAAACACCAAGTTTGGGAGGGAAGAAGTATGGGTTTGTGATAGTAGATGATTACTCTAGATTCACATGGGTTTTGTTCTTAGCTACTAAGGATGAATCTTTTGAATCTTTCAGAATCTTTCTCAAGAAAGTTGAAAATGAAAGAAACCAAAAGGTAGCTTCTGTAAGAAGTGACCATGGAGGGGAATTTGAAAACTATTTTTTTTCAAAACCTACTTTGATGAAAATGGAATTTCTCACAACATCTCTTGTCCTAGGACTCCACAACAAAATGGAGTTGTAGAAAGGAAGAATAGAACCCTTCAAGAAATGGCAAAAACTATGTTAAGTAACAGTGGAATTCAAAATATTTTTGGGGAGAGGCTTGTTTCCACTGCATGTTACATACTTAATAGAGTTTCTATCAGAAGCATCCTTAATAAAACTCCATATGAACTATGGAACAGGAAGAAACACCCAACATTGCCTATTTTCACATATTTGGAAGTGAATGCTTCATATTAAACAATAAGGATAACCTTGAGAAATTTGATGCTAAATCTGAAAAAGGAATATTTCTTGGTTACTCCATTACCTCTAAAGCATATAGAATTATAATCTTAAAAGTCAAACAATAGAAGAAAGCATGCATATTATTTTTCAATGATGCTAACTCTCCTTCTAAAGCATGTGATAAGCAAAATTCTGATAATGAAAGTCAGTCAAAGAAAGTGCCTTCTGAAAATCATAGTTCTGCAGAAAAGGCTGCATAAACCTGTAGAAGTTGTAGGTGTTTCTGGAGAAGATTCTGACTGTCAAAAGCAGAATCTGTCCAGAAGCTGGAAATATGTGACTTACCATCCTCATGACCAAGTAATTGGAAATGTTGAGGAAGGTGTAAAAACCAGAAGACAACTAAGGAATGACACGGCTCTTCTTTCTTAAGTTGAACCAAAGAGTGTCCAAGAAGCACTTATAAAGAATCATGGGTTGAAGCTACGAAAGAAGAACTAAACCAGTTTGAGAAAAACAAGGTCTAGACTCTTGTACCTCAACCAAATAATCACACCATAATTGGCACAAAATGGGTATTCAGAAACAAAATCAATGAAGAAGGTAAAGTTATAAGAAACAAAGCAAGGTTAGTGGCTCAAGGATATAACCAACAAGAAGGTATTGATTTTGATGAAACTTTTGCTCCAGTAGCTAGATTAGAAGCTATTAGAATCCTTCTTGCTTTTCTTGCAGAAGGACAACTATGAGAAGCTTCATTTTGATGGATAACAGAAGCAATAAGTTGAAAGAATGACAAATCTGTGAAGGAAAACTTAAATAAAATGAGTAAATTGAAAGTAACTCATTCAAACATTCAGAAGCTGACAAACACACTTCACAGGACTCCAGAAGCATGAGGAAGCAATCTAAAAGCTCTTTATGAAATTGTTTTAGAAGAGAGATTCACTTTTTTAAAGAAAACTCTCATAAGATATCAAATACAGAACATGGAACATGTCACAAAAGCATAAGGATCATTTGCAGTTGACCAGAAACAATCCAGCAGAAGGAATATGTAAAATGAGTTCTGCAGAAGCAGCAAATCTCTCAATGATCCTTAAATAAATTCCTTACTAAATTGGATTAGTAACACAAGTTGAAAATACACTTGGATTTATCCAAAAATCATCCTCGGATCATTCACAGAAGGGAGGGTGAAGAAATGAGCCAGTTTTGTTGTCTGCAGAAGCTGGTTCTGCAGAAAGCAAGAAACCAGTCAAACAGACAGTTGTACCTGTCAGTTTTTGCAGCTGTACCTGAAAGGGACTTGTCAAAGCATCACAGCTGGATCATTTTGACTGCATTCCAACGGCTACAAGGCTCCTCAACTATAAAAGAAGGTACTCTC
Organism: Sesbania bispinosa; assembly: GCA_026901365.1. Classification (NCBI taxonomy): domain Eukaryota; kingdom Viridiplantae; phylum Streptophyta; class Magnoliopsida; order Fabales; family Fabaceae; genus Sesbania; species Sesbania bispinosa. Next base: position 687,622 of record QLOH01000014.1, read on the forward strand.
TTCACCATGGAACACACCCTCTCTCTCCAGAAGCATAAAATATCTCTGTTCTTTCATTGCCAGCTTCTGGAACCTTTCTCTCTCTTCTCAAATTCTTTCTAATCTGATTATTCAAGTTGTTGAGGGGGTAGTTTTGCTCACTAGGAAATTCTGATGCTGCTCTGATTGTAAAATAGTGAGTTGTTTGTACTTTACCTTGCTGTTTCTATGCTTCTGTAGGGTCAAAGAGATTGGTTTGTTGTAAAATCTATTGTGACACATTAGGTGAAGTATTTGGAGAGGTTGTAAAGGCTCTGGTGTGAGCCTGTAACTGCTTGGAGTCTGCAGAAGGAAGTTCTGCAGATTTCTGGACCCTGTGCTTGTGCAGAAAGACCTGCAGTAGTCAGAGTCTATTTTTGTGTGTTTGGTAATTCTGTAGAAGCCTGAAGAGGCTGTGGAAAAAAGAATACTAGTGGTAGTGTGTACCCAAAGGTTGTAACTGATTTGTTAGTGACAAAAATCCTACAGAAGGTAGGGACTGGACGTAGCCTCAGGTTGGAAGAGGTGAACCAGTATAAAAACCTTTGTGTTTTCTTCTTTCCCTTACTTTGTTAATTTCTGCAGTGCACAAAAAGCTTTCAAAACTAATAATACCTAAGTAAGTGGCAACTAAATTGATTCCACCAAAGGAATCCTATTTTAGCATAATAAGCATTAATACTTACAATTCTACTTGTGGAGATCCATCTTCTAATAAACAGCCAATAACTTATCTTGAGCATAGTTTTATTAGAAGATAAAATTGCAGAATTTTAAAAGAATCACAATTCAACCCCCTTCTTGTGATTCAACCATATACTTCATTTCAAACAGGAGTTCTTCCAAGTACAGGCACCCAAAGGTGTGAAGCCGTTTTGGGAAGGAACGGTCTTCCAACACTCCACGTTTTTTTATTTACTGGAGTGACAAACACTATGACATGAAGCCGTCTGACTTTGAAGTCTTCGAGTCGGCTTTGTCCCCTCAGGATTTGGTAGTAAGGGATTTGCTAAAGGAGACAGTTGAGGAATGTGGGTTGTTTTCCTCTAAGAAAATATTAGATGGTCCGACTCGTAAAGTTGGATCTAGAATTGGTGAGATTTATTCTATTTGCCTGTTACTTTCTGTGTTTTCGTCCCGGCTAATCGTTCGTGTTTGTTTTTGTAGCTTCGATGGCATCCGGGGCATTGAGGCAGTTGAGGGCCCTACAGAACACCCAAGTTAATAACGATGATGTTCGGGTCGACATGGATTTTACCCGGACCGATGGCGGAGATGGTTCAGGGACCCGACCGGTAATCAATGTTGATCCCGTCCCGACTGGGTATGACGACGGGCACCCTCAAGTGCAGAGGAAGAAGAACTTGAAGAAAAAGAAAAATAAAAGGGCTAGGGTGGAAGAGTCTTCAGAGGAGTCCGGGTTGAACCTGTACGACTCGGAGGTTGATTTGGACACCCCTGAGTTGGACCATATTCTGTACAACCCCTTCATGAAATCGGTTCACGAAAGTGTCCCGAAAGTTGAGGGTTTGTTGGAGATTGAACGCCAATGCCTTCAAGCATGTTGCGTACATAAGGCATCTAAAGGCTGATGTGATCCCGGTCTCCGAGCGTGTTTCTTCAGACCTTGTGACCGTACGGCCGAGAGGGATAAGGCCTTAGAAGATGTGAAAACTGCCCAAGAGGCCCTCAACCTTGAGAAGAAGGAAAGCAAAAAATACAAGGGTCTTTACAAGTCTGCGAAAGATAAAATAAGACCCTGGAAGCTGAGGGTAGATAGGTTGAAGGCCGACTTGGAGAAGCTGCAGTTGGCTCCACCTGCGTCCGGGATGACCGATGAGGCTGTTGCTGAACTTGTGAAGAAAAACTTGCAGAAGGCTCAAGCCAAATTCAATGAAGAAAAGGCTAGCCTTGTGAAGCTTTCTCAAGAGATCAGCAATGCATCGTCGGGAATGTTGTGCGCAGTTGGGGGTGCTCAATCCCGGCTTGAAGGTCGAAGGGACCGCACCTAAGTATGAGGTCTTTTGAGGGGAAATTTGTCGGGTTGACATGGAGAAGAAGGTTTTATGTTGATGTCGCTTCTGGTGAGGAAGTCGGCCCGTATATTGAGTGACCTTTTCTTTTTTAACTTGTAATTGTTTGTAACTTTTCTTCGTCTGTAATGAACGTATTTTGTAATGGAAAGTTGTTACATTTGTTTCAGTTAAGTATTTGTGTATTTGGCACTAATTTCAGTTGTGTGCTTTAGTCTCGGACTTGCACTTGTCGTCTCGAATCATTTCGTTACTTTCGTAACTCTGTGCTTTTAACATTAATATGCTTTGTAACGTTTGTCGTCTCGAACTACTTCGTTACTTTTGTAATTTGCGCTTTTAACATTAATATGCTTGTAACGCTGTCGTCTCGAACTACTTCGTTACTTTTCGTAACTTGCGCTTTTAACATTAATATGCTTGTAACGCTTTTTCCTTAGACTTGTGTGAAAAGGAATAAAAATAATAGAAATAGTTTGTTGCAACTGCGTTTTATTGATAATGGGTCGGGATACTCTTCGTATTCGTCTTTAATAATACTAAGCCGAGGTGCTCTTCGCATCCGGTTGAAACAAAATAATGATAAAGAAGAATACTGGGTCGGGATACTCTTCGTATCCGACTTTAATAATACTGAACTGAGATGCTCTTCACATCCGGTTTAAGCAAACTACAAGAAAATAACTTAGGAATAGTAGATCTTGAGTTTATCTGCGTTCCAAAATCTGGGTATAGGCTTTCCCTCAAGAGTTTCTATCTTGTAGGCTCCATTCCCGGTTGCCTCACGACTCTGTAGGGACCCTTCCCAGTTTTGCTGCCAACTTTCCTTGGGTTGCATTTTTTGTTGCCAATGTCGGCTCTGCGCAGGATGAGATCTCAGATTGAAAACTTCTAGCTATGACTTTAGTGTTGCGTCGTGCTATGAGGCGTCTTCCTTCAGAATTAATTCCCGGATATGAGCTATGGCCGGGTTTCATCCAAGAAGTCTAGTTCTTCCAAGATTTCTTATCGTTCGATCCCTGGGTGAAGTTCTGTACTCTCCCAACTCGGCTCCCCAATCTCGACCGGGATCAGTGCTTCGGTTCCATATGTGAGCCGGAATGGGGTTTCATTGGTAGAAGACTGTGGAGTGGTGCGATATGCCCAGAGTACATGGTCTAGTTGCTCCACCCCAGTTGCCTTTGGCGTTGTCTAACCTGCGCTTAAAGGCCTTGAGGATCACCTTATTTGCAGACTCGGCTTGGCCGTTGGTTTGTGGGTGTTCTACTATAGTGAAGTGATGCTTGATCTTTAGGTCTGACAGCAGCTCTCTGAACCTTTTATCAGTGAATTATGTCCCGTTGTCCGTGATCACAGAATGGGGTATCCCGAACCTTGAGACAATGTTCTTATAAAAGAACTTCTGCACTTTGGCTGAGGTGATAGTGGCAAGATGTTCTGCTTCTATCCACTTGGTGAAATAATCCACTGCTACCACTAGGAATTTGACACGTCCTGGAGCTGGGGGGAAAGGGCCGAGTATGTCAATTCCCCACTGGTGGAAAGGCCAGGGGGCCGTGATGGTTGTCAACTCAGATGAAGGTTGGTGGTGGATGGAGGCATTCTTCTGGCACGTTTCGCACCTTTTAGCGTAGTCCATGGAGTCTTGGGCCAGAGTCGGCTAGTAATACCCGGCTCTGAGGGCCTTTCTTGAAAGTGTTCTACCTCCTTGGTGATTTCCACAACTGCCTTCATGTAACTCGGCCAACACATACTTGGCTTCTTTGTCACCAACACATTTAAGGAGAGGGGTAGAGAATCCCTTCTTGATAATCTGTCTTGGATGACTGTAAAATGGGAAGCTAGTCATCTCAGTTTTCTGGCTTCTTTTTTCCTCTTCAGGGAGTGTGCCCATCAGGGATGTAAGTTTAATGGGTGTCATCCATGAAGTGGATTCTTCTTATCAGCATCATGGATGCCTCAGATATTCTTGGGGTCGAGACGATTTCTTGGAGGACTGACTTGTTGTTACCAAGCTTTTGGTGCTTGCTAATCTGGATAGGATGTCGGCTCTGGTATTGTCGGCTCTGGGGAACATGTTGGAAGATAATTTCTTCAAAACGTCACTCGAGACCTTTACTTTCTCCAAATACCTCTGTAGTAATGGTTCATTTGCTTGATATTCCCCTTTGATCTGGGATATCATCAGTAGTGAGTCACTGCAGACGAGGACTTTTTTTGGCCACCTACTTCCTTCGCCATCAGGAGATCGGCAATACATGCTTCATACTCGGCTTGATTGTTCGAGATTTGGAACTCGAACTTTAGAGATTTTCTCAATGCAAACTCCATTGGGTCCTTCCAGGACTATCCCGGCTCCGGAACCTTTTTGTTGGAAGAGTCGTCGACGAAGACGGTCCATTCAGCATTAAGTGAGTCTTCAGGAGGTGTCATTTCAGCGACGAAATCAGCTAGAATTTGGCTCTTGAGAGTAGTGCGCCCCTCAAAGTGTATGTCAAATTCTGATAATTCCAAGGCCCAAGCGGTCATTACGTCCAGATAGGTCTGGCTTTTGGAGGACGAGTCTGAGGGGTAAGTCAGTCCGGACTGTGATTCTGTGTCCTTGGAAGTAGTATCCTCAATCTTCTGGCGGTGGTTAACACGGCTAAGGCAGCTTTCTCTAACTTCTGATATCTCAACTCGGCACCCTGTAGAGCCTTGCTGACAAAGTAAATGGGAAGTTGGGTGCGCCCATCTTCTTTAACCAAAACCGAACTTACGGCTTGATTGGTCACGGAAATGTAGAGGTACAGATGTTCTCCTTGGCCCGGTTTTACTAGGATTGGTGGATTTGCCACCGTCTGCTTCAGCTGCTGAAAGGCGGTTTCGCACTCAGCAGTCCAAGTGAAGGACTTCCCTTTGCGAAGAAGTTCGAAGAAAGGAAGGGAGGTTGTGGCCGACTTGGGGATGAATCAGCTGAGTGCTGTGAATCTTCCATTGAGCTGTTGTATCTCCTTGATGCAAGTTGGGTTTTTCATATCCAACACGACTTTGCATTGTCCCGGTTTGCTTCCACTCCTCTACTGGTGAGGAGGAAGCCCAGGAAATGGCCCTGAGGGTACTCCAAAAGAGCACTTGAGGGGGTTTAAGTCTCATATTGTGCTTTCTGAGGCGGTCAAAGACTAATTCAAGTCGACTATGTGGTCTTTTGTCTCGTCCGTCTTTGCTATGATATCGTCTATGTAGACTTCAACTATATTTCCCCAATCACATCACCGAAGACCTTGGTCATCATCCTCTGGTATGTGGCGCCGACATTCTTCAAACCAAAAGGCATCATGGTGTAACAGTAGATCCCCTTGTCAGTAATGAAGGTCGTCTTTTCTTCATCATCCCAGTCCATGGGTATTTGGTTTGTAGCCTGAGTAGGCATCCATGAAAGATAACCAACGATACCCTGATGAATTGTCAACTAGCTGATCAATGTTGGGAAGAGGGAAAGGGTCTTTAGGACACGCTTTGTTCAGGTCTGTGTAATCTACGCATATTCTCCATTTGCCATTTGACTTCTTTACTAGGACGACATTGGATAGCCAAGTGACGTACTTACATTCCCTGGATGAATTGGCCCTTGAGGAGTTCTTCTACCTGCTAATTGGCAACCTGTTTCCTTTCAAGGCCAATTTTTTCTTTTTTTCTGGGCAACCGGCTTGGCATTGGGATTAACTGATAGTTTATGACAGAAGAAATTGGGGTCGATACCCGGCATGTTAGCCAATGTCCATGCGAATAGGTCTGAGTTCTTTGAAAGTAGAGATTTCAATCTTTCTTCCATGGTGGGGTCCATATCGCAGCCGATTTTGGTTGTCTGTTCTGCTGAAATACCAATCTGAAAAGGTTTGGTTTTCACAGCCGGCTCGATTCTTTCTCGTCCTTTGGGATTCATCTCGGCTCTAGGGTCGAGATCGATCATATGGACTTAATCTCTGGAGACTGCCTTTTCTGGTTGAGATGTGGGTGCAGTGTGAGAGTAGCGCTGTAACATTTCCTTGCTTCTTTTCTGTCTCCTTGGACAGTGATCACCTTCCCGTCTCAGCCGGGGAACTTCATCACTAGGTGCTTGGTAGAAATAATTGCTCCCAGGGCATTCAGGGATGGGCGCCCAAGAATGGCATTGTATAAGCTGGGGCAATCAACTATTAGAAACTTAGCTGAGACAGCTTTATTCTCGGCTTCGGAGCCGATTCTGAGTGTGGTCTGAAGGTAACCTTTGGGTTGGATTCTTTCTCCTGAGAAGCCCACCAGATCTCCTGAGTAGGGTAATAGTGATTCCTGTGGTAAGAGCAGTTGGGTGTAGATCCTGTAAAAAAGGATGTCGGTCGAGCTGCCTTGGTCAACGAACACGCGTCCGACATCTCCATCACCTATCAAGGAACGTATCACGAACGGGTCATCATGATCAACCACGTCATCGAAGAGTCTTCATCTTAGAAGGTGATGACCGGGTTGGGGGTCTTTGAGTCACCTCCTTCAAATCGGAATGTTCGACATTATAGATTTCACGCAGGTGCCTTTTTCTAGAGTTGTTCGATAGTCCTCCTCCAGCGAAACCTCCTGAAATCATGTTTATCCTTACCCTAGGCGTAGTCTGAGTGCTAGAGCCGGGTTGTCTTCTTTGTTGCCATGCTTCGTGGGGATGTGGAACGTTTCCGTTTCTTGTCTTTTTCCCCCATCAGGGCTGGGTGATCTCTTCGTCTCATCATCTTTTTGTATCCTCCCTGGGACCGGTTTTCTTCACATATCGGCCGAGTTCAACCGTCTCGAATTAGCTGTTCAGCGAGGTCACGTAATGTATGCATTCATCAGTGTTGTGTCCATATCCCTCATGGAATGAGCAGTACTTAGTTTGCCTTCTGAGCTGAGGCTTTGAGAGGTGGCGGCTTTGGTATGTCTGCAAACCTCAGTGTGCATCACCTCCTTAAGGATCTTTCCTGGGTTGGTGTTCAGGGACGCATAGTTATTGTATCGGCCTTTAGGGTGCCGATGTTGGTCCTGTTGAGGGTGTCCCTTGTCTCTCCCTTTATGTCGGTCCTGGTAAGAGTCTCGGCCTGATCCCTGGTGAAAGTCTTGTTTGGCGGCGACGGCCAAGTGAGCCTCTCGTCCCACGTATTTGTGTGATCGTTGCCAAAATTGTTCCATGGATCGGACCGGTTCTTCTGATAAGGAGACGGCCAAGGGGGAGCCCGGTGAAAGAGCCGACACGGTGCATACGAGTTGAACGTTTTCGGCTAGGTCCGGGATTAGAGCACACTCCTTGTAGAATCGGGCTAGGAAACTTCTGAGTGACTCATCTTTTGTTTGCTTGAATTTTGCTAGTGTGAATTGATCTCTGGGAATCTCAGTGGAGATTGTGAATCGTCCCAAGAAGGTATGCTGCATGTCGTCCCAGGTATCGATGGAGCCCAAGGGAGAGTTTTGAACCATGCTAAAGCTTCTCCTTTCAACGTTCTGGGGAAAGAACAGCAGATGATGACTTCTGGGGCGCCAACGAAAAGCATCTCGTTGGTGAAGGCGTCTAGATGTTTGATTGGGTCTGTGGTACCATTAAGGATTCAATGGGGAGTGCCCTCCTGTACTGTTCAGGTACCTCGACCCGGACTAACCTTTCAGAGAAAGGGTGCCTGAAGGGAGCTAGCAGGCCAGTAGCCTTTGGTTGTTGGACTTCCTGGTTGTCTCTTTCTGATGTGAGTCGAGACTGGGTGGTGGGTTGTGGTTGAGGGTTATACTACTGCGCTCCAGGTGTCTGAGGCCGCTCCTCAATATGATTCACAACCGGATCTCCGGCTGGTTTCGGATGTGACTCGTGGGAATGGAGTTGGCGTTGTTCCTGAAGTTCTCTTGATCTGAGCCTCTAGCCGCCGAATCACTTCGTCTCGGGGATCAGATTGGTTAGTCTCTCCATGTTGTTCGACTTCAACTTGTGGGTGTGAAGTCCCTTCTTGTTCAGCTAAACCGTTTCCGGCTCCGAGGTCCTCCATCCAGCCTTCGGGTGTTGGTTGAGGACGGGGTCGAGTTTGCTGACGACGGGTGGTGACTGTCATGCTGGATAGGGGGAGGCCCTCCTTCTAGCACCAAATGTTCTAGTATGAAACACGGACCTGGGTCTGAGTCAGCAGGTTAGAGTCGGATCTGGGTCCGGGTTGACGGTGCGAAATCCGATTTGAACCCAGGGGGTGTACTTGCAAAGGGACTCTGACGCCCGAGTTAGAAAGGGGTAATAACAGTCAAAGTGATTGACTGGGTAAGATTGTGTGTACCTGATGATCTGTCAGTTGCCTGTATATATAGGGGATTTCCCTGTATAAATATGATAAGTGGGCCTTTGTATAAAGGAGTAAATATGCAGGTATAATCATATAATCATAGATACAATATTTAATATATTGTGGGAGATACAGATATAATTGCATATATGGTTATATTATGTACAGATATTATTATATATTTAAGGATATGACAATAATATAGTACGCGGGCCATATTGGCTATTGGGCCTTAGGTTTAGACCGTAACAAGAATGAAATTGGAGAAAAGTAAAGAAAAACGATAGAAAGATAATTTTTTAAGGCATAATAGAATGATATTTAAAATAAGACATGAAGAAAATTTATTTGTGGAAAATAAAAACTAAGAATGCTAAAAGTAATGATTATGCAATAAGTCAGTGCGCTTTCTTATGAACAAAATACCTATATTTTTTAGTTTCAATACCTCCTTCAAAACTTTCATTTTAAAAACAAGAAACCTGTGAAATTCTTCGCGTGCTTTAGTTGCTGGGACTAGGGGGTGGGTCAGTATTTAACCCACTCGACCGAAAACGATGCACCCAGAACAGATTTTAGTCGCACGGGCGGGTCTGGGCAGATGGTGGGTCTGGGCGGGTGTGAAAAAACAATTAAATTCGGTTAATGCAATCGGCTCGGGTTCATAAAAATTGTGTCAGTCGGTGACCGAAACCGACCGACTCTATTAGTTTTTTTAAACTTTTAACGTTGTTTTTGTTTGCTTGGTTAGTGCTCACCAACCAACCAAGGCCCAAGCCCAGTCACACGTTTTTTAGGGTTAAAGAATCTCTTCACAATTGATCACAATATCACACACACAATCTTTCCAAATTCTCCCAAATCACAATCTCTCTCAAATCTGAAACATGAAACCCTAGCGCCGCTGCCGCTCTCTTCTCCACCCTTCCAGATCTTCCTACGCCTCCCACCCCCACTGTCTTCTTCAACGTTGTGCCCTCATTCTCTGTTGTTCTTTCTCTCTTCTTCTACTCCATTAATCACTTCATCTTTGCCTCTCTCTCTCTGACCCTTTCTCTATATGAGTTCCATCTTTTCTCTTTGTCCCTTTACCTCTCATCTGAACTCAACACGAAAAGCCAGCATCTTGGCGACGAGTGCATGCCAAAATATGAGGAGAAGAGTCCACCGACGAGGATTTTCGAGGTGGCTGTGGCTGTGGAGGTTCGCGGACACCTGATAGATAGCTGAAGTTGTAGATGGTGGCAAAAAGGGTCTGGCCCCGAAACTTCTTCCAGTGTGGCGCGTCAGGTGAGATCTGTCAGAGAAGGTTAGGAGATTTTCAGATCTGGAGGCGAAGATGAGGATTCAGATGCGGTGATTGGTGGAGGAAAGTAACGGCAGATGAGAGAGAAAGGATAGCCGATGAGGAAGTGAAAGATTGTTCAGATTAGGGTTTGACATTTTGATTTTGATTTTCTGTTTTTTGGATGCTTAGATTTTGATAGCTACCGTTAGATCATTGACCTTGATATGTATTTTTTTCATCTGTGATCTATACTTTTAAATGTATAATATTAATAAAATATGAAATTGATTTGTTTTTCTGTTTTTGGATGCTTATATTTGAATTGATCTGTGATTTATATTTTTTTATCTGTGATCTATACTTTTAAATGCATAATATTAAGTAAATATGAAATTGATTTGTTTTCTGCTTTTAGATGCTTAGATTTGATAGTCCGTGATCTATATTTTTTTTATATGTGATTTATACTTTTAAATGTACAATATTAAATAAAATATGAAATGTTTTTAATGATGGATGAAATATTTTTATTCGCTGAGCATATAATTTTTAATGAAACTTACCTTGTGTTGCGTCAGCCACTATGAAGAGTATATTTTTGTTTCTTTTGAAAATTAAAAAAATAAAAAGCTATTTAGATGTATGATTCGGCCCAAACACAAATCCAGCCCAATAACAATTGAAACCATTTATACCCACCCGATTTACCCGTCATCCGACAAAACCGTCACCCGACCAATCCGTTCTATTAAACGACGAAAATGGGTCCATATGTTAGTGGGGTTGGTTTGTCACGGATTGGGCCTACTGGGCCCGAATCCGTCCAAACCCGTCCGGTGCCCACCCCCTAGCTGGGGACTGTGCGTCATTGATTCTCCAGACACATTCATGATTTATTGAGGAGATCACATATGTTTTTTTATTGTCAAATTAAAAAATATGGATAAAGAATGGGCCACACAGCAACACCAGATAAGATTCACCTACCTTTAGATTGGGCTCAATATATAAATGCATAGAAATCCTAATAGTTCGTTTAACAAAAAAAACTCGTTTTTGTCCTGTTAGGGTAAACTAAATAAAATTAAGGATCCACTGCAGTTGAAAACCACTGCACGAGCATCTGGAGCACATTTTAAGTATTGTAAGAAATTTTAAAAGAAAAACAAGACAAAAATAATCACATTTGGGTGGGGAATCAAGTTAATCTAAATGTAACTATTGCTAAAGCTACTTGGCTTATAACTTTTTGGAGATCGTAAATATAACAAATCTAACTGTTAAATAATATGATATTAACGTGATAATTAGGTACACCAAATTTTAGATAAATTGGACATTCATAAGTATGTAATTTTAGGGTGAATATTTATTTATGTTTTAAAAAGTATAATGTACGTTAAATTGAAGTGATTTGATGAGGTATTAAATAATTTTTAAATTTTATAAAATTTTATAGGTTTGACCTACTTAATGAAAACCTCCAATATGACGGTTGGGTTAATGAAATTCAATGTTTATAAAAGTTATTAAGTGAAATAACTTTACCAAAAGTTACTCTTAGAGTAAGTTGATCCCCCACCTATCATATGTGTGTGTGATCAAGTGTTATTGTTATAATGAAAGGAGTAAGTAATGGTACTAAAAGAGTGTAAGTTTCATATCAAATAACCAATTCTTATCTTACCATTTATATTCAGATAATAAAAGAAGTATGTAATAGTAATATATTAATGGCGTAAGTTTTATTCTCAAATGACCAACTCATTTTTTATCATTCATATTCAATTTTTTGTTTAGTCCACCTTCAAGTATGCAGTGGATTTGGGCCAAATCCACATCCAGCCAATCCACTCTTTGTTAAATTGCATTGGAAGCCGCAAATGTGTGTTGGAAACGGCTCCCCAAACACACTATTAGATTTAGACTGGCCAGCCAAGATGCCTAGCTACTACATAACTCAATATGACAATTTTTTATGTCTATCGAGCTCAATTTAGCTTCTAGTAACAACCTCCATGTGTATCCTTACCTCAAAAGCACGGTGGTTAAGAAAACCTCTGCATACAGGCCAAAGTGACATCTCCCACTAAATTACTGAAAGTGACTAACTTAAGATACTATGGTTCTACTGTGAGCTACCCTAACTTAAGCGTAAAGAATAAAGTTGATATGTCCATAACTCCACTACCACCCATCGCATGTCTATAAATACCTAGGTGGTATTTGTATAAGGGTGACTTCACTTTCTACCATTGTCTTTATAGAATTTTCTCCTATATTGTCTTATTTGTCTATGGAGTGTTTGTGCAAGTACATTTTCCATATTCATCCTCTTCACACAAAGGAATTACAATAGCTATAAAATCAGATCAATGAGCGAATCTCCCATTGCTAGATTCCACCCAAATGATTGAAGACAAGAATGGTCTTTAATTATGTTCAAATTAAATATAGAAATTAAGGTTCAAAATGACATGAAAATGTAGAGCTTAGTTCTTTCTCGAGGGTGGTTTGCTATAAAATTATAAGTCATTTATGATTAAAAACATGATATTTTATATTCGATAGTGGCTCGACAGAATTAAGGAAAATTAAGTGACTTTTTTTATTTCTCTTTGAATTATAATCCTTGGTGTAAGGAATTCCATCATTATAGAGCTATAAAACTAGCTCAATTAGCTCGACATTTCTTTAGACCATGTGGATCAGGGCTAAAAAGCCCACTCACTAAAAGCCCATTGGGTAAAAAGCCCAAAAAGTCTTGTGGGTTAGGCTGGCCCATAGTGCCTTAATTTTAGAAAAAATGACCTTTATTTTAAACTAACTGGAGAGGCCCATAGAGTAGGCCAGTCCACTCTAAGGGCCGCCTCACCCACTCCATACAGTTCATATCTATTATTTTTCCGAATATGATAAAAATATATTATTTTTGATAAATTGTAAACTAATTAATATAAATTAACTCAAAAAATGTGTTTCACCGAAACCTATAACTTATGTAGCAAGTGGTGAAATTAGCAAACTGGATAAGCTATATTGGTGAATTTAGTTTAAACGAAGCGTATAATATATACTTCACCATATGTTATGTAATGTGTCCACTTTTAATTTCACCACTTAGGCTTCATTCATAGAGAATGAGATAAATATTTAAATAGTGATGGAAAGCTACAAAAACATCATAGTCCTCTGCGATTGCTTACCTGTAAGGACACTGCCCAATAAAGAATTGCTTCGAGCATTGAGACTATTCGGTTTTGGTGCATTAGGCAATCTCACTGGAGACTTTTCTTTTGTTGAAAGAGTAAGGAAGAGTTGTCTGGAAAAAAAAAGTCAGGAGAGTTGTCTGGAAAAAAAATTAGTTAAGGGCTGACCCACTAATAACTCTAACCCTAACCCACTTAAAATTTTTAAAATAGGGCCAGTAGCCAAAAGTAGCTCACTCCTTAAGGCCATTGCTATTCCCACCGTGTTTTTTGCTATTCCCACCCTCCATATTTTTTTGAAAAATTATAAACCCAAAACTGCCCTTCAGTTAACTGGCTTACGGATAAGGCTATTCGGGGAATAGTTCCCGGACAACCTTGTCCGTAAGCCATTTTTTTACAAAATAAATGACTTACGGACAAGATTGTCCGGGAACTATTCCCGGACAACCTTTTCTGTAAGCCTTTTAATTTTTTTTAAAAAAAAAAAAAGACTTATGGACAGGCTATCCGGGGATAGTTCCCGGACAACTTTGTCCGGAAAGTCATAAGAGAGGGAGAAGCCCGACATACAAAGAAGTCTCTCTGCAAAGTGGAAAGTCTCTCTTTGAGCTATGAATTCTTCTTCTCTAAGTCTTTGACTCTTGTTTCCAAATCATTCAAGTATGCCTTCTTCCTCTCCCTTGCTTGTTGAGCTGAAACTCTGTTCCTTAGTAGCCTATTATCATTTTTTATACCCCACCAGTGATCAAACGAATTACAAAATGTAATGAATCAATCCCAGGAAAAAGGGTTAGAGTTTATGCCAGACCAAATCAAGTTGACATATATACCTCTTTAGCAGCTTGCTTCTTTGTCACGATTAACAAACAGAGGGTCAGTAGAGGAGGTGCAGCACAGTCACAGGGGCATAGTGAGAAGCGCAGTCCCGGAGCGCCGTATAGAGGGAAGAAGTGTTGTCACAGTGCAGCGCAGGCAGGGGAAAGAAGGGCGAAGCCAAAAGTAAGGGCGTCGCCGCTACGAGTCCGAGCGTCCGTCGGAGAGACGCGCAGTAACGGCGTCACCGATGTGAGTCTGAGTCGCCGGAGCCTGCGACAGTGTTGCGGTGGGTGGTGCAACTGGTCTGGAGCGCTGCGGCTGGTGGTTGCGGTGGCGCAGGTCCAACTGTGCAGCGGTTGAACGGTGGAGAGCCACGATGGTGCGTGACTGTGAGAGGCACAATGAGAGAGTGTTGTGAAAGTTCGAGTCGCAGAGTTGCCTCACTTTTGAGAAATTTTTGGACAAGGTTGTCCAAGAACTATCCCCGGACAGTCTTGTCCGTAAGTCATTTTTTTAAAAAATACTATCCCGGACAACCTTGTCCGTAAATCATTTTTTTTTAAATAAAGGTTTACGGATAAGGCTGTCCGGGAATAGTTCCCGGAAACCCTTTTTCGTAAGTCATTTATTTTGTAAAAAATGGCTTACTGAAAGGGTGCCCGGGAACTATTTCCGGACAGCCTTGTCCGTAAACCAATTAATGAAAGACAGTTTTGAGTTTTATAATTTTTCAAAAAATATGGGGGGTGGGATAGTAAAAAACACAGTAGGAAAAGCAATGACTACTCCTTAAATAGGGGGCTAATGAGGTGGGTTATGGGGCTTGATGACTTTTCTATAGCTATAATCATATGCAATAGAAAAATTTACTATACATATGGTAGTTGATGATTTGCACTTGTAGTTCAAATAATTTTCACAATATTATACATTTTTTGTCATGTATAAAATGTTAGGTCAACAAAGCTTTAACAGTGCTTTAAAACTTTATAGTGTTAGCTTTTAAAGACTTAAATTATGAAATTTTAGAATTATAAGGTACTAATTAAACATTTTGAAAATATAATAACCTAATTAAAAAGGTGATAAAGCTAAGTTGTGATTCTTATGAAGTAATTTAACCTTGATTTTTCTGCATTAATAACTCGAAATAAGGTTATTTCCCCCCTTTTTTTTGTCTAACATGTTTTATGTAATTTCAGTGACTTTGTGAATCAATACAACATAAATTGATAAACTGAACTTAGACATCAACTACGAAATATTGGAGACTAATATAGCGTTATCAAGAAGATTTCTAGTAAGGATATCAATAAGAAATACGGAGTTAAAAAATATGTAGATTAATCTAGCATTATCTAGAAAGAGTTCAATAAGATTTAGAACAAGTAAAACCAGTAATTTAGCTTGCATAGTTCTCACATAAAGGGAGTACAAGCTTCGTTTCAGAAGAGAATTTCGATCAGTTTAATTTCTTTTCACCCGTATCATTAACATTATCATTATCATCTTTCAAAAAGGGTATGCGAAAATGCTATAGCATCTCTCCAGTCTCATCTCTCCAGTCTCGCAAAGAGATTCCCATCTTCAAAAGATATTCAAATGCTGGTGTCTTTTATGCTTGCATTCTAGACATAAATATATAGCAAGATCAACCAGAAAAAGTAAAATATCCCATTGGGAATTCTAGTAATGGCAACGCTCTCAAGGGTAAGGCTGTCTCTACCGGGTTTAGTTCTCAACCATTGGGCTTTAGCTCTACATTTGACACATTATAACAAAAAGCATTTAACTTCCATATACTAAATATTACAACAAAATTCAAATCACACGTCCATTAACTGTAAAATAACAGTACCAGATGAAACCTAAAAGGTAAACTAAGATGCAGTTATAACTGCATTACGCAAACAGAATATAACCATGCAAAACATTATAAATGAAGAATAACTTCTAGCATAAATTGCACTACTGTTGAGCACATTGCACGCGAGGCATTGATGTCTCATCATCATCTTCATCATATGCCTCGCGGTCGCGGTATTGCTGCCTTCGATTATCCTCCTCTGCAATGTTGACATCACGCAAAATGGTCTCCTCAACAATCATCCAACTCCATATCTGACAAGTGCTTGCTGGACTTTTGAGGCAATATCTTCTCTAATAACTGACATTTTATCAGGGGGAAGAAACCTGAGTCTGGGAAATCAACATTAAACTTGATGTAAAGACGCCCCTTCATGAAGGGCCTGTTATGTTGTGGCATTCCCTCATCATTTACTGCTTTATGTTGACCTACATGACAAAATTAAAATTCATAAATCAGAAAATGGAATACAATTATAAAATCAAATTCCAGTGAAATGTAGTGTACTCCCAAAATCTGTTCAGTAGTACCTGGCTTGATGACTTCCCCAGGGTTTGATTTGATCAATAGTTGCCTCCCATCAAGATGTGTGACAACAAACTGGAAGCCACAGAGAGCCTCTGTTAAGCTCAGATTGTGATCAATATAGAGGTCATCATGATCTCTCCTGAACCTTGGGTGCTCCTTTACTTGTAAGACAAAAACTATGTCTCCTGTGATTGTGTCAGGCTGCAACAAGTACAGATGTACAATTAATTCAAGGAACTACCATGAAGACTAATATGATCAACTTCTGGCAATCTTTAGCAAGTATCAAAATAGCAATAGTACACTTAAACTACAATGCCAAACCCAGAATAGTGTTAGACCCCCCAATTAAGAATGTACAAAGTAGGTTGACTAGGAACAGGCCCAATACAGATGAGCCCAGCTCTGTAAACATGACAAGAGCTAAAGATGTGTAATTCAGAGGTTGTTAAGAGCAGTTAGGTAGTTATAAGAAAGAGGAGTGCTACACTCTTCTCAATACACTCCTTGTGATTGGTTAAAACTCACATCGGTCCCATTAAATTATGTGGATCCCACTCCCAATGTGGTGGGACCCTTGTGACATACAACAAATCACATAGATTTGGGACGAGTGTGTTCATAGAATTTTTCTTATAAGAGAGGAAGAGAATAGTTAGTTTTTGGAGTTGTAACAGATTGGGTGGAAAGACCAGGCTCTCAGGTCCTGGAGAATCTTTTCTACTTAGTTCTTCTTCTCTATCTTCTCTAGGAAGCTACTCTCCAGAGGAATAGTGTGCAGTAAAAAATTCTTCCTCGGATTTCTTTGCATTTTCCCATCTTTTTCCTATATTTTCACCAGCATCTTACAAATAGCAATAATATCTACTTACAGCTTCATCAGCTTGTCCTTCAAATACAATCTTCTGACCCTGCTGCATCCCCTTCTCAACATGCACCTCAAGCACCTTCTTTTCCTGGATAATCTTGTTTCCTTTGCACTGAGGGCATCTATCTCTCTCACTAATGACCTCACCTGCATCAATTATGCATGAGCTTGGACAAAAACAACACCATAAAGCAACCTAACAAATATGGAATATGAAGCTTCCATTACCAGTTCCTCTGCAATCAGAACAGACATGTTGCATTTGCTGAATCATGCCCAGTCCAATCTGCCTTCTTGTAATCTTCATACCTGTGCCTTGGCATCCAAAACACCTACCAGCTGTTCCACTTTTGGAACCTTTCCTGATAATAAAAATTTGCAAGCAAACTATTGGTACAACTGATTAGTTGTCAAATTTTGACAACAAATGAAAAATCCTTGAGGTTATAGGTTTACTATATTCAAATAATCAATAAATTAAGCAAACCCAAAGTAGCTAAGTAATTTCAATAAGACTGCCATGAACTCACTGGCAACATGCAGACTGTCTCTCACAAACTCCTCATTTCCCCCAAATATTGACCATAGGAGGACTCAAATATTGTAGTTTTCTTAATGTAGAATATAGTTATGTATAGAACTTGTGGCTCACTTAAAACACCACCTATTGAAGTTTGACAGAACACCTTTACACATGGATTAGACAAACAATTGAGGCTCTGTCATCTGAGTACATAATCATCACCCTAATGCATAACTCTACATTGATTATGTCAGGAAAACCTTTTAAAAAGTGAAGCTATAAGAATAACCAGAAGTCAATTCACAATATGTATGATAGAGCCACCTTTCTATAGACATATATAAGCAAAATATTCCGTTGTTTTAGCCTCTGTGTATTACAAAATTATGTCCATGCACATATACTTAATACATAAGCATGTCCTATTCCTCTTTTTTTTTTTTTTGGAAAAACAACACCCTTAACATCAATCCATTCACCATTTGTGGATTTCACACAACATTACAGCAAATAAATAATGAATATTGTAAATTTTAGTCAAAAAAGTTCAGCATCAATCTGATACAATATTTTTTTTAGAGAAAACAGGGTAAGAGAACATATTCACAGAGCTGCCAAATATGAACATGTATATCCTAAAACTTAACCTAAAATAGCATACGGCACAATGCATTCTAAAATGTATATGGATTTAATGTTAAAAGTTCTCTACAAAGAATCAGATGTAGAAAGCATATAAACACAGATAAGTCCATACCCTTTACATTTTGAGCATAATACATTTCTAGAAAGAGACAGTTTCCTTGTTGTCCCATTGTACACATCCTCCAAGGAAACCTTTAAAGAATGCACCACATCTTCCCCATGCTTCTGTCTTCTACCTCGTGAACTACCACCGCCTAAGATAATAGCAACAGTGAGTTGATTAATATTTGAATACAAGATGATTTTATAAATGCAAAAGGAAATAACATGAAAACAAAAGTGAACATCTCACCACCAAAGCCTGCTCCACCAAAAAATGATTCAAATATATCAAATGGATTATGAAATGAGGCTCCTCCACCCATCCCTTCTTTAAGGGCGTCTTCACCATATTGGTCATACACTTCTTTCTTTTCAGGATCACTTAAAACTTCATATGCTTGACCTAATTCCTTGAACTGATATAGAAATCAGATATTTAGATTGAAACAAAAGAAATGCAAGGACAGCAAAAAAAGGTACCCTTGGCAGTTTTTCAATCACAGAAGCTTGCACAAGAACCTCATAAGTGAACAACATATTTAATATAAATTAAAATATCACAAAAAAGAATATAGCATTCTCAAGTCATATGCATGCAACATTAATATTAATTTCTTTATAGTTTACACTATACTGATAGAGTTAAATGCAGAGTAATTAATATAAAATGCTCATAATTAAATAATATAGTCAGACTATGAACATTGATCCTAATAGAAGAGCAGGGCATTAGCATACTATAATCAAAATGCAGTGAGGTAGCAGTGAACATGGGGCTAACCTTCTCAGGATCCCCACCCTTATCTGGATGGTTCTTCATTGCTGCCTTTCTATAGGCTTTCTTGATTTCATCTTCATTAGCATTTTTTGAAACACCAAGAATATCATAATATTTGGTGTTATCACTCTTCCTTGGTCCACGCCCAAACATGATTGATGTACCTCAAAAAAACACTGCATGAAAAAGGAAAGAATTATAAATTTTTAAAGAAATCAGCAACGAACATATTTACAATGCATCAGTGTGTAGCAGAGCATCTGACTTCATTTGCTTTGCATAAATTAACAATTACATGGGACTCTATATCAACTGCTAAACACGTCGAACTCAAAGAACCAACTATAATCTCCTTGGCATAAAATCACACATCAAATACCGGGGCACCGTCTTGCTAGGTCAAATAATGCACAATATACTGCGTGGTTAACAATTTTCATGCAACAAAATCTACCAATGTCAGAGTCTGACTTATTCAATTCAAAACTGTCATCACAGCCTCTCACCATCACAGGTAGAAATAAGATTCTGTCTTCTTACTATCAGTGCTGTTAAATGTTAATTCAATCTACAAAACTTATAACCCACGATGAAGTGACCTTCCCCAGAAGCAAAGGAGAATTAAAACACACGACAATCGAGCAATAAACGGAACCAAAAACGAAACGAAAATAAATAATAAAGCAAACAAAAAAAGATCATCCATCCAACACACGAACTGAAAACTGTGTCTCAAACCTAACAAATTTTCAAACTAAAAGAACAAAAATTAAAAACCTAAAGAAAGATGATCGAAAACCTAAGGCGACAACTGCAGAAAAAAAAACACAAGAAATTGGCAAAATTAAAAAAGCAGACCCAATCAAAAAATTGATGATCAAATTTCGGATCTAACGAACTCAGATTGAAAACCCCAACCCAATTGGAACAGCGGAGGGAATAGATCCTGAACCCTAGAAATCAAAAAGAAAGAATTGGAGAGGGAGAGAGGGAGAGAGAGGAAGAAAGAGCATACCCAACGGCCTTTCCTTCGTTGGTGTTGTTGTTCCTCTTCTCCTTCTCCAAGGGAAAAAGGAAACCCTCGAAGAGAGAGAGAGAGAGGTTACTGTACTTTACCCTTCGACAGAGGAAAGACGAAAAGAGGAGATAGTAGAGTAGGAAGCGAATTAGTTTTGTAAGTAGCGAAATTGCTATTTGCACTCCTGTTCTCAGCGAGTTGGATATAACCAAACAGCAATACTGTGCTGCGGCTGGTTACATGCATTGTGATGTGTGTGAGAGGACTAAAGTCTCTTTAGTAGACAAGCACTTGTTTGGGATTCGACGAGTGCGGGGGGCTTGTTTGGACGGTTACTATAATTAAGTTCCATTCAAAAGCTGTACTTTTGTGGCCCGAAAAAAAAAAAAAGGCTATACTTTTGGCTGTTGGATGGACTTCGACGCTTATATAACGTGGTCACGCTTGGCGGCGTTCCTTAACAGCGTGAGAGGCAAATTGATTTTATCATATATAAATGCGTGTTTACATGGGTTGTGTTTGCTTTCAGGGTAATTATAGGGTGGACACTTTGAGTTTGGATCTACCATAGATCTTTACCATAAATATTAAAAATTTATTATTATATATTATAAAATTAAAATTACTTTTTATAGTAAAAAAATTAATGGTCTATGGTGGACCCAAACTTAAAGGGTCTACCCTATAATTACCCTTGTTTTCACCATAGTTATTCCCTATTACTAGGGGTAATCCTATTCGGGATTTAGTCACAGTTAAGATTCATCACCCCTCCTTAAGAATGTGTTTTGTGGGGATCGAACTCGGGAGCTCTTCCCATAAACTCAGTCTGCGTTGCCAATTGAGCACAACTCTTTGGTTGTGCCGTATTTGATTTAGAGTGTGTTTGGTAAAACTAGTTGAAAGGTGAAAAAGTTAGATGAAAAATGTGTTTAGTAAAACTAGCTGAAAAGCTAAATGAAAGCTGAAAAACTAGATGAAAGCTAAAAAGCTAGTTGAAAGCTTAAAACTAGTTGAAAAGCTAGCTGATTTGATTAAAGGTATTTGATAAAACTAACTGAAAATGGTAAAATGACATACAAAGACATTATTAATTATATTAAATTATTAAATAATGATAAATGGAGGTGGTTAGGGGATAAACTTGTAATTAATTTTCAGCTAGTAGCTGAAAATGTGAGTTTTTATAAAAAAAAAAAAAAACTACCTCAAGTAGCTTTTCAAGAAAAGCTACTTTCAAGAAAAGCTACTAGCTACCCAAAAAAGCTACCTTACCAAACACAGCTGAAAATGGTTTCAGGTACTAATTTCAACTTTCAGCTAGCTAAAATGAGGGGAGCATAAACCACCGGGGAGACCCTCCAACATAGGGCCAGGGAGCAAACCACACAAGTGAGTTAGACACCACATCCAACTCAAAACCTTAGGGTGTTAGGTTTATGGGTCTTGTCACTTATATATTGCCCTCCTTGCTTATTCCTATCCAATGTGGGACTAACACTACTTGATATCCCAACAATCTCCCCCTCAAGTGTGAGTCTATTCATCTAATGGACCCCCTTAAGCGGAAGATTTTTTCATCACAAATATGTCATGGTGGCATTAGAGCTCGGTTGTTACCACCAATGCTCTGTTTACACTTGCACTACCGTTGGCCTACATCAACGGGACACGCTGCCTAGCCTCCACATATCACTAGGAAGACTTTCGATACAAGGATCACAACATAGATCCACCACCAATTTCTTGTCCGAGTCGGTCACTTTATCACACCATCGGCTCATATACCACTTGTTAGGCAGCGATGGGAGCCTAAACCACCGAGGAGACCTCCAACATAGGGCCAAGGAGCAAACCACACAAGTGAGCTAGGCATCACATCCAACTTAAAACCTTAAGGTGTTAGGTTTATGGGTCTTGTCACTCATATATTGTTCACCTTGTTTATTCCTATTCAATGTGGGACTGACACTTGATATCCCAACACCCTAAAATTCAAAACCAGTAGATTTGGTCCTTTATCGATAAAAATTTGTAGCTAATTCTTAACAAAATCTGTGGCAAAACAGTGCAATAAGGACCAGATTGTTGCATTTTCAAATTTTTGGATAACAGAAGAGTAAGAAGCCAAAAAAATTATATAGCTACCATCCTAGGAATGACACTACCATAGGCATCATACATCCCATAAATTCAGCAGAATAATATGATCCACATCCCGTAAATTCCAACCTCTACCCTGCTCCAGAAAAATTCATCAAAGTATTCCCATTAAAATGAGTCGGGATATCTCCAAGTAAATTATCCACTATAATAGTATTAGAAGGGAGCTAGGAATCAAACCAAAAGGACATTTACCTCGCCGTTTCCAATAGACCAGTGCAACCCCTTGTAGAAATCAGACCAAGTAGATACGATGCCTCTCCAAACATTAGAAGCTTGAGCTCTGTTGATAATCCTAGGAACCTCGTTATTCCCACAACGATATTTGCCCCTAAGGATTTTGACCTAGAGAGCATTTTTATTAGTGATAAGACCCCAACTGAGTTTCATAATCATAGCCTTATTAAAACTATGAAGATCCTTGAATCCCCAACCACCATAACCCTTAGGAAGAGTAAATTCCTCCTAGGAAACTGAATTCCAAGCTCTTTTATTTGGTTTATCACCCCAAATGAAGTCTCGACAATGCTTCTCAATTCTAACACAAATAGATTTTGGCAAGAGAGTAGACTGCATTGTATAGATAGGAAGTGCAACCAACACAGTTTGCGCTAAGATAATTCTACCCGCAAAAGGATAAAGTATATGATTTCCACATGCTTATTTTTTTCTGAACATGGTCCAGAAGGTACTCATAAGTTCTCTTTCGTTGACGAGCGTGAAGAATTGGGATGCCTAGGTACTTACCAAGATCCGAAGACAAAGCAAAACTTGAACGGTGACATAACTTACTAGCTCTTGAATGGTGGACGTTTTTTTATACAAAATCCTAGTCTTATCAACACTCAGCTATTCTCCTGAAGCAACACAGAACCTGTCTAAACACTATAGCATAATATCGAGTTGGGCCAATGTTGAAATTCTGGCAAGTGTACCAAAATCCAGCAATATAATAGTAAGTAAGAGGGGTTTGTCGTATCCACAGAGAACAGTTCAATTATAAAAACTAGTGGTCACAACTATCAAGTGAGAGAATATAAATGTTGTTTGTGAGAGTTGCAAGAGTAAATAAAAAGCGATAAATTGAGATAGGTTGAGCAGGTTACTTGAACTAGGATTGAACTTCGTCTATAGCACCCCCTTTCGTATTTGAACCCCAATTATATTTATGAATATGCAATTATAATATTGAAGAACAAATTAAAGTTATTTTACCTTGGTCTCCACTGTGATAAAATACTCAGAAATAATCTACCTTGGTCTCCACAGTGATAAATTACCCCGAATTAAAGAATTGTTTGTTTAAGCTATTAATTCACCCTGGTCTCCACAGTCGCGAATTAAGTGTTTTTACTAATCAGAATTCAAGTTTTTTATGTCTAGGCTCCCCCAAACTCGCTATTGATTTTCTAGAACCACATCTCGAATGCGCCCCATAAAACCAACCTATAACTCCAGCACAAAGGCGGAAGCTAAGCATTAAAAACAGATAGAAAACACCAATATTATGAAAACACGGATTCATAAATACCAGAGAGAATTCAAATACAATTGGGGATTGAATCGACTACATTCAATCCTATCAGAGAGTTTAGTTACTCATGGTAGCCATTACAAATCAATGGAGAAACTGTCACACTTTTCTCCAGCCCTAAACCCTAGCTCTGCTCTGCCTTCTCTTTTTGGGGTCTTCGGGACTCCATTGATCTTTGCAAAATGTTCTTTAAATAGAAGTTGGAAAGCTTATCTGAAATCTAGAAGGAATCTTGTTGGAAATCTTATCAGAAATCTGTTTTCGTATTCATGCGCTTCAACCTGCGCTCAGCGTAGATGAAGCGCAGGAAACAGAGAGCAATTTTAATTTCTGCGCTCCACTTGCGCTCAGCACAGGTGGAGCGCAGATCTCCGTTTTCTGCTTTCTTGATTTCCTCTTTTTCAGCGTGATCTCTTCCTGATCTTATCTTTGTCTGCTACGCTTTCCTTATTTCCCTCTTCTTAGCTTGATCTTGTGCTGATTTTATCTTCAATTTGATTTGAGAATTTTATCTGCAGAATCCTTATCCAAATAACTGTTGATTTCATCTTGATCAGTTACCATTTAAAACCTTATGTTGCAGATTCTCTCTTCAAATAGATTCTATCTTGTTTCTCCATTTAAAACTTTCCCTTTTATCTGCAAAATCAACAAATTTTCTATCAAAATAACATCAAATTCAATTTTGAATTAAATAATCACAAAATCTGCATTTATTACTAAAAAGATGTAATTTGGGGAATAAATCTAACATTTACCCTTGATAAGTGCTGTAATTATATACAAAATTATCATATTTTTAGCATTTATCAAATACCCCCAACTTAGCTTCTTGCTTGTCCTCAAGCAAGAAAACCTTTTGCAATAAAATAATGGATTCAATTCCCAATCATGATTCTTACTATGTAAGGAAATAATTTCATCATCTCTTTGCTAGGCAGCTGTCACTTACCAAATATCAGATTGAAAATCAGAATCAAGTGATGTTTCCAAAAATCAATCAAAACAGGATAAAAATACATTCAAACTTTTTCAAAAATAGTAACCAAAACAATAAGTGATGAATCAAGGAATTCTCTCATGCTCACGGGTAAGTGTTTCCCTCAATTTTTCACAACAGTTGAACAACTAAAATTGATAGTCGTTTCTGGTTAATAAACATGCACATGGTCAACATGGATCAAAAGGTCTTTCTGGGGTTGTAATGAGGCTGGACTATCAAGAACTCATGATTTTTCTGGATATGCAAAGAAACACTGGAATAGAGAGCATTTTTGAATTTTTATTTTTCTTGAGCTTTCTCTCCATTCTCCATTTCATTCTTGATTTGCATTATTCAGCTGGCCTCTTCTTTTTGATTGGTGGTTCACTCCCCTTTTTATTCACTTTTTGTTTTTCCTTTTCATTCTTGAGGGAGTGACTCACTTTGCTTTCTTATGCTTGCTCTTTGCATTTCTTCACTTTCAAGTAACCAACCAATTCTCCCATTTTATCAGGTTGCACCTTTGCTCTCTATCCCAAGTGTGTAAGGGACATGATATAAACATTATTTTGGCTAGGGTGCATAAGAAAAGAAACATTAAAGCTCAAATGAGTTACCAAAAAAAATTGGAAAATTTTTCAAGGGTTGGATTTTTGGCACTAAGCAAATAATTTATAATCATAAAATTTGCTTTTATCACTTCCATATTTTTCATGTGCAGAATAAAATCCAAAAACTCAAGCAATAGTAGTTGTCAAGCAGCGATGAAAACTCTCATATCAAGTGTTTGGTCTCACAACTCACCGGATTTTTGGCTAATTTCCTTGATGAAGTCACTTATTGAAATTAATTGACTACCCTGATATATTTTCCTGCATAATATCATAATCCTAACTGATTATGGATTCAATCACAAAATCCCCATTTCTTTCCTAATTCAGTTAGTTAGACTGCCTAGCTTTGAGATTTTAAATTTATTTCTTTAAATCCCTATTTCTAATTCAAAACAAAAATCCTAATTAAAAAAATTAATTAATCCTAAAAAATAAAAGAAATTAGAAAATAAAAGAACGAAAGGAAAGAAAAACACCAACATCAATCTTCGCCCTCTGTATCCTGTAAGTTCCTGTCTTGCTCTCCAGCTGCTGCTGCTCCACCTCCCCCTGGATGAATAGGCCTGCCCCCAGGCCACTGCAAGAATGTCTGGAACTCATCAGGCAGCATACCTGGGTATGGGTCTGGTAGAGATGCTTCAAAAGGTGGGAAATCCCTCTATGGATATGGTCTGAAAACTTAATACTTTGCAGCAGCCTATGCACTTTTGAATCTTATGGGAGCATAATGGGGTTCATCTCTGACCCTCTTCCATATGCCTTCTCCTCGTGAGCTAGAGCCACGGGAAATTCTAGTCGTGTATTTGATCCTAGGCATCTGAAAAGTCAAATATCAATAGTTAGTTGCTAAAAACACATTCATTTCAACGATGTCTTATTGCAAACACTAATTTATGAAGAACATGGAAGCCTATCATTAACCAATTTGCATGCAAAATTCAAAATGCTTTCAAAAGAATCAATCTCTTCACAACAAAATTTCAGTTGCACTTGGTAATGGCTTCCTAAAAACAGAACATACTCATTTTTTTTGCAAGCATTCAATCAATCCATGGAAAGTGAAAGTTTAAACATGGGATGGTTTGAGTCATTTGATGATGCAGACATGTTGGCCATTGAGTACGATTGATCTTAAGAGATTAAGGTGCTTGAAGAATTCTGGCTCTTGAGGATAAGTTGATTGAAGTGTAGTTCCCATGATGATCTTCCAATTCTTAAATAGGCAATCAAGCATTGCTTCGTTCAATGAAGAATAACGGTTATATGCACTAAGCAAATATTGAGAGTTGTGCATCGAGCCAATTATGAGAAACCGGTTGATGATACAGATCCACGTTGCGCCATATCACATTTAATAATAATCATGATAAACATACATGACTCTTCATTTACTAAAATAAATATACACATATATTCACGCATACGATGCAGATAATATGCACACAAAACAAGTAATATGCATCGGGTAATTTTTATGCATAATTAAATACATACATAAAGGACAGTTAGCATGCAATCATTTATTTTTACACAAATACACTTATACGTTAACAATTTCAATAACACACAAAACATGCAACAACCAACAATTATATTAAGACCAGGATAGGAAAGATGTTACCCGTATATGATCTTGAGATAGATGTACTTTCCTTTTCCAGTTTCATCCTTCTGAATGATGCCTTGTATGAATAATGAGTTTTAAGAAAATGATTTTCTTTTCTCATTATCATTCTTCAGAGTTGCTTCAGCTTGGTGAGATTTCCATCTACTGAGGATCTACTCCTTCTGCATTTGTTAGATGCTCAACCCGAAGGTGAGCTCTGATACCAATTGTTAGAACCACAGGAAACACTAGAAGGGGGGTTGAATAGTGTTTTAAGCTTTTTGATTGGTTTTGAAAATCTTTAATTTAAATCATGAAGATGAACAATGTTCAAAACAAGTCTTAAGATCAGAGATAATTAAAACGTGTGGAAGATAAGAAAAATAGAGTTTCTTCTAAAGCTTAAGATTGTTTTAAACAGAGGCTTCTCAAAGTATCTTCTGAAGATTATTACAAAGAGTATTTTCAGAACGGTTTCTGAAATATTTCAGATGACTAGAGGTTGTCTGAAGTCTGTTTCTGATTTCTGAACTGAGCTCTTTCCAGACTCACTTCAGATAATTATTTCAGAAGTTCTTCAAGGTACATTCTTTGTAATGCTTCAAATGATATGAGAGACATTTCATGTTTTGTTCATATGAAAGATCATTTTATTGAAATAGTTGTGTTAAGTTTATTATGAAAAATACTTTTCAATCCCCAACATAAATATGAAAACTGTAAATAAAGAGATTAAGGGAAAGAAAACTTAGGCACAGAATTTATCCTGGTTCACTCACAAACCCGTGAGCTACATCCAGTCCCAAAGGCAAACAACCACTGGATTTTCCACTATCTGAACTCAGATACAAGTATTCTTTTACCACAGCCTCTTCAGGCTAAACAACAAGTATTCCTTTGTTTTCAACTGCCTCTCCAGGCAACTCATGCAGTATTCTTTTACAGACAAGCCTCTCCGGGCTCAACAAGTATTCATTTGTTTTCAACTGCCTCTCCAGGCAACTCAAGCAGTATTCTTTTACAGACAAGCCTCTCCAAGCTCAACCACTAGTATTCTTTCTTCCACCAAGCCTCTCCAGGCTCTCAGACACATAAAGTGTTTACAAATTAAACTAATTTTAAGTTTCCACGAAACATAAACTTAATCTTTTCCTGTACTAGAGGTTAACTGAGTACTACTCAGGATACAATGAATAAATCTAAGTACAAGGTTAAGACAGTGATACAAGTGTATAATCCTGTCTTCTATGTGAGGTACATTCTCCCTCAACTGATTTGACTAAGAGAAATATGAAATTGATCTTCAACCATTTTTCTGATGAACTTCTGTGTCCAACTTGATTGAACCATCAAGTAGTTAACAACATTTCTTGGTTGTCTTTTTGACCAACTTAACAGCGTCCTGGTTGATTGTTTCTTCAAAACCAACTACAACAACAACCAAATTTAATCTTGAGGCTATTTATATGTTCTGATGAAATATAGCCGTTTGAAGATGTTTGATAATACCGTTGAGATGTTGATGATGTGGCTCATATAGCCGTTATGTAATAGTGTCTCAAACGGTTGCTTCTTCTTAAGCAAATAAGTGTTCAGAAGACCCTGTTCTGACACTTCTATAGATGAGCTCTTTTGAGAGATTTTCTCGATATATCTCTGCTAATTCTCTCTCTTAATTTTCTTCTGCTTTCTTCAGCTTTTCTCTGATTTCCTTTGGAGTGTATATGAGGAAATATCCGTCGGATTTGTCCTATTGCTTATTTTGTATATACTCCCTTTTTATTTGCTTCCTGACACCATTTCTTCTTACTTCTTTGAATGAGGTGTTTAGTCCAAAAACGGTTGCTGCAGTTTCTTCTTTGACTATATGATACTATAAACATTTAATCATATAATCTTTGCTTCTATGTTGAGAGCTATTTCATGCATTCAGAGTGTTGATACGTTCAGATGATTGATCTCTCCAATCTTCACATATACTCTGATGCTTGCTTTTATCATATTGTAATTTTATCAGCTTCAACAAGTGCTCATGGATGCTTCATTCTTCTTCTTCTTCTTCTTATAAAATATTTCTTCTGATGTTCAGATGATTGTAGCTTCATTCTTCTTCTTCTGAGATTTAGATAAAGATGTTGAATTAAATGTATTTTATTCAAACATCTTTCTTGTTGCTTTTACTTAGTCTTCTATCCCGTTCTGGACAACCAGCAGGTGCAAGTGCAGGTGCAGTAGGTCTGCGCACACAAAAATGCCTTTTGTTGCAGGTGCAGCAGTCATTGGAGAAAGTCATTGCAGAGTTTCCTTATTTGTGCAAGACTTTGGTCGAGGTATAAAAGCATGTTTAGCTTTTATACTAAAATGCCTTTTGTTGCAGGTGCACCAGTCATTGGAGAAAGTCATTGCAGAGTTTCCTTATTTGATTAACAAAATAAGGAATAAATAACTTGTTAAGTTGTTATGATGCATTTATGGGACTAACAAAATCTAAAAGTGTACAACAAATAATACTTCAGAAACTTCAGAACGAGAAAGGACTTCTTAGAAGGATTATCTGATTAAGGGGAAGGATTCTCTAAACTTTTATCTCTATAAACCCTTTTCAGATTTAAAATATTTTATATTTGTCATCATTAAAAAGAGGGAGATTGTCGGGTCTCAAAAATAATATTTTAAGTCTCATTCCTTTACGAGTTTTAATGAACAACAAATATAAAATACAGAAGTATTTATATGACAATATACTTTCACAATGTTCTGTTATATTTCAGATCACTTGAATATTGAGAAAGATCATCTTAAAGACTTGAGTCCGTTTGAAGAGTTCACTTTGTCTGAAGGAACTACATCATCTGAAGCATTGAGAGTCCATCTGAAATTTTCGTTCCGTCTGAAGACTGGAAGTAATCAGGAGGTCTCTTTGACTTAGTGCTTTGCTGAGAACGTTGTACACTCATTCCAATAGTTTTAACCTATTTCAGCATAAGAATCAGATCTTCTTTCTCTCCTCGTTCAAATGTTTAGCATGTTTAAGGAAAGTCTGCAACGCTGCTGTTCCTGCTCAAAAGCATTGTGTGCACAAACCTGCTGCACCTGAACCTGCCCAGAACTCTTTGAACAGAGCATGTTTCAAACGTCTCCTTGAGCATTTAATGTTATTTGGCAATGGTCATTATTTCTAGAAGACTATATATATGTCCAAAGCATTCTTGAAGAAAAAAATATAGAGAGAAGCCATCAAAAAGAAAGAATACTTTGCAAAAACGCTGCAAAAATCATACTCTGATATTCTTTGTACACCTGATCAATTTTTAGATCCTGAGTAAGTCTCAGTTATTTGTACATCTATGTTCATAGCTATCATCTGAAGATAGTTTATTGAACTTTATCTGTTCAAACTTAAAACAGTTTGGGTTTATAAGCCTGGAGAGGCTTTTTGTCTAAAAGAATACTTGGGTTACACTTGGATAAGTGTCTGAGAGCCTGAAGAGGCTTGGTGGAAGAAACAATACTTGGTGTAGAGCCTGAAGAGGCTTGACAGAAAAGAATACTTGTAATCTTTCAAGATTAGTGGAAATCCAGGTGATGGTTTTTGCCCTGGGACTGGACGTAGCTCACGGTGGTTGTAAGTGAACCAGGATAAATTCTTGGCTAAGTTTTCTCTATCCCTTAAGCTATTTCAATTCAGTTTTATATCTAACAAAGGGGATTGAAAAAGTATTTAAGTAAAGACTGTTCTTTTGAATCAAACTTGCTTTCAAACAAATCTTTTAATCTGAACTTAGTTCAGAAGGTGATCAAAACTTCAAACCGATTCCCATCATCTGAAGCTTTTCAAAAGCCATTTTAAGAAGATCTGTTGAAACAGAAAAAATATCCATTGAAACACTATTCAACCCCCTTCTAATGTTTCCATGTATTTCCAACAGCCTTCTCTACTCACAAGATGAGGAGAAAATTTGGCATAATGCCTTTACTATTCAAAATCAAAGTTACAAAATGAAGTGAGCTCACCCCTATTTATAGCATAAGGGGCGGCCAAAATGAGAGAAAAATCAAGGAAAATAAAAGATGAGTAAAAAGCTATCATAAGTGGGTGTTGAACCCCTAACCTTTGGCTAATATAGCTTAAGAAGCTACATAGCCACTAAACCCACTAAAAAGTAGCGCCTCTCTTAATGAGGAGGATTAGGGAAAGTTACAAAATTAATCCTATTACATTAATCCTAATTAAATGGAGTCTTGTATGTTGACTTGGGTCCAATTGTCAAAGGTCAAAGGTTGACCATGAGTGGGTTGACCAAAAATAAGGTTGACCCATGCCTGGTTCAACTCCAAGCACTCCTAGCAAGCCCAAGCTTGACACCAGCTCCTAACTGTCAGCTTAGAATGAAGTCCACTGACAGATGCCATCACAATTAAAACTGTTTCTTTTTCTTTTCCAAGTAATAATGGTGTTTCTGAAAGTTCAATATTGCCCAGACCAAGTGTCTTAGACCTATTTCAGGCCAAAGTGCTTTTGGTGCATACAGAGGGCAGGTACTGGTTTACCAAAGAAGAAAATTGCTGAGGCGAGCCTCTGCAGAAGTTCGGATCCAGATATCAGGATCAGGTGCTACTGCCATGTACATGTGCTTCTCAATATCCATCGCTTTCATTGATGGAAGCTCAAGCATTCTCTTTTCAGTTTTTTTCAGCCATCCTATTGCAAGATGTGATTTTAGCTTCACTGTAAGTATCACTCTGTTTTTCATCATTATGCTCACATACGCCATCGTTCTTTCCAACATCTTCCAATCCTTCAAGTAGATTGTTACAAGCTTTGGTTGCATTTTTATAGAATTCACATGAATCTTGAATATGCAAATCAAAAACATTTCTTTTCAAGCCCTGATTAATGATTGCAAATGCACTATTGGAAATTTTTGCTTCTTTTGATTCTTTCACTTTATTCCATTTATCCTTGTAGGATTCTTGAACAGCGTGCACAATCTCATCACGTGAAGTATAGGCTACACAAATTATAAGAAATCTCTCTTTGTTTTAGGCAGTAACTCTCATTGCCTTTTCTACAGCAGCCTGAACAGGTTCATTCAATAGTTGCATGTTTCCAATGAAATGTAATCCTCGAGGCATAGTTTCTACTTGCTACGCTAACATAACACAAGGTTCAAAATGTAATTAAAAAATTTTATGAAAGCTTTTAAAAATATGGCATACTATATTAAAGTACTAAAATTACCTTTATAGTGTATTAACAATTAAGTGGTCCATGAATCATGATGAATCAAAATTAAAGTGTTTCATGCTATAATAAACCCAAGATTCAATGTAAATATAATTTAGATAAGTATTCAAGATAAAAAAATGACATAAACCTTGCATGTGTGTGGAAATCTCACAAACATTTTAGGGGTGATTATAGGATGAACGTCTTTGAGTTTGAGTTTGAGTCTGCCATAAACCCTTAAGTTTATTACTATTTGTTTGTATCAAATTCTCCACGGTGTTTTCCGATTGAAGATGTTGAATCTTGCAGCAAGTCCATGGCGGAACACGGCGGATCCACGGTGGAGTAGGGTGTACCTGCAAAGACTCCGATGCTCAAGTTAGAGAGGATTCTGATCAGAGTGCATGTAATATAGAGAAAATGCGTACCTCAAATGGGTCTCCGACAGTGTATTTATAGAGTGATTTTGGCGGGAAATGTCGTTAGTTTGTTGTAAAAGATTCCAAAAAACGCGGAGCCTCGCTGAGTTGCGGTGTGTGCCCGCGTTGTGGCTATGTCGGCTGGTAGTATAATTCCAGAGAATGACCCCGGACTAAGTTCCAAATATCTCCAGAACAGATGCCCCTCAAGTCGGGTGCTTTGATATAAAGTATCCGACTTGAAATAATTTGGAGTCAGTCAGTCGGCTTGATTTGTACACTAGTCAATCGGAGTCCCTTAATCGGAGTTGTGAACTTCATCGAAGTCGGTTGTGCTGGTTAAGTGTAGAAGACATGTTCCATGTATAGCCAGTCCAGATAATTTCCGTCTTGGCGAACACGGTTGATGTTGGTGTAAGCATGGAACCAAGCCCAGATTTTTGCATATCGACTTTACATCTGTTAAGTCCGGGAACCACGTCGGCATCAATAGGTCAGAAGAGATGCTCCCAAGCTGGTATTAAGTCGGTGCATGCTATTAACTGTTGAAGTCGATTTCGATTTGGGCACACACATTGACGTACCTTTCAAGGAACTGAGTTCGAAATGGTGAAAAGCAAGCTATGATCTCAAGGAATTGGGTCCGAGATGCTCAAGGGACAAGGCCTGAGATAGTCGAGGGACTGCGCCCGAAATGCTCATGGGACAAGCCTGAGATGGTCGAGGGACTGCGTTCGAGATGGTCGAGGGACTGCGCCCGAAAGGCTCAAGGGACAAGCCCGAGATGGTCGAGGGACTGCGCCCGAAATGCTCAAGGGACAAGGCCCGAGATAGTCGAGGGACTACGCCCGAGATGGTCGAGGGACTACGCCCGAAATGCTCAAGGGACAAGGCCTGAGATAGTCGAGGGACTGCGCACGAAATGCTCAAGGGATAAGGCCCAAGATGGCTCAAGGAACTGTGTCCGAGATCGTCGAGGGACTACGCCCGAGGTGTCGAGGGACTATGCCCGAAATGCTCAAGGGACAAGGCCCGAGATAGTCGAGGGACTACGCCCGAAATGCTCAAGGGACAAAGCCCGAGATAGTCGAGGGACTGCGTACGAAATGCTCAAGGGACAAGGCCTGAGATGGCTCAAGGAACTGCGTCCGAGATCGTCGAGGGACTACGCCTGAAATGCTCGAGGGACTGAGCTCGAGATGCTCAAGGGAAGACCCTGAGATTGCTCGAGGAGCGTATCCGTGAAGCGTCGAGGGACTAAGCCCGAGGTGTCGAGGGACTAAGCCCGATATGCTTAAGGGACAAGCCCGAGATTGCTCAAGGAACTGCGTCCAAGATCGTCGAGGGACTACGCTCGAGGTGTCGAGGGACTACGCCCGAAATGCTCGAGGGACTAAGGCCGAGATTCTCAAGGGACAAGCCCGAGATTGCTCGAGGAGCGTATCCGCGAAGCGACGAGGGACTAAGCCCGAGGTGTCGAGGGACTAAGCCCGATATGCTCAAGGGACAAGCCCGAGATTGCTCGAAGAGCGTATCCGCGAAGCGTCAAGGGACTAAGCCCGAGGTGTCGAGGGACTAGGCCCGATATGCTCAAGGGACAAGCCTGAGATTGCTCGAGGAGCGTATCCGCGAAGCTTCGAGGGACTAAGCCCGGGATTCAAGAAGTGCAGTCTGACTTCCAAGGTAAGAAGACCTTATGCATCCGAGATATAAGCAATCAGAGAACTCAATTATAGTTCGTGCTGGAGACAAAAGACAAGTTTTATAGTCCGAGATGTCATAATCCCATACTTTAAATCCACCTTCAACCAGGGTCCGCGACGTGATGGCTGACAATATCAAATGGAAAAAAGCAAAATTGTATGACCGGGAAGAAGGTACCCACTGATCTTGAGGATTAAATTCACGGCCATGATTAGTTTAAAGGATTGATTATTGGCTTGATCAAGTGTTCTTCGGTGATATTTGGAACTCAGTCCGGGGTCATTCTCCGGAATTATACTACCAGCCGACATAGCCACAGCGCGGGCACACACCGCAGCTCAGCGAGGCTCCGCGTTTTTAGGAATCTGTTACAACAAACTAACAACATTTCCCGCCAAAATCACTCTATAAATACATTGTCGGAGACCCATTTGAGGTACGCATTTTCTCTATATTACATGCATTCTGATCAGAATCCTCTCTAACTTGAGCGTCGGAGTCT
The DNA here is from genome assembly GCA_026901365.1 of Sesbania bispinosa. Lineage (NCBI taxonomy): Eukaryota > Viridiplantae > Streptophyta > Magnoliopsida > Fabales > Fabaceae > Sesbania > Sesbania bispinosa. The sequence continues at coordinate 722,374 of QLOH01000014.1, forward strand.
TTGCAGGTACACCCTGCCCCACCGTGGACCCGCCATGGATTCGCTGGAGGATTCAACCTCATCAATCGGAAAACACCGTGGAGAATTTGATACGAACATTGGCGCCGTCTATGGGAAACGAGAAACGCTTCTTGGATCCCCATTTTCTTGGAGAATCTGGTTCAAGAGCCTTTGAGATAATCTCTGCGAGAAAAACTCTCTGTTCTCCTTTCCAGTTTCAATTCAGTTCGTAAAATTCTCCTCCGAGAATCCTCCTCCAAGATCTTGGCGGTTTCTCCCGCGAGCAACCACGCTTCCACCACCCTATCATCCCCTCCGGGTAATATTGAACTGAATTATTTACTTCTCTGTTTCACTTAGCATGTGGAGATCTTGTCTTATTTTCCTTTTGCTTTCTTTCTTTTTTCTTGGGACCATTCTTGAGGTTACTGGCATAAACATCTTATGGTTCTTCTTAAAAACGAGATCAAGAACTGGCTTTATTGAAAGCTTTTTATGCTTAATTCTGAAAAGTTAGAATCGCTGTTGAATTGCGAGATAAACTTCTTTATTGAATCTGCACGCTGTTTTTCCTGGGTTGTGTTGTGATGAATTAATTCCGAGGAATCTCTGTGATGAGTCGATTCCAAGATTATAGGCAGATTACTCATTTCTTGGTCAAACCCCACCTTATTGTTGATCAGATCCGAGATGACTCAATACCAACGCCCCGCGGTTAACGCGTCATGCTGATTACTCCTGTTGTTATCTCATAGGAGAGAATGTCAGGGATGATATTGCCAACTTCATGGGACTACATGACGAGGAGTAGTGGAATCTACCCCTGGTCGTTGTTGATGCTAGTGGAATTTGTTGTCGCCCGTAGGCGCTCACCGTGATCACGAGTATCCCAATCATGTATATAATCAAATTGTTGAGATTAAATTTCCAAGATTGAGTTCCGATAATGTGATTGAATTTCCGAGATTGAGATCGGAGATGCATCCCGTCAACGGGAGATCTTGCGCATGAATAGTTGCCGAGCTTGTATTCTTTTTTGAGATGGGTGGTGCGGTCTGTTGCTCCTTTGTTGGTGGTGCGACTTCTAAGATGCACGAGAATTTGCGAGAACTCTGAAGAGCTTCACGACCGAGAAATGGTCTTCCAATTTTGGGGATGGAAAGTTGAGGAATCTGTTATAATTTGTGTCATCTACCTCTGAGATAATTCCAGGATGCCTGGCTAATGCGGTTCGAGCTCGAGTTCCGACACCGACTTGAGCCATGTCCGTGGGTGCAATCAATGAACCTCTGCAGACTGCTTAGCTGACAGTGAATTCTACTCCTAAGGCTTTAACCCACGTGCTAAGCATGAGACACAACCCTCGTTTACCTTTGCGTTGGAGCAGCGATGAACAAGCTATTCTTTAGGAAAGGCTACTTATGTTTGCACCCGAGACTATGATATCGCGCTATATCACCGAGATCACACTATGCTACCTGATTAGAATGCACGGGATGCAACATTGCGGGTCAGTTGGACGAATAAAAGAAATAGCAAGAGAAGGGATGATGAACATAATTTGGAAAGGAAGAGCGAAGATAAAAGCAACAAGTTTCTGATCCTTCAGTGAAGTCATCTTAATGTGATGCTCAACCCAATTGCGACATGCATCCGAGAAGCCAATTGCGAGATGCTTTTCGTGATAATTTGTTTGAATACAAGTATTGCGTACCAAGCTGGAATTACATTCCAATGATAATCTACCAAGATGCGTCGAATTGGTATTAAGATACTCCAGGCTAAAAACTCCAGTTGAAGCACTCTACTCTTGCTATAGCGCACTCCTATTGTCACCGTACTGAGTTTACTAGATTTTGAGGGAGCCAAAATCAGTTGTAATAGGAATTAGGGTCACTTAACAAAGCTATTATGATGCACATCAGAGTTGGGAGTTTGAACCACTAAAAACCGGATTTGATTGCCCCTGCAACCTTGATTATTTTCGAGCTGAAATTCCGAAGCTGCGCCACTCCGGGATGAGATTATGAAATGCGGGAATTCCTGGATGAAAGTGCGAGTTGATGAAATCTTCGGAGTGCTTTCCGAAGTGCTTTCTGAAAGCTATTAATCATTGTTTATGGTCCAAGATGAGCACATTTCGAGATGAAAAAGGTGGCAGGTGGCCGAGATAATCGAATTAACCATGCTCGGATCCAATGGATCTCGGTATTTATACTCAACACCAAGATGGCTTTCCCTGTGGTGGATTTTCAAATAGATTCAGAGCTGAAGAAACACAGCAATCTCGGTATTTATACTCAGTGACAGGACTGTTTTCGTCCTTATATGCTATTTGTCATGACATTTTCGTTGAGGGTGGCATTTCTCTGGCAATAGCCATAACAATTACATCTTTCGTATTTATATGGTTCAGCCACTCCAGCGTCTCTTTACATCGGCGACCTCCACTCCGATATCTCCAATGTCCAGCTGCATGATATGTCTCAGAATTCAAGAGCCTCGCATCCGTTCGCATTTGCCGGTGCCCATGCAGGTCGATATCTAGTCGAGGATAGTAATTTCCTGAAATTAATCACACCTATAATACATTCCCCCTGGCCGAAGGTGTCCACCTGTATTGAAATATAAATAACCATGGAGTGTTATATTATGGGCTGATACCATCCTCACAGTCATGCGTTGATACCTTCCAATATGAAATTGCCTTGGAGCGCCAGTCAATGTCTCTTTTTGATTCGTTCTGTTTCAGCAACAACCTATGGCATGAAATCAACGATTCAAGGAATCGAATTGATCATTTCACGAAAGATACAACTGATAAGTACAGATGCAGCAAGACGTTGATCGAAACTGATAAATTCATTGAGCTAAAGTTCCGGGATTACACTATAAATGCCATGTCATGTGCCGTGATGTGCCTGTGTCCATAGCAATCGGGGAGTAAAAATTGATCAAGTGATCAAATAAATAACGAATGGTCGTTGGCAAGATCATTTGGAATTATCATAATCATTGGTGCTTTCCAATATTATTAGTTGTCGAAGTCCGACTACGCTCAGATTGATCAAGTGAAACACAGAGACCTACTTGCAAGCCTTTGCGTTGCATGTGCGGGACGTTGTCATTCACGGTTATATTGATTAGCATTCATTTTTCTCTGATGTGCGGGAGTGCCAGGCATAGGATGCAGTCAGCAACACTTGATCAAGCCAATAATCAATCCTTTAAACTAATCGTGGCCGTGAATTTAATCCTCAAGATCAGTAGGTACCTTCTTCCCGGTCATATAATTCTGCTTCTTTCCATTTGATATTTTCAGCCATCACGTCGCGGACCCTGGTTGAAGGTGGATTTAAAGTATGGGATTGTGACATCTCGGACTATAAAACTTGTCTTTTGTCTCCAGCACGAACTATAATTGAGTTCTCTGATTGCTTATATCTCGGATGCATAAGGTCTTCTTACCTTGGAAGTCAGATTGCACTTCTTGAATCTCGGGCTTAGTCCCTCGACGCTTCGTGGATACGCTCCTCGAGCAATCTCGGGCTTGTCCCTTGAGCATACCAGGCTTAGTCCCTCGACACCTCGGGCTTAGTCCCTCGACACTTCGCGGATACGCTCCTCAAGCAATCTCGGGCTTGTCCCTTCAGCATATCGGGCTTAGTCCCTTGACGCTTCGCGGATACGCTCCTCGAGCAATCTCGGGCTTGTCCCTTGAGCATATCGGGCTTAGTCCCTCGACACGTCGCGGATATGCTCCTCGAGCAATCTCGGGCTTGTCCCTTGAGCATCTCGGGCTTAGTCCCTCGAGCATTTCGGGCGTAGTCCCTCGACACCTCAGGCTTAGTCCCTCGACGATCTCAGACGCAGTTCCTTGAGCCATCTCGGGCCTTGTCCCTTGAGCATATTGGGCTTAGTCCCTCGACGCTTCGCGGATACGCTCCTCGAGCAATCTCGGGCTTGTCCCTTGAGCATCTCGAGCTTAGTCCCTCGAGCATTTTGAGCGTAGTCCCTCGACACCTCGGGCGTAGTCCCTCGACGATCTCGGACGCAGTTCCTTGAGCCATCTTGGGCCTTGTCCCTTGAGCATTTCGTGCGCAGTCCCTCGACTATCTCGGGCCTTGTCCCTTGAGCATTTCGGGCGTAGTCCCTCGACCATCTCGGGCTTGTCCCTTGAGCATTTCAAGCGTAGTCCCTCGACTATCTCGGGCCTTGTCCCTTGAGCATTTCAGGCGCAGTCCCTCGACCATCTCGAACGCAGTCCCTCGACCATCTCAGGCTTGTCCCTTGAGCATTTCGGGCGCAGTCCCTCGACTATCTCAGGCCTTGTCCCTTGAGCATCTCGGACCCAATTCCTTGAGATCATAGCTTGCTTTTCACCATTTCGAATTCAGTTCCTTGAAAGGTACGTCAATGTGTGTGCCCAAATTGAAATCAACTTCAACGGTTAATAGCATGCACCGACTTAATACCAGCTTGGGGGCATCTCTTATGGCCTATTGATGCCGACGTAGTTCCCGGACTTAACAGATGTAAAGTCGATATGCAAAAATCTGGGCTTGGTCCCATGCTTACACCGACATCAACTGTCTTCGCCAAGACGAAAATTATCTGGACTGGTTATACATGGCGCATGTCTTCTACACTTAACCAGCACAACCGACTTCGATGAAGTTCACAACTCCGATTAAGGGACTCCGATTGACTATTGTACAAATCAAGCCGCCTGACTGACTCCAAATTATTTCAAGTTGGATACTTTATATCAAAGCACCCGACTTGGGGGGGCATCTGTTCTGGAGATATTTGGAGCTCAGTCCGGGGTCATTCTCCGTAATTATACTACCAGCCGACATAGCCACAGCGCGGGCACACACCGCAGCTCAGCGAGGCTCCGCGTTTTTAGGAATCTGTTACAACAAACTAACGACCTTTCCCGCCAAAATCACTCTATAAATACATTGTCGGAGACCCATTTGAGGTACGCATTTTCTCTATATTACATGCACTCTGATTAGAATCCTCTCTAACTTGAGCGTCGGAGTCTCTGCAGGTACACCCTGCCCCACCGTGGATCCGTCGTGTTCTGCCATGGACTTGTTGGAGGATTCAATCTCTTCAATTGGAAAACACCGTGGAGAATTTGATACGAACACTATTTATGATAAAAGTCTCACGCCTTTTAAGACTATTAATAAAACAAAAGTTGAAAACATAAAATTGGCTAAAAATAAAAAATATTTGCATTACATGATTTACACACTGAAAAGATAATGTTTTAATTTGCTAAAAAATATGTATTGAATAACATAAAAATACTTATTTCATATATGATTTTAAAAGTCATCACAAAACAACATAAACCAAACACGTAAGAATTATCATAGTGTTATTATTCTATTTTAAAATATTTTAGAGCTTGAATCATCAAATATAATTTTTATATTTCAGTATGTTTCTCAATTTATTTTTTATTCAATTTTAGTATCAATATAGAAAATTTTTAGTACATTATATTCTGCAACATGATTATACATCATATAATAATATTCTTTCTCTTCCTCATAAATTCTTATAATTTCAACTGTTACCAGAGAAAAATAAAGACATAAAATGGGCTAAAAGGAAAAACAATCTACCATCACCTGAATTACTCTTTGAATTTTGGCTGATAGGGTTACAATTTGATAGCAACACATTTCCTGGATCTAGAATTGAAACCAAGGACTGTAAAACAAGCAAAATCAATCGGTGAAAATGGGTATTAAGAGCAGCAAGGCCGCGACCTTCAAGGTACCAAAAAGAGAGAAATTAAAAGAGAAAATGGAAGAGAAAGAGATGGTGTGAACGCCACTGGTGCAGGGAACCCCCACAACAGATAAGTTCAGGTGCTAGACGCCACTGATTCAGCAGTATCAGATAAGTCTCTGGTTGGTTTGAGCAAGAACCACCAAGCCTTCTCTACTCACAAGATGAGGGGGAAATTTTGCATAATGCCTTTACTATTCAAAATCAAAGTTACAAAATGAAGTGAGCTCACCCGTATTTATAGCATAAGGGGCGGCCAAAATGAGAGAAAAATCAAGGAAAATAAAAGATGAGTAAAAAGCTATCCTAAGTGGGTGTTGAACCCCTAACCTTTGGCTAATGTAGCTTAAGAAGCTACTTAGCCACTAAACCCACTAAAAAGTAGTGCCTCTCTTAATAAGGAGGATTAGGGAAAATTACAAAATTAATCCTATTACATTAATCCTAATTAAATGGAGTCTTGTATGTTGACTTGGGTCCAATGGTCAAAGGTCAAAGGTTGACCATGAGTGGGTTGACCAAAAATAAGGTTGACCCATGCCTGGTTCAACTCCAAGCACTCCTAGCAGGCCCAAGCTTGACACTAGCTCGCCAGCTCCCAACTGTCAGCTCAGAAGTCTATTGACAGATGCCATCACAATTAAAACTGTTTCTTTTTCTTTTCCAAGTAATAATGGTGTTTCTGAAAGTTCAATATTGCCCAGACCAAGTGTCTTAGACCTATTTCAGTCTCCACAGTGATAAATTACCTCGGATTAAAGATCTATTTGTTTAAGCTATTAATTCATCCTGGTCTCCACAGTCACGAATTAAGTGTTTTTACCAATCAGAATTCAAGTTTCCTATGTCTAGCTCCCCAAACTCGCTATTGATTTTATAGAACCACCTCTCGAATGCGCCCCATAAAACCAATCTATAACTTCGACACAAAGGCGCGCAGAAGCTAAGCATTAAAAACATATAGAAAACACCAATATTATAAAAACAGGGATTCATAAATACCAGAGAGAATTCAAATACAATTTGGGATTGAATCGACTACATTCAATCCTATCGGAGAGTTTAGCTACTCATGGTAACCATTACAAACCAACGGAGAAACTGTCACACTTTTCTCCAGCCCTAAACCCTAAATCCTAGCTCTGCTCCGCCTTCTCTTTTTGGGGTTTTCGGGACTCCCTTGATCTTTGCAAAAGGTCCTTTAAATAGAAGTTGGAAAGCTTATCTGAAATCTGGAAGGAATCTTGTTGGAAATCTTATCAGAAATCTGTTTCCGTATTCTTGCGCTTCAACCTGCGCTCAGTGCAGATGAAGCGCAAGAAACAGAGAGCAATTTTAATTTCTGCGCTCCACTTGCGCTCAGCGCAGGTGGAGCGCAGATCTCCATTTTCTGCTTTCCTGATTTCCTCTTTTTCAGCTTGATCTCTTTCTGGTCTCATCTTTGTCTGCTACGCTTTCCTTATTTCCCTCTTCTTAGCTTGATCTTGTGCTGATTTTATCTTCAATTTGATTTGAGAATTTTATCTGCAGAATCCTTATCCAAATAACTGTTGATTTTATCTTGATCAGCTACCATTTAAAACCTTATCTTGCAGATTCTCTCTTCAAATAGATGCTATCTTGTTTCTCCATTTAAAACTTTCCCTTTTATCTGCAAAATCAACAGATTTTCTATCAAAATAGCATCAAATTCAATTTTGAATTAAATAATCACAGAATATGCATTTATTACTAAAAAGAGGTAAATTGGGGAATAAATCTAACATTTTACCCTTGATAAGTGTTGTAATTATATACAAAATTATCATATTTTTAGCACTTATTAGCCAATGAAGCTTTCTCAAATGAAAACAAGTCGTTCGCAAAGAAGAAGTGCATGATGTGGGGGCTCCTGAGCTAAGAACAATAGGATAGAGATAACGGGTCACCCTGCCTAACCCCTTAGAAGGAAAAAATGTTCGCTCTCCATTAACCACGACTTGCATAGAGCTAGAAGAAAGACAATGGAACACAATATTGAAAAGTTTATCATCAAGCCCAATATCTTTAAGAGTGTCAATAATGAAGTCCCGGTTGAGAAGATCGCATGCCTTCTCCAGGTCTACTTTAATCGCCATAAAGCCTTCTTTATTCTAGGTCCTCCTCATAGTGTGAAAGATCTCTTGGGCTATGATATGATATTATCGGTGCCATGACGTCCAGGAATGAAGCTACACTAGTTCGAAAGGACAAGCCGAGTCATCAAGCTCCTCATTCTGATTGCAATAATCTTAGTCATTGGCTTGTAGACAACGTTAATAAGCTAATCGGCCGAAATTGTTTAACTAAAGTGGGATGCACCACCTTTGGGATAAGGGAGATAAGAGTGTGATTTATACCCCGAATTTGATGAGGATACAAAAATACAGATTTGACAAGTTATAGACTGAATTGCCTACCTTCTCCCATTGGAATTGGAAAAAGATAGGGTGCAGCCCATCAGGTACGGGGACCTTCCAAGGACCCATATCAAAGATTGGACTCGGAAATTCATCCTGAAGGGGGACTACATGAACACTCTAAGGAAAGTCTCGAGAAAGGGCAAGAAAAGAATTCCCACCACTCCATTTGTTTAGGTTTGGCCTGACCTGTTTCAAAGTCTGGTTTGACCTATTAGCCTGTTTAAAAGCCCATTTCATATTATGACCTTTAAACAGGTCAATAAATCTATCTCTAAATAGGTCAGTGCGCTTACAAACTAATACTTACTTTTTTATAATGTAAATATGTCACTAACATATATGTTTAGATAGGAAAATAAGCTTATCTCTAAATAGGCCAATAGAAGAATTTAAAAAATTATATATTATTATACTATTTATTATATATAAAATATTTATATGTTATTAAAAATAATAATATTTATAATAGGCTAGCCTGTCAAGCCAAATAGGCTTTTTAAAAAGCCTGAGTCTAGCCTATTTAATTAAAAAGGCTATTTCAAAAGCCTAGACCTGACCTTTTTTATTAAACGAGCCGAGCCAAACTAGGCCTTAAGTAGGTTGGGCCGTAGACCCCTGTCGAGCGGCCTGGCCTATTTCCACCCCTAGCGACGGCCATGACCGTCATTAGAAAAAATTAAGAAAATAATTATTTTATTAGCGACGGCCTTGGCCATTGCTAATTTGTGACAGGTTTAGCGACGGCCTGTGATCATTTAATGTTGCGACGGACTTCAAGCTAACGACGAGGACATAGACGCTAAGTACGTAGCGACAACTCATTTTGTCCGTCTCTACTGTATTAACGACGTCCTTGTGGTCGTCGCTAAGTCGTCACTAATTGCATATGTTAGCAATGGTTTCCTTCTTCTAGCGACGACTTTTGGCCATCGCTAGCTAATTCCCGAATTTTTTGTAGTGAATGGTATCCTCCGACCGTTAGTAAAAGATTCATCTCTTTTGAAATGTAGAAATTTTGTAGTGGACTTTGCCTCTCCTTAACAACATGCTTAAGTGGCTCAGCTATCTGTCAATCGTGTTAGGCTTTGTTGGTCACGTGATCACTTAAAAACGTCATAAGCCTATTTATTTTAATCTTGACTATGCATAATAAAATTTAATGGCCATGATTTAAGACTTAATAAACAAATAATTATACTAGGGGGAGTAGTGAATGAATTACCTTATAATATATACATGCCTTAAGTATTTTTTTTTTTTTAAAAAAAAGTAGTATCAAGAGGTGTTTTTTGATGTTTTATTTCATTAATTTTATTAATTAAGGGTGCTCCAACTAGACTCAACGAGAAGTGTAAACACCTGGAAAACGAGAAGTATAAACACCTGGAAAGGGATAACAAGTGTTACAGTTCTAATAAAATATTAAGCCGGTGCCTGTTAAGCTACAACTATACAAAAATTGTTATTGTATATACTATAATCTTTGGTCATTCTTTAATTGAAGTCAAATTTTGGTCATTCTTTAATACAAATTCTTGGTCATTCTTTACATAATTGTTTGCTGTAGTTATTTCTTTAATAAAAAGTCAAACAAAAATTGCCAAATATTTCCTCACAAAGTTTCTATATATTGGCATGTGAGAGTACTCTTGCCAAATGCTCACACCTGTACACATCAATCTGAGAAAGAAAATGGTGTTGTCTGATATGGAGACTATTTGCAAACCAACCTCGAGTGCTCACAATGAAGTTGGTATGCACTTTTCTTCATGACATCTTGTTTTTTTTCCTATTAATTGTTACTAATTATTAATATTAAATAATTAGATTCTCAAAAACAACGATCCATATATATAAATGCAGGTATTTCTAGATCTGAGAGAGATCTGCCTCCAGCTCATTACTTGTTCAAAATCCAATCATATTCCGTATTAATGAACACAGGAGTGGAGAAGTATGAGACTAATGTTTTTCAAGCTGGAGGATACAAATGGTCAGTTCCATTTCCATACCCCTGCTTAGGCTCTATATAATTTATCTCTTTATTTATTACCCAAACATTTTTTAAGGATAAAATGAAAAGAGTAATAAAATTAATATAAGTATAATTGATATTTAAATTAATTTAAAATATAAAAATGTGAGTAATTAATAATATATTGCTTTCTTTGGTGTAGGAGGCTGATACTCTATCCAAATGGTAATCTTCATAGCAATGGGAGTGGGTACGTCTCCCTATACTTGGCAATAGCAGATACTGATAAGCTTTCCAATGGTTGGGAGGTTGATGTACACTTCAAGTTGTTCGTCTTTGATAAGAAAAATAACAACTATTTGACCATCCAAGGTATATATAGATGTGAAGTTTAATTTTCAATTTTGTGCAAGTTTTCAATGCTTCTTATTATATTAATGAAATACTATATATAATATTATTTGATTTTGGTAGATGCTAATGGCGCAGTAAGAAAATTTCATGAAATGAAAACTGAATGGGGTTTTGAGCAATTAATTTCATTGGAGACCCTCTTTGATTCATCAAAGGGATACCTTGTTGAAGATTCCTGCGTGTTTGGAGCAGAGGTTTTTGTGATTACTCATTCTGGCAAATGGGAAAGTCTTTCTTTGGTCAAGGACCCTCCTCAAGGCTCTTTTACTTGGAAACTTGAGAATTTCTCTAAATTGGATCAGTCCCAGTACCTCTCCAAATCCTTTACTGTCGGTGAGAGAGACTGGTAATTAATTAATCCTTAATTTGGGTTAGTTGTTTTCATGATTAATTAAGAATTAGTAACATTTTTTTTTCTCCAATTTATTAAGGAAATTGAAGGTTTTTCCTAGAGGAATTGAACAGGAGAGAGGCAAAGGTCTATCTCTTTATCTAGAGCTTACAAATTGTGAAAGGTTCCCACCGAATAGAAGAGTATACGCAAAATTCAAGTTGCGAATATTGGACCAGATTCACAATAAACATCATGAGAGAACAGGTACCAATGAATGCTGTTTATTTATTCTTTTAATTAATTAATTTTAGGGAGATGAGAATTATATATATGCGATTTAATCATGAATTTGAAATTATATACACATTTTCTTGTGCTGCAGATAGCCACTGGTTTTGTGCCTCAGGTACTTTATGGGGTTATCGAAAGTTCGTACCTCTGGTTGACCTCCATGATGCAGCAAAAGGATATCTTAAAGACGATACTCTAATTATGGAGGTTCAAATCCTTATAATATCCATAGTTAAGATTTCCTCCTAGAAGTTCTTTCTTCTGTTTAACTGATCAAAAGGAAAATAAGATCAATCCCTTCTGGTTGTGGTTGTCAATTACTAGTATATGGTATTTTAATTTGGTGTACTTCGAATAAAGTTGGTTGTGTTGAACGTGCAATATAATTATATTATCTGGTATTTAGGTCTACTTCAGATAAAGTTTAGCTTTTGTTTGTATGAATTCAAGTGTTCTTGAATCATATCAGATTTATAATATTTACAAGCTACGAACTTCTAAAATTTCTATTTAAATTCACATAGTTATGGGCTGTTTTAAAAAGAGACATATGGTTATACTTATATCCAAGATTTCAAATATCTCAGCTTGCATCACCTGAGATGCAAACATGACACTTCAGCACTTCTCCAATTTGGGGCTACTGTGCCAATTAATGGGTGAAAATTGGGCTATAACTTCATTTTATTTATTTCTTCTCTATTTCTCTATTTTCCATTTCTCTCATTTTACCAAATATAATTTCAAGAGTCCTAAATAAAAATAAATTTAATAAATTATGTTTTACCTAAATGTTTGTATAAACCTTTTCCAATCTGTTTTTTTTTTTATAAAATCTATTAATTAATCCAATGAGTTTTAAATAAACATTAAATTTGACTCAATCACAAGTATTAATAAAATATAGAAAATAAGTTATCTAAATAAGAAATAAAGTAATTAATAGTATAAAGCTTAAAGCATAAGATGAAGTAACACTATAAGAAATTCGGGAATTAGCGATGATCTAAAGAGGAAAGTCGTCGCTACCACAAGAACGTCGTTAAAATGCTTGTCGTTAATACATTAGCGACGAGCAAAATGAGTCGTTATTACAGAGCGTCTGCTCGCCTAATGCTAAAGTCGTCGCTATGCTGAAGTCCGTCGCAAAGAGAATGATCACAGGCTGTAGCTAAGCCGTCACAAAGTAGCGACGGCCAAGGCCGTTGCTAATAATTATATTATTTTTTTAATTTTTTTTACTAGTGACGGCTATAGTCATCACTAAAAATTATATTAATTTTTTTTAAATGAATTTACGATTTTATATTTAATTTTATTTTAATTTACGGATTTACAGTTGAACTATTATAGAAATTCAATTTTTTGTTTATTTTATAAATTTAATATCATATTTGTTAACGATCTAAAATATAAAGAAAAACAATAAATTCCATATAAAAACACCCATATAGAATATATATATATATATATATAAACAGTACATATACAAAGTGTATACAAACATAAGTGAATAAAAAAGAAAAAAAAATCATGGCTGACAGCGACGACGCTGTTGTGGTGGTGGGCCACGATCCTCATCCTCATCCAAGGGCTGGTCATCCAGGTCACCATCGTAGTGCAGGTGCGCCTAAGCCTAACCGAAGCTGGTAGAACAATCTGCATTGCGGGTATCCAGCACTAACTGCAACTGTTTTCGGAGTCGTGTGAAGTCCTTCTCCAACCGTGCATACTGGGCCCGACGCACAGTGATCAACTCTCTCTTCAGCTCGGATGGCCTGCAGCTTTGCTTCGACGATCTCCTGCTTCAGCACCTCGTCAGACGAATGCCAAGATCCGTCGCTCCTGCTGGTATGTGGGCCCTGATAAGTGCTCAGAATTAGTAGTTTTTAGGTATGATTTTAGCACTTTGATAATTGTTCTTAATTTGGCCCCTAATTGCCCTTTTATTGCTTGATTTTAGTTTTATGTAGTTTTAATTTAATTTGGAGTTTTGATGCTATGTTGATGAGGAATATATATTTGTTTCAGGTATAAAGACTTGGAAGGCAAGAAAAAAGACTTGGAAAGAGAGCAAAGCATTAAATGAATTATGAAGAGGAGAAAAAGATAGCTTTGACAGCAAGTTTGGGCGCTTGAGCGCACAAACGCGCGTTTGAGCGCGCGTCCCTTGTCTGAAAGCAAGCTTGGGCGCTCAAACCTCCATTCTGGAGGTTTAAACGCCCAAACTTCAGACAACTTGCTAAATATGCTTAAAAGAAGAGAAAGGAAACTATTTAAAAGGACCACTCGACTTTTGGGGATTCCTCTTCTCCAAGTTTCCTCTCCATAGCTCTGCTAGGGTTTGCGCCTCCATTCCTTCCATTCCATCTTGTGGGTTGCCCTCCTCCGGGATTGAACGAATTCTTCGATCCGATATATTCTATTTAGATTTTTGTATTTTACTTTCATTTGACATTGGTAGTTTTGTTTTGTATCAACACTTGAATCTATTTTACGAGATTGTTCTTGTTATTAAATCTTAGTCTTAGCCGGAAGGTAATTCTTTGATTTCGAACTAAACGTTTCTACTCGGTGGGTTTAATATTCTAGGAATAGATATTTGATCTATCGATTGCTTTGAATACTTGTTTTTAATGCTGGAATATATGTTTGGATATTGGAGGAATCGATATTCAACGGTATATTCTTAGGGTCTCTAGGTTGGAGGAATCGATCTAGGAGACTTTAGTGTATTGCATCAATGTCAATGAATTCGTGAATATATGTTTGGATATTGGAGGAATCGGTATTCAAGGGTATATTCTTAGGGTCTCTAGGTTTGAGGGATTGACCTAGAGACAGTGTAAATACAGGAACTAGCGGAATATAGAGGAGGGAGAATGACGAGTTCAATCCCCATCTCATAAATTTGTTTTCATCCCATTTTATTGCTTTTGTTTCATTTTATGAATTTGTTTTACCAACTTTCATCAAAACCAAATGAAAATTTCAAAGTTTTTGTGTAAATACTTAGTGAATTAAATTTGTGTTGAGTTAATAGTAGTTCGAGTTCCTCGTGGGTATGACAACCCTTACCTAAAAACTATTATACTATCGCGATAATGGTACGCTTGCTAACACCGCAACAGGCCCGAGATTCCTAAGTGAGGCTGATCACACCAGGACAACGTTGCTTGACAAGTCCCCGGTGCCATAACAGGGGACTCGAGTCTTGCCACCAACAACACCCTTCCAGATTTGTAACTTGGTGGACCCATCAGTGATGGAGTTGTCCCCATCTTGTGACTCCACCTCCCTCGGGCGGTGCTGGTAATTTGTCTTTTGAGTATAGATGAACTTATAATTAGTTAGTTATTCTATTGCAAATATATCAAATTATATAAAAAAAACTGCTAAGCATAATTTTTTCTTATATACGTGGACCGCGCTCGGTCGTCTACCTAGCCACCGCCCTTTTTGGTGTGGGTGGCCACAAAAAACTCATCGGGATCTACATCCTGTCCAAGCTGTCGTCGCTACACAGAAAAATTGCACTAATTAATTATTTTAATTACAAATACAAAAATAATATGGAAGAGTAGGTTCTTACATACCAAAATGGATTTTGCAAATGATTTCTAATGTTGTACTTGGCCTATGCTTTACAAGGAACTTACTAGAACTTTTATAAGCAGACCATATTAATGTTTGATGATACGTGACTCCAAAACTATCATTAAGCTATTCTGTAGACTCATATAAATTTGTGAGTGTTTTAGTTAATTGAGAACTAGGGAGGAGATGTAGAAAAATAACCCACATCCCACCCTAACGAGAATGCCAAATGCTTTCTGAGTGGAGCTTACTTATTTGGAAGAATAAGATGCAAAAAAAAAGTCAATAACATATTATTGGATGGCTCTTAGGATCTATCATGTAATATATCACTTCATTGGGATATTGTTGATTTTTTGGAAACGTACAAAAGTCGATTGTAGTATAATAGTATAAAAAGAGTTGTTGTACCCACGGGGAACTTGTAACTTCTATTAATCCTCAACAATGAAAGTTCACTAAGTGTATTTACAGTAGTATTTTTTAATTGTCATGTTGATTGTTGATGAAAATAAAGAAAATAGAGTTGTAACCATGAAATAGAAGAAATAAAACTGATTTGATATGCAAATGGTGAACTGGGATTGAATTTCATCGTTCTCCCTTCTCCATGTTCCTGTTATTTATTGTATAGAACACTGTTCCATAGGTATTGATGCAATACACTAAAATCCCCTAAATTGATTCCTCAAATCTAGGGTTCCTAAGAACAAGTATTTAGATACTGATTCCTCGGGTATTAAACAAATCATTCTAGTATTACGAAAAAGTATTAGAGGGAAATCGATAACTAGATATTCATTCCTAAAATAATGACCTATCGAGCAGTTATGTTCAAGACGAAATCCAAGCAATACTTTCCAATTAGAACATAGATTTGAAATCAAGAAATCTATTGATTAAATAGATTCAAGCATTTAAATACAGAATGAACTACCAATATCCATGAAAGATGAATATTATACAAGAAAATAACCAGAATACATCGGAGTTTGAAGATTACATTCAATCTAAAATGGAAGGACTAGCCACTCATGGTAGTTAGAAACCCAAAGATGGTGAAAGAATGGAGGAAGATGGTGAGGTTGCCCTAAGCTTTTTCCGAAAACCCAGCTGCCAAAGAGTGTAGAGTGAGAGGCCAAACGTCAATGAATACCAAGTTCCTAGTTTTTATCGCCCACAGTCTGAATAAGTGACTTCTCGCTCAAGCGACGGATTCCTCGTTTGAGCGAGAAGGAATCTAGAAGCGTATGCTCATTTTGGGAATTCCTCGCTCAAGCAAGACATTCTTCGCTTGAGCAAGGACATGAATACATAATCAGACTGCATTTCTTCCTCTATGCTTGTCAATCTTCACCATAGTTATGTTCATTCAAAAAGTTCAAATTCAGGGCTAGACTGATCTTCAATTCAAGATAAAACTCAAACTAACACTAAAACTAAAATTAAATGAAGTAAAGGATGATTGGGGTTACAATTCAATGCATTTAAAGGCTAAAAGTGCTACAATTACTATTCTAATTTACTAAATTTAGCACTTATCAGATATCATTATAGGAGTATTTTGGTTTAACTTTGGTGTTTGGGTTAATTCATCCCTCCTTCATATAATGTGGTATGATGAAAATAGGTTAAGCTGCTCGTCGGGGTCTTGTATAGCCTAGCCTACACAGGCCTGAGCCAATTTATTAAATAAATCAAGTTAATGAGTTTTTTAAAAGCCTAATTAGCTAAAAAAGTCAGATTTTGGGCTATCAAAAAGTATTTTAAGTTTATTTGGTCAACCGATTAAGTAAGGATAAAAAAATACAATAATATTTTTGTTAATAATATTAATATATAATTTTTTATTATGATGTCTTAAAATTATATACTTATTATTGACCTCTTTAAATAAATGAATAAGTTGTTACCTAAAAGACTTGAGCTTATAAGCCTATTCAAATATAAGTTAAACTTATGGCCTATTCAAAGACTTTATTATAAAATTGGTTTCCAAATAGGCTATCACGTTGAGTTGGGCTTTTAAGTATGCTACACCTTAAAATAAAGTTTATATAAGCTAAATAGACCATGTTCGGGCCTTAAATTTATGAGGTAGGTCAGACTTAAGCCTTAGTGTAACACCCACATTTTTACCCCTACCCTTATTATAAAATTACCAAAATGCCCTTTGACCTAATTCTACAAATTTTACATGACCTAATACCTTAATCATCAATTAAGGTATTCTCATACATTTAAAGCTACTTTAATTACTCATTAACCTAGCTTAATTAGTTAAAAAGCAAAAGTAAAAACATGCTTATATCACTAATATACCCCTGTCCCCTAATAGTAATTTTGTCCCCCAACCATTTAAATTTTAACCTTTCACCTTCTTCCTCCTAAACTCTACCCGAGTTTCCTCCTCCATTTTATCTCATTTTTGCTTCTTCACAAGGATTAAAAGTTCCATCTATGAACTTTAAATCAAAATTTTCATAAACACCTTTGAGAAATTATTTTTGGGAGATCAAACCGAAGGCTTCTTTGGAGTCAAAGAGAGTTTTCGAGACGTTGGACTCATCACTATTTTTGGATTTGAGCTTAGGATTTTTGGTAAATAGAGGAAAGACCATGAACTCTAGTAGGATTGGGTGACTAGAGTGGGGGTAAATCCTTGACCCTCTTTATTCATTTTTCTCTTTACAATTTTTATAGTATGAATATGTATATATAGATGTATGGTTCGACCTATGCATGTGTCGCGACCGGGGCCACGACGGGGTCGGTGAGCCCGTGAGAAAAATATTGAAAAATGATTGAATTTTTGGGGGAGTCGCCACCAATTTATTTTGTTCGGGGAAATTGGAAAACCCAAAAATAATTTTAAAATGAAAACCTGGTCTGCGAACAAAAGATCCAAATTCGGGAGTCGATTATGTGTAGGGAAGGTATTAGCACCCTACAACATCCGTTAAAACGGTTACCCTTAATTAATTGTGCAAAATTCATTAACTTTTAAAATGTTATTTTACCCTCTAAAAATAAAACAAAATTTATTTACGTTCTTTAAATTAAAGAATGATGAAAAAATTAATTTGAAATCAATGGGACAAAATGTTGAAAATTTTATTTTGGCTCGATGGGAAATCCCGCTCCTACGTATCTCCAGGTGCAATGGAGAAATCAAAGCCACGTAGTTCTAAAAACGTGTTGGAAAAAAGATTGACTTGTTTTTGAAAGAAATTGATTTTTTATTTTTTAAAATAAAGGAAAATGAGGAAATTGTTTTTGGAAGTTTTTTTTTTAATTCAAAGAAAGAAGGAAATTTATTTTTTAGCAGAGTTGATGCTAGCAAATGGCTATACAACGAACCCTTGAAATTGTTCAGACGATATTATTGATAGAAATGCTATTCAATAAACGTCATTTACTTTGAGAAGAAAACATCTTTGAGAAAAGTTTTGAAATTCCGCATTATTGAGTTAGCAAATGGCTATACGCAATATTTTTCCCTTTTTACGTTATTGATAGAAATGCTATTTAATTAACGTATTTTCCGAAAAGAATTATTTTTTGAAAAGAAATTTGAAATTTCCCGCATTTTTGAGCTAGTAAATGACTATACTCAATATTTCCTTTTCACATTATTGATAGAAATGCTATTCAATTAACGTAATTTTGAGAAAATTATTTTTAGAAGAGATTTGAGATTAAGCGCATTATCGAGCTAGTAAATGACTATACTCAATATTTCTTTTTCTCTTAAAATTATACGTTAAAGGATAGAAATGCTATTCCATCAACGTAATCGATTTGATAAACCAATTTAAAAAAATGTTTTTTTTTTATAAACAGGCAAATTTTTGAGCTAGTAATGACTATGCTCAATTATTTTTTATTTGAATGACGTTAAAAGACAGAAATGCTATTCTATTAACATCAAAGATAAAAGGGAATAAATTGAATCAATTAATATTTACATGAACACAAAATTAAAATTACAAATAATCAATTATTTACAGAGAAAGAAATGAACAAATATTTACATCCACAAATGTTAAATAAATAATTCTAAATACTTAAAAGAAATACAAGATGGTGGATCTAAAAGAATTTACAAAAAAAGAGATTATTAGTAATAAATGAAACAAAATAAATAATACATATTAAGATAATAACAAATAATAGAATTGAACAACATTACCAAATCAGATCAAAAGAGGAGAAAAATGAGTTGGGCCTCAGCACATCATCACTGGCCCAACCATTGTCCAAAAATAGGAAAGAAAAAAAAAAGGTCCACAGAACACCAATGGGCCAACAGATTCGCTGGCCCAAGTCACTAACTCTGGTCAAGGGGGGGGGAAATAACCCTAAGGCAAAACAATCAGATTGCCTCATTCAAACCAAATCACTTTCTCTGTTAGGCTTTTCTCTGTTAGGGTTAGGTTTTGAAATTGAAAATGGGGGAGAGCAAAAGGGGGAAGGAGGAGATGGCGCGGCGGCCATGGAGGGAACTGCGGCGGCCACAGAGGGAAAGCAAAGGGTGAGGCCGCGGAAGAGAGGGAGCGCGCGACGGCGCTCCGTGGTGGTTCCGTGCAGCGGTTCTGGGCGGAGGGGGAGATGGTGAGCCGATCTCGCAGCGGTGGGCTGCGCGGCTGTGTTGCGGCCGCGCGCCGCGGCCTGAGGGGAAGAGAAAGCTGACAGTGGCGCACACAGTGACTGCGACGGAGAGAGGGCTTGGCGGCGTCTCGCGGTGGCTGGGTGACGAAGCGATGGTTCGCGATCGGCGACGGCGTGTGCAGCAGGGGCGACGCGCGGCGGCGGCTGCGGAGGAGCTGGACAGGCCGTGGTGGGGGAGGGAGAGGTTGCAGCAGCACGCAGTGATGGCTTGGTGACGCACGACGGCGACACCGTGCCGCGGCGGGAGGCCGCGGCGGCCTCCATTTCTTCTTCCTCCTCCCTGTTTTTGGTTCTGATTCACTCCCTCTCCCTGATTTTCTCTCTCTCTTGGGCTCGGTGGTGGTTAAACGGTGGCAGGGGTGGCCACGGGAGCAGCTGCAGAGATGACGGCGGCCAGGAGCGGCCGCTCAACGGCGGCGGGACGGCGGCGGAGGGTCAGCCTCCTTTATCCCTTGCTCTGTTTTTCTTTCTTAGTCTGCTCCTTTTAGTTGGTTCACTGTTTTTCATTTTGGGTGCAAACTTGATGGTGAGGGTGGCCAAGGGCAGAGGGGTGGTGGTTCACGGTGGTGGCCACGACTTGCAGGAAGGGTCTGACTGGATTTTTTTGTATAATTTCTTTATCTTGCTTGTATTGGGACTGTATATTTGGACTCTATTTTTTTGGGGTTGAACTGCTGTAATTGGGACTCTCACAAACATTTGATATTTGATTAGCTATTTGAACTTATTTTCATTCAAGATGCATAGTATAAGTGCAGATATCAAAATTACAATATAAATAGTATAGATAAACATGAAATGCTTCAACAAGTTATATTGTTAAGGAATATATCAATATGAACAACTACATGTAAGAAAAACATACTAGGTTGCACTCTTGTTTCCCCTTTTTCTTTTTCTTCTTCTTCTCCAAGAAATGGGATTCAGAGATTAGGCAATTCACGCTCCCTCAGATGAATTTGGCTCCTCCCCTTTTTTTGAAAAAATTGGTTCACATTTATAGGCAAATTATCTCTTTTTTTTTATGTGCAAGTTGTGCCTCACTTTGGAGCTGCTGGCCGCCCATGTCAGGTGCCCATACTGGTCTGGCCGCCCCAACTCAGTGCAACTTGCACTCAGTGCAACTTGTACTGCAAATCAGCAGCTATTTTCTCCCCTTTTCCTTTTAATTTTAAAATTAAGGAATGAAAAAGGGCTAATTAACCCAAAAAAAACCTTTTTAAAAAAAGAACTCCAAGAATGGGCCCAAAAATGGCCCCAAATAAAAAATGAGTGACTCAGGAAAAAAAAATGGGCCTGACTAGCCCAATCTGATTTTTAAAAACACTTGACAACACATCTTTTGAAGGAAAATGGACCTAAATTGGCCCAAAAGGATTTTCTTTTAAATTTTAATTGAAAATTTTTGGGCCCAAAATGGCCCAATGGATAAAGAACAAATCTGAAAAAAACTTCTTCCCCTTTTTTTTTAAGGGTGACGCAAATGGGCCCAAATTGGCCCAATTAAAAGACTTTTTTTTTTTCTTTTTTCTCTTTTTTTTCTTTTTGGACTTAATAGATTTTTTTTATCAAAACGTTTAATCAATCTGTTAGTCAATTAATCATCGATAATTAATTAACTAACGGATTAATTGATCCATTCTGATTTTCTTTAATTTTGGGTATCTTTGGATTTTTTAAGAAGAAAATGATAAATACAACCAATATATACATGAGAAAAGGTAAATGAAATTTCCGGACAAAATTGGGTGCTGACAGCAGCCCCCTTTGCTTGTCCTTCAACCGAAAGGGCAAGCAAAATAAGAAGCATCCAATTTGTTTCGGACGAAGTGATAAAGGAAAAAGTGAAAGGAGGCCTAGAAGATCATAGGCAACTTGATGAGAGTCCTGGTAACTTTGGAAAACGCGGCCTGGAAAATCACATGCATGTCAATGAAAGAAAGGAGGAGAAAGGGAAAAGACCTGGGAAACCATCAGGTCAAATCGATGAGACTCCCGGAAAAAGGAAAGACCTGGAAAACCATCAGGTCAAACTGATAAAACTCCTGGAAAACCATCAGGAGGAAAGGAAAAGACCTGGAAAACCATCATGTCAAACGATAAATCCTGGAAAACCATCAGGAGGAAAGGAAAAGACCTGGAAAACCATCAGGTCAAACTGAAAACTCCTGGAAAACCATCAGGAGGAAAGGAAAAGACCTGGAAAACCATCAGGTCAAACTGATAAACTCCTGGAAAACCATCAGGAGAGGAAAGGGAAGACCTGGAAAACCATCAGGTCAAACTGATAAACTCCTGGAAAACCATCAGGAGGAAAGGAAAAGACCTGGAAAACCATCAGGTCAAACTGATAAACTCCTGGAAAACCATCAGGAGGAAAGGAAAAGACCTGGAAAACCATCAGGTCAAACTGAAAACTCCTGGAAAACCATCAGGAGAGAAAAGGGAAAAGACCTGGACCTGGAAAACCATCAGGTCAAACTGATAAACTCCTGGAAAACCATCAGGAGGAAAGGGAAAAGACCTGGAAAACCATCAGGTCAAACTGATAAACTCCTGGAAAACCATCAGGAGGAAAGGAAAAGACCTGGAAAACCATCAGGTCAAACTGATAAACTCCTGGAAAACCATCAGGAGGAAAGGAAAGACCTGGAAAACCATCAGGTCAAACTGATAAAACTCCTGGAAAACCATCAGGAGAAAGGGAAAAGACCTGGAAAACCATCAGGTCAAACTGATAAACTCCTGGAAAACCATCAGGAGGAAAGGGAAAAGACCTGGAAAACCATCAGGTCAAACTGATAAACTCCTGGAAAACCATCAGGAGGAAAGGAAAATACCTGGAAATCACAGGTAGTTTGATGAAAATAGAAGACACTAGATGTCACAATGTCTAGCGGGCTTCACAATACCCTAAAGAAAAGAACTAGGCGTCACAATACCTAGATGAAACATGGGCATCACACTACCTAAAAATGATAACTCGACAACTCAACATCTGGAACAAAGGTTAGGACAATGCCCAACAGTCGGGTGCAAAATGCTTGCAAAAAATGAAGTTGGAAATTTGGACAACAATCTGGATTTCAAAACTTGATTCTTCCATAGAAACTTGGCATGAATTTCAAATCAAATATGAAAAATTCCAGGAGAAACAACATTCCCAAAAATGATATGAATTTTCTTTTCACCATTGAGTCAAAACACTCATTCAATTGTTTATGGACAAAGGGTGGTATTATGGTGTAAGGAAAAGAAAAGAATCTTGTTTCCAAGGTTTTTGAGATTTAAGGGGAGGAGTATGGGAAGGGCAGATAAGTTTTCCACTGTGACATGGAAGTATAAGTGAAATATGGATCTAGCCCCCAAGTTAGGCATGAAAGCATGACTTCCTCAAAGAGATGGAAACTTGCAACAATTCTGAGCGAGGAGGAATAATGAGCCCCCAATTTAAGGTTCAAACACCCATGACAGTCAAATACTCTTGATGTGATGAGCCCCAGATTTTAGCTTCAAGACATCTATGGTACTCAAATCCTTTTGATGATTCTTGCTTCAAATGCCCAGTGAATAAAATTAACATTTGCTTCCGCTGCCAAGTGCGCTTTTCCTTCATCTTTTGTATTTTTTCTTTTTTCTTTTTCCTTTTTTCTTTTTCTTTTTCTTAGGAGCCAAATGTACAAGCAAATGCAGCTTAATCAAGTCGCTTTGTCTCAAAATTAAAGATTAAGAAAATAAAAAAATCAATCTTTGATCAGGATGGACTTTATTGGGCTTGTAACGTGGCCAAGGGTTAAATGGTTATGAAAGAAAAGGATATTAAGGCCCAAAATGAGTGTTTAGGTTATTGGGACAAATGATCTGCTGCACAATGATACATTTTGAAACAGATAATTCAGTCAAAGTGATGTTCTCAACATTTCCATTTTCACATCTTCCAAGTTTTCAAGCTTTCTTTTTTCTTTTTTCATTCATTTCATCTTTCTTTTTTTATTTATTCTTTCATATTTTCAACTTTTTTTTATGAATGAATAACTTGTGAATAAACTTGTACGAGTAACATCACAAATAATTCATGAGACTTGGATGAACACATTGTAGCAGCCCCCAGTGTGGAGGTGATCCTTGTCCAGGGTTAATTGAAGAAAAAATTTTTAAGCTCAAAGTGGGTAGCAAGGGATATTATTCAACGTTGGATAAAGAAACAAGGCCAAACTTCATTTCAAATCTTGATTGCTTACTTTCAAAAAGTTTAATTTAGAGACAAAGTCTCTTGAAAGATGCATTTACTCATTTTTCACTCCTTTTCTTTCTTTTGGAATAACAACATGAACAAAAGATAATTTCATTGCTCACAATATGACGAGTACATCATTGTAGTAGAAAAAAAGTTAACCATTACACTTAAACAAAAGAAACAAGATAAAAAGCGAGAAATTGAAAGTCATCCAATACTACCGACAACCCAAAATGCATCAGCCAAACTTCATTCTTAATGCTTAAGGAGAGGATCTTTGTCGATACTCGTCCCTGTGGATTTCCCTTCTCCTTCTTCAAAAAACAATTGTCCTGCATCTCTTAACCTTTGCACTCGAAGTTTGAAGGTCAAACATTTTTCTATCGAGTGACCCGGGGCTCCCATATGATACTTGCATGCTTCAGCTGGGTTGTACCATTTGGGGGGAGGATTGGACACTGGTTGTGGTACTTCTGGGGCCACCAAATGTTGTTGCAACAAAGTATCATAGAGGTCAGAATAAGGGATTGGCACTGGATCGATCTTCACTCTCTTTTCTTGGCTGATAGGGTGGATTTTGGAAGGTCGGTAGCTGGTTGGGAAAGGAAACATTGTTAACTTGTGGAGGTGCGGAGTTCCCAACTTGGGATGTTCCTCCCTGGTAAGGATTGTGGAAGTTTGGAGGATAGGATGGGTAGGGGTATGGATAAAAGGGTGGTAGGGAGTATGGTGAGGATTGTTGGACGGGGTGATGGGATATGGTTTTGGATGGGTAGTTTCCAGTGCCAACTGCATGGACCTCTCCTTCCTTCTTTTGAAAGTTCGGCTTTTTGGGCTTATCATGAGGATTATTTGCCCCATGTAGCTTCCCTTCTCTGATGGCATCTTCCACCTGTTCTCCAGCAATGACAACATCTGAAAACCGATTGGTGACACATCCCAACAATTTCTCAAAGTATGCCCCATCAAGAGTTTTCACAAAAAGTCTAACAATTTCTTTTTCATTCAGAGGGAGCTGAACCTGAGAAGCTTCTCTCTCCACCTTTGAGCATACTCCCTAACGTCTCCGTCTCGGCCTCTTCATCCTCTGAAGCTCGACTCGATCAGGGGCAATGTCGGTCACAAAATGGTATTGTTTAATAAATATTCCGCAGATTACGCAACTCCGGATTTGCTTCTTATCAAGCTGTAAAAACCAAGTCAGAGCACCTCCAGCCAAGTTGTGCTGGACACAATGAATCATCAGTTTTTCACTTGTTATAATATGCAGCCATGCTTCTAGTGTACATGGTCAGGTGGATCAATGGGTCAGTCTTCCCCTTCAAATTTCTCAAGGTCCGGAACTTTGAATTTTGCAGGAATCTCTATGTCGGGAAAGGTAAAATTCCTGCACATCCAGCTTCCCGTAAACATCATATTACCTGTAATGCTCTCATTTTTTCTTCCAACATCTCCATTTTGTCCATCATTTTAGCTTCTTCATCCCCTGAACCTTCACCTCGGGGCCTGATGACTCGGGACAATCACAACTTTTGTGGGATTTTCACCATGGTTTTAATAGATGGACCCCCACCATCGTTGTCATTTCCGTTCGAATTGTCGTTAATCACTTCCTTCTCAGGGATCACAGTCTTCAAACAATTCTAAATTTGGCTAAAACTCCCTTCCAACCTTTCCATCCTCTGCTCCATAGTAGGGGATTCTCATTGTCACAGGGATCTCAGCCATTGTTGAATGGTGGGGAACTGTCTGGGAACGGGAACGGTTTGGATAGGACTGCGTATGAACTTGTGCTTTGGCGCAATGGTGAAATCTGATAAAAATTTGGAAAGAATTAATTTAGGGGAATGTTATTTCAAAATTGGAATCATTTCAAATTTTTTCAAAATTTGCTTGAATTATATACAAAAGAAGACACGTGATTTTTCAAGAAATTGAAAAGGAAAAGAAAGAAAAGACAAACTATTCACAAAGTTTATAGATGCAAAATATATCTTTTTTTTGTGCAAGGATGAGATACTAAAGTTTTGTACAAAAATGTGGAGATTAAAATTTTGAGGAAAAAGAAATAAGAAAAAGATTAATGCTCCTTTTGTTCTACAAGGGCGAATCCTGGCATTGGATAATTCTATTGTCGGACAAAAATCCCTATTTAGGTTTGGCAATTATAGATAAACTACTGGTGCACAGATTTAGGGATGATCTAGACCTCTAGAGACCATGGTTCCCAGATTGCCCTCATCACATTGACAAGGATCCAGTTCGTGAATTAGTCATACGTAGGGATAATCCCTCTCAATATAACAAATCCAGGATACCGGTAGCAATCTGAGTGGTGAATCAACTAATGTCACGTGGGCATCAAGCCCCTCAAAACATTTGTTGAAACACCTCCTATGCCTTAGCTTGCACGAGCTCGGGTATAGAGCCAAAGTTGTGCGAGGAGACTGACAGTGAAGTGCCTGCTTAGAGCATAGAAACCTACAAAACTACCCCACCTGCAAGAGAGACAGATAACAAATATGTACACAAATAATAGTCTTCTAACCTAAGGTTGAAGCAAAATATTTACAACAGCAAAATATGTACAATGGAATTCACAAAGACATAAGAAAAGTATTTACAATAGGATATATACAACAAAACGAAAGAGGGTATAACAAACATAAAAAGTTAATAATTTTGCACAATTAATTAATAGGCTTGACTCTAAATTCCCCAGTGGAGTCGCCAGCTGTCGCGACCGGGGCCACGACGGGGTCGGCGAGCCCGTGAGAAAAATAATGAAAAATGATTGAATTTTTGGGGAGTCGCCACCAATTTATTTGGGTTGGGAAAATTGGAAAACCCGAAAATGATTTAAAATTAAAAACTGGTCTGCGAACAAGAGATCCAAATTCGGGAGTCGATTATGCGTAGGGAAGGTATTAGCACCCTACAACATCCGTTAAAAACGGTTACCCTTAATTAATTGTGCAAAATTCATTAACTTTTAAAATGTTTATTTTACCCTCTAAAAAAAAACAAAATTTATTTACTTCTTTAAATTAAAGAATGATAAAAAATTAATTTGAAATCAATGGGACAAAAATGTTGAAAATTTTATTTTGGCTCGACGGGAAATCCCGCTCCTACGTATCTCCAGGTGCAATGGAGAAATCAAAGCCACGTAGTTCTAAAAAGTGTTAAAAAGATTGTTTGTTTTTGAAAAGAAATGATTTTTAATTTTTAAATAAAGGAAAATGAGGAAATTGATTTTGGAAGTTTTTTAATTCAAAGAAAAAGGAATTTATTTTTTAGCAGAGTTGATGCTAGCAAATGGCTATACAACGAACCCTTGAAATTGTTTGACGACATTATTGATAGAAATGCTATTCAATAAACGTCATTTATTTTGAGAGAAAACATTTTGAGAAAAGATTTAAAATTCCGCATTATTGAGTTAGCAAATGGCTATACTCAATATTTTCCCTTTTTACGTTATTGATAGAAATGCTATTCAATTAACGTAATTTTGAAAAGAATTTTTTTAAAAGAATTTGAAATTTCACGCATTTTGAGCTAGTAAATGACTATACTCAATATTTCCTTTTTCACGTTATTGATAGAAATGCTATTCAATTAACGTAATTTTGAGAAAATTATTTTTAGAAGAGATTTGAGATTAAGCGCATTATCGAGCTAGTAAATGACTATACTCAATATTTCCTTTTCTCTTAAAATTATACGTTAAAGGATAGAAATGCTATTCCATCAACGTAATCGATTTGATAAACCAATTTAAAAAATGTTTTTTTTTTATAAACAGGCAAATTATTGAGCTAGTAAATGACTATGCTCAATTATTTTTTATTTGAATGACGTTAAAAGATAGAAATGCTATTCTATTAACATCAAAGATAAAAGGGAATAAATTGAATCAATTAATATTTACATGAACACAAAATTAAAATTACAAATAATCAATTATTTACAGAGAAAGAAATGAACAATATTTACATCCACAAATATTAAATAAATAATTCTAAATACTTAAAAGAAATACAAGATGGTGGATCTAAAAGAATTTACAAAAAAGAGATTATTAGTAATAAATGAAACAAAATAAATATAAATTAAGATAATAACAAATAATAGAATTGAACAACATACCAAATCAGATCAAAAGAGGAGAAAAATGAGTTGGGCCTCAGCACATCATCACTGGCCCAACCACTGTCCAAAAATAGGAAAAGAAAAAAAGGTCCACAGAACACCAATGGGCCAGCAGATTCGCTGGCCCAAGTCACTAACTCAGGTCAAGGGGGAAATAACCCTAAGGCAAAACAATCAGATTGCCTCATTCAAACCAAATCACTTTTCTCTGTTAGGGTTAGGTTTTGAAATTGAAAATGGGGAGAGCAAAAGGGGGAAGGAGGAGATGGCGCGGCGGCCATGGAGGGAACTGCGGCGGCCACAGAGGGAAAGCAAAGGGTGAGGCCGCGGAAGAGAGGGAGCGCGCGACGGCGCTCCGTGGTGGTTCCGTGCAGCGGTTCTGGGCGGAGGGGGAGATGATGAGCCGATCTCGCAGCGGTGGGCTGCGCGGCTGTGTTGCGGCCGCGCGCGCGGCCTGAGGGGAAGAGAAAGCTGACAGCGGCGCACACAGTGACTGCGACGGAGAGAGGGCTTGGCGGCGTCTCGCGGTGGCTGGGTGACGAAGCGATGGTTCGCGATCGGCGAGGCGTGTGCAGCAGGGGCGACGCGCGGCGGCGGCTGCGGAGGAGCTGGACAAGGCCGTGGTGGGGGAGGAGAGGTTGCAGCCGCAGTGATGGCTTGGTGACGCACGACGGCGACACCGTGCCGCGGCGGGAGGCCGCGGCGGCCTCCATTTTTCTTCCTCCTCCCTGTTTTTGGTTCTGATTCACTCCCTCTCCCTGATTTTCTCTCTCTCTTGGGCTCGGTGGTGGTTAAACGGTGGCAGGGGTGGCCACGGGAGCAGCTGCAGAGATGACGGCGGCCAGGAGCGGCCGCTCAACGGCGGCGGGACAGCGGCGGAGGGTCAGCCTCCTTTATCCCTTGCTCTGTTTTTCTTTCTTAGTTTGCTCCTTTTAGTTGGTTCACTGTTTTTCTTTTTGGGTGCAAACTTGATGGTGAGGGTGGCCAAGGGCAGAGGGGTGGTGGTTCACGGTGGTGGCCACGACTTGCAGGAAGGGTCTGACTGGATTTTTTTGTAATTTCTTTTATCTTGCTTGTATTGGGACTGTATATTTGGACTATTTTTTTGGGGTTGAACTGCTGTAATTGGGACTCTCACAAACATTTGATATTTGATTAGCTATTTGAACTTATTTTCATTCAAGATGCATAGTATAAGTGCAGATATCAAAATACAATATAAATAGTATAGATAAACATGAAATGCTTCAACAAGTTATATTGTTAAGGAATATATCATATGAACAACTACATGTAAGAAAAACATACTAGGTTGCACTCTTGTTTCCCCTTTTTCTTTTTCTTCTTCTTCTCCAAGAAATGGGATTCAGAGATTAGGCAATTCACGCTCCCTCAGATGAATTTGGCTTCTCCCCTTTTTTTAAAAAAATTGGCCCAATTAAAAGACTTTTTTTTTTCTTTTTTCTCTTTTTTTTCTTTTGGACTTAATAGATTTTTTTTATCAAAACGTTTAATCAATCTGTTAGTCAATTAATCATCGATAATTAATTAACTAACGGATTAATTGATCCATTCTGATTTCTTTAATTTTGGGTATCTTTGGATTTTTTAAGAAGAAAATGATAAATACAACCAATATATACATGAGAAAAGGTAAATGAAATTTCCGGACAAAATTGGGTGCTGACAGCAGCCCCCTTTGCTTGTCCTTTCAACCGAAAGGGCAAGCAAAATAAAGAAGCATCCAATTTTGTTTCGGACGAAGTGATAAAGGAAAAAGTGAAAGGAGGCCTAGAAGATCATAGGCAACTTGATGAGAGTCCTGGTAACTTTGGAAAACGCGGCCTGGAAAATCACATGCATGTCAATGAGAAAGTGAGGAAGAAAGGGAAAAGACCTGGGAAACCATCAGGTCAAATCGATGAGACTCCCGGAAAAAGGAAAAGACCTGGAAAACCATCAGGTCAAACTGATAAAATTCCTGGAAAACCATCAGGAGGAAAGGAAAAAGACCTGGAAAACCATCATGTCAAACGATAAATTCCTGGAAAACCATCAGGAGGAAAGGGAAAAGACCTGGAAAACCATCAGGTCAAACTGATAAACTCCTGGAAAACCATCAGGAGGAAAGGGAAAAGACCTGGAAAACCATCAGGTCAAACTGATAAACTCTGGAAAACCATCAGGAAGAAAGGGAAGAGACCTGGAAAACCATCAGGTCAAACTGATAAAATTCCTGGAAAACCATAGGAGGAAAGGGAAAAGACCTGGAAAATCATCAGGTCAAACTGATAAACTCCTGGAAAACCATCAGGAAGAAAGGAAGAGACCTGGAAAACCATCAGGTCAAACTGATAAAATTCCTGGAAAACCATCAGGAAGAAAGGGAAAAGACCTGGAAAACCATCAGGTCAAACTGATAAACTCCTGGAAAACCATCAGGAGGAAAGGGAAAAGACCTGGAAAACCATCAGGTCAAACTGATAAACTCCTGGAAAACCATCAGGAGGAAAGGAAAAAGACCTGGAAAATCATCAGGTCAAACTGATAAAGTCCTGGAAAACCATCAGGAGAAAGGGAAAGACCTGGAAAACCATCAGGTCAAACTGATAAAACTCCTGGAAAACCATCAGGAGAAAGGGAAAGACCTGGAAAACCATCAGGTCAAACTGATAAACTCCTGGAAAACCATCAGGAGGAAAGGAAAAGACCTGGAAAACCATCAGGTCAAACTGATAAACTCCTGGAAAACCATCAGGAGGAAAGGAAAATACCTGGAAGATCACAGGTAGTTTGACGAAAATAGAAGACACTAGAGTCACAATGTCTAGCGGGCTTCACAATACCCTAAGAAAAGAACTAGGCGTCATAATACCTAGAATGAGAACATGGGCATCGCACTACCTAAAAATGATAACTCGACAACTCAACATTGGAACAAAGGTTAGGACAATGCCCAACAGTCGGTGCAAAATGCTTGCAAAAAATGAAGTTGGAAATTTAAACAACAATCTGGATTTCAAAACTTGATTCTTCCATAGAAACTTGGCATGAATTTCAAATCAAATATGAAATTCCAGGGGAAACAACATTCCCAAAAATGATATGAATTTTCTTTTCACCATTGAGTCAAAACACTCATTCAATTGTTTATGGACAAAGGGTGGTATTATGGTGTAAGGAAAAAAAAGAATCTTTTTCAAGGTTTTTGAGATTAAAGGGGAGGAGTATGGGAAGGGCAGATAATTTTCCACTGTGACATGGAAGTATAAGTGAAATATGGATCTAGCCCCCAAGTTAGGCATGAAAGCATGACTTCTCAAAGAGATGGAAACTTGCACAATTCTGGCGAGGAGGAATAATGAGCCCCCAATTTAAGGTTCAAACACCCATGACAGTCAAATACTCTTGATGTGATGAGCCCCCAGATTTTAGCTTCAAGACATCTATGGACTCAAATCCTTTTGATGATTCTTGCTTCAAATGCCCAGTGAATAAAATTAACATTTGCTTCCGCTGCAAGTGCGCTTTTCCTTCATCTTTTGTTTTTCTTTTTTCTTTTCCTTTTTCTTTTTCTTTTCTTAGGAGCCAAATGTACAAGCAAATGCAGCTTAATCAAGTCGCTTTGTCTCAAAATTAAAGATTAAAAAATAAAAAAATCAATCTTTGATCAGGATGGACTTTATTGGGCTTGTAACGTGGCCAAGGGTTAAATGGTTATGAAAGAAAAGGATATTAAGGCCCAAAATGAGTGTTTAAGGTTCATTGGGAAATGATCTGCTGCACAATGATACATTTTGAAACAGATAATTCAGTCAAAGTGATGTTCTCAACATTTTCCATTTTCACATCTTCCAAGTTTTCAAGCTTTTTTTTCCCTTATTCATTTCCATCTTTCTTTTTTATCTTTATTCTTTCATATTTTCAACTCTTTTTTTTATGAATGAATAACTTGTGAAACTTGTACAAGTAACATCATAAATAACTCATGAGACTTGGATGAACACATTGTAGCAGCCCCCCAGTATGGAGGTGATCCTTATCCAGGGTTAATTGAAGAAAAATTTTTAGGCACAAAGTGGGTAGCAAGGGATATTATTCAACCGTTGGATAAAGAAACAAGGCCAAACTTCAATTTCAAATCTTGATTGCTTGTTTCAAAAAGTTTAATTTAGAGACAAAGTCTCTTGAACGATGATTTGCTCATTTTTCACTCCTTTTCTTTCTTTTGGAACAACCACATGAAAAAAGATAATTTCATTGCTCACAATATGACGAGTACATCATTGGTAGTAGAAGCAAAAAGTTAACCATTACACTTAACAAAAGAAACAAGATAAAAACTGAGAAATTGAAAGTCATCCAATACTACCGCATGACAACCCAAAATGCATCAGCCAAACTTCATTCTTAATGCTTAAGGAGAGGATCTTTGTCGATACTCGTCCCTGTGGATTTCCCTTCTCCTTCTTCAAAAAACAATTGTCCTGCATCTCTTAACCTTTGCACTCGAAGTTTGAAGATCAAACATTTTTCTATCGAGTGACCCGGGGCTCCCATATGATACTTGGCATGCTTCAGCTGGGTTGTACCATTTGGGGGGAGGATTGGACACATGGTTGTGGTACTTCTGGGGCCACCAACTGTTGTTGCAACAAGTATCATAGAGGTCAGAATAAGGGATTGGCATTGGATCGATCTTCACTCTCTCTTTCTTGGCTGATAGGGTGGATTTTGGAAGGTCGGTAGCTGGTTGGGAAAGGAAACATTGTAACTTGTGGAGGTGCGGAGTTCCCAACTTGGGATGTTCCTCCCTGGTAAGGATTGTGGAAGTTTGGAGGATAGGATGGGTAGGGGTATTCGGATAAAAGGGTGGTAGGGAGTATGGTGAGGATTGTTGGACGGGGTGATGGGATATGGTTTTGGATGGGTAGTTTCCAGTGCCAACTGCATGGACCTCTCCTTCCTTCTTTTGAAAGTTCGGCTTTTTGGGCTTATCATGAGGATTATTTGCCCCATGAGCTTCCCTTCTCTGATGGCACTTCCACCTGTTCTCCAGCAACGACAACATCTGAAAACCGATTGGTGACACATCCCAGCAATTTCTCAAAGTATGCCCCATCAAGAGTTTTCACAAAAAGTCTAACAATTTCTTTTTCATTCAGAGGGAGCTGAACCATGAGAAGCTTCTCTCTCCACCTTTGAGCATACTCCCTAAACGTCTCCGTCTCGGCCTTCTTCATCCTCTGAAGCTCGAATCGATCAGGGGCAATGTCGGTCACAAACTGGTATTGTTTAATAAATAATTCCGCCAGATTACGCCAACTCCTGATTTGCTTCTTATCAAGCTGTAAAAACCAAGTCAGAGCACCTCCAGCCAAGTTGTGCTGGAAACAATGAATCATCAGTTTTTCATTGTTATAATATGCAGCCATGCTTCTAGTGTACATGGTCAGGTGGATCAATGGGTCAGTCTTCCCTTCAAATTTCTCAAAGTCCGGAACTTTGAATTTTGCAGGAATCTCTATGTCGGGGAAAAGGTAAAATTCCTGCACATCCAGCTTCCCGTAAACATCTATTCCCTGTAATGCTCTCATTTTTTCTTCCAACATCTCCATTTTGTCCATCATTTTAGCTTCTTCATCCCTGACCTTCACCTCGGGGCCTGATGACTCGGTGACAATCACAACTTTGTGGGGATTTTCACCATTGGTTTTAATAGATGGACCCCCACCATCGTTGTCATTTCCGTTCGAATTGTCGTTAATCACTTCCTTCTCAGGGATCACAGTCTTCAACAATTCTAAAATTTGGCTAAAACTCCCTTCCAACCTTTCCATCCTCTGCTCCATAGTAGGAGGATTCTCATTTGTCACAGGGATCTCGGCCATTGTTGAATGGTGGGGAACTGTCTGGGAATGGGAACGAGTTTGGATAGGACTGCGTATGAACTTGTGCTTTGGCGCAATGGTGAAATCTGATAAAAATTTGGGAAAGAATTAATTTAGGGGAATGTTATTTCAAAATTGGAATCATTTCAAATTTTTTTTCAAAATTTGCTTGAATTATACAAAAGAAGACACGTGATTTTCAAGAAATTGAAAAGGGAGAAGAAAAGACAAACTATTCACAAAGTTTATAGATGCCAAAATATATCTTTTTTTTTTGCGCAAGGATGAGATACTAAAGTTTTGTACAAAAATGTGGAGATTAAGATTTTGAGGAAAAAGAAATAAGAAAAAGATCAATGCTCCTTTTGTTCTACAAGGGCGAATTCTGGCATTGGATAATTCTATGTCGGACAAAAATCCCTATTTAGGTTTTGGCAATTATAGATAAACTACTGGTGCACAGATGTAGGGATGGATCTAGACCTCTAGAGACCATGGTTCCCAGATTGCCCTCATCTCTTGACAAGGATCCAGTTCGTGAATTAGTATACGTAGGATAATCCCTCTCAATATAACCAATCCAGGATACCGGTAGCAATCTGAGTGGTGAATCAACTAATGTCACGTGGGCATCAAGCCCCTCAAAACATTTGTTGAAACACCTCCTATGCCTTAGCTTGCACGAGCTCGGGTATAGAGCCAAGTTGTGCGAGGAAAACTGACAGTGAAGTGCCTGCTTAGAGCATAGAGAAACCTACAAA
Organism: Sesbania bispinosa; assembly: GCA_026901365.1. Taxonomy (NCBI): domain Eukaryota; kingdom Viridiplantae; phylum Streptophyta; class Magnoliopsida; order Fabales; family Fabaceae; genus Sesbania; species Sesbania bispinosa. The sequence continues at coordinate 756,952 of QLOH01000014.1, forward strand.
ACTACCCCACCTGCAAGAGAGACGATAACAAATATGTACACAAATAATAGTCTTCTAACCTAAGGTTGAAGCAAAATATTACAACAGCAAAATATGTACAATGGAATTCACAAGACATAAGAAAAGGTACTTACAATAGGATATATACAACAAAACGAAAGAGGGTATAACAAACATAAAAAGTTAATAATTTTGCACAATTAATTAATAGGTTTGACTCTTAAATTCCCCAGTGGAGTCGCCAGCTGTCGCGCCCGGGGCCACGACGGGGTCGGTGATCCCGTGAGAAAAATATTGAAAAATGATTGAATTTTTGGGGAGTCGCCACCAATTTATTTTGTTCGGGGAAATTGGGAAAACCCAAAAATGATTTTATAAATGAAAACCTGGTCTGCGAACAAAAGATCCAAATTCGGGAGTCGAATTATGTGTAGGGAAGGTATTAGCACCCTACAACATCGTTTAAAACGGTTACCCTTAATTAATTGTGCAAAATTCATTAACTTTTAAAATGTTATTTTACCCTCTAAAAATAAACAAAATTTATTTACGTTCTTTAAATTAAGAATGATAAAAAATTAATTTGAAATCAATGGGACAAAATGTTGAAAATTTTATTTTGGCTCGACGGGAAATCCCGCTCCTACGTATCTCCAGGTGCAATGGAGAAATCAAAAACCACGTAGTTCTAAAAACGTGTTGGAAAAAGATTGACTTTGTTTTTGAAAGAAATTGATTTTTTATTTTTTAAATAAAGGAAAATGAGGAAATTGTTTTTGGAAGTTTTTTTTTAATTCAAAGAAAGAAGGGAAATTATTTTTGTAGCAGAGTTGATGCTAGCAAATGGCTATACAACGAACCCTTGAAATTGTTCAGACGATATTATTGATAGAAATGCTATTCACTAAACGTCATTATTTACTTTGAGAAGAAAACATCTTTGAGAAAAGATTTGAAATTCCGCATTATTGAGTAGCAAATGGCTATTACTCAATATTTTTCCCTTTTTATGTTATTGATAGAAATGCTATTTAATTAACGTATTTTCCGAAGAAAAGAATTATTTTTTGAAAAGAAATTTGAAATTTCCCGCAATTTTTGAGCTAGTAAATGAACTATACTCAATATTCCTTTTCACGTTATTGATAGAAAATGCTATTCAATTAACGTAATTTTGAGAAAATTATTTTTAGAAGAGATTTGAGATTAGCGCATTATCGAGCTAGTAAATGACTATACTCAATATTTCCTTTTCTCTTAAAATTATACGTTAAAGGATAGAAATGCTATTCCATCAACGTAATCGATTTGATAAACCAATTTAAAAAATGTTTTTTTTTTATAAACAGGCAAATTTTTGAGCTAGTAATGACTATGCTCAATTATTTTTTATTTGAATGACGTTAAAAGACAGAAATGCTATTCTATTAACATCAAAGATAAAAGGGAATAAATTGAATCAATTAATATTTACATGAACACAAAATTAAAATTACAAATAATCAATTATTTACAGAGAAAGAAATGAACATATATTTACATCCACAAATATTAAATAAATAATTCTAAATACTTAAAAGAAATACAAGATGGTGGATCTAAAAGAATTTACAAAAAAAGAGATTATTAGTAATAAATGAAACAAAATAAATAATACATATTAAGATAATAACAAATAATAGAATTGAACAACATTACCAAATCAGATCAAAAGAGGAGAAAAATGAGTTGGGCCTCAGCACATCATCACTGGCCCAACCACTGTCCAAAATAGGAAAAGAAAAAAAAAGGTCCACAGAACACCAATGGGCCAGCAGATTCGCTGGCCCAAGTCACTAACTCAGGTCAAGGGAGGAAATAACCCTAAGGCAAAACAATCAGATTGCCTCATTCAAACCAAATCACTTTTCTCTGTTAGGGTTAGGTTTTGAAATTGAAAATGGGGGAGAGCAAAAGGGGGAAGGAGGAGATGGCGCGGCGGCCATGGAGGGAACTGCGGCGGCCACAGAGGGAAAGCAAAGGGTGAGGCCGCGGAAGAGAGGGAGCGCGCGACGGCGCTCCGTGGTGGTTCCGTGCAGCGGTTCTGGGCGGAGGGGGAGATGATGAGCCGATCTCGCAGCGGTGGGCTGCGCGGCTGTGTTGCGGCCGCGCGCCGCGGCCTGAGGGGAAGAGAAAGCTGACAGCGGCGCACACAGTGACTGCGACGGAGAGAGGGCTTGGCGGCGTCTCGCGGTGGCTGGGTGACGAAGCGATGGTTCGCGATCGGCGACGGCGTGTGCAGCAGGGGCGACGCGCGGCGGCGGCTGCGGAGGAGCTGGACAAGGCCGTGGTGGGGGAGGAGAGGTTGCAGCCGCAGTGATGGCTTGGTGACGCACGACGGCGACACCGTGCCGCGGCGGGAGGCCGCGGCGGCCTCCATTTCTTCTCTTCCTCCTCCCTGTTTTTGGTTCTGATTCACTCCCTCTCCCTGATTTTCTCTCTCTCTTGGGCTCGGTGGTGGTTAAACGGTGGCAGGGGTGGCCACGGGAGCAGCTGCAGAGATGACGGCGGCCAGGAGCGGCCGCTCAACGGCGGCGGGACAGCGGCGGAGGGTCAGCCTCCTTTATCCCTTGCTCTGTTTTTCTTTCTTAGTTTGCTCCTTTTAGTTGGTTCACTGTTTTTCTTTTTGGGTGCAAACTTGATGGTGAGGGTGGCCAAGGGCAGAGGGGTGGTGGTTCACGGTGGTGGCCACGACTTGCAGGAAGGGTCTGACTGGATTTTTTTGTATAATTTCTTTTATCTTGCTTGTATTGGGACTGTATATTTGGACTCTATTTTTTTGGGGTTGAACTTGCTGTAATTGGGACTCTCACAAACATTTGATATTTGATTAGCTATTTGAACTTATTTTCATTCAAGATGCATAGTATAAGTGCAGATATCAAAATACAATATAAATAGTATAGATAAACATGAAATGCTTCAACAAGTTATATTGTTAAGGAATATATCAATATGAACAACTACATGTAAGAAAAACATACTAGGTTGCACTCTTGTTTCCCCTTTTCTTTTTCTTCTTCTTCTCCAAGAAATGGGATTCAGAGATTAGGCAATTCACGCTCCCTCAGATGAATTTGGCTTCTCCCCTTTTTTTAAAAAAATTGGTTCACATTTATAGGCAAATTATCTCTTTTTTTTATGTGCAAGTTGTGCCTCACTTTTGGAGTTGCTGGCCGCCCATGTCAGGTGCCCATACTGGTCTGGCCGCCCAACTCAGTGCAACTTGCACTCAGTGCAACTTGTACTGCAAATCAGCAGCTATTTTCTCCCTTTTTCCTTTTAATTTTAAAATTAAGGAATGAAAATGGCTAATTAACCCAAAAAAAACCTTTTTAAAAAAAGAACTCCAAGAATGGGCCCAAAAATGGCCCAAATAAAAAATGAGTGACTCAGGAAAAAAAATGGGCCTGACTAGCCCAATCTGATTTTTTAAAACACTTGACAACACATCTTTTTGAAGAAAATGGACCTTAATTGGCCCAAAAGGATTTTTTTTTTAAAATTTTAATTGAAAATTTTGGGCCCAAAATGGCCCAATGGATAAAGAACAAATCTGAAAAAACTTCTTCACCTTTTTTTTTTAAGGGTGAAGCAAATTGGCCCAATTAAAAGACTTTTTTTTTCTTTTTTCTCTTTTTTTTCTTTTTGGACTTAATAGATTTTTTTTATCAAAACGTTTAATCAATCTGTTAGTCAATTAATCATCGATAATTAATTAACTAACGGATTAATTGATCCATTCTGATTTTCTTTAATTTTGGGTATCTTTGGATTTTTTAAGAAGAAAATGATAAATACAACCAATATATACATGAGAAAAGGTAAATGAAATTTCCGGACAAAATTGGGTGCTGACAGCATGATCTTGGTGTTGGCATGGTTTTTAATTTTTTTTATGGTGAAATTGTATTGGTTGAGTGATTTGAAACCTAGCTATATAAACTCTCTTTTTAAATTAAAAATGTGTTGGTAAAATTGGTGAAATTAGGGTTGAAACTTCTTGAAAAAGTGTTGGCTATTTAATAAAGATGCATGTTTTGTTTTGGTGAAACATGTGTATTGGTGATTTGGTATGTTTTTTTGACTATTGGATGCAATCAAATTACACATTTGTGAATATTATATTTTTTGGAAATTAATTAAATTTAAGTGAAATTCGTGGTGTTCTTTATGATGTTCTTGGTGTTCTTCATATTGTTCATTCATGTTCTTGATGTTATAAGTGTTTGACCCAAATTTTATGAGAATCAAAATGGTTGTGTTTGTGGACTTATAAGAGGTCCATGGTAAAAAGAAAAGGTACAAAGTTTAAAGTGTAAAAGTTAAAGTAAAAAGGTAATAATAAATTGTAAATTCGTATAAATTGAGTAGGCTAGGTAAATTTCAAAATTTTATAAAGTTATCATGGTAAAAACATTAAAAAAAAGGTCCACATGAGTCATATAACACTGAGACTACTATTTTGGGTCTTTATACTCATAAAACGTAATTTCAAATTATAAATAGACATAAACTAAAATAATTATTTCATGAAGACATATTAGGCCTAGTTTTATGTAGAGCCGGCAAAATGAGTTAGCCCGACCGACCTGCAAAAGCGCGCAAAAACGTAGGGTTCTGGCACTTATTTCAGAAGCCCGAATAACTCCCGGACATTTTAACTCAACCCGATAAAGCCCGCTACCCGCAAAAAGGTCGGGTAGCTTGCAAAAAACCCGCAAAAAAATTAGGCTACCTGTAAAAAGCCCACCAAAATGCAGAGCTTTAGCACATATTTTGGAAGACCGACAAACTTCTGGGTTTTTTGGTCAAGCCCAATAAAGTATGTTACCCGCATCGCACTGGACCGGGTCGGGTAGCCCAAATTTCCAGCTATAGTTTTATGATTGAGCCCAAAACCTAATCCATTCACTATTATTTAATTAAGAAGCCCATTATCTGTTGAGTCTTAAAAATATCATAAGGTTGTTTATGATGTTTTAAGACAACTAGATTCCCAAGTTTTAATGGTTAACAAATTTGACTTAAATTATTTATCATAGATACATATATGCTTTAATGTTTTATCTATGATTTCAGCAAGAGTCACTATGAGCCTACATAAAAAGACTAAGTGTTGAAGCTGTCTGAAGAAGCAGAACTCGTCTAAAGAGTTGAAGCTGTCTGAAGTAGCTCAACCCGTCTGAAGTATCAGTGCCGTCTGAAGTCTTTTGATGACGTGGCACCTCTAGTCTGAAGATTGTGAAGACGTCTGAAGCTCTTTTTGAATCAAGCACATTTTCTGTTATAACAGCTAGCATTCCTTTTTGAATTTCAAGCACGGTCTCTGCCATACGCGTCCTCTGCTACACAGCCCTTGCAGCAACAACAAAAAGCAGCTTTTTGGCAGGAGCAAAACTTGTAACGTGTCAGGAATTGTCAGAAAATGTCAGAGCTCACAGCAGGCTGTCTCACAACGGATTTCATGCTATTCCTAAACGGTGGTTTTCTCCAACGGATTGATATTTGGGTATAAATACCGCCTCCTTTGAAGACCATCAAGAGAGAAGAATTTTGGGAAAAAGAACTAAAACTCTGCAAGTTTTTCGCTGCAACAAACTCTGATAATATTTATCTTTGTACACATATTGTAATATCCTGAGCATACCTCAGTTTTTCTGTACATTTGTAATTGTTTAAGCTTCAAGACTGATATAGCTTGTAAGCTTAAGCATTTTATCTTCTCTGTATTTGTTTGTTGAGCCTGGAGAGGCTTGTCTGAAAAGAATACTTGTTGGTTTGAGCCTGGAGAGGCTTGTCTGTAAAAGAATACTTGGTTGTAGAGCCTGAAGAGGCTTGACTGTAAAAGAATACTTGTAATCTTGAAAGATTAAGAGAAAATCCAATTGCTAGTTGGCATTGGGACTGGACGTAGCTCACAGTGGTAGTGAGTGAACCAGGATAAATTCCTTGGCTAAGTTTTCTTACCCTTATCTCTTGTCAATTCTTTTTATACTAATCAAGGGGTTAGAGTAATTAATATGATATTTTATAAAGGCACAAAACATCTTTTAAAATCAGTTTTTACAAGCCGTCTGAAAACTTCAGACAGCCCTTTAAGAGCCTGTCTGAAATCGTGTTTTTAACACCTGTTTGCGAAAAGCTTTCTAAAATATTTAGAAACACTATTCAACCCCCCTTTCTAGTGTTTCCCTGTGTTCCTACAGTTGGTACCAGAGCTCTACTCAGGGTTTGAAGCACCTAACAAGTGTTTGAGGACTGAAAGATCCAAATGGAAGCTTCTAACAGCAACAGGCAATACATCACAGAAGGAGCCTCTATCACAAGACCCCCAGCATTCAATGGAGTGGATTACCACTACTGGAGAGATCGTATGAAGTTGTTCATTGAGAGCAACAACATTGATGTTTGGGATGTGGTCACTGATGGAGACTATGTGCCTATGCAAAATGGTGTGCCTATACCTAAGACCGAATGGACCTTGGAGCAGAAGACTAGAGTCCAGATGAACGCTAAAGCCAAACTCTATCTGATATGTTCCTTGAATAAATCAGAATATGAGAAGGTCCATGGATGCACTTCTGCCAAGGAGATTTGGGATACTCTTGCAGCAGCCCATGAAGGGACTGAAACTGTCAAGCAATCCAAAATCAGCATGCTTATACATCAGTATGAGATGTTTAAGATGGAAGAAACTGAAACCATTGACCAAATGTTTGGGAGGTTTTAGACCATAACCAATGGACTCAGGTCCTTAGGAAGAACCTATGAATCTGGAGACAACAAGAGGAAGATTCTAAGAAGTCTACCTAAGTCCTGGAGACCCAAAGTCACTACCATTCAAGAGGCAAGAGATTTGAACTCTCTGAGAATGGAAGAACTGTTGGGATCTCTCAAAGTCCATGAGCTTGAGCTTGGAGAAGATGACAACAAAAAGAAGTCTCTAGCTCTAAACTCCAAGGCCAAACAGTCTAGGCATGGCAGCATGAAGGCTATGCAAGCTGAGGAAACTTCAGAAGCAGATGAAGATTCTGAAGATAGCTCAGAAGATGAAAATGATCTTGCTCTTTTAAGCAGAAAGATCAAGAGAATGTTGCAGAACAAAGGAAAGTTCAGAAAGAACCAACCTTCATCATCCAAATCAGGTAAGACAAGTAAAGAGTCTAACACTGATAAAATTATTTGCTTTGAATGTAAGCAACCAGGGCATATGAAGGCTGATTTCCCAAGACTGAAGAAAAACAACTTCAAGAAGAAGAAGTTTTTCAAAAAGAAGAAAGGTCTTATGGCAACATGGGAAGACCTTGATGAATCAACCTCAGAAGAAGAGGAAGACACTTCAGAAGAGGCAAATCTGTGTCTCATGGCTAGTCTACCATCTTCAGACAGCTCTGAAGCTGAGGTATTTCCTCTTACTCTACAAGAAATGTATGATGATCTGGTGGAAAGTTCCAAGGAACTTTTCCAAGAGTATAAGAATCTATCCAAAGCCCACACAGAAATGTGTAACAAATATGAGGCACTTGAAGAGAATAAGAAACTTCAGAAGCAGGTTGTGGAACTGTCAAAAGATCTGGCCAAATTTGTCAAAGGAACTAAAAATCTGAATATAATGCTTAAAAATCAAAGGCATTTCCTTGACAAAAGTGGACTAGGCTTTTGTGATCATAACATGTCTGAACCTCCTACTGTCTTAAATTTTTCTAAAGGCAAAAAGAAGGTTACTGGGTGTTCTCACTGTGGTAAGCCTGGACACAATATGGCTCAGTGCAAACACAAGAGAAAAACAAGGCCCAAAGCTAACAAGAAAGGACCCAAAAGAATATGGGTACCTAAAAACTTAATTATTCATGTTGCAGATGTGTTTAACAGGACAAAGGAGACCCCACAAATGGTACCTGGACAGTGGGTGCTCGCGACACATGACAGGAGAAAGGTCTTTGTTCCAAAACCTTAGACCTAGAGCTGGTGGAGTGGTCACCTTTGGTGGAAATCAGCAAGGGAAGATCACTGGAATAGGGACTGTAGGTATATCTCCTTCATCCCTTATTAAAAATGTACTCCTAGTGGAGGGACTTCAGCATAATTTACTGAGCATAAGTCAATTATGTGACAGTGGTTATGTGGTATCCTTTACTAAGGAAGGATGCATAGTCAAAGACTCCTCTGATCAAACCTTCTTTACTGCTAAGAGACACAACAATGTGTACAAAATTGATCTAGAGGATCTAGCAAGTCAAAATGTAAAATGTTTCATTTCTGTTGAAGATGAAAAACAGATTTGGCATCAAAGACTTGGGCATGCCAGCTTGAGACTAATCTCAAGGTTAGCAAAACACAATCTTGTTAAAGGATTGCCCAAGCTTTCATACAAATCTGACATTTTATGTGAAAGCTGTCTGAAAGGGAAACAAACAAGACACTCTTTTAAGAGTAAGGATGTTGTTTCAACTAGCAGACCACTAGAACTTTACACATTGACTTGTTTGGTCCTATTAGAACAGTAAGTCTTAGTGGTAAGAAATATGGTTTGGTCATTGTTGATGACTATTCTAGATTTACATGGGTGTTATTCCTGAGAAGCAAGGATGAGACTTTTAGGAATTTCACAATATTATGCAAGAAGGTACAAAATGAGAAAAGATTCTGTATTTCTGTTATCAGAAGTGATCATGGTGGAGAGTTTGAGAATGCAAACTTTCAAATGTTCTGTGATGAGAATGTGATCTCACATAATTTCTCTGTGGCTAGAACACCTCAACAGAATGGGGTTGTTGAGAGAAAGAACAGAAGTTTGCAAGAGATGGCAAGGACCATGCTCAACTTATGCAGCTTACCAAGATCCTTCTGGGCAGAAGCTGTTAGCACAACATGTTACCTTCAAAACAGAATATTGGTAAGACCAATTCTGAAAAAGACTTCCTATGAATTGTGGAAAGGAAGAAAACCCAACATATCATATTTCCACACCTTTGGCTGTGAATGTTTTATACTCAACACCAAGGATGATCTTGGAAAATTTGATGCAAAGTCTGATAAAGGATTTTTCATTGGATATTCTGAAACATCTAAAGCCTATAGAGTGTATAACTCTAAAACTTTAACTGTTGAAGAAACTATTCATGTTAAATTCAATGATAACAAAGAGACTGATAGGGAACTATCAGATCTAGAGGATGATTTTACAGAAATGGAGCTGAATGACCATAGCAGCTTGAAGGATGAGCAACTGTCTAAAGTACCTACTGTTACTAAACCTCTTCAGACAAATGTTGAGTCTCAGACAGAACAAACAGATTTGATACCTCCTCAGAAACCTGATTGGAGATACAAATCACATCATCCTAAAGAGCAAATCATTGGCAGCACTTCAGAAGGAGTTAAGACAAGATCAAAATTCAAGAATCTGAATTATCTTGCTCTCCTGTCTGAAATAGAGCCAAAGAACATTGATGAAGCTCTGTATGATGAAGGGTGGATCCTAGCCATGCAAGAAGAGCTGAATCAGTTTGCTAAGAGTGATGTCTGGACCCTTGTTCCTAAACCCCATGGGAAAACTATTATTGGAACCAATGGGTGTTCAGAAACAAGTTGTCTGAAGAAGGCAAGTTAGTCAGAAACAAGGCAAGATTAGTTGCTCAAGGATACAACCAGCAAGAAGGTATTGACTTCACTGAAACCTTTGCCCCAATGGCCAGGTTAGAAGCAATTAGAATTCTTTTATCTTATGCTGTAAATAATGGCATCAAGCTATATCAAATGCATGTTAAAAGTGCCTTCCTCAATGGTCTCATTGAAGAAGAAGTCTTTGTTAGACAACCCCCTGGTTTTGAAGATATTGCTTTTCCGGAACATGTTTTCAAACTCAAAAAGGCTCTCTATGGTCTGAAACAAGCCCCAAGAGCTTGGTATGACAGATTGAGCAGTTTTCTTATCTCAAATGGTTTTGAAAGAGGAAAAGTGGATACAACTCTTTTTAGAAAACAATCTAACAAAGATCTTATACTTGTTCTGATATATGTTGATGACATTATCTTTGGTTCAACTGACTCTTCATTATGTAAGGAGTTTTCAGAGTTAATGCAATCAGAGTTTGAAATGAGTTTAATGGGTGAACTAAAATTTTTCTTAGGACTTCAGATTAAGCAAGATTCTGACTGTATATGGATCCATCAAGAAAAATATACAAAGGAAATGCTTAATAAGTTTAACTTACATGACTGCAAACCCATGTCAACTCCAATGCATCCCTCTGCATCTTTAAATAAAGATGAAAAGGAAGAACCAGTGAATCAAACTTTGTATAGAGGAATGATTGGATCATTATTATATCTAACAGCAAGCAGACCTGACATAATGTTCAGTGTATGTCTGTGTGCTAGATTTCAATCTGATCCAAGGATTACTCACTACAAAGCTGTAAAAAGAATTTTCAGATATCTTAAAGGTACTACTAATCTTGGTCTGTGCTATAAGAAAAGTAAGGATTGCAGGTTAATAGGTTACTGTGATGCTGATTTTGCTGGAGACAGAATTGAAAGAAAAAGCACTAGTGGTGGATGTCATTTCTTTGGAGAAAATATGATTAGCTGGTCAAGCAAAAGGCAAAGCACAATTGCCTTATCAACAGCTGAAGTAGAATACATCTCAGCAGCTAGTTGTTGCTCACAACTGTTATGGGTGAAGTATCAGTTAGAAGATTTTAACATTACTATATCTGCTATACCTGTTTTGTGTGATAATACAAGTGCTATTAATTTGTCTAAAAATCCCATTCAACATTCTAGGGCTAAACATATAGAAATAAAACATCATTTCATTAGAGACTATGTTCAAAAAGGTGTTTTTGATATTCAGTTTATTGATACAGAGCATCAATGGGCTGATATATTCACAAAACCTCTGACTGAAGATAGATTTAAGTTCATTAGAAATAATTTGAACATACATGCATTTTGATTGTGTGTGATATGATCTGTTGAAAATGATGTGTCTGAAATTTCAGCTTGTCTGAAACAAGTGACTTGTCTGAAATCTATATGGGTGTCTGAAATCTGTCACTTGTCTGAAGTAAACAAATGACGTGGCTTTCTGAGACGGTTTAATTCCATTTATTTTGTCTCTTCCACTTCGCACGTTTGCCTATGTCTGTGCAGCCAGTACATGTCATCATTACTTCATGGGTCTATAAATGCAGAAGCTAGTGGGTCAGAGAACTTTACCGTTCACTATTTTGTATTCACATCTTGAGATCCTTCTTCTACAAGCAATTTTTTTTTCTCTCAAGTTCTTCAGAAAACTCTTCAATAGCACCTAAGAAATCTGCTGGAAGCAACATTGTGAAGACTAAGGGTGTAGTCCTGGAGGATCTTCAATCTCTGGGAATGGAGTTATTTGCTAAGTTCGATGCAGCTGGGTGGACTCTGTATTTCAACCACAACTTGACACAGTGGCATGAGCAGAGTATGCTGGATTTCTGGGCTACTGCCAGAGGAATACCCAATCCTCAGGGTATCTACACTAGCATCAAGGCCACAGTACGTGGTGTCCCTGTCTTTGTTGATGAAGATATCCTTGCTCACATCTGTGAGGTCAGGGCTGAAGGAGCTGTATTCACTCCCGGTTGGGAAGCAAGAAATGGTGGACAGAAGCAGTTCACAGAGTTTCTATATGGCACCTCTGAACCAGTAAGCTTAGATGCAAAGCATATGTCAGACAAGGCTAGGGTTTTGCATGCCATCTTAGGGTGCTCTGTAATCCCTAAAAGTGGAAGCAGAAACCATGTTTCTGAGTTGGAGAGATTTTGTCCGATTCACCTACTGCAGAAGAAGAAGGTGAACCTCCCCAACATCATAATGTACCACATGCAGAAGAGGCTCAGAGATTCTGCTGGGAGCTTCCCTCACAATACCATCATCACCAAGATCTTGCTGCATTTCAAAGTCCCCATTGAGAGGCTTTTTGATCGCCTTTCACAACCTATGTTTGGTGAATCAAACCTCAAGAGCATGGGAGTGAAGCTGACTCCAAGACCTCCCTCTCCATCCATGAAGGAGAGCCTTCTTCTTGAGAAAGCTGCTAGAAGGAAGACAACAATGGATGTTCTTGAGAATGAACTCAGAGGAGACATAAGGAGGCATGAGTTCAAGCCATCAAAACCCTCTCCTCAAGCAAAATTGAAGAAGCTACCTGTGAGGAGTGCTGCTAAGGTAGCATCTGCATCTGTGCAGAATCATGTGTCTGAACCTGTTCAGAAGGCTTCAAAAGGCCATATGAAATTATGGGTCAGTTGTCTGAACCTGTACAGACTCCACAGCCTACGTCTGAAATGGAAGGACAGGCTCAAGAGGCAGATGTGGCTGATGCTGTTGTAGCTGAGCCATTGGCTGCTTGCCCATCTGATCCTGAACTCATTCAGGTGGTAGCATTGGCTACTGCTTTGGAGCAGGAGGAGCTGGAGAAGAAAGCAGAGCAAGAGAAGACTGATAGAGCTCTTGCTATTGCTTCACAATTGGCCTATGCTGAAGATGATAGGCAAGCAACCATAGCTGAGGGAGCAAAGAAAAGGAAGAGGTCAAGTGCACCTCAGAGAAGGAGGACCAAAAGCAAGCTACTTCAGACTGCACCTAAACCTAGGGTGACTAAAAGTATTGCTTCTCAGCTGGAAGCAGAGGATATGGCTGGGAAATACCAAAATTATGTCAAGGCACATGAGTATTTTAAAAGAAGAAGGGAAGAAAAACAAGCACAAAGGGAGAAGGAAGAGAAGGAAGCTAAGGCAAAAGAATCTGAGGTAACCAAGCCTCCTTACAAGAGAATTAAGGTGAGATTTGATAATGTAACTCCTTCACCACCCTCCTCACCAGAAAAACAAACACCTCAGCAACCCTCTCAACCATCCCCTCAACCAACATCTCAACCTACACCACAACCTTCACCAAAACCCCTATCACCTGAAAAAACAACCATCTTCACCTCTATCACAACCATCACCACCTCCACAAACAGAAAACCTACCCTCTGAACCCTCTAAACCAACAGAAAACAAACTCTCTGAACCTACATTACCTTCCCCACGAACCCATGACCTTGCTCTGATACCACTTTTACCTTCATCACCACCACCACCTACACCTTCACCACCATCATCCCCTCCACCTTCTCTGCAAGAAGAGCTCTCTGCTGAAGAAGAGCAAGTCCTTGCTGAAGCTCTACAGTTGTCTCTCCTTCCTTCTGATCCCTGTTCATTGCCTAAGTTTGGCAACCTGTCTGAAGAGCTACAGTATTTCAGACCATCACCTGCTGTATCCTTGCATCATGGATTAATCAGAAAAATTGTTGCTGAAGTTAGAAACCAATACAGTGCTCTTTCAGGAGGATTAGAAAAGATCAGGAAGGGTGTTGTCCCTCCTGCACTTACTTGGGCTCCCATCAATCCATTCTAAGATGATTCCCTCAGGCTGAATAGTGATGAATGGAGTTTTGTGAGGCAGCTGAACACTGAGTCTGAGCTGTTTCAGAGGGATCTGCACAAGGGAGTTGGGATGAGAGGCTACAGGCCTCCTAGAACTTGTTCAATCAGGCCAACCACTAAAATCTTGGTGAAACCTGATAGAATAGTTCCTAGGTATCCCTTAAAGGAAGGTCAGGGTGAGAAATTCAAAGGAGCTAAAGTTTATTCTGTATCTTCAGCTCTGTCTGAAATGATGAGTCCATCAGAGTGGGAATCTTTACCAGAGTTCATCAGAAACCAAGGAGGAGGCCTGGATCATCTACTTCAAGATTGGATGTGGTTCTCTTACTGGAAGATCAGAGAAGATGCTGGATCTTCTTCGGGATCAACTGGTCCTGATGCTGATTCTGAAGTTGGACTTGGAAAGTCAACCAATGTCAAATATCACTATCTGAGAGATCACTTTCCCCCACCTGCTGACTCTTTTAATGAAGACTGGGTAGTACTGAACCCCATTGGCACCTTTTTTTGCCCTGTGTTCAGGCCATCTGAATACAGATTGAAGCCAGGCTTTGGAGTGCTTAGATTTGTTTGCCCCTACATCCAATTGATTTTGTATGAATCTGAGCAAGACTTGTCTGAGGAAAATCTGAAGCTGAAGACCAAAGTTAAGAAACTTGAAAAGAAGTATGCTGATCAAGAGAAGAAGACTAAGCATCTAATTGCTAAACAAGAGCAGATTCTTCAAGAACAACAGCTTATCAGATCTGGTCAGCAAGAATTGAAAACCTCAGTGGAAGCAGCAATAGACAAGGCCAAGGAAGACTTGATTTCCTTTCTGACTGAGGCCTTGCTGAAGAAGAAGGATTAAACTGTTAATTTAGCCATTGTCTTTGTTTATTTTCATGTTTATGACAAGTGTCTGATTGTCTATTTCTTTATCTGAACATTCATTAAATACAATCAGTGGCTTGTCTCATATTTTGAGTTGATTATTTGTGCTCTGATATATATGTTTTATCTGAATATATTGCTCTGTTACTGTTTTGCTCTGATATTCCCTTTTGATTGATGACAAAAGGGGGAGTATTAAAACTAACCAAATCTGAAGTGGTTACAAGACTCAGGGGGAGTACATATGTTTTCTGAGAAATTTGAGCAAATGAGTAAAATATACCTTAAACAGAAACTGTTAAAGGATATTTCTATCTCAGGGGGAGCTATCTTATACTCAAAAACTGATTACAGATTTGTATATTTTAACCAAATTTGTCATCATTAAAAAGGGGGAGAATGTTGAGTCTCAAAAATATCATAAGGTTGTTTATGATGTTTTAAGACAACTAGATTCCCAAGTTTTAATGGTTAACAAATTTGACTTAAATTATTTATCATAGATACATATATGCTTTAATTTTTTATCTATGATTTCAGCAAGAGTCATAATGAGCCTACATAAAAAGACTAAGTGTTGAAGCTGTCTGAAGAAGCAGAACTCGTCTGAAGAGTTGAAGCTGTCTGAAGTCTTTTGATGACGTGGCACCTCTAGTCTGAAGATTGTGAAGACGTCTGAAGCTCTTTTTGAATCAAGCACATTTTCTGTTATAACAGCTGGCATTCCTTTTTGAATTTCAAGCACGTTCTCTGCCATACGCGTCTTCTGCTACGCAGCCCTTGCAGCAACAACAAAAAGCAGCTTTTTGGCAGGAGCAAAACTTGTAACGTGTCAGGAATTGTCATAAAATATCAGAGCTCACAGCAGGCTGTCTCACAACGGATTTCATGCTATTCCTAAACGGTGGTTTTCTCCAAGGATTGATATTTGGGTATAAATACCCCCTCCTTTGAAGACCATCAAGAGAGAAGAATTTCACTACGCCAATTTGAGGATATTAGAGCACTCCCTTTAGGGCGCTCCCGTGCGGGCTAGCGTCTAAAACAATCGTTTAAATACCAGGGCGCTCAAAAGATGGGCGGGAGCGCCCTGATAGGTTGAATAGAGAGCGCTCCAACAGCGCGCCCTTGTTCCCAACGTTAATTTGTTTTTTTTTATTTCTGACGAAAGGAGGGCGCTCCTAGGAGCGCCCTCGTTGGATTTTCTGTTTATGATTCCAGAGCGCTCCACCTGAGCACCCTCTTTGGCTACTTTCCAGGGCGCTCAACGGGAGCGCCCTTGTTCCCAGGGTGATTTTTTTTAATTCTGATGAAAGGAGGGCGCTCCTGAGCGCCCTCGTATGTTTTTCTGTTTGTTTTTCCAGGGCGCTCCTTTGGAGCGCCCTCTTTTCTAGCACAAATTAATGAACCATCTATTTTTTTTGGTAACATTCTCTCCCGCGTTCTCACATTCCATTGTCTCTCTCTGTAAACCGTATCCCTAGCCCTTCGTCTCCCTCAAGCTCCTTCGTCTCCTTCCCTCACCGTCTCCATCCCATTGTTCCAAGACATCTCCTCTGTCTCCTTCGTGAAGCTTCTCATTCTCCGTCAAGCTCTTCCTTCTCCCTCCGTCAAGCTCCTCCTTCTCCCTCCGTCAAGCTCCTCCTTCTCCCTCCGTCAAGCTCCTCCTCCTTTTCCGTCCGCAACTTCTCCTTCCCTCACTGTGAGCAAGAGCTTCGAAGGGAGCAAGCTTTTAAGGGAGCAAGCTCTTTCCCTTCCCTCACCTTCGGTCCGGCGCGGCGCGGCGCTCCTTCCCTCACTTCGGTGAGTGCGTGGCGGCTCATTCCCTTCTCCCCACTCTCATTTCGCGGCCACTAGGGTAAGGGAAACCCTACCATACCCTTTTTTGTCGTCTGCACCTTTATTTTTGCTTGTGCACCCTTTTTTCTGCCCATGTTTTGTTTTGCTATCTGCACCCACTTTTTTGCTATCTGTACCCATTGTTTTGCTATATGAACTGTGATTGTGTTAGTAAGTTTAAATAACATTGAAATTTGAATATGAAAATTAATTATGTGTGTCTTATTATTATTGAACACTTTTGGTTTTATTGTTGTTGGTTGGAGTTAAAAATGTGTTTTATAAATTTAGTAATGTTATATAAATATACATTACTCATATTGAACTCTTTTGGACTGGTTGCTGTTGGTTTAGAGTTAAAATTGTTTTTCCTTAAGTTGGGAATGTTAAAGAAATAGATGAAATGCTGCTCAAATTTTCATAGACTAGGAACAATAGTCATAAACTAATATGAAAATTAGGCATGTAGTTAGTCATTACATTAAAAGAATATCATATATACTTTTCGAGTTAATTATTAATGATGTCATCTTATGTTGATAGAATATGGATCGTTCTTGGATGTTTGCAAACCGTCTGACACATGAGTATGAGGAAGAAGTGGAAATGTTTATAAAATTTGCCATTGACCATGCAACAAACCCTAGTAGAATTCTCTGCCCTTGTATGAAGTGTTTTTGTTCTAAGCGAGTTAGTGAAACAGAGTTGAGGGACCATCTTTTCTGTTTTGGAATTGATCAGAGTTACACATGTTGGACATTTCATGGTGAGATTAGGAGTGAACAAAGTGGTATGGGAGAGAATAATGTCAATGTAGAACCAAGTGATGATGACGTTGGGACCGGGTGGGAGGATTGCGACCGAATTGATGAGATTCGAAAGGTGGTTGAAGATGACCTCAGAGATTATCCCCAAATGTTTGATACCCTAGCCAGTGATGCTGAGAAGCCATTGTACAACGGGTGCACCAAGTATACAAGGTTGTCAGCTGCGTTGAAGTTGTATAATTTAAAAGCAACAAATGGTTGGTCTGACAAGAGTTTCACAGAGTTACTCACCTTGTTGAAGGAGATGTTACCGGAGGACAATGTTCTACCTAACAGAACATATGAGGCAAAGAAGATGTTAAGTTCTATTGGGATGAGCTATGAGAAAATACATGCTTGTCCCAATGATTGTATTTTGTTCAGAAATGAGCATGCGTCATTAAGTGCGTGTCCTAAATGCAACTTGCCTCGTTATAAGAAAGAGACTACACCAGCAAAGGTGGTTTGGTATTTTCCCATAATACCAAGGTTTCGAAGGATGTATCATAGTGTCATTGATGCAAGGAACTTAACTTGGCATGCAAATGAATGAATCAAGGATGGCATGTTGAGACACCCCGCTGATTCTCCGCAATGGAGGAAGATTGATGATGAGTACCCCCTCTTTTGGCGAGGAACCAAGAAATCTTCGCCTTGCTTTATCAACAGATGGAATGAATACGCATGGTATCCAATCTAGTAGTCATAGCACATGGCCGGTGGTATTGATAATATATAATCTACCTCCATGGATGTGTATGAAGCGGAAATACATGATGTTATCTATGTTGATATCGGGACCCAGACAACCGGGTAATGATATAGATGTGTACTTGGCACCATTGATTGAAGACTTGAGGCTATTGTGGGATACTGGAGTACAGGTCTATGATGGCTACAAAGAAGAATCTTTTCAGTTGAGGGCGATGCTGTTTGGAACGATAAATGATTTCCCTGCATATGGTAATTTGTCTGGCTATAGTGTAAAGGGTCAGTGTGCCTGTCCTGTTTGTGAAGAAAATACTACTTGGATGCGCTTGACTCATTATAAGAAGAATGTATTCATGGGTCATCGTAAGTTTTTGCCTTTATCCCATCGTTATAGGGGATGGAAGAAATCATTCAATGGCAACACCGAAGAGGGTAGGGCTCCTTCTCCATTGACTGGTGAGCAGTTGTGGGAAAAGGTGGGTAACTTGACCAACAACTTCGGTAAACCTTTTGCCGCACAACTCGTTATCGGAGGTTGGAAAAAGAAGTCCATTTTTTTTGAGTTGCCATATTGGAAGACATTGTTTGTTAGACATTTCCTTGATGTGATGCATATAGAAAAAAATGTGTGCGAGAGTGTTATTGGCACGTTACTGAATGTCAAAGGCAAAACCAAGGATGGGGTAAATGCGAGATGGGACTTGTTGGCAATGAGTATAAGGAAAGAATTGGTCCCAGACAAAAGGGGATCACGTACATATCTTCCCCCGGCGGCTTATACTCTTAGCAAAAAAGAAAAAGTAACTTTTTGCAAGTTTCTGCAGGCTGTCAAAGTTCCAGAGGGTTTTTCCTCTAACATTAGAAATCAAGTCTCATGATGATCATGTTCTGATGGGTCATTTGCTTCCGGTTGCAATACGCTCCATTCTTCCAAATAAAGTGCGTATTACAATTACTAAACTGTGTCATTTCTTCAGAGCTATTTGTAGTAAGGTCATTGACCGTAGGAAGATGCCCATTTTGCAAAGACAAATAGTGGTGACACTGTGTGAGCTTGAAATGTATTTTCCTCCATCTTTTTTTGACGTAATGATTCATCTCACAGTCCACCTGGTTCGGGAGACTGAATTGTGTGGACCAGCTTATATGAGATGGATGTACCCGGTTGAGCGATACATGAAGATATTAAAAGGGTATGTTAAGAATCGCAGTCGTCCTGAGGGTTGTATGGTTGAAAGGTACATAGTTGAAGAAGCTGTTGAGTTTTGTACAGAATACCTTAATGGTGTCAACTCCATAGGGTTTCCGGTCTCTAGACACAACAAAAGCTTACAATTAGGATGGATTGGGGCAAGCGAAGTCATAAGCATTCAAAGAGAGGAATGGGTTCAAGCACACCTTTATGTCTTGCATAATGATGATGAGGTAGAGTCGTATGTTGAAATTCACAAGGAAATACTCCGGCACTCTAATCCTAATAGAGGAGACAATTGGATCACAAGAGAACACAATCGAAGCTTCATCACATGGTTTAAGTCTAGGATTTTTCATGACATGAACTACAATAATTCTTCAGTCTCAACTAGGCTTAAATTTTTAGCATATGGTCCGAGTTTTAATGTGATATCTTACAAGGCTTACATGATTAATGGCTACACTTTCTACACAAAGGACCATGATGATAGAACAACGGTTCAAAATAGTGGTGTTACTTTAATTGCCCAAGCATTGCATATGTCAAGTGCAAAAGATAGAAATCCAGTTTATGCAAATATGTCCTATTTTGGGGTCATTGATCGCATATGGGAATTGGATTATACTAACTTCCGGTTGCCTGTCTTCGGTTGTAAGTGGATCGACAATAATAGTGGTGTTCAGGTTGACAATCTTGGCTTCATGAAAGTTAATTTTAGCAAGCAGGGTTACAAAGATGAACCATTCATCCTAGCTTCCCAGGCTCAGCAAATGTTTTATGTTAGTGATCCCGCAGACAAAAATTGCTCCATAGTGATGTTAAGTAACAAATTCAATAACTCCCCAAATGTGGATGATGACCAACTGGAGGATGTTGAAGATGATCCTTTTGTTACGACAACACACATATTACAAGGTGACTCCACAACAGATTATGTTTGTTACACTAGACCGGACCACGATGAGGGTATTTGGATCAACCCATCAATTTGTATTAGAAATCGACCCACAAGTTTCATACCAACCAGAAAAAGAAAGATAATGAGTTAGTTAATGTATGCATGTTTATACTTATAAAAATTGCATTTTTATTCTGAAAGATTTTGAATCTCTTATATTTTTTGTAATTAATCTCTTATATTTTTTTATGCAGCTGTCATGTCAGGCGCGGACTAGGATAATGCTCAAACCCTGGATAGAGAGCACCGACGTGGGATTACAACAATGGCTCAAGTAGTTAAAGAAAGAAACAAAGGAAATATAATCAAGGTAGGCACTTAATTGGCACCATTGCTATAATTTATGCTTATTAAGTTGAATTATGTAATTATAAACTTAGTCCCGTTAGTTAGGTAGAGTGGAATAACAAGCGCCAACCTATTGGACCCGGTGCCACGACACTATCTAGTTACATTGGCGCCATTGCTCATGAAAAGGTACCAATTACAATAAGGGAATGGAGGGACGATGAATGCAAAGGATACAAGGAAATGATTTGGGAGGACATTAAGGTATGTACTATTTCCCCTTAATTTATTAATAAGAATTGGAGGACATAAAGGCACATGACTAACTCATTATCTTATTATGTTTTGTTTTATATGTAGTCCACATTTAATGTTGAAGAATGTCATAAAAAATATGTTCTTATGTTGGCTGGTAAAAGACATAGATCTTTTAGGTCCACATTATCCACTGATTTTATGCATGACGAAGATGACAATGTCATCCCACATCCTCCTAAGAGGTATGGGGAGATAATATCACAGGAGCAATGGGATTATTTTGTTGCCATACGGTCACAAGAACATTTTAAGGTACTATATGCATTAATACATTATTTTTTTAAACATTGTCAAGTTAACCAACATTTTTACACGTCAAAGAGGTCTTCAATATATTTACCATGTGTTATTCCAGGAAAAAAGTGAAAAAAACAAGGCCAGAGCTTCTAATCCTCAATACCCGTATAGAGGTTCACGTAAGGGTTATGCCAGACTTGAGCAAGAACTGGTAATTATTGTCGTTAACATTTTATCCCAATGTAGTATTTTTTAGTATTGATTGTGTCTCAATAATACTTTGCAGATACAACAAGCGGGGGATGGAACCTCGGAAGTTTCAAGACATATGTTATGGAGAACCGCTAGGATTAACAACAAAAAAATGCGAACAATGAAGAAGTCGAACAGGTCTTCACACAATGTGTAAGTATATACTTCCTATCATTGTGTGTTAAATTTCATGTATTTCTTGATCGTGGAGTTTATATTTTTGCCCTTATCTTATTAGGAGGAAATATTGTCTCAACCTGATGAGAGTGGTCCCTCTGATGATAGACAAGTTCTTGACCAAGTTTTGAAGAAGGATGTCTATAGGGGACGTGTTCGGGGTGTGGGCTTTGGTGTATATCCCAGACAATATTATAATGCTCCTAAACCCCAACCAAATGTAGTCCCTGAAAATTTTCAAGACGTTCTTGCGGAATTGAGAGAAATGAGAGCCGTATACATGAACATGCAACAACAACTTGATGAAACAAGAAGAGAGCTTCACGAAGTTAGGACAGAACAGAGTTACAGAGATTCTACCTCTTCTACTAGACCTGGCTTGCCTGAGGTATTTCTTACTTCTTAATAGTTATGTTTTTTTTTGCACTAATTATCCATAAACTTGATTCCTTGTGTTAATTATATAGGGTGTATTTCAATGTATACTGTACTTGGGAGACTCGGTGTTACGAGAAGTGGGTAAGGGACAAGAATGGAATCTCCCAGGGCAGGATTTACACAATTCCCCACTTCCAGCCAACTCAATTAAGGTGATGGTTCAAATTGCTATTGAACCCCATGCGGCGCTTCCATTCCCTGACGCCTACGGGGAACTGAGCACTATTACTGAGGCATTAGGGTGTTTCATCGCATGGCCATCTTCACATGTTGGATTGGATGCATTGGTATGTCTGTATTTTATTTGTGTCAAAAGTGCATTTTTATTATTTCAGCTACAAATATTAATACGTACAAATTGTGGAATTTGTAGACTACACAATCTTCTGTTGCGGGACCGCATGTGGAGACTCGTTATTCACCACACTCAACTACGCGGAAGACTCCTGTTCGTGAATGCCCGCCAGAGGTGGTGACTTCAAATCCTGCTGCATCTACCACAACATCGTTGCAAATATTGAAGAGGTACTACTCTGAAAAGATGCAAGAAGATGGTGGTGTGATTAATTGCACGATAGGTGCAGGCATTGTTAGTACTGATATTATGATTGGATGGATCGATCCCGATTATCTTCATTCGGTTTTGTACCGTGAGTGGTTGGATGCCACCGTGATTGATGTCTATTGCATGTAATTTCAATCCAAAGCATCTCATAGTTTGTTTATTTCGTTTTTGTTTTGCTTGCTTTGACATTATGTACATTTTTTCGTATAGTTATTTATATCATTCAGCCTTAGCTCCATCTTCCAACACGGATCGATATGTTTTCATATCTCCACAAACCACCACAGCATTCAATGCGAACACCAAGCAACATAAGTTGGTGGGAAGGGTGTTGTACAATAGACGCGGGCAAGACAAATTGTTCCTGCTTCCATACAATCATGTCGGGTATGTGTAGTATATGTTTATGTCTCAATATTCTTGTTTTTATAAAACCATTTATTTGACATGATTTACATTGTGGTTGTAGCCGACATACACTAGTTTATATACTGAAATCAATTTTTTCCTTTTACAGTACTTTGCTAAGTTCCGATGCTCAACCTACACAACGGAGCAGCTTGATGAGGTTCGGGAAGAATGGGCAAACCATGTAGTTACCACTTATTTGTAATTGATTTGTACATTATGAGGGTAAGTAAACATGTACATTATGAGATGCATGTATATTTACCAACTGAGTAGATTATTGTGAGATGTCATGTTTGAATTCTATATAGTTGTATAGGTACTTCATACTTTCACTACATTGTATAGCTTGCATAGGAAACCATTCATATTATGTCAAGTTTGAATTCTTATTTCAAGTAGATATGTGTGTTGTTCATAAAATGACTAAGTGTTTGAATTTTAAGGAATTAATATACATGTTTTTGGATTAAGTCATTGGGATCAGACTGAAATAAATATGCAGGTTAAAGTGGATTAAAAAAACAAAAAAAAAATTAAAAATAATAATAATAAAAGGAGGGCGCTCCAAGGAGCGCCCTTGTTTTTAAACAAAAGTTTAAAAAAAAAAATAAAAAAGAAAGGAGGGCGTTCCTAGGAGTGCCTTTGTTTTTAACAAAAATTAAAAAAATAATAATAATAAAAGGAGGGCGCTCCTAGGAGCGCCCTTGTATTAGAGAACCAGGGCGCTTCCTCGGAGCGCCCTCCATAAGCATGTCTTGTGCTTAAGGAGGGCGCTCCAGTGTGCGCCCTTAAAGACTGCACGGGAGCGCCCTCTTTTTGCTTCTGTCAGGGCGCTCCAGTGAGCGTCCTCGTTTTCTTGACCAAACAAGAGCAGATTTTATTAGTGCGCACGGGAGCGCCCTTTAAGGCTGCACGGGAGCGCCCTCTAAGGCCTTTTTTGGCATAGTGTTTTGGGAAAAAGAACTAAAACTCTGCAAGTTTTTCGCTGCAAACAACTCTGATAATATTTATCTTTGTACACATATTGTAATATCCTGAGCATACCTCAGTTTTTCTGTACATTTGTAATTGTTTAAGCTTCAAGACTGATATAGTTTGTAAGCTTAAGCATTTTATCTTCTCTGTATTTGTTTGTTGAGCCTGGAGAGGCTTGTCTGAAAAAGAATACTTGTTGGTTTGAGCCTGGAGAGGCTTGTCTGTAAAAGAATACTTGGTTGTAGAGCCTGAAGAGGCTTGACTGTAAAAGAATACTTGTAATCTTGAAAGATTAAGAGAAAATCCAATTGCTAGTTGGCATTAGGACTGGACGTAGCTCACAGTGGTAGTGAGTGAACCAGGATAAATTCCTTGGCTAAGTTTTCTTACCCTTATCTCTTGTCAATTCTTTTTATACTAATCAAGGGGTTAGAGTAATTAATCTGATATTTTATAAAGGCACAAAACATCTTTTAAAATCAGTTTTTACAAGCCGTCTGAAAACTTCAGACAACTCTTTAAGAGCCTGTCTGAAATCGTGTTTTTAACACCTGTTTGCGAAAAGCTTTCTAAAATATTTAGAAACACTATTCAACCCCCCTTTCTAGTGTTTCCCTGTGTTCCTACATTATCTTAATCACTTAGGGTAATTAATTAAGGTGATTAACTATGATTAACCTTAATTATTTTAATTATTTTAATTAGTGAATAATTAAAGATTAATGATGATTAAGATTTAAGTAATTATGATTAACACTAATAAAGTTTAATTAAGACTTAATCATGTATTAAGGAAATTAATAAGAAATGATTAAGACTTAATTAAAGTTGATTAACCCTAAATAAGACTTAATTAAGGGTTAAACCTATACTTACGTAATTAAGGTTTATTAAGCTTTGATTTATTGTGAGAAGACTTAATTAAGGATGGTTAAGTGTAATTAAGTAAAGATACCACATATAGAAGTATACCTAACACTTAATCATTCATTATACTTCTAAAAATAATACATTAAAAAGTATACCTCAAATCAAGTTTGGGGTTGTAGAGCTATGATACTTTAGGGAATGGACCTTATGATGCATAAGACACTAAGACTCTAAATTTGAGAGATGACATAAGAAGGAGATCGTAAGACATATCCATAAGTCTTAGTAACCTGTAGGGTATAAGTGAAATCAATTATCAAATTGAGTGATCAATTGAATACAGCCTACCCTAAAAGCTTGCAATGAAACACTTTAAGTACATTGGACTTGATAAGCTTGTAGAGAGAGTGTGGATTGACTCGAGTTGGGGTGTGGTTTCCTTTATGGAAACTACTATCGAATTTGTTGTTGTACCATGGTGGTTGATTGTGTGAAAAGATTCAGGGTGACTTTGCCGATGGGGCATAAGTGTGAAGTGAAAGTGTTTAAGTATGTGATATGCATCATAATGCATAGTGATGTCTGCAAGGTTGTGTACCTTAAGAGTTAAGGCAGGATAGGAAGTCGCACTTGGTACGGTGAGAAATTGGTCGGGATTGGACACTGAGTTCTGCAAAGAATACCAGCCTTGGGGTGGTTGAGTTCTGAGGGGTGCCATGTGACATAGGCTCGTTACCTATCGTCGGGTCCCTTAGGGCACAATTTGACTACATTGACACTCTCTAGATTTCAAGATCAATGAAGATTGCACGAAAGAAGATTTTTTGAATTAATGATCGGTCTGATTTTGAGCACGAGGCTTTGTGTACCGAGACTAGTACGGACTCTAACACTTGATCGTCCCTGGTTTTGCAGTTGTTGTGTGCACTATGTTGGTAATTTCCTAGAGCCCACATGCATTGCATGATATAATATGATACATGAGGCTAAGTTTTAGCTATATGCATTGTATACATGTACTTCCATGACTATGTGAATTGTGATGTATGCGTGTTAGATAATGTTGTATTAGTCTTTCTATCTCCATGGCTGGTTGTGCTTTAGTTATTATATCCTAAAGTAATGAGTTCATGTAAAGTGTTCTCACTCTCCTTGTTTGTCTACCTGTTTGTGTTGTTTGCATTCTTCCTTCAAATCGTGAAGCTGACCAGGATACATGGATATGGAATTGAGGGTGATGGTGCAGTTGCATTTCAGCCCGAAGGGGCAATGGCGCATCACAGACGTTCCATGCTAATGTGTTTATACGGGGAGGTTGCATGTGGCTATAACTCACCCTGGGCTACCACTGATGCCACCCATCACCTTTGTCATACCGCTTACTTTAGAGTTCAGGACACCACCTGGCCTAGTCAAGCCAACTAGTGTTAGTCGGTTCCACACAACGTAGTCAATTTCTTCTCATGCTCCGCATGCGTCCGACTATGCGCACCCGTATCAACGTCGTTACACGCCTATGTCGGATGGGTCAGAGTCTGTGGAATACATGGAGTCGTTGGTTATATCACCTTTGGAATTTGTACCCCTAGACTTTCCTATCCGCAGTACTTTTGCGGCTATGGTGATCGACTCCTCATCTGAGAATGAGGATGAGGACTCCAAGGAAGACTGTGATTATTTGCGCAACTTCTCTCCTTGCGTTGGTGGTGAGTAGTGGTTTGATAGGTGTTAGAGTCTAGTTATTGTTATGCAACTCTGATTTAGTGACACCTCCATTTTGTATTTTATTCGGGGTCATGTTCTATATATTTCACTACTAGAACTCATATGGGCTATTCTATCCATTATTTGGTATTTTACATTTTGTGATGCACATTTGACAATTTTCCCTTATGTTGGTAATGCTGGTGATTTGTAGTTATATGTGGGGTGTGTGGTTTATGTTTTCGCAAAATCAATTTACAATTTCAGAGGTTTATATATAGTTTATGGTTCTGTAAAATCAATTTACAATTATGCGTTTTACAAAACATGGTTAACAAGGAAAGGATTTTATATTATTTTAAGATGAAATTAGAAATGAGATAAAACCAGGCAATTGTACTCATATATATTTTCCATTTGTAATAAGAAAAAATATTTCGCATTTTTATCAACTCCTAACTAATGCACGTTTATCGCATGATTAATCATGTGACGTTCTTGGTGATAACTAGCGGTGTCACACTTAGAAAAATTAGTCTGACCTAGCCTATTTCCACCCTTATCTCTGGCTTACCATCTAGCCTTCTAGCTTGAGGATAATGAACCTAGCATTTGGCTAGAAAAAAGCCTCCTTTGTGTTATCCAATTGTTGTTTTTTTATTTTAATAATGTATGGATTTTCAGTTTGGAGATTGAAAAGTTAAAAAACAAAATTAGGATGGAGAATAATTTATAATCAAAATTAATGTTTAACATGATTCTAATAAACTTAAAGTAATAGAATTTAATTTATTTAAATATGAATTTATTTCTAATTCATTATTACAATGCAAGGACCTTTAATATGACAATATTATATATTTTTATCATTAAAAGAGGCTTTTCATTAATAGTTATAAATAATGAATTTAATGATATGCATTGCTTGTGTGAACAAGTTTTACACTAACATCAAATAATATATTATAAAATTATTTATGAAGTTTAATGACATATGAGGTGTCATATTTATTAAATGATGTGGATATATATTATTGGATGTCAACGTAAAATATTTTTACACTAATAGTGTATTTTAATTAAACTCATAAATAATATAAATTTTTTAACACTATATATATATATATATATATATATATCAAAATGAAGTTCATAAATGCATGTTCATAAATGTTAAATTGAATTTAAAAAAAAAAAAACCACACATTTGAGAGTAATGATAAAATAAATTTAAGCGGTTTTTTCATTTATGACATGGATATGTAATCTAGTCTATAGTTAATACAAAACAAATAAGTTATCAATGTTTATTAGTGCAAGTGAAGAAGAGTTTATCTTTTCATAAATAATGCAATAAATTCAACTCTTGTAAATATAAAAAATAGTTTCTAGGAGAGTAATGTCTTGTGGTTTTTATTTGAACTAGTGTATAACCCGTGGATTGCACACGGGGATCACTTAAGAAATTGATTTTGATAGAATTGTGAGAATATTAATTTTTTAAATTAAATTTTGTGTATATGCGGATGATGCGATAGTAGAAACACAATCTAACTAAATGATATAGGTTATAGGAAACTCAGATGGTAATATATAGGATCTAGTGAATGTTTGTAGTAAAATTGTGTATATCCATCTGGGTTTGCTTTAGTCGATGTGACACCGGTAAGACTTTAAAAGGATATCATCATTATATCATATTATAAGGCTAAATGCAGGAATCCGAGTTACTGACTCTATGTATTATTTTGTTATTTCATTTTGCTTTATATATTGATATATAAAGATAAAGTATCAGAACACTCTACCATATTAACAATCATTGTTCCATGTAGCAAACCCTAAACCCTAAATAATATCTCAACAAATAAATTTATACTCATGTGTATGTTGATGATTAATCTCTAATCTCTTCCAATTTTTTTTTTTATTTTAGTACAGTTTTTTTTATTTAGAGTGGTTTGGTTTGGTTCGGGTAAGAGATCCAGTATCTTTAATCCGTTACGTACCAGAACCAATCATTGACGGGTTTGATTGGTTCGATTCGTATCCAACCTGATTTAGCTAAAAAAGTCCAAACCAATCAGATTGGTTTGGTAGGATTTAGGGTTTATCGGGTTCGTCGGATTGAACCAAACCAATGAACACCCTAAATAATATATTAGGAAAATACATAATATATTTGATGTAAATCAACACATTTTATTATATTACCACATCCAAACTTTAGTATCAATCTTAACAAATATATTTGTACTTATGTGTATCAATATCTACAAATTAAACAATTTTAATGTAAATAAAATATTAGGAAAATACACAATAAAGTTGATGTAAATCAACACATTTTATTATATTACCACATCCAAACTTTAGTATCAATCTCAACAAATATATTTATACTCATGTATATCAGTATCTATAAATTAAATAATTTTCTTTTGAATAAAAGAGATTACACGACTTTTGATAACAGAAAAGTAGTAAAATAGGCTTAAATAACTCTTTGGTCCTTGTAAAAAATTCGGTTTTCGTTTTTGATCCTTATAAAATTATTTTTATTATATTGGTTCTCATAAAATTTGAAAATTTTGAAAATGGTCCTTATTATCAATTTTTGATTATATGTCATGCATCTAGACACGTCACATCATATGCCACCTCAACATGATTACTTATGTGTCATGGCTGAATGCATGACAAGTGGCAATAAGGACCTTTCTCAAAGTTTCTGAATTTTATGAGGACCAAAAGAATAAAAATAATTTTATAAAGACCAAAAGCAAAAACCATACATTTTACAGGGACTAAAAAGTTATTTAAGCCTTGTAATAAATTGAATAAATAGTGAAAAATATTGAAACACCTATAGGATTGTATAATTATAGATTATAGATAGATGTAAATCAACATATTTTGTTATAATACCACATCCAAACTTCGATATTAATCTCAACAAATTTATATGTACTTATCTGTATCAATGTCTACATCTTAAACAATTTTACTTTAAACAAAAAAGATGGCACGACTTTTGATAACAAAAAGTTGTAACAATAATAAAAAACAACTAATAAAATATTGTAATAAATTGAATGAACAGTGAAAAAATATTAAAATACCTATAGAATTGTATAATTATAGATTATAGATAGATGTAAATCAACATATTTGTTATAATACCACATCCAAACTTCGATATTAATCTCAACAAATTTATATGTGCTTATCTGTATCAATGTCTGCATCTTAAATAATTTTACTTTAAATAAAAAAGATGACACTACTTTTGATAACAAAAAGTATTAAAAATAATAAAAAAATAACTAATAAAATATTGTAATAAATTGAATTAATAATGAAAAAAATATTAAAATATCTATAGGATTGTATAATTATAGATGGATTATAGATAGATGTAAATCAACATATTTTGTTATAATACCACATCCAAACTTCGATATTAATCTCAACAAATTTATTTGTACTTATCTGTATCAATGTCTGCATCTTAAACAATTTTACTTTAAATAAAAAAGATGGCACGACTTTTGATAACAAAAAGTTGTAACAATAATAAAAAACAACTAATAAAATATTATAATAAATTGAATGAATAGTGAAAAAATATTAAAATACCTATAGGATTGTATAATTATAGATTATAGATAGATGTAAATCAACATATTTGTTATAATACTACATCCAAACTTCGATATTAATCTCAACAAATTTATATGTGCTTATCTATATCAATGTCTACATCTTAAACAATTTTACTTTAAATAAAAAAGATGACATGACTTTTGATAACAAAAAGTAGTAAAAATAATAAAAAAATAACTAATAAAATATTATAATAAATTAAATGAATAGTGAAAAAAATATTAAAATACCTATAGGATTGTATAATTATAGATTAGCTTAGTCAAATGTGACTCCAGATATTGAGGGTCACACAAGCAAAAAAATAATGTGTTTTTAAAAGCTTTGACTCTTCATGCTTTGTTTGGATGGGAAGAGGAAATGAGAAGATAAAAATGAAAAGAAAAAAATCAAAAAGATAGAAAAGGATATGATTTTATATATAATTTGGCCAAAGAAATAAAAAAGTCTAAAAAATTTTTGTCTTATTTGGCTAAAAAGAAAAAATGAGAGGAATGAAATTTTATTTGTATGAAATGACTTTTATATCCTTTAAATATAATGCTAAGTAAGTGGATAGATAAATAAATTTATCAATTCAATAATATTTTCTCTTTCCTTTAATTTTCTTCTCATATTAATCTAGAAAATATCAATCAATTTCATCTTTGATTTCTCCTTTCTTTCTTTTTTTATTCATAAATAATTGAGAAAAAAAATATAATATCCTTCTTTTCTCAACTTATAACTTCCCTCCTAACAAAGGATTAATGTTGATAAATTATCTATATACTTAAATAATTGTTGAAAGTAATTATTTGAATACATTGACTTAGTCTATCCCTTTTGTAATTGTTGTTATATCAAAGTATATTATAGTATTATATTTTTTATAAATTAATGCTCGCTTTTACTTCTTCCCCAACTCTCCATTTTTTCTTATTATGGTTGATTCTTCCTTAGGAGCCATGATATCAATAATAGACAAATGACGCTATTATACACAATCTTATTCCAATTCAAATTGTTCTATTGCTTCGTCAAGTAATAGATGAACTATGTTAAACCCGCGTGCACCGGAGCGGTGTTTGGCAAAGAATCGAGCATCCCAGGACCAAAGGTTCCTCTTCGTAACGTTTTCCAAATAGTTGTCATTGAATACGAGCGAGATAACTTGGTTCTTCAACAATTATGTCCTTTTCTTCTTCTCAATGTGGTTGATAATTGGAAATAACAATTTTATTTTGTTTAAAAAACTTAACCTGTCATGCTTTATCTTTTTGAGCAAGTTTGAGCTTTGAGGTAATTAAACCCAGTAAACGCTTTCAATTTACAAACAATCCTTTTTCTTTTCAACCTAGATTTAGCTCTTTCTGACGACGTTTCCATAATATTTTGATCAGAATCTTTGGGCTATGTGTGGATTCTGTTGCCTTATTTCGGGAAAATGAAGAGCCACCAATTTGTGCCAAAGTGGCTTTTCAATTTTCATATATACCCAGGGCTATTTTGGGAGAGGAAAATAAAGCTTATTTCTTAGTGAATAACAAACCCATGTGGTGCCAGAAGTATGAATCAAGGAGGAAAAAGAAGTAAGAGAATTGGTGACAATGGAGCAACATATATAACATATTTGTAACTTGCAATGGATATGGGTCGTCTCATAGATTTGTTCTAATGTTATATTGTTTCGTTTCAGTTTTTTCATCTAAGAGTTTTATATTTGTTCCGATTGTTGTTTCTTATATATTTCAGACTTCCTAATCAGGGTTTGTTGTTGGAATTCTTTCTTTCAACTATTTAAATGTGCCTTGATTTTAGTACAATATGTATTGGTGACTGTATGAGAAAGGAATCATGTGTTATTTTTGTAAAATGTGGAAAAATTTAGGGTAGGGTGGGGATTTGTGTTGGCTTAATTGTCAGCGTCACCCTTAGGATCGATGGGCTTAACATCCTAACCGATGTCGCCTATAATGGGCGCAACCACTTAAGCTAGATGCGGCTCTAGGAATCCTAAAGGAAATAAAATTGCGCCCTTGTTAACAGTTATAGCTTTTGGCCTGGTGCTAAGCTCTTGATCCAACAAGTGGTATCAAAGCAAGGTCATGGGTTGGAATCCCCCGGCTGACACTGGGAGAGATTGTTAGCTTAATTGTCAGCATCACCCTTAGGATTTGATGGGCTTAACATCCCAACTCATGGCGCTTATAACGGACGCAACCCCTTAAGCTAGATGCGGCTCTGGGAATCCTTAAGGAAATAAAGTTGCCCCATTGCTAACAGCTATAACTTTTGACCTAGTGATAAACGCTTGATCCAACAATTTGTTGGATTTGAATTGCCTTTAAATAGATATCATAACATTTGGAGGTGGCTTAATTTTGATACAATGTATGTGTGTATGAATGAGAGCATTACCAGAATCAACAAACTACTTATTCTCTTTTAATGTTACATTTCATGTTCATTAAATAAAAGAAAAATCTCATAAAAATCTAACAATCACCAAAGGAGAATATTATTTTTAAAAATAAAATATTTTTTAACTACATATTATTATTCTACTAGAATCTGGAAGGTGATAAGTGTAAAATTAGCGTTATTTTCATACAGTTTTTATTACACTTATCAATGTTAAAATAGTAATTTATGCCCCAAAATATCCTTTTATTAATATTTATAATAATTGTATTTATTTGATACAAATTTGAATATGATGCTATTTTAAATAGAAATTTGCTATTTTATGCAAATTATAGCAGATTTGGGACAAGAGTGGAAAAAGCATCAGAATGGAGGATATTGCAGATTCAGAAATTAAATAAATAAAAGAAAATCAGAGAATCCTGCAAAGAATCTTTTCAATTCAAATCCAAGGCAGATAAATACAATAATAATTCGAATAAAAGGGATAAAGGAAAATCATATGAGATCACAAGGAATCAAGAGGTTAGATTAACAAATCAAGGAAAGCTGCAGCGAGTCACACGCTCCATATGGGCTTAGCGCGCGTGGAGCGCATGGGCAAATTGGCCAGGCTTCATGTGCGCTAAGCGCACATGAAGCGCGTGTCCTGATTAATGAAGCCGCGCGCATGTGACGTCAATTAATGAAAGGGAAGCTCCTGATTGGTCAAGTTTCACAATAGTGACGTCAATTAATGAAAAGGCAGCCTCTGATTGGATTAAACACTCACCAGTGACATCGTAACCTGATCCCTTGAAGGTTTTCCAACTCTATAAATAGAGCCCTTTGCAAAGGTCATAGACACGATCCTTGGGACCAAAACACTGATACACAGAGAGAGTAGTATAGGATTGAGAAAGGTGACAGATTTCTCAGTAGTTTGTAATGGCTACCATGAGTAGCTAAGCTCTCTAGTAGGATTTGATGTAGTAGATTCGATCCCCTTGTGTATAAGAATTCTCTTTTCTATTTTATTTATGATTCTATGCTTGTAATTTATCGGTATCTTTATGCTGTGTGTAATGCATCAACTCCGCGCGTGCGCTGGGATTGTAGGCTAGTGCTCTGGATACAAAAAGTGGAACTCCGGCTAGTATCAGAGGTAGGTGAGCATGGAGCTGTTCATGAAGCTTATTCTCGGATTGCTAAAGGTACTCGGTTTAATTATATCGTTGCATAAGGATTGTATTCTAACGATCGGAGGTTCAGTGAGTGACACACCCCTCCGTAGGTGCCTTATGTGAAAGTATGGTTAAATCGATAACGCTGATTGCAAAATACGGGGAATGTTCGGGGTCGCCAAATGCCACTTTGAATGCCTGTAGAGAATAGCTTTTGGCGTTTAATTATGATATTATAGGGGAATTTGCGGGTACGATAATTACCAGGCATGCCTTATAATTATTGTAATTAAACAATGCTAAGGTAATTACAAGTACGATCATAAATAAGGGAAAAGGAGTTCGAATACATAAGGGGGGAGATGAAACGAAATCAAATCCTAGTCCTAAATATTATTTTCTCATGTTATTTGTGTTTATTTTAGTATTTTATTATTCAGTATTAAAACCAACCTTTTTGAAACGTTTTATTGAAAATACAATTACTTTAACTTTACAAGTTAAAACCGCTCCCTGTGGATACGATATCTTACTTACTCTAAAACTACTGGACTACTGGTAAACTTGCCAGGAAACCCATCAAGTTTTTGGCGCCGTTGCCGGGGGGCGGTGTCTCAATTTGTATAGTTTAGTGATTGAATTTTCATTTGTTTCAAAATTTTCAAAAAGTGTAATTTTCATATTTCTTTTTATTTTTTATTTTATTTAAAAAAAAGAATTTTAAATTTGAAATTTATCTTACCTTATCTTCAATACTTATCCTGTTTGAATTCTTTTAGAATTTAGGATAAGTAAATATCATATTTCAAATTCAAATTCTATCTTAGAATTTTAGGATTTTATTTTTTATTATTATTATTTTCGTTTTTTATTTATTTTCTTTTTTTATTATTTTAAAAAAAAATTTTAG
Source organism: Sesbania bispinosa (assembly GCA_026901365.1). Classification (NCBI taxonomy): domain Eukaryota; kingdom Viridiplantae; phylum Streptophyta; class Magnoliopsida; order Fabales; family Fabaceae; genus Sesbania; species Sesbania bispinosa. Next base: position 791,230 of record QLOH01000014.1, read on the forward strand.
TCCACCTTCCTGAGCTAACAATTGTTTGAGATTCTTGATAAGTACTTTTGACAGGTATCTCAAAATCAATTAATGGAAGGAACACAATCCAGAAGGAGGACTTTGGGAGATTATATCATGCCTAAGGGGCTATTCATCATTCAAGTACTGGTCACCCAATTTATACAAAAGCTGTGGAAATAGATGGAGCACATCTTCACTTGTTAAGCTCAACAGTTCACAGGATTGGCACACGAGGATCCAAATAAACATCTTTTTACATTCCTGGAACACATTGAAACTATGGGTTTTTGAAGAGAAGGGACAAGAAGCTGCATGCTTACGTTTATTTCCTTTTCTCTTGCAGGAACAGCCAAATTGGTTAATGTCACACCCCAGCCGAAGTCTGAACAATTGGAACGTGGTAGTAGAAAAATTTGCAAGAAGATTTTGTTTCAAGCCATGTTACATTCAAACCAAGGCACCACTTCTTCATTCAAGCAAGAATCAATATTTCTCTCATGCACCGATTCAAGATGATGTTTCAACCCATAAGCAGATCGTTGAAGATGGACTCAGGAGGTTGGAGCAGTCATTAGAAGCACTCAATAAGAAGATAGCCACCTTTCTCAGCCACCGCAAACAGTTCACGCTTATCCTAATCAGTCATCACAATTAATTTGTGACTTTTGCGGAGGTAATCATCTCAACGGTGACTGCTCTTTTCCAGATATTCAAGAAGAGGAAGCTGAAGAAGAGGAAACTGAAGAAGCACTAATAAGAAGAAGGAGTAGAATACTAAGAAGAAGACAGAAGAAGAAGAAGAAGAAGAGAAGAAGAGAAGAAGAAGAAGAAGAAGAAGAAACTAAAGAAGCACAGAAAAAGAAGCAGAAGAAGTTGATGAGGAAGAGGAAGAAGAAGAAAAAGAATGTTTACACATGCACTACAAGTCAAAGGTTTACCATATCAAATGCACTTAGTTTTTTCAACCGTGATGAAGAAGAGGAACATCCTTTCTTTATTATTTCGTTCTTATGAGAAAAGAAATTAGAATAAGCTGTTGAAGAAAGAAAGAGGAAGAAGGTGCAGTAAAAGAAGAAAAAAGAAGAAGGAGAAAATGAAACACAAAAGATGGTGCTTGAAGAAGAATCTGACTGTGAAACGGGAAAAAGAGAAAGGTGAACCTGAAACAGAGGAAAAAGGTGAACAGAGGATGATGAATCAAAGCCCGAGGAAGGAAGGGGAAGATATATCAAAACCAACGACCGTGCCTTATCCAACCAGTCCTGCAAAGGAAGATCAAGAAAGGTATGGTACAAGTAATAATCCCTCCAGACCTCCCAAAAGAAAGGCATGCAAGCACACTGACCCAGAACAAGGCAAAGAAAACGGAAAGTCAAGCTAGAATCAAACTCAGAGCCTAGAGCCAAATTGAAAATCAAGTGGTCAGGAGTGTTTCATATCAAAGATCCTTGCAAGGCAAAGAATTTGAGAGCAACCAATGGTGAATCATCAAGGGCTTCAAGAGAAAAAAGACTCATGCACCTGAGAGCAAGAAATAAGAAAAGAAGAGTCAAGCCAAGGCGAGTCAGGGGCATGGTCTAATTCCAGAAAGAAGCCAAATGCTTAAAGACATTTCACACTACAAGTTGCTCCAAGGCAATGTTATGGGGAGGCTTATGTGCCAAAGAAAGGAAGAGTGCAGCTCACAAGCTCACCAAAAGATTTCAGTATCAGCCACCCTAACAAAGCAGGCGTCGAGCTATCAGACGTTAAACAAGCGCTTTCTGGGAGGCAACCCAGAGATTTTTAAAGTTTTTAATTATTTTTAGTTTTGCATTTTCTTGTTTATTAATTAGGATTTTTTTTAGGAATTAGGAAATTTTCAAAATTGATTGAAATAAGTTTGTGGAAAATAAAATATTTTTTTTAAAAAAATAGGAAGTAGCAGAAAACGTGACTAAAAATTACAAAATCAAATTCTGTTTTCTGCGTTTCACTTGCGCTAAGCGCAGGTAAAGCGCATATTGCAATTTTAGTCACTGTTTTCTGCGCTTCACTTGCTTTAAGCGCAGGAGAAGCGCAACAGTACGAAAATTTAAAAATCTTCTATTTTCTCATGTACTGTTTTTCTACTTCCTAAGTTTTTCTTTTCACTTTTTCCACTCACAAACTTCAATCAATTTTGAAACTTTCAAATTTCATATTTTTTTTACCAATTAAAATCTTCATCTATTCTGTTTTCATGATTTGCACTTTAGGATAGCAACTTTAAGATTATGAATATTATTGATTATATGCTATCTTTAATGTGTTTTTGGCTGTGAGAAACATGAAGAACAATTTGCTTAATTGGAATACTCTTTGTTTTGTGAGTTATTAAATTTGAAAGTGTTATGCTCTATCTCTTTTAAAAATTTTAAACTCTCACTTTCTATGGATTGATTGAATACTTGCAAAACAAATGAGTATATTCTGTTTTTAGGAAGACATTACCAAGTGCAGTAAAATTTTTGTTGAAAATAATCTTTATGCATGCAATTGGTTAATGATAGGCTTCCATGTTCTTCATGAATTGGTGTTTGCAATAAGGTATCATTGAAATTAATTTGTTTTTAGCAACTAATTGTTGTTATTTACCTTTTCAGATACCAGGACTAAATTGCTAGTCTTTCCCGTGGCTTTAGCTCACGAGGAGAAGACATGAAGAAAAGGATCATAGAATATGATCCCATGAGATTCAAGAGTACGCAGGCTGCTGCAAGACCCATACTCAGGCATGTTGTTTGAAGAGTTCCGGATATTCTAGCAGTGGCCTGGGGACAGGCCTATTCTTCCAGGAGGGAGGTGAAGCAGCACAGCATATAACAAGGACCCACAGGATACAGAGGATGAAGATTGACATTGGTGTTTTTCTTTTCGTTCTTTTATTTTCTATTTTCTTTTATTTTATTAATTAGGATTTTGTTTATTTTTAATTTTAGGATTTTTAAAATTTTTAGGACCTAGGAATTAGGAAAATAAGGAAATTTTTTTCAAAATTTCTGAAATTGGGCAGTTGAACTAACCAGATTAGGAAAGAAAAAAGGTCTTGTGATTAATTCCATAATCAATTAAGATTAGGATACTTCACATGAGAATCTATCAGGGTAGTTAATTAAAATCAGTAAATGTTTTATCAAGGAATTTAGCCAAGTAACCGGTGAGTTGAGAGCCCAAACACTAAATTTGAGAGTTTTTCACCACTGTCTGTCAACTTTTATTGATTGAGTTTTTGGAGCTTATCCTGTTTTTGGAAAATATGGAAATGAAAAAGGCAAAAAAAAATTTGTTTTCAATATATTCGCCCAGAGCCAAAAAGCCAACCTTGGTACAATTTTTCCAAATTTTTGATAACCCATTTTGAGCCTTAATTGATTATTCTTGTTCACCCAAGCCAAAATAAATATATATATCCTGTCCCTCACACATTTGGGATAGAGAGCAAGGTGGCAAGTAGAAAAATAATGGGAAGAAAAGGTTGAAATTCCAAGGAGCAGGTACAGAAAAACAAAAAGAAAAAGAAGATCACTCCCCTTAAAATCAAAAAGAAAAAGTAAATTGAATAAGTTGGGGGGAGTGCATCTTCAAACAAGGAAAGAGGCCTGCAAAGAAGAGAAATAAATCAAGAAAAAAAAATGGTGGAAGGAGAGAAGATCAAAAGCAACATCCAAAGATGCTCTCTATTCTAAATGTTCATTGTTTATCCAGAAAAACCATAATTTCTTGATAACCCAGCCTCATTACAACCTTGAAAAGACCTTTTGATCCATGTTAACCATAAACAAGCTTAGGAACTAGAAACGACTATCAATTTTAGTTGTTCAGCTGTGGTGAAAATATTGAGGGAAACAGTACCCGTGAGCATGAGTGAAATTCCTTGGTATTTTGTTTATTGCTTTAATTGCTACTCTTGAGAAAATTCAACTTGCTGATTATGTTCTAATTTTGGTTGAGTCATGGTAATATCTCTTGATCTCAATTTTTCTTAATTTGGAAAGTGACTTCTGCCTAATAAAGAGATAATAAAGAAATTTTCCTTGTAGTTATTTTGAGAATTTTAATCAAGGGTGTTTTGAAATTTGACTGCAAGGGTGTCTTGCTTGAGGACAAGCAAGAAATTAAGTTGGGGGGTATTTGATAAGTGTAAAATTAGCGTTATGTTTCATATAGTTTTTAATTACACTTATCAAGGTTAAAATAGTAATTTATGCCCCAAAATATCCCTTTTATTAATATTTATAATAATTGTATTTATTTGATACAAATTTGAATCTGATGCATTTTAAATAGAAATTTGGCTATTTTATATGCAGAATTATAGCAGATTTGGGACAAGAGTGGAAAAAGCATCAGAATGGAGGATATTGCAGATTCAGAAATTAAATAAATAAAAGAAAATCAGAGAATCCTGCAAAGAATCTTTTCAATTCAAATCCAGGAAGATAAATACAATAATAATTCGAATAAAATGGATAAAGGAAACCATATGAGATCACAAAGGAATCAAGAGGTTAGATCCACAAATCAAGGAAGCCTGCAGCGAGTCACACGCTCCATATGCGCTTAGCGCGTGTGGAGCGCATGAGCAGATTGGCCAGGCTTCATGTGCGCTAAGCGCACATGAAGCGTGTGTCCTGATTAATGACGCGCGCAGGGTGACGTCAATTAATGAGAAGGAAGCTCCTGATTGGTCAAGCTTCACAACAGTGACGTCAATTAATGAAAAGGCAGCCTCTGATTGGAATTAAACACTCACCAGTGACATCACAACCTGATCCCTTGAAGGTTTTCCAACTCTATAAATAGAGCCCTTTGCAAAGGTCATAGACACGGTCCTTGGGACCAAAACACTGATACACAGAGATAGTAGTATAGGATTGAGAAAGGTGACAGATTTCTCAGTAGTTTGTAATGGCTACCATGAGTAGCTAAGCTCTCTAGTAGAATTTGATGTAGTAGATTCGATCCCCTTGTGTATAAGAATTCTCTTTCTATTTTATTTATGATTCTATGCTTGTAATTTATCGGTATCTTTATGCTGTGTGTAATGCATCAACTCCGCACGTGCGCCGGGATGGTAGGCTAGTGCTCTGGATACAAAATGTGGAACTCCGGCTAGTATCAGAGGTAGGTGAGCATGGAGCTGTTCATGAAGCTATTCTCGGATGCTAAAGGTACTCGGTTTAATTATATCGTAGCATAAGGATTGTATTATAACGATCGGAGGTTCAGTGAGTGACACACCCCTCAGTAGGTGCCTTATGTGAAAGTATGGTTAAATCGATAGCGCTGATTGCAAAATACGGGGAATGTTCGGGGGTCGCCAAATGCCACTTTGAATGCCTGTAGAGAATAGCTTTTGGCGTTTAATTATGATATTATAGGGGAATTTGCGGGTACGATAATTACCAGGCATGCCTTATAATTATTGTAATTAAACAATGCTAAGGTAATTACAAGTACGATCATAAATAAGGGAAAAGGAGTTCGAATACACAAGGGGGAGATGAAAAGAAATCAAATCCTAGTCCTAAATATTATTTTCTCGGTGTTATTTGTGTTTATTTTAGTATTTTATTATTCAGTATTAAAACCAACCTTTTTGAAACGTTTTATTGAAAATACAATTACTTTAACTTTACAAGTTAAAACCGCTCCCTGTGGATACGATATCTTACTTACTCTAAAACTACTGGACTACTGGTAAACTTGTCAGGAAACCCATTAGAAGGACAAAAAGGGATATGTTTCAATCCTATATGTACCTTGCATTATCAATTTGTAATGGAAATTAAAAGTACATAGTAGGAAAATAATTTTTCATTTTATTAAACCTAAGCTAACGTACTTGATTAAATTTTATTAAGCCTTTATTAGAAGATGGAAAAACTTAATTGAGGCATATCAAGTCTAATTAAGGACGGGGATGGGGAGCCACACACGGTACAATAAGAAATTGGTTTGGACTGGGCATTGGGTTTTGTAAATGATGCTAGCCTTGATGTGCAATTGGGTTTGAGGGATACCAGGTGACATAGGATAGGTACCTAACGTCGGATCCCTTAGGGCAAAGCTCAATGACCCTGACGCTCTCGAGATTTCATTATCAGTGGAGATTATTTGGAAGGAGTCATTTGTGATTTTATTCATTGATTTGTTTTGAGCATGAGGCTCAGGTGTACCAAGACTAATATAGACTCTAACTCCTTATCGCTCCCAAATTTGTAATTGTTGGTGTTGCACTTCGGTGATGTGATTTTGCCCACATGTATTGCATTGGTTATGATGGATATTAGATTGAATGTTGGAAACACGCATTGTATCCTTTGCATCATTATAGTTATATGTTGATTGTATTAATATATTTGACTATCTGTTGTTGTGTACTCTAGTTATTTTATCCTTCGGTAGTGAGTGCACATAATGTGTTCTCACCCCCTTTATGTTGTGTTGTTTGTCTTTTATTTCTTTTGGCACTTAAGTGGGCACAAATTCAATGGAAGTCTGCTATGGCAAAGGTATAAGTGGAGTCCTAGTTGAACTAGATCTTAAAGAGTTAGGTGGTCCCGCTTATGGGTATATGTATTTAGAGGTGTACAATTATGCTAAAGTGTACCCTTGATAGAAACTTTACCTTTACTTTTATAATGTATTGAATTCAACCCTCATTTGAACTTATGTTAAAGTGCAAGGGCAAAATTTAAAAAAGAAAAAAAATCAGTTTTCCCTACTTTCTCAAAGCACGACCAACGTAATTTCTCCAAATTAGTTAAGTAATACTTATTTTGAGATAGGGTGTTACACAAAATAAGTCTAATAGAACTTTGTATCCCTTGTCACACTTAAGTAGGGGGTTGAAAATTTTTGTTCCTGAAAATTTAAGATCAATCTGAGCTTAACTCTTACCTTGTGTTTGGATGGAGAATTTTAGAATTCTCAAAATTATAATAGACAATGTTGAGTGAATTGTTAAAATGAGAGGAATTGACAATGATAATCTAAAAAGTTTGAACATAAAAGAGAAATGTTGAAATTCTCTCTCAATATTTGTCATTTGAAATTCCCCTATTTGTCATAAAAAATCCTCCTATTTGTCATTTGGAATTCTTTCTTTCTACTATTTTAACACATGAATTCTAGTAATTTTAAATTTCTCTATCCAAACACAAGGTTAAGGCTTAGCTTAGAATCTCAAATTGACACGTTGAGACAAGTCTTAGATAAGTGTAGTTAGATAAAACAGATATGAATAAAATAAGATTTGATCAAACAAAGATTACTTGATTATTAACTACTTATGTTATCAAGGTTAATTTTGTTCAGTTAAAAATTAAACGAGGAACATAAATAAAGAGCAGGGATAAGAAGAGATACACTCAGGCTTATCCTGGTTCACCCACACCTTGGGCTATATCCAGTCCTCACAACCTTGTGAGATTTCCACTATGACAACTGTTAATTACAAGCATTCTTTACTCTGCCTCTTCAGGCTAACAACTTTGAGTATTCTTATTTCAGTGCCTCTCCAAGCTTACAACAACTCACACCAAGCTTAGGTACCTCCTAACTTGGTTGAGACACAGTGGGATTGGATGAGATTTAGTTTTCTAGCTTAAACAACGTGCAAGGTATGGATATACCGTGAGTTCAACTAGGTACAATCACTCTTTTTAAGTTGAGATCTAAAAGACTAAATGGAAGATATGATTGAAATCTGATAGAAATAAATGCGTGTAAGGTAAGATTCACTGGGACTTGGATTCTTCAGAATGTTCATCAATGTCTTTTTTTTTTTTTGCACTTATGAGACTTTCTTTTATAGGCTTCTGAAACTAGCTGTTAATCTAGTCGTTACAGGAGAGAGAGAACTAGGCTTTTCTTCATTTCAATGGCCATATGTGTCAGACACTCTGTGTTGACTTTGACTTTGCGTCTAAGTCTCAGTCTCAGCTACTTAATCTTAGGTGCAAGTCTGAGTCTCAATCTTAACTCTGAGTCTGAGCTTATCCGGTCTTAGGTTGTTTTTGTCTTGGCTTTATGCATATGAGCTTCTGTCTGCATCTTGTTTTTCTCAGACTTAGCTTTTGTTGAATGTGAGATTTTATTAATCTCATTTTGCTTTAGGGATATCTTCGTTTTACCGAGTCTCTGCTTCAGTCTTGCTAATTGACATGTATCTCATGGATTGCAGTTTGCAATTCTTAATATGAGGGTTGTACTATGTCAACGCACAATTAGTAACACAAATGAATCTTAGATCTGATCACAATATTTACATATATACTTGAAGAATTTAAGAGAGAGTTTGTCTTAACAATCCTATCCATCTATTTGTGATCCTTACCCGTACTAAACAAGTAGCTGAATACAAGAGAATATTAAGAGCTAATGATATCAATTATTACATAAGAAATATAACATGATAATATATCAATACAAACGGCTGGTTTAATTGGTATCTCCCCTTTAATAAATCTCTCAGATTGGAGTATACATCCCATCACGAAGAATACACTTTATTTAAATAAAAAATACTCTTATAATGAAATGACTGTGACTCAATTGAAAACACATATTATTTCTATATAAATAATTTCAATGAAAGGTTCATTCTTCTATCTGCCGCTCAAATTCTTCCATCTGAACCCTAACTCAGTGATCGTCCTTCTAGAGGACCCCTCTTTTTTCAGTGCATCCATTAAAGCACCTTTGAGGTGTTCCATTCTTTTTCTTATTTCCTTGCCTTCATTGCCTTGGATTAGACTCCTTACAACTTTCGCTATTTCCTCTCTTTTCACTATGCCATTTTCTTGAACTTTTGGCCTTAATGCCACTTTTAGTCCCTCACTTAGCAACACGGCATTCATTCTCTGTTCTGCAAAGAGTGGCCAAGCAATCAGTGGAACTCCATTGATGATGCTCTCAAGAGTTGAATTCCATCCACAATGAGTTAAAAACCCACCAATAGCCTCATGACTCAAAATTTCAATTTGAGGTGCCCATGATGCAATAACTAAGCCTTGTCCTTTAGTTCTCTTTAAGAACCCAGCTGGCAAGAAATTCAAATGTTCATCATTTAATGCACCAAGATAAGCAGCACTTGGTGATTCATTTGGGGCCCTCACAACCCATACAAATTTCTGTCCACTTAATTCAAGCCCCATTGCAAGCTCCATAAGTTGCTCTTGAATAAGGGTTCCACCACTCCCAAATGAGACATACAGAACAGAGCCACATGGCTGATTATGCAACCAATTCAAACATTCTGATACCTTTGTCTCAGTATTTGAACCATTTTGAATGATGGGTCCAACAGGGTAGATTGGGGGAAGATTGGCCTCTTTACTCTGCAAAGCCCTTATGGTATCTGGTTCCAAATCTGGAAAGGCATTCAATATGATCCCATCTGCAAAATGTAGTAATTTGCATACATAAATGAAAGATCTATAAACAATGCTGGAACGGTCTTGAACTGTGCTTGGGAAATCACAACCATGAATTGGTATACAACCAGGCATTTTGATTGGTTCTGGTAAATCTCTGAACTCACATGATGTGGTCTTATCAAGGTAAGGCAAATATAGGAACAGAGAAAGTGACAAAGCATTGCTAGGGTAGTATATGTAGGATAAGATGTTGAGCTTCTTAGCAACAGAGAGGGTCTCTGCAGCAAAATAATCAGCAACAACAGCAATGACCCTAGTGTTTGAAATTAGAAGGTTGAGGGCATCTTGGAAAGAAGAGAGAGAGTGAGAAATTGTGAGTTGCATAAGTGCTGCAGCACTAACACCTTGTGGGAGATCCTTAATGTTAACTTGAGGAAGAAGGATGAAGCTCATGTTGGAAGGAAGAGCATTGAGGATGGCTTTCATTGCAGAAGAGGGTGGTCCAAGTGTGGGAATAATGAACTTGACTTGAATTCTCAGGTGAAGCAAAACTAGTGTCTTGGCAAACTCAATTAATGGAACTAAGTGGGTGTAGCCAGGACTAGGAACAATGGTTACACAGGATGCTTCTTCTTCCATGGATTGTAAATTTGTAAACTTTGCTGGATGATTGTTCTTGTTTGAAGAAGAGAAAATGGCCTTTATTTATAGTACTGCAAGTATAAGTAAAATCTAACTAATTTTTTTTTTTACGGTAAATTACCTTCATTCTATATTAAATGCTAGTATCTCCATAATATCCCCTATTAAATGTTAATATTTCCACAATATTTATCCTATTAAATGCTAGTATTCCCACAATATCCTTATTTAATAATTTAATAATGTACGCTTTTTTTTATAATGATTTACTTTACAATAAATATTAAGAAGAATAATTTAGTAAATATAATTTTTTTTATGAGTTTAAGAAAATTTAATTAACTAAATTAATATTTTTAATTAATATAAATTAGTTATTTTTTTTTATATTCGAGATCCGTAGCAATTTACTGCAACCCAAAGTTCAACTGTGATACGTCATTACCAATAATAGTTCAGCTAACTGAGAGATTCAATGCCATACCATAAAAAACGTGTGAAATTGACTTTATTAAGAGGGACAGAAATAATAAATGAAAGTAGGGCCTGCTAATGTTTACAGGCGAAAGTAAAGGTATATTCTACAATACATTTTATAAAATGTGGGTAGCAATACATTTATGACGTGTCAGCTAATAATTGGTACACTTGGATAAATTTAAAACAACTCAGCACTTAAAAGATTATTTACATTTTTTCCCAAAATTATTTCATTAATTGAAAGGGAGTCATATTTAATTTCATTTTTGGTCATTACCCCCTTATTTCATATTCCCCAATTAAATCTTAAATTTAAAATCAAAATCATGATACTTTATTTTTCTGGAAGGTGAAAAGATTGTTTTGAAATTGAAAACAAAGAAATAAACAAAAATGCTATAAACATCCATGTGCTGAGAAAAGGAGCAGTGAGTGCAACCCTGTCGCCGGAGGTTCCCGTCCCACTGAGGTCCCGTTCCAACCACCCCTGTATGCGACCGCGACCCGCCGTCAGTGCATCACACCATTTTTCTGCTGTGACCGCGCCGTCGCGTGCATCACCCTCAACCCCATCGTCGCTTTCCTGGGAGGTTTTCGTTCTGGTCGCGGCTGCAAGCCACACGAGTCCGCCTCATCCTCTTCGGTCTTGTTTCTCTTTTTTCCTCTTCATTCTTCCCTTTCTCTCCCTCCTCTTTTGTTCTCTTCCTCTCTCTTAGGTTTTCTGGTTTTAGTGTGTGAGTGTGTTGTGTCTATTTGTGTCTTTTCCCGCGCGACGACAACACTGAGAATGAAGACAAAGGGCATAAAGAAAACGAGGATGATAATAGTTTGAAAGACCCAGAATAAGAAAAACTCAAGCTTTTGAGTTGGTTTGAGGATAAAGCTAAAGTTCCTCTTTCCTGGATGAAAGAGAGAGAAGGAAGGTGAGAGAAAATTTAGGTAAATTACTAATAGGCAACATAAAGGTGCATTTGTTAATTAACAAAATTTAAAATCTTTATCATATATTGCAATCAGGAAACATATGGCCCAATAGAAATCAACCAATTTATGAATGTATCGTTACCCATATTTTATAAGGCTGCGTCTAGGGTGAATCAGTGTGTGGGTGAAACACCGGTGATTCACCCTTTTTAGCCGTTAGATGTCCTTTCTTTTTTAATCAACGGTTATCATGTTGGATAGGCAACCGGTTACATAAATGTCTTTAAAATTGCTAATAGGTCCCTCCGCATGACTTAAGTTAGGGAGTGTTATTTTAGTTTTTTCTTTGCAAGCCCCTTTGCGAATATAACATGGAAGACAATGGATAATTCCCCCTGCTCTGAATGACGTGTAGATTGGACATGAGTTGCGCTAATGAGGTGGAAATTGCAGACACAAGTATGTGTCAAATTTTTTTTCTAACGAAGAAAATCGGACACCTGTATTTGTGAGAGGATGGGTATGTTGAATATGGATGACACATGTGCAATATAGTGTGAAGGAAAACATCCTCAGTTCCACGGCGAGCCACCGGGAGGGGGTGGAAGCTCTTTTCTGACTGGGCAAGCGTCGACATATTTAGATAAAAATTAAATGCAGAATAAAAGGTATAATATGTAATATTCAAAATCTCACTTATTAACAATCAAACCCACCACACAAAATCATGTTGTTACCCATCACTGCATAAAAAAATAAAACCCACTACACAAATCACCTATAATATCATACTCTGTTATCCATCAATGCATAAATGAAAAACGCATTATAAAAAAAATCAATGGTTGCTTACCTCAAATCCCAAAATCTGTCGCGTCCAACATAGACAGAAAAGAAGAGGTCAAGTACTTCAATATCAGCAGCAAATCTGAGCTAAGTATTTAGATGCCATAACCGAATGAATATCCACCAACAACGGTTAGGAACAATTGCATTGCTGATTCACGGGTTCACCATACAATCTTCAAATTCATACTTTTCCGATGTTGGAACCGAAGCAGAATAAATGTCTAAATTAGTTTTAACTAAAAACCTTCTCATACAAAAGCCATTCACTGAACTTTCACCAGAAATATTTACTCATTCACCTAATGTTGTAAATGGCTATTATCTAACCCTTTAAAACTCATTTATTATGTTAGTTGGATTGTTAGGTACGATAAACCAAGGACAAAAGCAATAAAGAAGCAGCCCATCAATGAAATACTCGAAACTTGTATGCAAATAACATTAAAATAATATTTTTTTCATGCAAGCCCTTCCATGCAATTATAGAATCTTCATTATTTTAGAAAAGCAGGTCACAAAACCTGCTATAGCAGGTCAAAAAGGGTGGCACACCAGTGTTACACCCACACACTACTTCACCCTAGTTTGACCCATTTTATAATGAGGTGTTTTTTATCTTCCAATTCAATATATTAACTAGTATAGTACCCCGTCTGATGCACGGGACGTGATATATTGAATTAATAAAATAGTATTGATGAATAAATTGTATATTAAAACATGAAAAAAGTAAATTATTATTTAATACAATGCCAAACATAATATAAAATTAAAGTTAAATATAAGACAATTTATATATCTAAGTCTTTTATTTATTCTACGTTGAAATTTAAAGAAAAAACTTTTATTAGATGAAATTAATGAAAATCATGAAATTAAAACTTTTTCTCTAACATTGTTTCAAGATATAACTCATCATTTGAAAATATACGTGTTCATCTAAGTGATTATAAGTTATGGGTCATTTTGCACAATCTTAAAGACAGATTTATATTTCTCAATAACATGATAGGAATACTGCTTTTATTTTAATGTTATGTTTTGGAAATTTTGAATAACTTATTGTACTAAGAATTTCAAAAGTATAAATATTATCAAGCTTGTCGAATTGTGCATATGCAACACATGTACTGGTAATTTGAATCAAAAAATTCACAAAGAAGTTATATTTTGAAAATAAAAATGTTGACAATTGATTTTATAATTAAATATTCATTAACATCATATTTTTAGAAGATTTGTATGTGTGTGTGTGTGTGTATAACATTTTAGATTTTGACAAATAACTAATTTCTTATGAACATTTATAACCGTAGAACCTATCTTTTCTCCTCTCATTTCCAATCATTCTCTCCACCAACTTTCCTATCATGAAACTCTTATTTAAATTTTTTTAAGTCTTATTCTATTTAATGTCCTCTTTTCTATCCCGACCCAACTTCCCATATTTAACTAAAAGCATTTTACATAAAAAAGATTCACATGTGACTAACATTTTTCATTTTCATTTGTTAAAAATGTTTAATTTAATAATTTCTTATTATTTTATCATCGCCCCCACTTTTTTATTTATGCATTTTATCGCAATTATTTTAAGACACTTTTCTTTACATTTCTTCTTCACCCTTACAAAATCTTTCTCTATTTACTGTTATCATAATTGTAAAGTAATTTTTATTTAGTGCTTTAGCATGTGTCAAATTTGATATTACATTTTCATTCTTATTATACATTTCATAAAATATGCTAAAATTTCATTTCCAAATAAATATTTATTTATTTCTTAAAATAAAGATAAGTAAAAGTTGTAGATTTTTTTCTTCTCGATATATTTAATATTTAAAATATTAAAAATGGCTTTAATATTAATATAATAACTATAACGAATAAATTACTTTAATTACTATTACCACAATTGTAAAGTGTTTTTTATGAAGTGCTTAAGAATGTTTTTATTTTTCTTATATATTTCATAAAATATGTTAAAATACTTTTTAATAAACAATTTAAAATATTTATTTATTTTTGTGTATTAATACCTGTAATTTTATATTATATTTTTAAACATGTGGCCTCCCTTTTTTCATGAATATATTTAATATTAAAAATATAAGAAATGGTTTAATATTGACATAATAACTATAAATCAATTAATATAATTATTATTATCGTAATTACAGTGTGTTTTTTCAAGTGCTTTTAAATTCATATTATATTTTTAATCTTTTTATTTATTTCATAAAAAATGCATTTGAATATTTATTTAATTTTTTAAGAAATAATATTTATTTATTTTTAGGTATTAATATTTTCAATTCCTCAAAAAATTAAATTATTTATTTTAATGAGATAAATATTAAAAAAAGTTGTAGGTTTTTCAATTAAATTAGAGGACATGTCTTTTTTATTTCAGAATGGAAAAAAATGGAACTTGATAAGTTCAAAACAAATAAAGGATTTTAGTCATTTGATTATAATATAACAAAATTTATAGGCTTCTTTTTTTATTCTAGATAAATTTAATGTTTAAAATATAAAAAAAGCTTTAATATTGATATAATAACTATAACTAAATAATTACTATACTTACTATCTTTCTACTGGTAAAGTATTTTTTGTCAAGTACTTTAGCATATTTTAAATTTCATATTATATTTATTTTTATTCTTTTTATATATTTCATAAAATATGCTAGAATGATTTTTTAATGAGGTCTTTAAAATATTTATTTTAAAAACAGAATGTTTAATTATATTTAGGTACTGATATTTGTATTTTATCAAATAAATTAAATTATTTAATTAAGTAAAATAAATATTAGCAAAAATTGTAGGCTTTTGAGGTAAATTAGAGGATATATCTTTTATTATTATTATTATTATTAGTTTTATAAGTTAATAATCAGTTAAAGTGAATTTTTAATTAATAAAATTACTATAACTAATTAATAATGATTAATAATGCTAACAATTTAATATGTAAAAGTGACTTACTATTTTTAGAAGTTTTATTGAAAGGAATTTACAATTTTATCCTCCTTTTATGTTTGAAAGGATGATTTTACTACTTTACTTTTATATGTATAAAGATAAAGATGTATATTTGTTAGAATAATTTTTTAAAAAATAATTATTTTTAAAAAATAATTATCTATTTAAATAAATTAATCTACTCACACTGAAACAATAGAGTCTAATTAAGTAAAATAGCATGCTTATTTATATATACTTACTAAAGGATAAATCTCTACACTCACCAAAAAGAGGGACACGGAGAATAAGAGAAAATATGTACTATCACCATAGCACTATCAGAAGAAGAAAAAAAAAAAAGAAGAAATAAAGTAAGTGATGAGACAAATAAATGTTAAAAATGAATAGAATCAATTATTAATAATGATTATTTATGAATTATGAGAAGAGAGACAATTGTGATAAAATTGGGCATTTTAAGAAAAAAAACTTAATTACTCGTAATAATTTAATATGACTTACTAAATAATTATTAGCTTATTTTAAAAAAAACATTATTAATAAATAAAATATTTTTTTAGGGACCTAAAATAAGAGTATTTTTTGGGGCCTAAAGCGGGGGCTTTACCCGCTTTAGGGTTTGGCCTGCCCTGAATGAAGATAAATATAAATTAATGTGATGGAAAAAAGAGAGTAATAGAAAAAAAAATAAAAAGAGCTTGTGAAAAGGGGAAGTTGATATTTTAATTTAACATATAAAACATTCACAACAATGTTGAAATCTCTCCAACATATAATAGTTTCTCATTTTCTAAGAAAAATTTCAATGTTTTGCTATGGTACGGGGGTTTGATTTTATTCACTCCAACTTCATCAAATATGTGACAGAAATGCAAAAAATAAATAAAATTTATTACAATTGATACTCAATATGTGGATATGCTTAGTACATTCTAAATTCTAAGTGTATGATTAGTAAAATTAGTTGAAAGCTGAAAAGTTACGTAAAAGTTGAAAAGTTAGTTGAAAGTTAAAAGTTAGTTGAAAGCTAAAAAGTTAGTCGATTTGATTGAAAGTGTACGGTAAAATTAGTTGAAAATAGTAAAATGACATATAGAGGCATCATTAATTAGTAAATAATAATGATGAATGAGAATTGTTGAGAGATTGAATTACAATAAATTTTCAGCTAATAGCTGAAAATAAGAGCTTTTTTAAAAAAGTTACCTAAGTAGCTTCTAAAAAAACTACTAAAAAATTAACAAAATATTTGTGGTTATGAGTAATTTTCACATTATAATGATGAATGAACCATTGTAATTCAAAACTATTTTTCTTGGTTTGCTCTTACTAGTGTTATACTCTTGTTATGTGTGTGTGTGTTGAATAACTTTTTTAGACAATTGGAAAATAAAAAATACAATAATTTAGTTCTTATTGCATATGCTACGGATTTTACTAAACATTAACTATAAATTTTATCAATAAGAACTAAAAATCCACCAGTATTGAATCACAGAGATTAAAATCAAATCTCAACTATAATTTAAGATTAAAAATATATTTAATCCTTTATTTTTTTTCTTCCTAAATGATCTATATATAGATAGGGTTGGCCTAATTCACAATATGTGTCATAGGAAATAAATGCAACTCAACAAACATGATTTTACTACAAACATGATTTTACTAAAAACATGCTCCAATAAGGAACATTCACATCATAGTTGAACTAATTATCTAGTGGTTTTTTTTTTTTCATACACAAAATTCAAATTCAAAAACTTATACTTAAGGGTACTCATTCATATATAAAGTACTTGAACTAACCACTTATTGGTTAGCAACACATTCTTTTAAATGTACTATAATACACTTTTTATAAATGATCCATATTTTAAAAAAAGTTACCATCTTAAAAATTGATGAATTTACAAGGCAACTAAATTGATGTTTTAAAAGTAAAGTGAATAATAAAAAAATATTTCAAAAAATGTGTCCAAAATATAGTGTGTTTGATAGTATTTCTCTCGCCAAAATTATGATTCATTCCTACTAAAATTTGGTCCAATAAAAAAATTTCATGAGGGGCAATAACAAAGTCGAGTGAAAGACGTAAACTTTTATGATTATTGTGACATGTGTGCATGCAAAATTCGCTAAGAGTGGAAGAGGGAGGTTCCTTCTTGTGTGTTCGACAGAGATATATATGACCATATGTTGCAATGCATTTTATTTGAGATAATAGCTATCATTTTTTCAAAAAAAGTTTCTTTGTCTTTTTTGCAAGTGTGGTATATTAAGACATGTCCAGTTATTAGGAATGGTATCAACTAGCCGGAGAAAGAGAGGATGTGGGATGCACCATATATCCCCTCTCTTTTTCTCTCCTACTGGTCCTTTCTAGTACCGGAGAAGATCTAATTCTAAACTAGCTAGGGATGGAGAGGCACGCAAAGTTGCTTTCTAGTTCTACTTTACATCACCGCCTTTTCATTATTCTCTGATATTCCTTGAGTCCTTATGAGATACTTTATTCGGTGTCGACTACAGTGGGTTAATAAAATTGTGAACCACCGGTGAATCAAACCTTAAATACCCTTAGATTTATTATTATTTTAAGGAATGGTATAGATCTTTTACCAGTAACCTATTCTATAAAACAACAGAAAAAGTTAAATGAGTTGGAAGAAAGTATTTATATTTATTGTTTTGCCCTTTTTTTTTTAATTCTTTATACACATTTTTACATGAAGTCCAACAGTGTCACAGTCCCATCAATCATCCCAAAAAGAAATTCATATCTGGAACAACAAAAAGATAAAGAAAAAAAAGAGACAAATCACCGCATCCAGCCACCGTCGCACCTCCATGGCCACCATCGGCACAATTCAAGAAACACCGTTGAACCAAATCCATGCCTCACTGCAACCACCATCCTTTACCCAACCCGCTGCCGCGTACCGCCCCTATGTCCGCCAAAGCCGCCCGCACTGCCGAGCTATTTCGCACCCACGTCTAGTTGTCTTCGTCCTGCCATTAAAGCGTTGCCGTCACGAAGCCGCGGCCTCACATCATTCCCCTATCCTATTGCCATGTCGCCTCCCATGCAGCTACTCCCGTGCGCCGTTGTTCACCGAAAAATGCAATGAAGCGAGACGCCACGCGTTACCTCCTTTGTCTTCACACGTTACCCATTGCCCAACAACCTCACATGGATCGTTCGACTTTTGTTGATCAGAAAATGAATCTGCTATTTTTTCCTTTTTTTTTGTTGAACTGCTATTTTTTCCTTGAACATCTGAGATTTGCAGCTCAATTTATGCTTGAGATGGAGGCAAGAGCGAATCCAATACAGGTTGTAGACTAAAGTTCTTTATGACTTGCTTAAAATTAAAAGGGACTATAAAGCAATTTAAAAATTTGTTTTCAAACGTTATTAAAGTCAAACTATACAAAAAATAACCAGGTATTTACTTTCTATAACCGGTCAAAATTAGTGCACCACCCGTGGTTCACTTTTGGAGTAACCCACCCTAGCAGCCACCTACTTTATTGTATATTTATATTGATCCCTGCCTCTTTTTTTTCACAAAGATATTGAAAGGGTAATATCATAATTTCACGTGTTAAGGGACTTTACAGGATTGAGAGTATGATCATATCCTTGAATTTTGTTTGAGGTGATGATTTTTATCCTTATCTTTGTTTTGTAACAAAAAGTTTTTTCAAATTCGGTGTCCCCAACCAAATTCGGTGTCACCATACATACATACATACATACATATTTGTGTGTGTCTACACACATGTAATACATAATTTAATTTTTCTTATATTGTAATGACTATTCGTGTACCTGCAGAGCGAGCAGTATAATATTCGTTCCACCTATTTTATAATTATGCTGGTATTTTCACGGGTACGAGTATTTTTATCATTCATACTATTAAGAGAATCCTAAGATACATTAAAAAAAACATCGAGTAACGCATTAAGTTTAAGAGGATTAGTGCTCATTGTCAGAGGTTATGTTGATCCGAATTTTACAGGTGATCTTGAGAAAAGAAAAGTATTTTATAGGATGTCTTCACACTTGCAAGAGGAGCAGTAAGTTGGTTATCTAAATTACATATTGTTGCAACTTTATATATTACAAAAGCTAAATACATGGCAACTACTCAAGCATGTAAGGAACATATTTGGATTCAAAGGTTGATGAAGGAACTCGAGCACAAACAACAAAAGACTTCTATATATTGTGACAATTAAAGTGTCTTTTACATTGCGTAACATCCCAGAAATTAGAATCTAGAAAAATACCGTGGGAGCCCTAGGCTGTGAATCCTGTCAAGAGACGAAGATTAGAAGTAGAAAGAGAGTTCAGGGATTTAAGGGTGAATTAAGAGAAGAGACAGGGAATCTATTGAGAGATATGAGTTTTAAAGGGAATCTAGAAGGGAAACCAAGTAATAAGCCCAACACAGTGGTAGATTTAACTTAGAAGGTATCACACATTAAAGTTGAAAGGTTAGCAAGGTCATAGGGTGGGGAAGAAGGCTGAGACATAGAATGGGGGAATTAGATGGAGATGGAAAGAATTACGTTTGGAGGGTTGATGAATTTGAGCTGGGAAAATGGTTAGGTTAAAAGGAACTAGATTAGAAGGGTATTTTTGTAAGGAGGAACTAGGAAAGAAGGGTTCAAAGCTGAATTAGGAAAGTGGAAGTAGAACTAGGTTAGAAGAAAAGAAGAGTGAAAATCAGGGGTTTGAGTCCTGACACTCTCGCTCAAGCGAGAGTGTCAAGCAGAAAGGAGTGTTTCTGTGTTGGTAATTGATAAATGCCAAATATTAGTGAATTTGCATATGGAATTCTGGAACTTATGGTTTTAATTGTATTTATTAGATATTAATTTTCCCTAATTTAAGAATTATTGAATCCAATTATATGTTTCCAAGTCTTTATCTAAATGAAGTCATTTGATCCCACTTTGTGTACAAATTTCAGGTAATTAAGGATAGAAGAAGGAAAGGACTTGAAAGAGTTATGAAGAACCAAGAAAAAAGAGCAAAATGGAGCTTCTGCAATTTTCTCGCTCAAGTGAGATTATTCTCGCTTGAGAGAGATTTGTCCAGATAAGGGTGATTTTATGTAACGTTCTCGCTCAAGCGAGACATAGTCTCGCTTGAGCGAGAAGACCTTTCTTCACCTTGAAGTACTTTTCTCGCTTGAGTGAGAATTGGTTCGCTCAAGCGAGAAATCACTTATTCAAGGACAAAACATAATCAAGAAACATAAGTTGTCATCCTGAACTTCATATTTCCATTTTTAGAAAGTTACGGGATGAAGATCGAAAGGATCGAAAGGCTGCGAAAGCGGACTTTCTTCATTTCTTCTTCAAATCTTTCGTGTGTAATGGCTACCATGAATATCTAACCTTTCTCTTGGGATTGAATGTAATCAATTAGAACTCGGATGTATTTTGGTGATATTTATATATAGTAATTTCGTTTCTATTCGATATTGGTATTTCCGTTCTGTTCTTTATGCTTGATTCTATCTGATCAATAGATTCTTGATTTCGATTTTTAGATGTAACTGTAAAGTAATTCTGGAAATCTGATCTGAACGAAAACACTTGATGTGTTGTAATGCTAGGAATATATTTCAATATGTCGATTGCTTATAACACTTGAACGTAAAGCTGGATAATCTGTTGGATATTTGAGGAATCAATATTCAGGGGATTAATCTTATGAATTTTATATATGAGGAATTGGTATAAATGATTTTTGTGTGTTTCATCAATATCGATAGTTCCGAATGCTATGTATCTATATTTATCCAGAATACAGATGAGTGAGATAGATGAAATTCAATCCCAGTCTCTCCACTTGAATTTTCCCTAAACTTTTACATTGCCTTTTATTACTTTTTATGCAAATTTAGTTTAGTTGTTACCAAAATCATTCATGAACAAATTCATTTCTTTTGTATATATTCTTAGTGAGCAATAAAACTTTGAATTTTAATCGAAACTGTTCCTCCTGGGTTCGACACTCGTACTTAAAACTATTATACTACAGTTGACTTTGGTACGCTTGCCAAGAGTTTCAACAGTAATCTCGCTCAGGGCTCGTTTGAGTGCGCCCGAGCGATGATATCAACAGAGAGGGGATTTTATTCTAGTTTTCTCGCCCAGACTCGCTTGAGCGAAGACTGAGCGAGAAAACAAAGTCAGAATGGGGGGTTTTTGGATGAAATTTCGCCCACTCTATCTCAGCGCACGCCTGAGCGAGTGATCGAGGTCGTACTCAATCAAATAATATGAATTAAAGTGTAGTTAGGGTTAGATAACCCAAAGTCGTCTCTCAAGCAATTCAATTGCAATTCAGAATATCATATTTCAGACCAGAACTTCAGACCGAACTTAAGACAAGTGACTTCAGACAGGTCCTCAGATGGGTACTTCAGAAGGTGAACTTCAGACGTGTCTTAAGACAGAGTGTAACGCCCTAATTTCTAAATTCAAGACTTAGTTCGTTGGAGACTAAACCCTAAATTTTTTAAATTTAAATCGCGCCATTTCGAATATCAAACATCATAATTCGATAAGAAACCAACGATAACTCATACAATTTGCGAAGAACTCAAACTTATATACATATACACACTTCTGTAAAAGTGCACAAAAGGACTGAAGGCTACAAACTAAGCATCTCTAACATAAAACCAAAATATACAGAAGTACTCCTACACAATCTAAGAGATACTAAATCCAACATATATCAGACTCCTGCCTCCAAATCACTGATCCCTGCTAGGAGATACCTGCACACCTAGATTGTGTCCACAAAACGCATGGTGAGACTAATGTCTCAGTGAAGTATAACCATGCAAACATGTCGTGTAGGAAAAATAGAAAATGAAATGCATCCATCGTCACCAAGCAAGATATACATACTAACAAACATCTTAAACATAAAGACACATAATCGGCATAACCCAGCCGACGGGCTGTAGCGCATACGCCCTCAACTGAACTTGGCGCACATGCCCTCAACTGATCTTAATTCTTAACTCAAAATTGGACTAGCACACATAAATCGATAACAATAACTAAGATTTCAAGCATTTCGAAAGCTTCGTAATTATCGTAAGTTCGTAACTTCGACATTCAAAGATTTTCCAAGCAACCCTAACATCATTTACTTAACTCAAGCACATACATCATAAATCCAATCAATTTAATCAAATAGAAAGGGAATCGAAGGGGTAGGGTTCATACATTGAGCATTTCGTTAATTTCGTAATCTTGCTACTTTCGTAAATCTCGCTACCCTAAGGTTTTCAATGAAAATACTAATCAAACTACTCAATCTCAAGCATACATTACTAATATAACTACAATAATCATATAGAAGAGGAATTAAGGAATGGGATTCATACATCAGGGAGAAATCAAAATCAAAGGGGAAAGTGGGTGTGTGAGTTATACTCACCAATTTCTTGAATTTCAAGGAAGATTTGATGAGTAGAAGGTTCCTTTGATGAATTCCTAGCTCCATATCCCTTCCCAAGCTCTTAAATAGGTGTTTCTGTCTCTAATACACACACACACTCTCTCTAGGGTTCGTGAGGGAAGAAGAAGGGAAACTTGAAATCTGATTTTTGCATGTCCGTCTATTTATACTGGACAGCTGGTAATCGATTACAGTAATGCTGTAATCGATCGATTACCAGAGGTGAAAATTACACTAGAAAACGTTTCTGGGAATCTGGTAATCGATTACAACCCCTGGTAATCGATTACCAAAAACTCAGCCCTTAGGTAATCGATTACAACCTATGAGTAATCGATTACCTAAAAACTAGCTCTCGGGTAATCGATTACAGACCCTCTGTAATCGATTACCAGCAACCCAAAACTCTTCATTTTAACTTGAATGGAATTCTAACTTAGTTTTAAATTCGAGTCTAAACCTCCAATTCTTCAACTTACCTTCTCTTAATTACTATCACATAATCCTCTTTATTTTTAGCCTAATGAGTTATTAAAGCTTCTAATTTGCGGGATGTTACACAGAGCTTCAGACAGTACTTTAGATCATGACTTCAGACAGGGGCAATTTCAGACAAGGTATCTTCAGATGGTTACTTTAGACGGATGAACTTAAGGCAGGCCTTCAGATCATTGACTTTAGATAGGTAACCTTCAGACGGTCCTTCATATACCAGCTTCATATCCAAATTTCAGAGACTGTCTTAAGAGTGCAAAATTTCAGAACGTAACAGAAACAAGGGGTTTTGATTGTTGTTTAGGAACAAAGTTTCGCAAATAAGGAAGTAAGAGTCAAACAATGTAAGAAAACAGATTGATTCTCTTGTTCATTCACAATTTGATCCTTCATCAGTTAATATACATCGACCTCAAATTTCCAAACAGATTCGAATTAACCAAACAAGCTTCAATTAATTCATCAATTATCTCACTCAAGAACTAAGCGAACTTATGCGAGATTTCTAATCCTTTAACTCCTGAATTAAGAAACTAGTAGGTTGTTTAGAATTAAGCAAACTAAACCAAAAATCCAAATGAAGAACGTAGTTGAATTATCAACAAGTGTTCAAATCCAATTCAAGGTTCAAATCAGAATTCTAAAGGAGAAGGTGAAATAGAATATGTTGAAGAAATTGAAATAAGAATTTGAAATGGAATAAACCTTAAGATCCATTATGAAATCACTTTAGAATCAATCCTCAATTGTTTAGCCTTCCATGAGGAAGAACAGAAAATGAAAATGCAGAGAAAGGAAGTTGAAAGAAAACCATAATAGAACCCGCGAGACTAAGCGTCTTCAAAGCTTCAATCTGTAAAAGTGAGAAAAAGCTTCTAACAGAATTGTAACTGCGTCTATATATACTACTCTCCTAAATCACAAGATTAATCTAATCAAAGAGGAAACCGGGCCTTGACTAACAAGTATCAAGCCCAAAACATTAAAACTACTTCAGAACTTTGTTGTTTCCCGCGTCAGTTCAGAACGCTAACTTCGGAAGCAAATTGCACCTCGTTCCCTCAGTGAATCTGATTGTATATGGATCCATCAAGAGAAATATACAAAAGAAATTCTTAAGAAGTTCAATATGAATGATTCCAAGCTTATGTCAACTCTTATACATCCTTCTGCCATCTTAAGTAAAGATGAAGGAGAAGAATCTGTTGATCAAACTCTGTATAGAGGAATGTGAAGGGACTCAAGCATATGGTCAGGGTGCAGCGGAAATAAATGGATTCCCTCCCTTGTTATGATCGTTTTGCGAAAACACGAATCAAGGCATAAAAGGTATTGAAACGAAAGGTCGTACCTTATTAGGATTACAAACGAGGCAAGAGTAGCCGCGTCTCTATTGGTATCCACGCCAACAGCCGTACTAGGAAACCCTCCTCAACTCTGCTAGTAGCCTTAGAGAGTAAAAAGCAATTGCTCATGTGTGTCTGGGGTAGTGCATCTCATGCTCTATTTATAGAGTGGTGGCTAGGGTTTTACCCCCTCACTCACTTAACCCTCACACTTATGAGCCTGACCCATTATGTAATAATTCTAATTAAATTAAATTAGAATTATTATCCTTTTCCCAGTGGCTTGTTGTATGCGTGTGACCCAATAAGCTTTTAATATTTGGTTATAATATTAAAATAAAACCCTTTTATATTTAATATCATAAATAGTGAGCGTTATCTAGCAACACATCACTATCCAAATATTGAGATTATCAATAACTTTGATAAATCCTATTTTATGATAATAATTTATATGATCTGTCCCTTTGTCCAAATATCTAATTGAACACAAGGGCATGGATTGTGTCAACCTTGTATAGTTCAATTTATGTTTTCTTGATCCCCAAGTAGACTGTACAGAAAATAAATATCTCATATTTATCGTCCTGAGCATGGCCATGCATTTTGCAGTCTCGCTTTATCAAGAGGCCTACAGATATAACTCCTGTTTCATAGGAGGGACAAATCCCATCTAGGGCACTCACATTCCACCACATAATTTATCACATGTCCAAAAACCAACTTTATGATTACCCTGTTACAGGTAACGTTTGATGATAATTAAAACATATAATTCCTTATGTAGGAATCATAGTGATTTCAGGTCGAAGGACTTTATATAACATTTATCAATTTAAGAAACGTTTATGACACTTATGTAACAACCCATGCAACGTTCTTAAGGTGGGTCTGTCCAGTACACCATTACTCTTAATGTGTACCTATGTGAGCACATGATATCTCATATCCATGATCTGTGAGATGTGATCATCAATGAACTCACATACTAGTCTAAATGCATCTTTGTCCTAAGATGATACATGACTAGGGACTATTTAAGAATAGTTCTTCATAAGATCTCACGATCAAGTCATCTACTTCATTTCTTATGAAGTTTAAGCTTACTATTCTAAGGACAATAATTATATTCTAAAAGAATTAATAAAATGAAATGCCTTTATAAAATAATAATATGATACAAGTGATGGATGTTCAAAAACATATAGGTCTCTAGTGCATACACTAACAGAATGATTGGTTCATTATTGTATCTTACTGCAAGTAGACCTGACATTATGTTCTGTGTTTGTCTTTGTGCAAGATTTCAATCTGATCCAAGGATTACTCATTACAAGCCCGTCAAAGGAATTTTCAGATATTTAAATGGTACTACTAATCTTGGTCTATGTTATAAGAAGAATAAGGATTGTAGGTTGGTAGGATACTGTGATACAGATTTTGCTGGAGATAGAGTAGAAAGAAAGTCAACCAGTGAAGGTTGTCATTTTATTGGTGATAACATGATAAGCTGGTCCAGCAAAAGGCAAAGCACAATAGCTCTCTCAACTTCTGAAGCTGAGTACATTGTTGCTGCCAGTTGTTGTTCATAACTGCTATGGGTAAGTATCAGTTAGAAGATTTTAATATTGCATTATCTTCTATACCTGTTAAGTGTGATAATACAAGTGCCATTAACTTGTCTAAAAATCCAATCCAACATTCTAGGGCATAGCATATAGAAATCAAGCATCATTTCATTAGAGACTATGTTTAGAAAGGTGTTTTTGATATTAAGTTCATTGATACAGAGCATCAATGGGCATATATATTCACAAAACTCCTTACTGAAGATAGATTTAGGTTCATAAGGGATAATCTGAACATTCTTGCAATTGTCTGAAAAGTAATAATGTTTGATTGTCTGAACCTATGCTTTATCTGAAATACGTGCTTTATCTGAATGGTATGCATCTGAAATGAATGGTATCGTCTGAATGTGTGTTCAATCTGAACTGAATATTATCTAAATGGTCACCTTCTGAGTGACGTGGCAATCTGAGACAGTTGGTTCTCCCACTTCTCAAAAACCCTAGCACGATGCATGGTTACCAATGTCTGCTCAACCAGTAACTACCATCATTACTGCTCATTTGACGACTATTTAAAGAAGGTTAAAGAGCCAATGCACGTTTACACTCTATTTCATCCAACTCTTAGCTTTCCTTGCCCTCAAAGAGTCTTTGTATTCTCTCAGTGTTCAAGCTTCCTCCTTCAACTCCAAGCTTTCATCAATGGCACCCAAAAAGTCAGCAGGTGGTCAGATCATTCCCAGCAAGGGAGTAGACCTTGACTTTCTAAGAGAAGGTGGTGTTGATCTCATTGACACCTTTGATGCTGCTGGTTGGAGTCCTTTTTTTCAGTGCCCTAAATTGTGCATGACACAAGCAGAGTGTTGTGGATTTCTAGAAAACTGCAGAAGCTGTAACAAGCGCTGATGGGGAGTACACCTCCATTCATGCCAAAGTCTTAGGTGTGAATGTGTTTGTAGATGATGATATTATTGAAGCTGTTACCGGAGTGAAATCAGAAGGAAAAATGTTCGTTCCTGAGTGGGAACATCACCATGGTGGCCCTAGGAAGTTCACTAGGATGTTGTATGGCATAGAGGACTCCAGTGACTTAAGGTCTTCTCTGATGCACCCTAAAGCCAGGATTTTGCACGCCATTCTGGGATGCAGTATTCTACCTAAGAGTGGAAGAAAAAAACCATGTTTTAGAACTTGAAAGATTCTATGTCATTCACCTTTTGAAGAAGAAGCAGTTAAATCTGCTCAAGATCATCCTGTAAAACATGCTCAAGAGAGTAAATGACTCTGTAACCAGTTACACCCACACTACTCTCATCACCAAAATTTTGCTTCACTTCAAGGTTCCCATTGAAAGATTATATGACCACAATGGTCCTATATTCTTCTCACTGGTGAACATCAAGAAGATGGGCATTGCTGTGAAGAAACCTTCTCCTAAGCGCACACTCATGGAGACTATTGTGAAAGACAAAGCTGCTACTACTGGACGCAATACTTTGCAGATTTTAGAGAATGAGCTTCATGGAGATGCTCATAGGAGTGAATTTGTAGTAGCTCAAGCTACTCCAACAAAAATTATCAAGAGGAAAAGATCAAAACCTGTTCAGAAGGCTGCTGAGTCTGAACCATCTCTAAAAGAAACTCCTTCTGAAGAAATTATAGTCAGAAGGTCTGAAGGGACTGCACAACTCAGACAGTCTGAACCTGCTCAGAAGGTCCTCTCAGAGCCAACTGAGATTATGGGTCAGACCCATAAGGATACAGTTGTTCTTGATACTCAACCTAGTTCAACTCTAGAGGGACAGGTTGTTGTATCATATCGACATAGTGCTGCTACTGTAGTTCTTGAGATAGAATCTGATGATTCTGAAAGAACTATAAATGCAATTCTTTTGGCTGCTAATCATCCAGACCCAGAGTTGCAACAAGTGGCTGCTTTTGCCACACCATTGGAGGAAGAAGAAAATCAAAGGCTCAAAGAACAAGAAGAACAAGATCATGCTCTTGTTGTTGCTGCATAGCAAGCAATTCTAGAAGATGAGAGGATGGAGCAAGCCTCCTCTAGATTGAAAAGGAGAAGGGCCAGTGCCAAGTCAAGGAGAGTTCAGAGGAGAAGATTGTTTTCTCCTATACCTGAGGCACCTCAAATTGTAACAAGAAGCAAATCAGTATAGCAAGAGGAAGCCATCAAGTTTTAGCAAGCTGCTGAACTTGAGAGGAAGAGAAAACTGGAAGAGCTAAGGGAAAAGAAACAAGAAAAGGAAGCTGCAACTGCTGATCCCTCTTAGCAAGAACCTTCAACTCAAAGAAGGCAAAAGGTTGTCTTCGGTAATGTCACTCTTTCAGAGGATGACAAGACACCTTCACCTAAACCTTCTACACTTGCCTCTACTACACCTCATCATTCTCCATCTCATTCATCCACTTCGACTTCATCTGATTTCTTTGAAGTAGATACTAAAGAAGAAGACTCAGATGTTGTTGAATGTGTTTGGTTTAGGAGCAATCTTCCCACGACTTTGCTGCTGAAGGAGAAGCCAAGGGACCTTTCAAAAACTCCCACATATGACTTAGTTGCACCAGCAAGAACCAGTGCATAACTAATGGCAGCAGTTGAAGTTCCTCACAAGTTCTACAATGTGCCATTAGAAGAAAGGCCTAGATTGCCCAAGTTTGCTAACCTGTATGAAGAGCTGATGTCTTTCAAAGTTTCACCCCCTTTGGCAACTCATAAGGGATTGATCTTGGATTCTGCTGAAGCTGCTAGGCAAAGGAGAATGCATACTCAGCCAGACTTCTCTTTACCAAATCAGCTGGAAAAGATAAAGAGAGGCATTCTACATCCTTCTCATAGATGGGAACCACTGGATCCATACTCTCAAGATCAACACACCATTACATATGATGACTGGATTGTGGTAAGAATGTTATGTCTTGAAGCTGAGTTATTTGACATGCATATTCAAAGAGCCACTAGATGCATAGATTTCAGGCCCCCATATCCAAATTCCATGAAGCTGTCAACAAAGATTCGGGTGTACCCTGACAGAATAATTCCCAGATATCCATATGCTGAACAATTCCTTGAGAAGAAGAAGGAAAGAAGAGTGTATGCCAGTTCTCGCATTCCATCTGAGCCTATGTCTTCCACTTAATGGAGCTAGCTTTATGAGTATGTTCTGAGAAATGGAAGCATGGATCATGTCTATAGAGAATGAATGTGGGAATCCTACTAGGCTGAATGTCAGAAGGAAGGATCATCTTCGAGTATATCTTGGAATAATGTTGATTCAAAAACAGCTGGCACAATCTATACTCTGGAGACACCTTTATTCTTTTCGGGTCGCTTTTCTCTATCAGACAGAAGTATACATGAAGACTAGGTTTTGAGACCTAGGTTATGGTTTCAACAGTACTTTTATACTATTAATAAAGTTGAGGATCTCAATCTGCCTAAGGGTTTTCAATGCTTCAGATTTTCATGCAAACATTTATCTGTGGTTTTCTATGAGCTGAACCTGGAAGATGAGATCTTTGCTTTAGAAGAAGAAAACCAACAGTTACGAGTGAAGAACTTAGAGCTGGCTCAGAAGACTAATCGGATCTTGGCTACCCAACATCAGATTCATGCTGGGCAATCTTAGCTCAGGGATGCTGTCTTAGCTGAGCTTGAGAAGCAATGCTTGGCTATGAAGGATCTTTTTGAGAAGATTTTGCGGAAGACAAGTGGAGGATCATAAGTCTATGATGTTTAGCTTATGTTCAGACAATGTTTCTTTTTGTTTTCAACTGTTTATTTCAGTGCCTAAGTTATAAAGTTTAATACTTCTTTTTTGATCTGATATTACTCTTGCATACATATTTATTTCTGGTTGATTGACGCTGAATATCATGCTCTCATATACGTACGTGTGTTTATTACTCTGAATATTCTAAGTATTACTGCTCTGATTGCATGCTCTGATACGTATTTATTATACCTTGAACGATTAGTTATTGCTATGATACTTCATAATAATGCTCTGCCAACCCTTTTGATTGATGACAAAATGGGGAGTATACAAACTAACAAAATCTGAAGTGAAGTCTTTCAGAACAAGGAACATCATACTTAGGAGGAGTAAGATTATCTGATTGAGGGGGAGGATGTAGGAACACAGGGAAACACTAGAAGGGGGGTTGAATAGTGTTTCTGAATATTTTAGAAAGTTTTTCGCAAACAGGTGTTAAAAACACGATTTCAGACAGGCTCTTAAAAGACTGTCTGAAGTTTTCAGACGGTCTAAAAATACTGATTTAAAACAATGTTTTGTGCCTTTATAACATATCAGATTAATTACTCTAACCCCTTGATTAGTATAAAAAGAATTGACAAGAGATAAGGGTAAGAAAACTTAGCCAAGGAATTTATCCTGGTTCACTCACTACCACTGTGAGCTACGTCCAGTCCCAATGCCAACTAGCACTTGGATTTTCTTTTAATCTTTCAAGATTACAAGTATTCTTTTACAGTCAAGCCTCTTCAGGCTCTATAACCAAGTATTCTTTTATCAACCAAGCCTCTCTAGGCTCTATAACCAAGTATTCTTTTATCAACCAAGCCTCTCCAGGCTCTATAACCAAGTATTCTTTTATCAACCAAGCCTCTCCAGGCTCTATAACCAAGTATTCTTTTATTAACCAAGCCTCTCCAGGCTCTAAACAAGGTTTACAAAGAAAGGGGTTTAAGCTTTTAAACTATACAAGTTTGAAGCTCAAACCAATACAATGTACAATAAAATCTGAGGGTTGCTCAGGATATACAACTGTGTACAGCGAATTTTTTTTATCAGAGATTTGTTACAGAGTAAAAACTTGCAGCGTGATGTTTCACTGGGCTTTCTTGTATACTTAATTTTTCCTTTTCGCTTCTCTCTTTTTTTCTTTTTTTCTCTATTGTATACTGGTTTTCATGGAGGGGTATTTATACCCAAATTTTAATCCATTGAAATACCACCGTTTAGAGATAGCATTAAATGCTATTTAATCCGTTGTGAGACATGCTTCTGAGAGCTCTGATGTTTCTGACACGGTACAAGGTTTCTCTTGCCATAAGGCTGCTACAAATGTTACTGCAGAGGCTGCGTTGCAGAGATTTCCTCAGTGGTGTATGAAATTCAAAATCACCAGGAAAGGTCTCTGTGTTCCTTGCTATAAACGTGTTTGAAAAGGTACGGGAAGCAGAGGTTCAGAAAAGTCTTCACAAACTTCAGCAGAGGGTGCCACGTCATAAGTGAGACTTCAGACAACACTGATACTTCAGACGGGTTGAACTACTTCAGACAGCTTCAACTCTTCAGACGAGTTCTGCTTCTTCAGACAGCTTCAACACTTAGTCTTTTTATGTAGGCTCATAGTGACTCTTGCTGAAATCATAGATAAAACATTAAAGCATGTGTGTATTTATGATAAGTAATTTAAGTCAAATTTGTCAACCGTTAAAACTTTGGGAATCTAGTGATATCAGAGCAAAACAGTAACAAAACAATAAATTCAGATAAAACATATATCGTAGTATTAACAATGAACTCACAAAAATATGAGATAAGCCACTGATTGTATTTAGGGGAATGTTCAGATAAAGAAACAAACAATCAGACACTTGTCATAAGCATGAAAATAAGCAAAAGACAATGGCTAAAATGAACAGTTTAATCTTTCTTCTTCAGCAAGGCCTCAGTGAGAAAGGAAATCAAGTCGTCCTTGGCCTTGTTTATTGTGGCTTCCACTGAGGTTTTCAAGTCTTGCTGGCCAGATCTGATAAGCTGCTGTTCTTGAAGAATCTGTTCTTGTTGAGCAATCAGATGCATAGTCTTCTGCTCTTGATCAGCACACTTCTTTTCAAGTTTCTGCACTTTGGACTTCAGCTTCAGATTTTCCTCAGCCAAGTCTTGCTCAGATTCATAGAAGATGAGTTGGATGTAGGGGCAAACAAATCTAAGCACTCCAAATCCTGGCTGCAATCTGTAGTCAGATGGGCTGAACACAGGGCAAAAGAAGGTGCCAATAGGATTCAGCAGAACCCAATCTTCATTGAAAGAGTCAGCAGGTGGGGGAAAGTGATCTCTCATATAGTGATATTTGACAGTGGTTGACTTTCCAAGTCCAACACCAGAATCAGCATCAGGACCAGTTGATCCAGAAGAAGATCCAGCATCTTCTCTGATCTTCCAGTAAGAGGACCACATCCAATCTTGAAGTAGATGATCCAGGCCTCCTCCTTGATTTGTGATGAATTCTGGTAAATATTCCCACTCTGATGGACTCATCACTTCAGACAGAGGTGAGAGGTGAGTTTTTCTTTGAATAGATTTTAGCTCCTTTGAATGTCTCTTCCTGTAAGGGATACCTAGGCACTATTCTATCAGGTTTCACCAAGATTTTAGTGGTTGGCCTGATTGAACAAGTTCTAGGTGGCCTGTAGCCTCTCATCCCAACTCCCTTGTGCAGATCCCTCTGAAACAGCTCAGATTCAGTGTTCAGCTGCCTCACAAAGCTCCATTCATCATTAGTCAGCCTCAGGGAATCATTTGAGAATGGATTGATGGGAGCCCAAATATGTGCAGGAGGGACACCCTTCCTGATCTTGTCTAATCCACCTGAAGGAGCACTGTATTGATTCCTTACTTCAGCAGCGGTTTTCCTGATTAAGCCAGGATGCAAGGATACAGCAGGTGCGGATCTGAAATACTGTAGCTCTTCAGACAGGGTGCTAAACTTGGGCAGTGAGCAGGGATCAGCAAGCACTTGCTCTGTTTCAACAGAGAGCTCTTCTTCCAGAGAAGGTGTAGGAGGTGGAGGTGATGAAGGTAAGAGTGGTATTAGAGCAAGGTCATGGGTTTGTGGGGAAGGTAATGTAGGCTCAGAGAGTTGATTCTCTGAAGGTTGTGGTGAGGTAGGTTCAGAGGGTTTGGAAGGTTCAGAGGGTTGGTTTTCTGTTGGTGGAGGTGGTGATGGTTGTGATAGAGGTGAAAATGGTTGGTTTGCAGGTGATAGGGGTTGTGGTGAAAGTTGTGATGAAGGTTGTGGTGAAGGTTGTGAGGGTTGATGAGGTGTTTGTTTTTCTGGTGAGGAGGGTGGTGAAAGAGTTACATTATCAAATCTCACCTTAATTCTCTTGTAGGGAGGCTTGGTCACCTCAGATTCTTTTGCCTTTGCTTCTTCCTTCTCCCTTTGTGCTTGTTTTTCTTCCCTTTTCCTTTTAAAATATTGTTGAGCTTTAACAAAATTTTGATACTTCTCAGCTTCATCTTCTGCTATCAGCTGAGAGGCAATACTTCTAGTCACCCTAGGTTCAGGTGCAGTCTGAAGTAGCTTGCTTTTGGTTCTCCTTCTCTGAGGTGCACTTGACCTCTTCCTTTTCTTTGCTCCCTCAGCTATGGTTGCTTGCCTATCATCTTCAGCATAGGCCAATTGTGAAGCAATAGCAATAGCTCTATCAGTCTTCTCTTGTTCTGCTTTCTTCTCCAGCTCCTCCTGCTCCAAAGCAGTAGCCAATGCTGCCACCTGAATGAGTTCAGGATCAGATGGGCATGCAGCCAATGGCTCAGCTACAACTACATCAGTTTCATATGCCTCTTGAGCCTGTCCTTCCATTTCAGAAGTAGGCTGTGGAGTCTGTACAGGTTCAGACAACTGACCCACAATTTCAGATGGCCTTTGTGATGCCTTCTGAACAGGTTCAGACACCTGACTCTGCACAGATGCAGATGCTACCTTAGCAGCACTCCTTACAGGTAGCTTCTTCAATTTTGCTTGAGGAGAGGGTTTTGATGGCTTGAACTTATGCCTCCTTATGTCTCCTCTGAGTTCATTCTCAAGAACCTCCATTGTTGTCTTCCTTCTTGCAGCTTTCTCAAGAAGAAGGCTCTCCTTCATGGACGGAGAGGGAGGTCTTGGAGTCAGCTTCACTCCCATGCTCTTGAGGTTTGATTCACCAAACACAGGTTGTGAAAGGCGATCAAAAAGCCTTTCAATGGGAACTTTGAAATGCAGCAAGATTTTGGTGATGATGGTATTGTGAGGGAAGCTCCCAGCAGAGTCTCTGAGACGCTTCTGCATGTGGTACATTATGATGTTGGGGAGGTTCACCTTCTTCTTCTGCAGTAGGTGAATCAGACAAAATCTTTCCAACTCAGAAACATGGTTTCTGCTTCCATTCTTAGGGATTATAGAGCACCCTAAGATGGCATGCAAAACCCTAGCCTTGTCTGACATATGCTTTGCATCCAAGCTTACTGGTTCAGAGGTGCCATACAGAAACTCTGTGAACTGCTTCTGTCCTCCATTTCTTGCTTCCCAGCCAGGAGTGAATACAGCTCCTTCAGTTCTGACCTCACAGATGTGAGCAAGGATATCTTCGTCAACGAAGACAGGAACACCACGTACTGTGGCCTTGATGCTAGTGTAGATACCCTGAGGATTGGGTATTCCTCTGGCAGTAGCCCAGAAATCCAGCACACTTTGCTCATGCCACTGTGTCAAGTTGTGATTGAAGTACGGAGTCCACCCAGCTGCATCGAACTCAGCAAACAAGTCCATTCCCAGAGATTGAAGATCCTCCAGAACTACACCCTTAGTCTTCACGATGTTGCTTCCAGCAGATTTCTTAGGGGCCATTGGAGAGTTTTCTGAAGAACTTGAGAGAGAAAAAGAATTGCTTGTAGAAGAAGGATCTCAAGAGATGACTACTGAATAGTGAACGGTGAAATTCTGTGACCCACTAGCTTCCGTATTTATAGA
The DNA here is from genome assembly GCA_026901365.1 of Sesbania bispinosa. Lineage (NCBI taxonomy): Eukaryota > Viridiplantae > Streptophyta > Magnoliopsida > Fabales > Fabaceae > Sesbania > Sesbania bispinosa. The sequence goes on from QLOH01000014.1 coordinate 826,219, forward strand.
TCCATAAAGCAATGATGGCATGTACTGGGTGCGCAGACGTAGGAAAACGTGCGAAGTGGAAGAGACAAAATAAATGGAATTAAACCGTCTCATAAAGCCACGTCATTTGTTTACTTCAGAAAGTGACAGATTTCAGAAACCCATATGAATTTCAGACAACCCAAAATTTCAGACAAGTTACTTGTTTCAGACAGGCTGAAATTTCAGATACATCATTTTTGACAGATCAGATCACACACATTCAAAATGCATGTATGTTCAGATTATTTCTAATGAACTTAAATCTATCTTCAGTCAGAGGTTTTGTGAATATATCAGCCCCTTGATGCTCTATATCAATAAACTGAATATCAAAAATACCTTTCTGAACATAGTCTCTAATGAAATGATGTTTTATTTCTATATGTTTAGCCCTAGAATGTTGAATGGGATTTTTAGACAAATTAATAGCACTTGTATTATCACACAAAACAGGTATAGCAAATATAGTAATGTTAAAATCTTCTAACTGATACTTCACCCATAACAGTTGTGAGCAACAATTTGCTGCTGAGATGTATTCTGCTTTAGCTGTTGATAAGGCAATTGTGCTTTGCCTTTTGCTTGACCAGCTAATCATATTTTCTCCAAAGAAATGACATCCACCACTAGTGCTTTTTCTTTCAATTCTGTCTCCAGCAAAATCAGCATCACAATAACCTATTAACCTGCAATCCTTACTTTTCTTATAGCACAGACCAAGATTAGTAGTACCTTTAAGATATCTGAAAATTCTTTTTACAGCTTTGTAGTGAGTGCTCCTTGGATCAGATTGAAATCTAGCACACAGACATACACTGAACATTATGTCAGGTCTGCTTGTTTTTAGATATAGTAATGATCCAATCATTCCTCTATACAAAGTTTGATTCACTGGTTCTTCCTTCTCATCTTTATTTAAAGATGCAGAGGGATGCATTGGAGTTGACATGGGTTTGCAATCTTGTAAGTTAAACTTCTTAAGCATTTCCTTTGTATATTTTTCTTGATGGATCCATATACAGTCAGAATCTTGCTTAATCTGAAGTCCTAAGAAAAATTTTAGTTCACCCATTGAACTCATTTCAAATTCTGATTGCATTAACTCTGAAAACTCCTTGCATAATGAAGAGTTAGTTGAACCAAAGATAATGTCATCAACATATATCTGAACAAGTATAATATCTTTGTTAGACTGTTTTCTAAAAAGAGTTGTGTCCACTTTTCCTCTTTCAAAACCATTTGAGATTAGAAAACTGCTCAATCTGTCATACCAAGCTCTTGGGGCTTGTTTCAGACCATAGAGAGCCTTTTTGAGTTTGAAAACATGTTCAGGAAAAGCAATATCTTCAAAACCAAGGGGTTGTCTAACAAAGACTTCTTCTTCAATGAGACCATTGAGGAAGGCACTTTTAACATCCATTTGATATAGCTTGATGCCATTATTTACAGCATAAGATAAAAGAATTCTAATTGCTTCTAACCTGGCCACTGGGGCAAAGGTTTCAGTGAAATCAATACCTTCTTACTGGTTGTATCCTTGAGCAACTAATCTTGCCTTGTTTCTGACTACCTTGCCTTCTTCAGACAGCTTGTTTCTGAACACCCATTTGGTTCCAATAATAGTTTTCCCATGGGGTTTAGGAACAAGGGTCCAGACATCACTCCTAGCAAACTGATTCAGCTCTTCTTGCATGGCTAGGATCCACCCTTCATCATGCAGAGCTTCATCAATGTTCTTTGGCTCTATTTCAGATAGGAGAGCAAGAGAATTCAGAATCTTGAATTTTGATCTTGTCTTAACTCCTTCTGAAGTGCTGCCAATGATTTGCTCTTTAGGATGATGTGATTTGTATTTCCAATCAGGTTTCTGAGAAGGTATCACATCTGTTTGTTCTGTTTGAGACTCAACATTTGTCTGAAGAGGTTTAGTAACAGTACGTACTTCAGACAGCTGCTCATCCTTTGAGCTGCTGTGGTCATTCAGCTCCATTCCTGCAAAGTCATCCTCTAGATCTGATAGTTCCCTATCAGTCTCTTTGTTATCATTGAATTTAACATGAATAGTTTCTTCAACAGTTAAAGTTCTAGAGTTATACACTCTATAGGCTTTTGATGTTTCAGAATATCCAATGAAAAATCCTTTATCAGACTTTGCATCAAATTTTCCAAGATCATCCTTGGTGTTGAGTATAAAACATTCACATCCAAAGGTGTGGAAATATGATATGTTGGGTTTTCTTCCTTTCCATAGTTCATAGGCAGTCTTTTTCAGAATTGGTCTTATCAATATTCTGTTTTGAAGGTAACATGCTGTGCTAACAGCTTCTGCCCAGAAGGTTCTTGGTAATCTGCATGAGTTGAGCATGGTCCTTGCCATCTCTTGCAAACTTCTGTTCTTTCTCTCAACAACCCCATTCTGTTGAGGTGTTCTAGCCACAGAGAAATTGTGTGAGATCCCATTCTCATCACAGAACATTTGAAAGTTTGCATTCTCAAACTCTCCACCATGATCACTTCTGATAACAGAAATACAGAATCCTTTCTCATTCTGTACCTTCTTGCAGAATACTGTGAAATTCCTAAAAGTCTCATCCTTGCTTCTTAGGAATAACACCCAAGTAAATCTAGAATAGTTATCAACAATGACCAAGCCATATTTCTTACCACTAAGACTTTCTGTTCTAATAGGACCAAACAAGTCAATGTGTAAAAGTTCTAGTGGTCTGCTAGTTGAAACAACATCTTTACTCTTAAAAGAGTGTCTTGTTTGTTTCCCTTTCAGACAACTTTTACATAAAATGTCAGATTTGTATGAAAGCTTGGGCAATCCTTTAACAAGATTGTGTTTTTCTAATCTTGAGATTAATCTCAAGCTGGCATGCCCAAGTCTTTGATGCCAAATCTGTTTTTCATCTTCAACAGAAATGAAACACTTTACATTTTGACTTGCTAGATCCTCTAGATCAATTTTGTACACATTGCTGTGTCTCTTAGCAGTAAAGAGGATTTGCTTAGAGGAGTCTTTGACTATGCATCCTTCCTTAGTAAAGGATACCACATAACCACTGTCACATAATTGACTTATGCTCAGTAAGTTATGTTGTAGTCCCTCCACTAGAAGTACATTTTTAATAAGGGATAAAGGAGATATACCTACAGTCCCTATTCCAATGATCTTCCCTTGCTGATTTCCACCAAAGGTGACCATTCAACCAGCTCTAGGTCTAAGGTTTTGGAACAAAAACCTTTCTCCTGTCATGTGTCGCGAGCACCCACTGTCCAGGTACCATTTGTGGGGTCTCCTTTGTCCTGTTAAACACTTCTGCAACAAGAATAATTAAGTTTTTAGGTACCCATATTCTTTTGGGTCCTTTCTTGTTAGCTTTGGGCCTTGTCTTTTTCCTGTGTTTGCACTGAGCCTCATTGTGTCCAGGCTTACCACAGTGAGAGCACCCAGTAACCTTCTTTTTAGAAAAATTTAAGACAGTAGGAGGTTTAGACAAGTTATGATCACAAAAGCCTAGTCCAGTTTTGTCAAGGGAATGCCTTTGATTTCCAAGCATTACATTCATATTTTTAGTTCCTTTGACAAATTTGGCCAGATCTTTTGTCAGTTCCACAACCTGCTTCTGAAGTTTCTCATTTTCTTCAGACACAGCTTGTGAACTGCAGTTTTTAGTCTCAAGAACCTTTTCTTTGAGCATAATATGTTCTATCTCAAGTGCCTCATATTTGTTACACATTTCTGTGTGGGCTTTGGATAGATTCTTATACTCTTGGAAAAGTTCTTGAGAACTTTCCACCAGATCATCATACATTTCTTGTAGAGTAAGAGGAAATACCTCAGCTTCAGAGCTGTCTGAGGATGGTAGACTAGCCATGAGACACATATTTGCCTCTTCTGAAGTGTCTTCTTCTTCTTCTGAGGTTGATTCATCAAGTTCTTCCCATGTTGCCATGAGACTTTTCTTCTTTTTGAAAAACTTCTTCTTGAAGTTGTTTTTCTTCAGTCTTGGACAATCAGCCTTCATATGTCCTGGTTGCTTACATTCAAAGCAAGAAATTTTATCAGGGTTAGACTCTTTACCTGTCTTACCTGATTTGGATGATGACGGTTGGTTCTTTCTGAACTTTCCTCTGTTCTGCAACATTCTCTTGATCTTTCTGCTTAAAAGAGCAAGATCATTTTCATCTTCTGAGCTATCTTCAGAATCTTCATCTGCTTCTGAAGTGTCCTCAGCTTGCATAGCCTTCATGCTGCCATGCCTAGACTGTTTGACCTTGGAGTTTAGAGCCAGAGACTTCTTCTTGTTGTCATCTTCTCCAAGCTCAAGTTCATGGACTTTGAGAGATCCTAACAGTTCTTCCATTCTCAGAGAGTTCAAATCTCTTGCCTCTTGAATGGCAGTGACTTTGGGTCTCCAGGACTTAGGTAGACTTTTTAGAATCTTTCTGTTGTTGTCTCCAGATTCATAGGTTCTTCCTAAGGACCTGAGTCCATTGGTTATGGTCTGAAACCTCCCAAACATTTGGTCAATAGTTTCAGTTTCTTCCATCTTAAACATCTCATACTGATGTATAAGCATGCTGATTTTGGATTGCTTGACAGTTTCAGTCCCTTCATGGGCTGCTGCAAGAGTATCCCAAATCTCCTTGGCAGAAGTGCATCCATGGACCTTCTCATATTCTGATTTATTCAAGGAACATATCAGATAGAGTTTGGCTTTAGCGTTCATCTGGACTCTAGTCTTCTGCTCCAGGGTCCATTCAGTCTTAGGTATAGGCAACCCATTTTGCATAGGCACATAATCTCCATCAGTGACCACCTCCCAAACATCAATGTTGTTTCTCTCAATGAACAACTTCATACGATCTCTCCAGTAGTGGTAATCCACTCCATTGAATGCTGGGGGTCTTGTGATAAAGGCTCCTTCTGTGATGTATTGCCTATTGCTGTTAGAAGCTTCCATTTGGATCTTTCAGTCCTCAGACACTTGTTAGGCGCTTCAACCCTGAGTAGAGCTCTGGTACCAAATGTAGGAACACAGGGAAACACTAGAAGGGGGGTTGAATAGTGTTTCTGAATATTTTAGAAAGCTTTTCGCAAACAGGTGTTAAAAACACGATTTCAGACAGGCTCTTAAAGGACTGTCTGAAGTTTTCAGACGGTCTAAAAATACTGATTTAAAACAATGTTTTGTGCCTTTATAACATATCAGATTAATTACTCTAACCCCTTGATTAGTATAAAAAGAATTGACAAGAGATAAGGGTAAGAAAACTTAGCCAAGGAATTTATCCTGGTTCACTCACTACCACTGTGAGCTACGTCCAGTCCCAATGCCAACTAGCACTTGGATTTTCTTTTAATCTTTCAAGATTACAAGTATTCTTTTACAGTCAAGCCTCTTCAGGCTCTATAACCAAGTATTCTTTTATCAACCAAGCCTCTCTAGGCTCTATAACCAAGTATTCTTTTATCAACCAAGCCTCTCCAGGCTCTATAACCAAGTATTCTTTTATCAACCAAGCCTCTCCAGGCTCTATAACCAAGTATTCTTTTATCAACCAAGCCTCTCCAGGCTCTAAACAAGGTTTACAAAGAAAGGGGTTTAAGCTTTTAAACTATACAAGTTTGAAGCTCAAACCAATACAATGTACAATAAAATCTGAGGGTTGCTCAGGATATACAACTGTGTATAGCGAATTTTTTTTTATCAGAGAGTTGTTACAGAGTAAAAACTTGCAGCGTGATGTTTCACTAGGCTTTCTTGTATACTTAATTTTTCCTTTTCGCTTCTCTCTTTTTTTCTTTTTTTCTCTATTGTATACTGGTTTTCATGGAGGGGTATTTATACCCAAATTTTAATCCGTTGAAATACCACCGTTTAGAGATAGCATTAAATGCTATTTAATCCGTTGTGAGACATGCTTCTGAGAGCTCTGATGTTTCTGACACGGTACAAGGTTTCTCTTGCCATAAGGCTGCTACAAATGTTGCTGCAGAGGCTGCGTTGCAGAGATTTCCTCAGTGGTGTATGAAATTCAAAATCACCAGGAAAGGTCTCTGTGTTCCTTGCTATAAACGTGTTTGAAAAGGTACGGGAAGCAGAGGTTCAGAAAAGTCTTCACAAACTTCAGCAGAGGGTGCCACGTCATAAGTGAGACTTCAGACAGCACTGATACTTCAGACGGGTTGAACTACTTCAGACAGCTTCAACTCTTCAGACGAGTTCTGCTTCTTCAGACAGCTTCAACACTTAGTCTTTTTATGTAGGCTCATAGTGACTCTTGCTGAAATCATAGATAAAACATTAAAGCATGTGTGTATTTATGATAAGTAATTTAAGTCAAATTTGTCAACCGTTAAAACTTTGGGAATCTAGTTGTCTTAAAACATCATAAACAACCTTATGATATTTTTTAGACTCAACAGAGGATACTCTAACTCTTACTCATTTAAAATCTCATTCAGATTTTATAAGTTTTAGAAATTTGTCATCTTTAAAAAGGGGGAGAATGTTGAGTCTCAAAAATATCATTAAGTATTTAATAATAATTGAGCCTCATTTTCCTAAGTTTTAATGAATAACAAATTATGCTACAGATACATTTTGCAACAAGTGTCTATGCTTTTAATGTGTTTTTATGTTTCAGCAAGATGACCATCTGAAGGGATCTATTGTCTGAAGAAGTAGGATCATCTGAAGTGATTGGTTCGTCTAAAGCATAGATTTATCTGAAGACTAGAAGACCTTCTGAAGACGTGTGACGTGGCAGTTCGTCTGAGATCAGACACCATCTGAAGAGTGAACCCTCTGATAAAGACTCAAGTCTTTGGTCTAACTGTTTTAAGGCAAGCTGCTCAAAGACTTTCCTGCACATTTGAATTTCATGCACTAGAAAGGAAATATTTGCAATGCAGTCTTTGCAGTGCTCAGAACAGAGACACACTGCACCATCTACCTGGTACTCTGTCAGAAGCTATCAGAAGCTGTGTCACAATAGGATTAATAGCATTAAATGCTATCTCTCAATGGTGATCTCAACGGACTTCATCTCAAGAAAGTATAAATAGCTCCATGCACGTCGTTGCAGAGAACAACCTAAGAAAGAAAGAGCCAACACGTTGCTAGTCTTACGCTGTAAAACATACTCTGATTCATTCACTCTTGTACAATAACTTTCATATCCTGAGTCATACTCAGATTATCTGTATAACTTTCAGTTTAAGCTTTGAACTGTGTAGTTCCTTAGCTTAAACATATTTCTTTCATTCTTAAACACTTGGGTGTTGAGCCTGGAGATACTTGTTTGTTAAAAAATACTTGGTTGTGAGCCTGAAGAGGCTTGTTAGGAAAGAATACTTGTTGTAGAGCCTGAAGAGGCTTGACAGAAAAGAATACTTGTAATCTTCTGAAGATTAAGTGAAAATCCAGCTGCTGTGTTTTGCTCTAGGACTGGACGTAGCTCACTAAGGTTGTGAGTGAACCATGATAAATCTATGGCTAAGTTCTCTCTTCTCTAAACTCTTTAAATTCAGTTTAAAGCTAACAAGAAGTGATTTGAAGTGTTAGGTATAAAAGCTTTTAACAAAAGCTCAGTTTTTAGAAAAGACAAGTTTTTCAGTCTAAAGCTACTTTAGACGAAACGTTAAACTTCAGAACATCATCCATCTTTTGAAAGCTTTTTATCAAAACTCACAGTTTGTGAAAAGGTTTCCAAAAACATTAAAGTTTTATTGAAACACTATTCAACCCCCTTCTAGTGTTTTCATGTTTGTTTCTACAAATATCACTTTGTTCGAGAAGTAGTAGAGGATGAGAGAGTGGACATGCAGAAGATTCATACCAAGGATGACGTGGCAAATGTAATGACAAAACCAATAAATATTGATAAGTTAATTAATATGGTTCAGATCCTCTTACGACCTATCATAAATGTAGTGCTGTCAAAATGGACCAGCCCGGCTCACCCGGGCTGGCTCACCATGGGTTGGAGGAAAAGTGAGCCGAGTCGGGCTAGCTCACTTTTTTAGTGAGCTGAAAAAATACCAACCCGGCTCGACCCACCACAGGTTGGTGGGTTAAACGGGTTGGCTGGCTTAATTATAAAAAATCTAAAAGAATAAAAAAAAGCACATATGTACCAAATTTATTGAGACCAAATTTATCAATATATCTTTTCAAACTAACTTTGAGGTATTAAGAAATACATATACTTTCTCAATTGCAGTGTTCTGCACTATCCAAACAGAAAGACCAAACATTTCTTGCTTCAATCCACAATTTCAAATACCCCTTTTTTTCCCATTTCTCAAGTCTGTTTCCACACAGAAGAAAACATCCTTAGTCCTTATTGCTTGAGTTCTGAGCATCCAATTAGGGACCTTGGACTCCATGTCATTGATGATGACAAAGCTAAAATACCGCAACTCAACCAGTTGTAAGTCCAATTAACAGGAAAACAAACACACAGAGGAGCAACCATACCTTCCTATTGAAGCCGAGCAAAGCAGAACGAATACACTGAGGGAACACGCAGAGGCATCACAGACCGCAACAGCTGAATGAACACACAGAGGGAACGCTCAAAGGCACCATAGAAATAGAACGAATGAGAGGAGGCGAGGAATAAACACGCAGAAGCAGAGGCAGCGCAGATCAAACATGTGTTGAAGCCGAACAAACTCGCAGAACAAACCAGCAACACCATGAACTCACAGATCGAACACGGAAGGGGACGAACACTCGTTGAAGGTTGAAGCAGAACGAACGAACTCGCGGACGCAGCAGCGGCACAAACACGCAAACTCAGTGACTCACGGGCGCAGCAACATTACTAGCGGTGGTCCGGTGGTAGGCGGTGGCCGGGGAAGACTGGAAAAGAAGAACAAAAGGGAAGATGATGCTGAGAGAGGCGCCGCTGATGAATGGCCTTAGGGTTTTGTTTGGATTTGATTTTGTGAATTGTGAATGAACTGGACCCTAACTCACCTACCAAATCAATTGGGAGGTTTTTTCGTTTTTTAACAAAAAACGGGTTAGCCCGGCTCAACCTGGCCCAAACCCCCTTAGTTCACGGGTTATGTGAGTCGGGCCAAATTTACCCGGGGTCTAATGAGCCGATTTTTTTTTCAACCCAACCCATCAGTGAGCCGGGCTTATACGGGTTGGCTCATCGGGTTGGGCTCATTTTGACAGTTCTACATAAATGTGAGTAGCATGGAATTGGCAAGGATAGAAAAGTTCACAAAAGTGACTTTAAGTGAAAGATTGTAAAAAAAAAATTTAAAGTCACTTTTGCAACATGCATGCTAAGTCAAAAAGAAAGAGCTATTTCACTTTTATGGCATGCATGCAAAGTGAAAAGGATGAGCTATTTTGTCATTTTTTAAACAAGAAAAGGTAGGGCTATTCCTATAGGTAAAACATAGGTTAAGATGAAGTGAAAAAAATTATTAAGTATGACAAACAAGAAAAATATTTTCGGTCCTATTAAAGGCCATAACTTTTCTCATTTGTAGCATAAAGCAAGAGACAAGTGAGCTCTTTGAGAAAAATATAACCAAAGAGAAAGAAAAAATTGTTTATCTTATGAGGTTCTCCTAGTGAGTGCATTCTCCTAATTTCAAGAAAGAGTGTATTTTCTCCTTGTATTTATAGAGGTGTTGTAATTTATTTCACTTGGTGAAAATATTTTTCTAGCCTTGCTCGATTGTTATTTTCCCTTTATCCAATTACAATTTTTCTCATTTCTATTTTAGCTATGAGATATTATTCCATTACTTTGATACCAACACGAAATATAGTTCTAGAAATCCATTTCTATTTTCCTTGCTCATAAAAGAATATATATTCAGCATTGAAATGGAGAGTAAACTGGCATTTTAGTCCCTGAGTTTAGGAAAACCCTCCGTTAGTCCCCGACGTTACTCTCTGCCTTGCGATTAAGTTCAAAATGTTAAATAGTGTTAACTGCATGCTGAGGTGTCACGTTAAGTGACACCTAGATTCTACATTAGGGACTAAAGTGAATTATTATTATGAAAGTTAGGGACTGGTCTAAATTAAATTACTACCTCTCTCCTATTCATGCCTCACTCTTCCACCTTATCACTGGGCACTTGAGCCACCCATTGTCCTTGTCTTGCATGAAATACCCCATCCATCATGGGCCTCTATGATGTGAATCCAATCAGGGGCGGCCATATTACATGAATTTTGAAGGTTGAATTATGGTTCAAGAGACAAGGGAGGTTACAAAATAATTTAGCATTCAAGAGCTGTTACAACACTTGAAGAGGGGCGGCTAGCATTCAATATGGGGGTTACAAATTGATAGAGCCACCAACACTTAATTTTGGGGCTGTTATGTCTAGCAATTGGAGCGGCCACTTCATGGCTAAATCAAGGCCTATTATTCTTTTGTTGGTTGTTACAAAATCCATGTTAAATGTGCGGCCACATGTGGAGGATTGTAGGCTGAATTTTATTAGTTTTATTTCCTAAGTTTAATATCTTTTAGTAGGATTGAAGTGGGTTGCATGGTAGCTGAATAGAGGGGGCATTTTAGGAAGAAATAGGCGTGAATTGCATGGCTGCATTCATACCATATTAGACTTGGTTTGTATGGATTATAAATACCCGTGTACATGCATGCAAAATTTTAATTTGGAATTCAGAATTTTAATTCATATTGGAGAGTGTTTCTCTTGTATTCTTGCTAATCAAGAATTGAGTTTTATGAAAGGACCTTCATCCCTTTGTGTGTATAACTCTTAGGCTTATCTTCCATCATTGGAAGTGTGACGTCTATCAATTCCATTCCATCTTCTTACCTTTTATCCATTTTCTCGTTTTAACAATTTTCCCAAATTTCTTACCTATGAACATTCCAACCTAGATAGATAGGCAAAACGAATCCACCCCCTCCGAATTCTCGTCACTCTAGACACCAAATAACTTGTCTATCAGAGCAAAACCTTATGATCCGATCTCTCTGGGATTCGCGTGGGGTGCGATTGATTAATTCCAAATAAAACAGTGACACATAAAACTAGCTTCTATGTGTTTTTGTTTTTGTGTTATATTGTTTCTTGCTTCAAAACAAAGAAGCACAAATCCATTTTATATAGAAACAAAAGTGGTTGTATAGACAAGTGGAAGATATGAATAGATATACATAGATTGTCAAATATGGCTGAAAGTAATTCGATGGGAACCGATGTGTCTGATTCTTCAACATTATTGTATATTACTTTTTCTTTCAAACATATTTAATCAATTAGTTAGAAAATATCCCCCTGACATGCCTTTTTGACTAACTGATTGAAGACCATGACGTAGTTATATATGTATCACACATGGTTTAAACTTTAAAAGGAACACGTAGAATTTTTTGGGAGGAGGTCCTATAGAGTGTAAAAAATAAACATATTGCGTGTTAAGCTTGTAAGGTCCAAGAATCCCTTTGAGATGTTTTCATAATGAAAAATTATTAAAATATACTTACTATATTTCTGAGTATATGGACTAATGTTTCAAATTGAGTTGATTCAAAAAGGAAACAGGTAAAAGGATAAGAAGATCCACTGTAGAAGCATAATTAGAAGAAGCAAAGAATGATACAGATTCCGTTTTCAAGTAAATCAATCAAAAAGAAACAGTCATCACCTGTCAACATAGAAAATAAAGAATCAAGTAAGGTGAAAGCAAGAAAGTTGTTGAGAGGAATCATAAGAAGATATCTCTGAATAACTTCAGAAGAAACAGTCTGTCAGGAAATTCTCAGAAGATACATTCAAGTATGCAAAACTCAAAACCTTGAACATCTTCTGACCTCTAAGGATATTCAATTATAAGAAGAAAGTTCTCTGAGGAGAAAGAAGAAAATGTTGTCGTCATTGTATTGAAAGCTTCCAGAAGAAAAGCCTTCAACAACAACATCAGAAGAAGCAAAATATGATTTAAGGAGATTATTTAAATACTTACTAGGTATGCTCCTCATTTAAAATAATTACATAAAGAACCAGTAATTATTTCACAAAATCAAAATGCAAATCAATATGGATACAAGCTATAGAATGGGTTTCCTGCTGGAGAAGATACAAGCTTCAGAAGAAATGCTCATCAGAAGAAAGGACCAGTCAAATCAAGGAAAGAGAAAAAGTTGCACATGACAGTGACAGCTGCTGCACTTCTAGTTGGTTGATTGACTTATTCTCCAAGGCATTTCCAACGGCTATATTCCATCCCCTTGGCTATAAAAAGAAGCTTTCTCCTCCATTTTATACACACAGCAGAACAAAGCAGAAGAAGCACCAAGAGTCTATGAAATTACAATTACACCTTCTGCAGAATTTTCACTTTCCACAAATATCTTTGTTCTGAATTGAAATAGTTAGAAAGTGAGGAAAAGTGTGTGTTGGCTCAAGTATTTTGGTTGTGTACTAATTTATTGTAAACTATGAGCCTTTGTTCTTTGTATTTTCATCACACAATTCTGTAACTCTCAGATGAGGTAAATTCTTTTGAGAGATAGTTAGTTTAAGTCTGCAAGAGTGAGGTGTGCCCTGCTATTTGCAGATATCTGTTGTAAGAGCCTACAGAAGAATATCGGATTGAGCCTGAAGAGGCTGCATAAGAATACTAGTGGTGAGGAGCACCCAAGAAGTCATTGTATCAAGGTTGATATAGTGGAAAATCCTACTGGGAGTAGGGACTGGACGTAGACTCAAGGTTAAAAGGTGAACCGGTATAAATACTGTGTGCAATCTTCTTCTTACCTTAATTTTTTACTACTGCTGTTATATTCATATTATAACTGTCATATCATTTGCATAAAAAGTTTTTAAATCTATTTAATACCTAAGTAAGTGTTACTTCAAGAAGGTTCCAATCAAAAGGAACCATATTTTCTGCATACTATAAATACAATTCATATTGTGAGAATTGACCCTTGAACTTCTAATATTAGCCAAGTATTTAACTTGAGCATAAATAAATATTAGAAGAAAAGTGCAGAAATTTTTAAGAGATCACAATTCAACCCCCATTCTTGTGATTACTATATTTACTTCAATTGGTACCAGAGCTTGCCTCGAAGGTTGAACACACTTAATAGTGTGAGAGGAAAAAGATCAAGGGAAGATGGTGAACAATGGAGCTGGAATGTTTATCCCAGAAGGATTATCCACAAACAGGCCTCCTGCATTTGATGGCAAAGACTATTACTATTGGAAAGACAGAATGAAATTATTCATGGAATCTCAAGATATTGATCTTTGGGATATCATTGAGAGAGGAAATTTCATTCCTACCTTAAGAAGAACCAGAATATTAGTTCAACCAAAGGAAGGAGAATATGAAGTTCAAGAAGAATCTCCACAACCAAAATCAAGAGAAGAATGGACCTCAGAAGATAAGCAGAAATATCTTCTAAACTCCAAAACCAAGTTTTATCTCCTATGTGCTCTAAGTAGAGGTGAATATGATAAAGTAGAAGGTTGTGCTACAGCAAAAAAAATCTGGGATACTCTCAAAATAGCACATGAAGGTATAGATCAAGTAAAAGAATAAAAAAATAAACATCTTGATTGATCAATATGAAAATGTTCAACATGCATGAACATGAATCTATTGATGAATTGTTTAGCATATTTACAGTCATCATAAATGACTTAAAATCTCTTGGAAAAATCTACACAAAACAAGAGCTAATTAGAAAAATACTTAGAAGTCTTCCAAAATTTTGGAGACCTAAAGTGACAGCAATTCAAGAAGCAAAAGACCTTGTTGTCTTGAAACTAGATGAACTTCTTGGATCTCTAAAAGTTCATGAGCAAGAACTCATGGATGAAATACTTCCAAGAAGAGGAAAAACAATTGCACTAAAGGCCTGTTCATCCAAAAGAACTAGCTCAAGTTTGAACTCTGATGAACACATTTTTATTCACACTTTGCATAATTAATCTTAGCTTTCTTGGACTCTAATTGTGATTATATCCACTGTTTTAGTTGGAATTTACCAAATTGGACTTAATTGAGCCTTAATTAGAAATGTTGTTTAAATTCGGATTTTTAAGCCTACTGACCTACCTGTCTTGTTTTGATGATATCTGGAGCTGTAGGTGTCCGATTGAGGTGATTCCAATGGCATTGGAAATCTAACTTCTGGGGCTTTAATTTGATATGCTTTATGGCTATATTCCACTGAGAGACGACGTGTAGTTTTCAGTTTGAAGTTGACGTTCAGATGCTGTCAGAACTTGAGCGGGAACAGCAAGTTTCTTAAGTAGTTGCTGAAGTAGTTTTAGTATTTTTGCGCCTGAAACTTGTTAGTCTGGGCCCATTTTACCCCATCCATTAGGTTAATCTTATGGTTTAGGGATTAGTATAAATAAGGGCTGTTAAAATTCTGTTAGGGAGACTTTTCATATTTTTCGCCTTTACACAGATTGAAGTTAAGGAGACGCTTGCTCCCCCTTCTCTTTGTTTTTCTAGGTTTTCTTCTTCTTCTTCTTCTTTTTCGGCATTTTCATTTTGCTGTTCTTCCTCTTATGGATTGCTAAACTCTTGAGGAATGATTCTTGAGTGATTTTACATTGGATTTTGAGGTTCATTTTAACTCAATTCGTATTTCAATTTCTGCAGTAAATTCAATTTCATCTTCTCCTTTAGAATTCTGGTTTTGAATCTTGAGTTATATTTGAACGCTTGTTGATGATTCAATTCTGTTCTTTACTAAGAATTCTGGTTTAGTTTGCTTCGTTCTAAACAACCAACTGTTTGCTTAATTCAGGAGGTAAAGGATTAGAAATCTCATACCAGTACGCTTAGTCTGGTTTAGCAAGTTCGCTTAGTTCTTGAGTGAGATTATTGTTGAATTAATTGACGCTTGTTCGGTTAATTCGAATTTATTTTGGAAATTGAGTTCGATGTATTTTTAACCGATGAAGGATCCAATTGTGAATGAACAAGAGAATCAATCTGTTTTCTTACATCGTTTTATTCCTTCTTCTTTACTTGCGAAACTTTGTTTCTAAACAAACAACCAAAAACCCCCTCTTTCTGTTACGTTCTGAAATTCTGCACTGTCAAGACAATCCCTGTCTTAAGACCGTCTGAAGTCTTAAGACCGTCTGATGTTCTGTCTTAAGCCCGTCTTAGGTCATTTGTCTTAAGTTCAATCTGAAGTTCTGGTTCTAAATTTTGGTCTGAAATCTGATATTTTAAATTGTTATTGAATTCCTTCAGAGACGACTTTGGGTTATCTAACCCTCACTACACTTTAATTCATATTATTTGATTGGGTACGACCTCGATCAAACTTGGTGCCGTTGTCGGGGAGTTCAATTCAATTTTTGTTTTCAGTTTTCAGTTCTGTTTATAACCTGCTGAACCTTCTGAACTTCTGTTTTCTTAGTTTTTCAATTCTGTTTTGTGTAATTTTTCTTGTCTGTTATGAGTTTATAAGGTTAGAGTCATTTTTAGTATTGTGTTCTTGTTCAGCTAACATTTGGCTTGTGCAGCTTGTAGTGAATCTCCATCATTCAGATTCTGGTAACACACTTTACCCTCCTCACTTACTATTTCTACTGTCTCCATGTACCCAGTTCATTGGTTTCTGCTCATCTGATATAGGCTGCTTTTATATGCTAACATGTTGTTGTATGCCTCATTTTGTGCATTTTTGTATGCATTTGGTGTATGACTAGAGCAAACCAAGGTATCCTACATTCATTTGACTCTGAAATTGATAGGACATATCATAGGTTAGTTAGAGAGTCTAGGAATTCATTAGTGCATAATTCTGTTAGTGATAGTGAGTCATTTTCTGATAGTGTGTATTCTACTGTTTCTATTAGTGATAGTGAGTCTGTTTCTGTTTCTTCTTCTACTTTATTGATTTTGATTCTAATTCTGATATCATGGCTGAGAGGACCTTGAGAGAGCTTGCAGCACCTGATGTTAATATTCAGACTTTATGCATTCAATATCCTGATTTAGATGTACCTTGTGAGCTAAAGTCTGGATTGATTCATTTGTTGCCCAAGTTTCATGGTCTTGCAGGTGAGGATCCACATAAACACCTCAAGGAGTTCCATATTGTTTGTACCACCATGAGACCACCTGGAGTTCCTGAGGATCATATTAAGCTGAAGGCATTTCCATTCTCCCTGCAAGATACAACAAAGGACTGGTTGTACTACCTTCCACCTGGATCTATTACTAGCTGGGACAATCTGAAAAGGATGTTTCTTGAGAATTTTTTCCCTGCATCCAGAGTGACATCAATCAGAAAAGAAATCTGTGGTATAAGGCAAATGGATAGAGAAAGTTTATATGAGTACTGGGAGAGATTTAAGAGGCTTTGTGCTAGCTGTCCACATCATCAGATACATGAGCAGCTTCTCATTCAGTATTTCTATGAGGGCCTTTTAAACATGGATAGGAAGATGATTGATGCAGCTAGTGAAGGAGCTTTGGTGGATAAAACTCCAGTTGCAGCAAGGCAATTGATTGAAAATATGGCTTCTAATAACCAACAGTTCAATACTAGAAGCAATTCAGTAGCCTTGACCAGAGGAGTTCATGAGATGGAGACCACTTATGTTGCTGATCATAGGAAGTTGGAAAGCAAGCTGGATGATTTGGCTTCCTTGGTCAAGCAGATGGCGGTGTCTCAGAAGGTTGCTAAGCTATGTGGGATTTGTACATCTGCTGATCATCCCACTGATGCCTGCCCACCTTACATGAGTCTGAAGGAGATGATGCTATTCTTGTTCCTCCTCAGGCTTATGCAGCAAATATATATGGTTCTGGCAGACCCCCTCAGCAGCAACAATATAATCAGGATCTTTCTTCCAACAGGTATAATCCAGGTTGGAGGAATCATCCAAATTTGAGATGGGGGAATTCTTCTCAGCAGCAGCAGCCACTACAACAGTCTTATGTACCCTATCAGTCACATGTTGCTGGTCCTAGTAGACCCTACCAACCTCCACACTTGCAGCAGCAGCAACAACCTCCACCACCAGTTGCTGCACCTTCCAAGAGTGAGCCTTCCTTGGAAGAATTAATGAGGCAAATGGCAGTCAACAATATGAATTTCTAGCAAAGGACCGAAGCAACTATTCAAAGCCTGGAAAATCAGATTGGTCAGATGGCTACCACTATTAATAAGCTGCAGTCCCAGGGTTCAGACAAGCTTCCTGCTCAGGCAGTTGTCAACCCTCAGCAGAATGTTAGTGCAATCACCTTGAGATCAGGTAAGAGTCTGCAAGTGTCTGAAAGGCAACAGTCTGAGCAAGAAAATGAGATTATTACAGCTTCAGACAGTACTGTCTCAGCAGGTACAACTTCAGACAACCCTATACATGAGAGAGCTTGTCCTAGTCCTTTGGGCAGCCCCAGTTCTTCAAGAAATATACATCCTTCTATTCCTCTTCCATTCCCTCAGAGAGTTGTGCAGAAGAGTAAAAAAATGGAAGAGGCTGACAAGGAAATCTTAGAAACTTTCAGAAAAGTGGAGGTCAATATACCCCTACTTGAGGCCATAAAGCAAATTCCAAGATATGCCAAGTTTCTGAAGGATTTGTGCACTCATAAGAGGAGGCTGAAGGGCAATGAGAGGATCAGTATGGGAAGGAATGTCTCTGCACTCATTGAGAGACCAGTGACTACTATTCCTGAAAAATGCAAAGATCCGGGGACATTTTCTATTCCTTGTGTTATAGGCAGTAACAAATTTGATAATGATATGCTTGACTTGGGAGCATCTATTAATGTTATGCCCTTATCTGTTTTCACCTCATTGTCCCTTGGTCCTTTGCAGGCTACAGGTGTTGTCATTCAGTTGGCAAATAGGAGCACTGCCCACCCTGCAGGTCTTATAGAGGATGTACTGGTTCGTGTGAATGACCCCATCTTCCCTACTGACTTTTATATATTGGATATGGAGGGAGGAGATTCACTCACTGGTGCAGCCCCCATCATCTTAAGCAGGCCCTTCCTGAAGACAACAAGGACTAAGATTGATGTTCATGCAGGCACACTTACCATGGAGTTTGGAGATGGTGTGGTTCAGTTTAACATTTTAGATGCTATGAAGCATCCCATTGAGGACCATTCTGTTTTCCACATTAATATGCTTGCTGAACTTGTAGATAATAGTCTGTCAGAGTTTATAGAAGAGTTGGATTTTCCTGCCTTGTCTGACTTCAATAATGTTTACACATGTGATTTATGTTCTGATTCTTCCAAGTGTAGTATGTGTGCTGAGATAGATGAGTTCATATCTGCTGATAGTTTTGATTGTGTTCATTTTTTAGCAGGTTCTAATGATGTTGATTTTTCAGCAGGTTCTGGTATTGATACACCAACAGAGCGAATTAAGTCAGAATGCACAGGCTTGATTACAGCAATTACAGATACATCTGACTTGGTTGATTTGCAGGTTGCAGAGGTTTCTACCAGTACCAGATTGCTGCCTTCCATTGTCCAGCCCCCATCACTGGAGCTGAAGCCACTTCCTTCTCACCTCAAGTATGCATATCTGGAGGATGAGCAGAAACTTCCAGTGATTATCTCCACTGCTCTTTCAGATGATCAGGAGTAACGATTATTGCATGTTATTAGGGAGCGCAAGAGACCTCTTGGCTGGACCTTGGCAGATATTCCGGGTATTAGCCCCTCCATGTGTATGCACCGTATCTTGTTGGAGGATGGGGTTAAACCTGTGAGACAGCCTCAGAGAAGGCTGAATCCCCAGATTCTTGATGTGGTCAAGAAGGAGGTCACCAAGTTGCTACAGGCTGGTATCATATATCCCATTTCAGATAGCACTTGGGTGAGCCCGATACAGGTGGTACCAAAGAAATATGGGATTACAGTTGTAAAGAATGAGAAGGATGAGTTGATTCCTACTAGAGTGCAGAACAGCTGGAGAGTCTGCATTGACTATAGGAGGCTCAACCAGGCGACCAGGAAGGATCACTTCCCACTTCCTTTCATTGATCAGATGCTAGAGCGCCTGGCAGGTAAATCACATTACTGTTTCTTAGATGGTTTCTCTGGTTATTTTCAGATTTGTATTGCACCAGAGGACCAGCATAAGACTACATTTACCTGCCCTTTTGGTACCTTTGCTTATAGGAGGATGCCTTTTGGTCTATGCAATGCTCCCGGTACTTTCCAAAGATGCATGATGAGTATATTTGTTGATTTACTTGAGCATTGCATAGAGGTTTTCATGGATGATTTTAGTGTGTATGGCTCCTCCTTTGATGCATGTTTGGATAGCTTGACTAGAGTGCTTGATAGGGGCATAGAGACTAACCTTGTTCTGAATTATGAAAAGTGTCATTTTATGGTAGAGCATGGTACAGTCTTAGGCCACATTATCTCTGGGAAGGGCATTGAGGTAGATCCTGCGAAATTAGATGTTATTTCACACTTACCTTACCCCTCTTGCGTGTGAGAGGTTCGATCTTTTCTTGGACATGCAGGTTTCTATCGCAGGTTTATTCAGGACTTCAGCAGGATAGCTCTTCCATTGTCCAACTTGCTTCAGAATGATGTGATATTTGATTCTGGAGAGAAGTGCAGAGAGGCATTTGATCGCCTCAAGAGAGCTCTCACCACCTCTCCAATTATTCAGCCACCAGATTGGACTCTTCCATTTGAGTTGATGTGTGATGCATCAAACTACGCTTTGGGAGTTGTTTTGGCTCAGAAGGTTGGTAAGCTGTCTCATGTGATTTACTATGCATCTAGGACATTGGATGCAGCACAGGTAAATTACACTACCACTAATAAAGAGCTTTTAGCAATTGTTTTTGCATTGGATAAGTTTAGATCTTATTTGCTTGGCTCTAGGGTAGTTGTTTTTACTGATCATGCTGCTCTGAAGTTTCTTTTGAAAAAAACAGATTCCAAACCTAGGTTAATTAGGTGGATGCTACTACTCCAGGAGTTTGACTTGAATATCCAGGATAGGAGTGGTGCACATAATTTAGTAGCAGACCATTTGAGCCGCATTGAGAGGGAAGGGGATGCATTTCCTATTCGGGATGACTTCCCGGATGAGCAACTATTGGTTTTACATGATTCCCATTCCCCTCCCCTTACCCCTTGGTTTGCTGATATTGTTAATTATCTTGTTGCATCTGTTTTTCCACCTTTGGCATCTAGAGCTCAGAGAGATAGACTTAAGAGTGATGCCAAGTATTATGTATGGGATGACCCTTATTTGTGGCGTTTTTGCAGTGACCAGGTGATTCGTAGGTGTATTCCAGATCATGAGATCCAATCTGTACTTCAGTTCTGTCATGCCTCACCTGTTGGAGGACATCTTGGACCTCAGAGGATAGGACGGAAAGTGTTGGATTATGGATTTTATTGGCCTACTATTTTCAGAGACGCCTGGAGAGTCTCTTCTACATGTGAGCAATGTCAGAGAGCAGGAGCGGCCATTTCTAGTAAGCAGCAGATGCCCCAGCAGCCTATGCTGTTTTGTGAGATCTTTGATGTATGGGGTATTGATTTTATGGGCCCATTTCCTGTTTCTTTTGGTTTTATATATATCTTGCTTGTTGTGGACTATGTCTCCAAGTGGGTGGAGGCTATAGCCACAAGGACTAATGATGATCGAGTTGTTGTGGATTTTGTCAGGTCTCACATCTTTTGCAGGTTTGGAGTGCCTCGAGCCATTGTTAGTGATCAGGGGACCCACTTCTGTAACCGGTCCATGGAGGCTTTGCTGAAGAAGTATGGGGTGGTGCATAGAGTTTCTACACCATACCACCCCCAGACTAATGGACAGGTTGAGATCTCAAACAGAGATGTTAAGAGGATTCTTGAGAAGATGGTGCAGCCTAATAGGAAAGATTGGAGCCGCCGCCTTAATGATGCTCTTTGGGCTCATAGGACTGCCTACAAAGCACCTCTTGGGGTGTCTCCCTTCAGAGTTGTTTTTGGTAAGGCATTCCACTTACCTGTTGAGATAGAGCATCGGGCATATTGGGCAGTACGAGCTTGCAACTTAGATTGCGACCAGGCATGCGAACAAAGGAAACTTCATTTGCAGGAGCTTGATGAGATTCGCCTGGAGGCCTATGAGAACTCTAAGTTCTACAAGGAGAAGACTAAGAAATTTCATGATCAATCTATTGCTAGAAAAGAGTTTGTTGTAGGCCAAAAGGTTTTGTTGTTCAATTCTAGACTTAAGCTCATGCCTGGTAAGCTTCGCTCTCGTTGGGTTGGACCTTTTCTTGTCACTCATGTTTATCCTTATGGGGTTGTAGAGCTGAAAAGTGAGTCCACCAACAAGACCTTCAAGGTCAATGGCCACCGTCTCAAGTTGTTTCATTAGAGCCCCACTTTGGTTGATGAGACGGTTGAGGAGCTTAGCTTGCAGCTTCCCCAATTCCCTCAAGTGCAAATATTTCCACCTTGATGAGGGAGTCTCTTTCCCCACTTTTTCATTATATTATGTCTCTTGTTCTACAATTTCATTATTTTTACATTGAGGACAATGTGTGATTTAAGTGTGGGGGAGGAGAATTGTAGTTTTAGGACTTTAGAATTGATTTTAGGAATTAGTTTGTGGTTAGGACTTAATTGATTTGTGTTAGCAATTTTTTTAAAAAAAAAATTCAGACAGTATGCTGTTTGCTGAAAATTTACTGTTTATTGTCTGAAACAACTTGTTGAATTTGTTGTTTCTGAAGCTGTAAGCTGTTGTGTAGCTATTCTGTAGCTACTGCTGTCTGAATTTTACTGTCTACTGTCTGAAAGTGCTGTTTACTGTTACTGTATGTTGTTTGTGCGTTTTTCTGCTGCTATTTACAGCAGAATTTCAGACAGTACGTTTTTTCTTGACAGCAGAATTTATTTTAACAGCAAAAACAGATTTCTGACAGTAGAAAAATACATTTGGCATGTTTTTCATTGGATTTTTAGGATTTGTGTTGGTAGTTTGCATTTTCATCATTCTTGGATAATTGGTTTCTTGATTTATATTGATTGAATTCCTTGTAATTTGGTGAATAAGTTGGTTTTGATAATTATTGGGTTGAATCTTTTGTGATAGAATTGTCCTTGGTGAGATTTTGAGCCTTATTGATGGATGGACCATTCTATGCCATTCTCTCTTTTTCTTGTGTGATTTCACTCATGTTTGCTTGTGCTCTAGAACTTGGCTTGACTCTTTAATTTGCAACTTTGTTCACTCGCATGAATTGAGATGATTGAGACATTTTTGTTGATAATTGAGCTACTAGCCATATTAGCCTACCTTGATAATTTTTCAACTTGTTAACCCCTTTGAGCCTATGGATTCCATTTCTTGTTATTAAAAGCTCATTACAAGCCTTGAAAGTGAAAAACCATGATTGTCCTTGCCTTAGAGGATAAATGAGCTTTGGAATTGTTTTGGTAATAGGTTCTTGAATAAGTGTGGGGGTGTACTTAAATTTCTTATCTTATCTCCTCAAGTGGATATCATATTGTGACCTTGGCTAGTTTAAAAAAAATTGGAAAAGGAATAATGGAAAATTAAAAAAAAAACAAAAAAAAAGAATAGAAAAGCTCAAAAGAAAAGTATATATATATAAAAAAAAAAAGCAAAGAAATAAAGTGTGCTTGAAATAAATAAAAAAAAATTGGGTCAAAAGGTGAAAAAGAGGAGTTTAATTGTAATCTTGAGATGTATGCTACTTGCATTCATGAGTTTATTCCCCATTGCTCCTCTATTCTCTTTGGTTTATAGCTTCTTATCCTTCATTTTCCCTACCTTTACCTTGGCCCCATTTCATCCTATTTGAAGTCCTCTTGATCTTTGCTTGCTTGTGCTTCAATTGTTGTGGATATTAGAGTCTTGCCAAGCCTATGGTAGTGTTTGCTTACATGAGTGCTTGAGTGTATATTCACAAGCCTAAACACTTGAGAGTTAGAGAGTTTGTCTTGTGAGGATTTTATCATTCTTGATTCACCCCTTTGATTTGATCTACCCACTTATTTGCTAAATTATTGGGAATTCCATTTATATATTTCTTGACTCCATGATTCCTTGGATGTTGTATCTTACCTACTCCTATGCATTCCTTGGATCTCTTGATAACTATGTCATCTGTATTTGCATCTTGCTCCTAATTAATCTTTGGTTTCATGTGGTGTTTTGCCCGGAGTGCAAAAGGGCAAGTGTGGGGGAATTTGATGAACACATTTTTATTCACACTTTGCATAATTAATCTTAGCTTTCTTGGACTCTAATTGTGATTATATCCACTGTTTTAGTTGGAATTTACCAAATTGGACTTAATTGAACCTTAATTAGAAATGTTGTTTAAATTCGGATTTTTAAGCCTACTGACCTACCTGTCTTGTTTTGATGATATCTGGAGCTGTAGGTGTCCGATTGAGGTGATTCCAATGGCATTGGAAAGCTAACTTCTGGGGCTTTAATTTGATATGCTATATGGCTATATTCCACTGAGATACGAGGTGCAGTTTTCAGTTTGAAGTTGATGTTCAGATGCTGTCAGAACTTGAGCGGGAACAACAAGTTTCTTAAGTAGTTGCTGAAGTAGTTTTAGTATTTTTGGGCCTGAAAATTGTTAGTCTGGGCCCATTTTACCCCATCCATTAGGTTAATCTTATGGTTTAGGGATTAGTATAAATAAGGGCTGTTAAAATTCTGTTAGGGAGACTTTTCATATTTTTCGCCTTTACACAGATTGAAGTTAAGGAGACGCTTGCTCTCCCTTCTCTCTGTGTTTCTAGGTTTTCTTCTTCTTCTTCTTTTTCGGCATTTTCATTTTGTTGTTCTTCCTCTTATGGATTGCTAAACTCTTGAGGATTGATTCTTGAGTGATTTTACATTGGATTTTGAGGTTCATTTTAACTCAAATTCGTATTTCAATTTCTGCAGTAAATTCAATTTCATCTTCTCCTTTAGAATTCTGGTTTTGAATCTTGAGTTGTATTTGAACGCTTGTTGATGATTCAATTCTGTTCTTCACTAAGAATTCTGGTTTAGTTTGCTTCGTTCTAAACAACCAACTGTTTGCTTAATTCAGGAGGTAAAGGATTAGAAATCTCATACCAGTACGCTTAGTCTGGTTTAACAAGTTCGCTTAGTTCTTGAGTGAGATTATTGTTGAATTAATTGATGCTTGTTCGGTTAATTCAAATTTATTCTGGAAATTGAGTTCGATTTATTTTTAACCGATGAAGGATCCAATTGTGAATGAACAAGAGAATCAATCTGTTTTCTTACATCGTTTTATTCCTTCTTCTTTACTTGCGAAACTTTGTTTCTAAACAAACACCCAAAAACCCCCCTCTTTCTGTTACGTTCTGAAATTCTGCACTGTTAAGACAATCTCTGTCTTAAGACCGTCTGAAGTCTTAAGACCGTCTTAAGTCATTTGTCTTAAGTTCAATCTGAAGTTCTGGTTCTAAATTTTTGGTCTGAAATCTGATATTTTAAATTGTTATTGAATTCCTTGAGAGACGACTTTGGGTTATCTAACCCTCACTACACTTTAATTCATATTATTTGATTGGGTACGGCCTCGATCAAGCTCCTCAGAAGATAATGAGCTAGATGAAGAAGAATCCACCTCTGGAAATGATGATGAACTTGCATTCATTTCTAAAAGGATACAAAGAATGCTCAGAAAAAGTGCAAAAGGAAAAAGAATAGAGTAAAAGGAAAAAGAAGTTTGACTTTCAAGAAGGAAGGGAAAAAGACTGAAGCAACACAGATAATCTGCTTTGAATGTAACAAGTCAGTGTGAAGTCTATTAATCAGTTTGAGCATTCAAACCTGACTCAAAGACTTAATATCCTTTAGTTTTAATGATTAACAAATAAGATTATATAAGAACATAATATTAACAAATAAGATTATATAAACAGGTTCTACTGAGAAAGGTATTGGTTTGTTGATTGTGTTTCAGGTTGAAATATTCATTAGAAGAAGAAGAAGATTTGATGAACAAAATCAGAATCAGAAAATCAGGATCAGAAGAACAAATGCAGGATTTAATATAAAGGTTGTCTAAAGCGTAGAAGTTGTCTGAAGTGTTGAAGCTCTCTGAAGAACGCAACGCGTCTGAAGTGTTGAAGCTGTCAGAAGAACGCAACGCGTCTGAAGTGTTGAAGCTGTCTGAAGAACGCAACTCGTCTGAAGTACTGAAGCTGCCTGAAGAACGCAACCCGTCTGAAGTGCAAGAAGACCGTCTGAAGACATTAAGACCGTCTGAAGACGTGAAGACCGTCTGTAGACGTGAAGACTATCTGAAGAAGTCTACAAACAGAATCAAGAATTGATCTCTTGAAGACGTTGCTAAAGTGTAAAGCACACTCTACCAAAATGGAGTACACTTATTTCAGTATAAAAGCTAAACATGCTTTTATGCCTCGATCAAAGTCTTGCACAAATAAGGAAACTCTGCAAAGACTTTCTGCAACGCATGGTGCACCTGAAACAAAAGGCATTTTGTGTGCGCAGACCTACTGCACCTGCACCTACACCTGCTGGCTGCCCAGAACTGATCAGAAGACTGAGTAAAAGCAACCTGAAAGATGTTTGAATAAAACATTAAATTCAACATCTTTATTCATCTATATCTCAGAAGAAGAAAATGAAAAGAAGAACAGAGCAGCAATCGTCTGAAGAAAAGAAGAAATATATTATCTGAAGAAAAGAGCTTATTGAAAGCATCTCAAGCTGGAGAATTAACATAAGCTTGAAACAATTATATAAGATAAGCACATGTTGAAGTTGATAAAATTACAATGAGATAAAAGCAAGCATTTGAGTATATGTGAAGAAATTAATTGTCTGAACATATAAACTCTCTAAGTGCATGGAACAGATTTCAACATTGAAGAAATCAATACAGAAGCTAAGACTATATGATTCAACGACTATAATATCATATGTCTTTATTCAAAGAATAAATCGCAACAACAGCTATTCGACAAGACACCTCATTCAAAGAAGAAAGAAGAAATGGTGTCAGGAAGCAAATAAAAAGGAGCATATACAAAATAAGCAAAAGGACAAATCCAACGGATATCTCCTCATATACACTCCTAAGAAAAGCAGAAGAAATCAGAAGTCGGTTGAGGAACGCAGAAGAAATCAGAAGACAGCTGAAGAAAAGCAAAAGGAAATCAAGAGAAAGAACATGCAAAATAATATCAAGAAAATCTCTCAAAAGAGCTCATCTCTAGAAGTGTCAGGACAGGATTGTCTGAACATTTATTTGCTTAAGAAAAAGCAACCGTTTGAGACATTACTACACAACGGCTATATGAGCCACATTATCAACATCTCAACGGTATTATGAATCATCTTCAAACGGCTATATTTCAATAGAACATATAAATAGCCTCAAGATTGAATTTGAAGATGTTGAAAAAGAATCAACCATGCTGCCGATCTATTGATCAGTTAGTAAAAGTTGTAGTTGTTCAGTTGAACAACCAACCAGGTTGTGCTTAATCTCAAATGAACCAAGAATGGTTTGAAGTCGCAAGTATGCCTTGGTTTTTCCAATGATATGGGTGAGAATGTAGCCTACGGAAACCAATGGTTGGAGAACAAGGCTGGAGCTTAAAGTCAGTATCTACCTAGCCAATTCTCAGAGGATGTTATTTATCATATCAGAGACAGGGATTGTACTTAAACTTATATACTTGTATCACTGTCTTAACCTTGTACTTAGAATTCATTCATTGTATCCTGAGTAGTACTCAGTTAACCTCTAGTACAGGAAAAGATTAAGTTTATGTTTCATCGAAACTTAAACTTAGTTTAATTTGTAAACACATTATGTTTCTGAGAGCCTGGAGAGGCTTGGTGGAAGAAAGAATACTCTACACTTGGATAAGTGTCTGAGAGTTTGGAGAGGCTTGGTGGAAGAAAGAATACTCTACACTTGGATAAGTGTCTGAGAGCCTAGAGAGGCTTGGTGGAAGAAAGAATACTCTACACTTAGATAAGTGTCTGAGAGCCTGGAGAGGCTTGGTGGAAGAAAGAATACTCTACACTTGGATAAGTGTCTGAGAGCCTGGAAAGGCTTGGTGGAAGAAAGAATACTCGGTGTTGAGCCTGGAGAGGTTTGTCTGTAAAAGAATACTGCAATGAGTTGCCTGGAGAGGCAGTTGAAAACAAAGTAATACTTGTGTTGGCCTTAAGAGGCTGTGAATAATACTTGTATCTGTGGATTCAGATAGTGGAAAATCCAGTGGTGGTTTGCCTCTGGGACTGGATGTAGCTCACGGGTTTATGGGTGAACCAGGATAAATTCTGTGCCTAAGTTCTCTTTCCCTTAATCTCTTTATTTACAGTTTTCATATTTATGTTGGGGATTGAAAAGTATTTTTAATAAACTTAACACAACTATTTCAATAAAATGATCTTTCATATGAACAAAACATGAAATAACTCTCATATCATTTGAAGCATTACAAAGAATGTACCTTGAAGAACTTCTGAAATAATTATCTGAAGTGAGTCTTGAAAGAGCTCAGTTCAGAAATCAGAAACAGACTTCAGACAACCTCTAGTCATCTGAAGTATTTCAGAAACCGTTCTGAAAATAATCTTTGTAATAGTCTTCAGAAGATACTTTGAGAAGCCTCTGTTTAAAACAATCTTAAGGTTTAGAAGAAACTCTATTTTTTTTATCTTCCGCATGCTTTAATTATCTCTGATCTTAAGACTTGTTTTGAACATTGTTCATCTTCATGATTTAAATTAAAGATTTCCAAAATCAATCAAAAATCTTAAAACACTATTCAACCCCCCTTCTAGTGTTTCCTGTGGTTCTAACAATTGGTATCAGAGCTCACCTTCGGGTTGAGCATCTACCAAATGCAGAAGGAGTAGATCCTCAGAAGATGGAAATCTCACCATGCTGAAGCAACTCTGAAGAATGATAATGAGAAAAGAAAATCATTTTTCTTAAAACTTATTATTCATACAAGGCATCTTTCAGAAGGATATAGCTGGAAAAGGGAAGTGTATCTATCTCTAGATCACAAACGGGTAACACCTTTCCTATCTTTGTTTAAATCTAAATTTATGTATAACTGCTTATCTGCTGAATGTTTTGTTTTATTGAAATTGTTATTACATAAGTGTACTTGTGTGAAAATAAATTATTGCATAATAACTGTCCTATATATGTATGCATATTACTTGTTTTGTGTGTAAATTATCTATATTGCATGCGTGAATATATGTGTGTAAATGGAGAGTCATGTATGTTTATTATTTAATATGAAACGACACTTTGTGGGATAATGGATCATCAAACGGTTTCTCATAATTGGCACGATGCACAACTCTCAACAACTGCTTGGTGCATGTAACCGTCACCCCTCATTGAACGAAGCAATGATCACTGCCTATTTAAAAGGAGTTTGGATGATGATAATGGAAATTACACTTCATTCAATCATTTTCTTAAAATGGTCAAAGCTTCCTCAAAGCACCTAGTCTCAGAAAGTTCAAATGGCCAACATGTCTGCATCATCAAATGACTCAAACCATCCCGTGTTTGATGAGAGAATCATATCCTCTAAAATGGTAAAACTCTCTGATTTTGATGAGGTTGGGTATAATATCACAGAGTACTTTGACGTTGTGGGGTGGATTCCTTACTTCAGCAACATCTCCTCACCGTGGCATGAAGAAAGTGTATTGGAGTTCTGGAACAACTCCAACATTGTGACAAATGATGATTGGTCCGGGATTAAAACAGAGGTAATGGGAAGACCAATTTGTGTGGACTACAAATTAATTGCTGAGGTGATTGGTGTTCCTGCTAGAGGAGAACGGTACTTTCAGAGGTGGGAATCCTTGCATGGTGGAACTTTCATCTTTGATGAAGTTCTCTTTTGAGGAAGACGTCTAGCACCCTACCGACCTTCTCAACTTTTGAAGATTCCCAGAGCACTTCTTGTTGTGCTAAACTGCAGCATCCTTCCAAAAGGACGCAACAGGTTAGAAGTAAATCAGCTGGAAAGGTTCGTATTGGGACACTTGCTGACAAAGAAGAGAATCAGTCTTCCCTGGGTGCTGATGTATCAAATGATCTTCAGACAAGATATGAGCAATGAAGATCTCTATCCTCACAACACCCTGATAATGAAAATACTAATGCACAAGGGCTTTCCAGTGGAAAGTCACTTTGACCAACTGCCTCCTCACTTCTTTACTCCGGGAATGTATGATCAGTTAGACCGGACTCTAATTGAGAGAGAAGGAGCTCTAGAGAATCAGGTGATTATTCCTCCCTTGGTTGCTCCCCGCAACAAAGGAAAAAGGGCTTTTACTCATCTGGGTGCTCATAAAAGAAAAAGGATGGTGTTGGGTGCATACAATCTGAAGAGGGTGAATGACAAGGTGAATCGGCTTGCAAAGAGGCTGAGAGTGACTGAGAAAGAACTGCAAGAGCTCAAAGCTGAGAAAGAGACTGCCAACACCGATGAGAACCCATCTGATGACCATTGAATCCATTTCAAGTGTCTTGTCTTTTTGTTATTATTTTTGTTTTACATCTTAAATATTATAAATATCTTTTATATGATTATCAAATCTCTTCTTGTCTGTGTATGTTTAATCAATGTGTCTTTTATCTTTGAATGCTTGAATGAATCTTTAACTCAACACAACTTTTTTCTTGGTACAACTACTTGATAAAATCAATTAACTTAATAAGATAAAGACAAAAGTAAGATCCATCTACTATAAAAAAAAAAACCTTCTAATAATTTAACCTGCTGAAATTTGATAAAATTAAAATAATTAATCTAAGATATTTGTTTTAATGATTAACTAATATGATTAAGAAATATCATATACTACTAAAAAGCATCTTTAGTTTATGTTTAAAAAAAACAGGTTTTTGAAAATAAGCTCAAAGAAAATCAACCGGAGGAAATGCCATGTGTAAAAAGTGTTAGAACCACAAGAAACACTAAAAGGGGGGGTTGAATAGTGTTTTAAGCTTTTTGATTGGTTTTGGAAATCTTTAATTTAAATCATGAAGATGAACAATGTTCAAAACAAGTCTTAAGATCAGAGATAATTAAAATGTGCGGAAGATAAGAAAAATAGAGTTTCTTCTAAAGCTTAAGATTGTTTTAAACAGAGGCTTCTCAAAGTATCTTCTGAAGATTATTGCAAAGAGTATTTTCAGAACGATTTCTAAAATACTTCAGATGACTAGAGGTTGTCTGAAGTCTGTTTCTGATTTCTGAACTGAGCTCTTTCCAGACTCACTTCAGATAATTATTTCAGAAGTACTTCAAGGTACATTCTTTGTAATGCTTCAAATGATATGAGAGACATTTCATGTTTTGTTCATATGAAAGATCATTTTATTGAAATAGTTGTGTTAAGTTTATTATGAAAAATACTTTTCAATCCCCAACATAAATATGAAAACTGTAAATAAAGAGATTAAGGGAAAGAGAACTTAGGCACAGAATTTATCCTGGTTCACCCACAAACCCGTGAGCTACATCCAGTCCCAGAGGCAAACCACCACTGGATTTTCCACTATCTGAATCCACAGATACAAGTATTATTCACAGCCTCTTCAGGCCAACACAAGTATTACTTTGTTATCAACTGCCTCTCCAGGCAACTCTTGCAGTATTCTTTTGCAGACAAGCCTCTCCAGGCTCAACAAGTATTCTTTGTTTTCAACTGCCTCTCCAGGCAACTCTTGTAGTATTCTTTTACAGACAAGCCTCTCCATGCTCAACACTGAGTATTCTTTCTTCCACCAAGCCTCTTCAGGCTCTCAGACACTTATCCAAGTGTAGAGTATTCTTTGTTCCACCAAGCCTCTCCAGGCTCTCAGACACATAAAGTGTTTACAAATTAAACTAAGTTTAAGTTTCCACAAAACATAAACTTAATCTTTTTCCTGTACTAGAGGTTAACTGAGTACTACTCAGGATACAATGAATGAATTCTAAGTACAAGGTTAAGACAGTGATACAAGTATATAATTTTAAGTACAATCCCTGTCTCTGATATGAGGAATAACATCCTCTGAGAATTGGCTAGGTAGATACTGACTTTAAGCTCCAGCCTTGTTCTCCAACCATTGGTTTCCATGGGCTACATTCTCACCCGTATCATTGGAATAACCAAGGTACATTCGTGGCTTCAAACCATTATTGGTTCATTGTCATTTTGGCCAACTTGGTTGGTTGTTCTTCCGAACAACAATCTTTGACTAACTGACCAATAGGTCAGTAGCATGGTTGATTCTTTTTCCAACATCTTCAAATTCAATCTTGAGGCTATTTATATGTTCTGTTGGAATATAGTCGTTTGAAGATGATTCATAATACCGTTGAGTTGTTGATGATGTGGCTCATATAGCCGTTATGTAATAGTGTCTCAAACGGTTGCTTCTTCTTAAGCAAATAAGTGTTCAGACAGTCCTGTTCCGACACTTCTGTAGATGAGCTCTTTAGAGAGATTTTCTTGATATTATTTTGCATGTTCTCTCTCTTGATTTCCTTTTGCTTTTCTTCAGCTGTCTTCTGATTTCTTCTGCTTTTCTTAGGAGTGTATATGAGGAGATATCCGTTGGATTTGTCCTTTTACTTATTTTGTATATGCTCCCTTTTTATTTGCTTCCTGACACCATTTCTTCTTTCTTCTTTGAATGAGGTGTCTTATCGAATAGTTGTTGTTGCAGTTTCTTCTTTGAATAAAGAAATATGATATTATAGTCGTTGAATCATACAGTCTTAGCTTCTGTATTGATTTCTTCAATGTTGAAATCTGTTCCATGCACTTAGAGAGTTTATATGTTCAGACAATTAATTTCTTCACATATACTCAAATGCTTGCTTTTATCTCATTGTAATTTTATCAGCTTCAACATGTGCTCATCTTATATAATTGTTTCAAGCTTATGTTAATTCTCCAGCTTGAGATGCTTTCAATAAGCTCTTTTCTTCGGATAATATATTTCTTCTTTTCTTCAGACGATTGCTGCTCTGTTCTTCTTTGCATTTTCTTCTTCTGAGATATAGATGAATAAAGATGTTGAATTTAATATGTTTTATTCAAACATCTTTCTGGTTGCTTTTACTCAGTCTTCTGATCAGTTCTGGGCAGCAACAGGTGCAGTAGGTCTGCGCACGCAAATCCCTTTTGTTGCAGGTGCAGCAAGCGTTGTAGAAAGTCTTTGCAGAATTTCCTTATTTGTGCAAGACTTTGATCGAGGCATAAAAGCATGTTTAGCTTTTATACTGAAATAAGTGTACTCCATTTTGGTAGAGTGTGCTTTATACTTTAGCAACGTCTTCAAGAGATCAATTCTTGATTCTGTTTGTAGACTTCTTCAGATAGTCTTCATGTCTTCAGACGGTCTTCACGTCTTCAGACGGTCTTCATGTCTTCAGATGGTCTTCTTGTCTTCAGACGGCTTGCGCACTTCAGACAGCTTCAACACTTCAGATGAGTTGCGTTCTTCAGACAGCTTCAGCACTTCAGACGAGTTACGTTCCTCAAACAGCTTCAACACTTCTGACGAGTTGCGTTCTTCAGACAGCTTCTACGCTTCAGACAACCTTTATATTAAATCCTGCATTTGTTCTTTTGATCCTGATTTTGTTCATCAAGTCTTCTTATGGATATTCCAACCTGAAACACAATCAACAAACCAATACCATTCTCAGTATAACCTGTTTATATAATCTTATTTGTTCTTATTATGTTCTTATATGTTCTTTATATACTCTTATTTGTTAATCATTAAAACTAAAGGATATTAAGTCTTTGAGTCAAGTTTAAATGCTCAAACTGATTAATAGACTTCACAAAAAGATGAATCAAGGCAACATCATCTAAAAGAATGTCTAAGTGTGATATCATCTCCATTGTTTGAACCTATTCAGACAGTTCACAATGAACTTACTGAAATTGTGGGTCAGAAATGTTAAGATGATTGATACACAAAGCACTGAGCCTACCTCTACGCTTGAAAAGATAATTTTGACTTAGTAACATCTCTACTTTCTGAACCTGTTCAGAAGACTCTCGGTGAACCTCCTGAAATTGTGGGTCAGGAATGTTAAAGTAATGGAAACTCAAGTCATTAAAGTCTATTTCAATTCTTGAAGATAGGTTAAAATGATTGTTCAAAGATTCTCTGAAGCACAAAAAGACAAAAGACTAAAAGGAAGATTTGCAGACATCAAGCGACCTCAAAAGAAGAAAAGTCTTCAAAGAAAGGTGAAATGTCAGAAAAGCATTCTTCTATCCTGAAGATAATGAGGAAATCTAATGGTAACCTTTGGTAACATCACTTCACCTTAAAACTTAAATATCTGTGAAAAATTGTTCTCTAGTAAAAGATTTTTAATCAACAAATAAAATTTTAATTAATGATTAAAGACTTAAAAGACTCAACATATTAAAATCTTCTCAGATATTAATAATCATAAAATCCTTTGCTATGATACCATAAAAATCTGTTTTTTAAAATTTTTCTTCTTAAATGTTTTCTCACATGTTCTATTTTTTTTCTTTCTTTTCTGTTTCTAAAAAGGTGTTTCGAAAAAGTATTTTCAAAAATATCTTCAAATATGTTTTTATGTCTCTTCTTAATTGTTTTTCAAAAACGTTTTCCAAAACTTACTTTATCCATGCTAATGACTCAGTTTCCTATAGGGCTTCATCTATGACCAATCAATGATGCACGTTTCGATACTTTCAAGGTCTGAAACTGTGATCATGAAAAGCTACCTGAGCCCATATACATCGCGTGAACAACAATCCAATGGATTCAATCTCCTTACTTCTCTATTTTGCCCTTGCTTCAAAGTCCTATAAATTCACAAGAGCTCTTCACACAAACTCACATCTTCAAAGCTCTTCTATAGCTTTGTCTAAGGTTCTGAGTAAGTGGCTCCCAGAAGGATGATGAAGAAGCAAAGGAAAATAGCCGAAGGATTTCTGGAACATGTTGAGGCAAAGATCAAGTCATCTTGGATGATGTATGGAATGAAGAGTAAGGGAAATGGTTCATCTGAAAACCCGTTTCTCTATACTTGGACCATGCTGATCTTGTTGCATCACATGTGGACTGGAAGATCACTGGGAGATCCCAGAAAGGCCAATCTTATAAAGAGAACTACTGACAAAGTGGTTCTTGGATTTAAGGTGGTGGCTGCTGGTCGAAACACAGTCTTGATGCACCTCCACTGTCCCAGCAGTTAGAAGGAGAATGCGTGCAACAAAGCACGGTTGGGATGAAGTTTGGGGCTCTGAGGCAACTCCTGAAGCTTTTGCAGCAGAAGGAGTGGTGATAGCTTTAAAAGAGATGAAGTCTGATAAGGCCATGCCTCAGGCCTTCGAAGGAATCTCCGGCGTTAGCAATGAAAAATGCATTCTATTTTTGGAATATAACTTGTTTCTTTTAAAGATTCCTTTATCAAATGTTTTGAGAAAATTTAAACTTGTGTATTTCTGTTTTTATTTTAGTTTATTTTGTTTATCAAAAGTTGTTTCATTTAACAGTTGGTATTTATTCCTTAATCTTTGGTATCTGAATAATAATAATAAAAATTTGAGTAATAACGTCCTTGCAAAATTAGAACAACTGATATCAAGATTCAGACAATGTCTAAAAACTTTAATGTAAGATAAAAAGGGGGAGAAATATAATCAGTAAAGAAATACGGCTAAAAATAATTGATAAAAGTAAATGAACTTAAAATAGGAAGATATATATGAAACTCAACAATATGAAACTATCAACCTTTTTAATTAATGACAAAAGGGGGAGAAATATAAAACTCACAAAATGATGTTAATATTGTATGTACTGAAAGAATATAAAAGGGGAGAAATATAAAAATAGGGGGAGAAATATACAAATAACAAAATGGTGTATGTAACAGGTAACTAGAAAGTCAGAAAATAACAACTGTCATAACTGAAAGTATAACAGTAAAAATAACTTATGATAACAATTGATATATGTAATAACAGTGTAATTATATAACAATCGGTATCTTTGATAAGTTAACAATATGTGGTAATATTAGTTTTCAATGAATAACAAACAATAATAACTGGTATCTAAAAAGATTAACATCTGATTAATAATTGGTATCTAAAAGATTAACATCTAGTTTCTAAGAAGTACTAACAATTGGAATCTAAAGATTAACATCTAGTTTCTAAAGGATAAGATAACAAAATGTATCTAATCTTGTTAGTATTTAGAATAATAACAATTGGCAACATTTAACAAACTAAAGAATAAATGTTCTTCTCAGGGGGAGTATTATAGATAGGGGGAGCCTTCTATATACTTAAACATCTTTCCTTAAAACATTTTGTAAGTTATACATATCTTATTTGTCATCATTAAAAAGGGGTAGATTGTGAAGTCTATTAATCAGTTTGAGCATTCAAACCTGACTCAAAGACTTAATATCCTTTAGTTTTAATGATTAACAAATAAGATTATATAAGAACATAATATTAACAAATAAGATTATATAAACAGGTTCTACTGAGAAAGGTATTGGTTTGTTGATTGTGTTTCAGGTTGAAATATTCATTAGAAGAAGAAGAAGATTTGATGAACAAAATCAGAATCAGAAGATCAGGATCAGAAGAACAAATGCAGGATTTAATATAAAGGTTGTCTGAAGCGTAGAAGTTGTCTGAAGTGTTGAAGCTGTCTGAAGAACGCAACGCGTCTGAAGTGTTGAAGCTGTCTGAAGAACGCAACTCGTCTGAAGTACTGAAGCTGCCTGAAGAACGCAACCCGTCTGAAGTGCAAGAAAACCGTCTGAAGACATGAAGACCGTCTGAAGACGTGAAGACCGTCTGAAGACGTGAAGACCGTCTGAAGACGTGAAGACCGTCTGAAGACGTGAAGACTATCTGAAGAAGTCTACAAACAGAATCAAGAATTGATCTCTTGAAGACGTTGCTAAAGTGTAAAGCACACTCTACCAAAATGGAGTACACTTATTTCAGTATAAAAGCTAAATATGCTTTTATGCCTCGATCAAAGTCTTGCACAAATAAGGAAACTCTGCAAAGACTTTCTGCAACGCCTGGTGCACCTGCAACAAAAGGCATTTTTGTGTGCACAGACCTACTGCACCTGCACCTACACCTGCTGGCTGCCCAGAACTGATCAGAAGACTGAGAAAAAGTAACCAGAAAGATGTTTGAATAAAACATATTAAATTCAACATCTTTATTCATCTATATCTCAGAAGAAGAAAATGCAAAGAAGAACAGAGCAACAATCGTCTGAAGAAAAGAAGAAATATATTATCTGAAGAAAAGAGCTTATTGAAAGCATCTCAAGCTGGAGAATTAACATAAGCTTGAAACAATTATATAAGATGAGCACATGTTGAAGCTGATAAAATTACAATGAGATAAAAGCAAGCATTTGAGTATATGTGAAGAAATTAATTGTCTGAATATATAAACTCTCTAAGTGCATGGAACAGATTTCAACATTGAAGAAATCAATACAGAAGCTAAGACTATATGATTCAACGACTATAATATCATATGTCTTTATTCAAAGAAGAAACTGCAACAACAGTTATTCGACAAGACACCTCATTCAAAGAAGAAAGAAGAAATGATGTCAGGAAGCAAATAAAAGGGAGCATATACAAAATAAGCAAAAGGACAAATCCAACGGATATCTCCTCATATACACTCCTAAGAAAAGCAGAAGAAATCAGAAGTCAGCTGAGGAACACAGAAGAAATCAGAAGACAGCTGAAGAAAAGCAAAAGGAAATCAAGAGAGAGAACATGCAAAATAATATCAAGAAAATCTCTCAAAAGAGCTCATCTCTAGAAGTGTCAGCACAGGATTGTCTGAACATTTATTTGCTTAAGAAGAAGATACCGTTTGAGTCATTACTACACAACGACTATATGAGCCACATCATCAACATCTCAACGGTATTATGAATCATCTTCAAACAGCTATATTCCAACAGAACATATAAATAGCCTCAAGATTGAATTTGAAGATGTTGAAAAAGAATCAACCATGTTGTCGATCTATTGATCAGTTAGTAAAAGTTGTAGTTGTTCAGTTGAACAACCAACCAGGCTGTGCTTAATCTCAAATGAACCAAGAATGATTTGAAGCCGCAAGTATGCCTTGGTTTTTCCAATGATACGGGTGAGAATGTAGCCTATGGAAACCAATGGTTGGAGAACAAGGCTGGAGCTTAAAGTCAGTATCTACCTAGCCAATTCTCAGAGGATGTTATTTCTCATATCAGAGACAGGGATTGTACTTAAACTTATATACTTGTATCACTGTCTTAACCTTGTACTTAGAATTCATTCTTAACCTCTAGTATAGGAAAAGACTAAGTTTATGTTTCGTGGGAACTTAAACTTAGTTTAATTTGTAAACACTTTATGTGTCTGAGAGCCTGGAGAGGCTTGGTGGAAGAAAGAATACTCTACACTTGGATAAGTGTCTAAGAGCCTGGAGAGGCTTGGTGGAAGAAAGAATACTCAGTGTTGAGCTTGGAGAGGCTTGTCTGTAAAAGAATACTGCAATGAGTTGCCTGGAGAGGCAGTTGAAAACAAAGTAATACTTGTGTTGGCCTTAAGAGGCTGTGAATAATACTTGTATCTGTGGATTCAGATAGTGGAAAATCCAGTGGTGGTTTGCCTTTGGGACTGGATGTAGCTCACGGGTTTGTGGGTGAACCAGGATAAATTATGTGCCTAAGTTCTCTTTCCCTTAATCTCTTTATTTACAGTTTTCATATTTATGTTGGGGATTGAAAAGTATTTTTAATAAACTTAACACAACTATTTCAATAAAATGATCTTTCATATGAACAAAACATGAAATATCTCTCATATCATTTGAAGCATTACAAAGAATGTACCTTGAAGAACTTCTGAAATAATTTTCTGAAGTGAGTCTGGAAAGAGCTCAGTTCAAAAATCAGAAACAGACTTCAGACAACCTCTAGTCATCTGAAGTATTTCAGAAACCGTTCTGAAAATAATCTTTGTAATAGTCTTCAGAAGATACTTTCAGAAGCATCTGTTTAAAACAATCTTAAGGTTTAGAAGAAACTCTATTTTTCTTATCTTCCGCATGCTTTAATTATCTCTGATCTTAAGACTTGTTTTGAACATTGTTCATCTTGATGATTTAAATTAAAGATTTCCAAAATCAATCAAAAAGCTTAAAACACTATTCAACCCCCCTTCTAGTGTTTCCTGTGGTTCTAACAGTCACGACACATGAAAGCAGATTGTTCTCAACTCAAGAAGGATTAAAAGAATTTTCTAAAGAAGAAGAAAGCCATGATGGCTACCTGGGATGATTTAGAAAGTTCATCAGAAGATGATGTAGAAGAAGAAATTACAAATTTGTGTCTCATGGCAGGAAAAGAAGATGATGAGGTAATTGATTCCAATTCTCCTTCTTATAAAGAATTAGAAGATGTTTTTGAAAACTTATTATCTGATTCCCACACACTTGCACAAAAATGTGGCTTACTAAAAGCACAACTTACAAAAGCACAAGAAGAAAATGAGAAACTAAAAGGCTTCAATGAGATACTTTTCAAGACAAATAAATGTCTGTAACAATCTCACTTTAAACTTTCTAAACAGATGAAATCTTTAAGATTGAAATCTTCAGAAGAAGCCAGTAGTTGCAATCATCTTTTGCAAAAAGAAAATGACAATTTAAAAGTAGAAATCAGTAAATTAAATCAGTATTTAGCTAAATTTGTTCAAGGAACAAATAACCTAGAAAAACTTAAATGAACCCAAAAGGAATTGGATAATAAAACTGGATTAGGATATAATCACAA
The DNA here is from genome assembly GCA_026901365.1 of Sesbania bispinosa. NCBI lineage: Eukaryota > Viridiplantae > Streptophyta > Magnoliopsida > Fabales > Fabaceae > Sesbania > Sesbania bispinosa. The sequence continues at coordinate 865,145 of QLOH01000014.1, forward strand.
CAAAAGAATAATTAAGAATTTCTTTGTACCAGCGAAAAGGCAGCCTTCAAAATGTTCTTGGTGTAACGATTTTGGACACATAGTCCAAAACTGTTTCAAGAAGAAAAGAAGCACCAGAAGAAAGGTAACTAACCAGAAATGACCCAACAAAATTTGGGTACCTAAAACCTTTTTTATTGTTGATTCAGGTAACAATCAAAGGCTCCAAAAAGAAAGGGCAATGGTTCTTGGACAGTGGCTGCTCAAGACATATGACAGGGGACAAATCAAAGTTCATCCAACTACACAAAATAGAAGGTGGAACTATAACCTTTGGAGACAACAATAAGGTCCATATCAAAGGTATTGGGAAGGTAGGTATGGCCAATTCTACCAAAATTAATAATGTTTATTATGTAAAGGGTTTAAAGCATAATCTTTTTAGCATAAGTCAGCTATGTGACAGTGGCTATGAAGTTGTGTTTCAACCTACATTATGTGTGATTAGAGAATCATCCACTAAGAAAGTCTTATTCTCTTGAATTAGAAATAAAAATCTTTATAACATAAAGTTAGAAGAATTATCTGATCTCACATGCTTTGCCTCTTTTGAAAATGATAAATGGATTTGGCATAGAAAAGTAGGACATTTAAATATGAAAACTATTTCAAAACTACTAAGGTTAGAACTAGTTAGAGGACTGCCTAATGTAACATCCTGAATTTTACTAGGATAAATATTAATTAAATCAAATAAATAAGGAAAAGAAATAATTAAATAGGAAATAAATAATAGGACTACTATTATTATTAGTTTTATTTCGTAAAGATAATTTTAATTTAAAAGAGGATAAGGGTGGAGAGTGGGCCCAAGCCCAATTAGACATTCTAGTAAGGAGGGGTTAACAGATCTCCCTAATCCTTATTCGTATGATCTTCAGAGAGCGAAACGCCAAGGAAGGGAGAAATTGTGTCTCAAGGGAGAGTGGTTGTGGAGTAAGCTTCAAGAATCGAAGAAAGACTTCCTTGCTGTAATCAAGCTTCGTTTAAGGTACGGTGGGGGAGAGGGTGCTGCTTGTATATGCATGTATGGGTGCTTGGGTAGTAACCTAAGAGTATAAATTCGTATTGATGTATGTATAACTGAGAATGAATGATATAAACTGTTGATTTATGGTTGATTGGATGTCCAGTGATGATTTATTGGGTGAGATTAAAGATGATATTGAGAATAATGAAAAGGGGAATTAGGGATTTGAGAATTTGGGGATTTTGATGAATTGGTTGTATAATCTGAAAAAGATTGTTGTTCTGTTGAGTTTTGGATGATATTAATGTTTATGAATGTTGTTTACTCGAAAAAGATTGATTAGAGATTGATTGGAATGGTTTAGAGATGTTAGAAATTGTGAAATCTGCGATCTGCGTCGCGGGTAATCGATTACCAGGTGTGGTAATCGATTACCAGGGTGTTCTGGGCAACCCAGAAATACTATTTGCTAATGGTAATCGATTACAGGTTTGTGGTAATCGATTACCAGAGAGTTTGTTTGCAGGTAATCGATTACAGGGGTGCTGTAGTCGATTACCAGAGTGTTTGGTCGCAGGTAATCGATTACAAGGTGGTTGTAATCAATTACCAGAGACTTTGTTTGCAGGTAATCGATTACTGGAGGTTGGTAATCGATTACCAGAGTGGATTTTGAGAGCCTAAGTGCTCAATGAAGCTTGATATGCTTGATAATGGTTTGGTATGCATATAGCTGGTGATTATGCTATATATTTGATGATGTTTTGGAATGCATATGGTTGGTTAATATGCTATGTAAATGATGTTATTTGGAGTGCATATGGTTGGTTAATATGCCATGTAATTGATGTTATTTGGAATGCATGTGGTTGGCTAACATGCTATGTAATTGATGTTATTTGGAATGCATGTGGTTGGTGAACATGCTATGTAATTGATGTTATTTGGAATGCATGTGGTTGGTTAACATGCTATGTAATTGATGTTATTTGGAATGCATGTGGTTGGTGAACATGCTATGTAATTGATGTTATTTGGAATGCATGTGGTTGGTTAACATGCTATGTAATTGATGTTATTTGGAATGCATGTGGTTGGTGAACAAGCTATGTAATTGATGTTATTTGGAATGCATGTGGTTGGTTAACATGCTATGTAATTGATGTTATTTGGAATGCATGTGGTTGGTGAACTTGCTATGTAATTGATGTTATTTGGAATGCATGTGGTTGGTGAACATGCGATATAATAAATAATGATGTTACTTGAGTTGTGCGGGCCCATAGAGGGGGTACAACTTAAGAGAGATGCCTTGAGCATGTGTGATGAGACCTGAATTGTGCGGGCCCATAGAGGGGGTACATTTCAAGAGGTGAACTGCGTTGTGCGGGCCCATAGAGGGGGTACAACTCAGGGGATCAAGATGGCGCGTTCGATGCTTGGGCCCATAGAGGGGGTGCAACCTAGGGTCGAATGTCGTTGTACGGGCCCAACAAGGAGGTACAACCTATCGGTTTGTGTGGTGATGCCGGTAGACTATCTTGGTAATAACTAGAGTGATTGACGAGGTGCACCCATTGTGTGGAGTTCCAAGTCATGATCTTTGGGTAGATGATGAGATGAGTATTGGTGCATGTGATAGTTGGAATACTCAACGATGGAATTGAGTTATATAATGATGAGTTTTGGTGCATATAATATATTGGAATACTCAACGATGGAATTGGGTCATATGATAATGTTAATGAGTTTGGATCCAAACATGTTGGATGTATATGTGTTATATCTGATGATGATATTGTGTTATTAAATGATGTTGTGAGTATTAATGATGAATGAGTATTATGTGAGCATGTGACTCCTTTGGTGAATGATGGTATGAGATTATCTGTTGAGATAGATGAATAGCTTTATGATGATTTATGAATGTTGCTTATTTGATGGATTATTGGATGTTTTGGTATGAGGTATGATGATTGTTGATGTTGTTTATATGTGGATGAGGATAGGGTAGCCTCCTATGTGTATGTATGAGTAGTATTCTTTTCCTCACCGTATACTATGGATATTATTTTTACTGGTGTTGATGAGGACACGATTGGTGTCGAATTTGATTAAAGGGAATGTACTCTGATAACGGTGACATCAGGGTATAATTTTGGGGGTCTTTTATTATGTTTCTAGTTAGGAAGGCTTTTGGTGTAAAATATTTTGGATGTCTTACACGGCAAGTAGGATGTTCAGTATTTTTATTTTCTTTGGAGATTCCGCTGCATGAGTGTTGGATTATAATTGAGTTTTAATTCGTTTTAACTAAGTTGTTTTCAACTAATGAGGTTTTTAGAAAGAGAGTTTTGTGAACCTTTTACCCATCGTGGGACGTTGCCTTATCCATAATTCAATTTATTAAACATATAAGAGTATGGGGTAGAAGGGTGTCACATTAGTTGGTATCAGAGCAGGTCGGTTCATCGGCCTTGAGTTATGAGTTTACTATGATTATGAGGTGTTAACCTGATTGATTAATTGATTGACTGCGTGAATTGTTTGCTTTGGCTGGACTGTTGATTGATTTCTTTACTGTTTGCTTTACTTGGTATGTTGCTTACCCTTTCTTTGATACAGAAAGAGTAATGGTTGGGGGTAGGAACGATCGAGCGATGGCCGATGCCCTGATGGCCATGGCACAGGCAGTTGGCAACCTTAACCAACATCACGAGACGGATTGGCTTGCCCGGTTCCAGAGGAACCATCCACCTACGTTCCGTGGGGGTTATGACCCAGATGGAGCTGCCGATTGGATCTACGAGATCGAGAAGATATTCAGAGCGATGGAATGCCCTATGCTTCAGAAGGTGACTTTGGCAGCATTCATGTTATCTGGGGATGTCGGCTTCTGGTGGCAGAGCACCTGCCAGAGGTTGATTGATGAGGGCACAGCCCTGAGCTGGGATAACTTCAAGAGGTAATTCCTAGAGAAATACTTCCCACACGATGTGCGCAAGAAGAAACAGATAGAGTTCCTGGATTTAAAGCAAGGGGACGACACCGTGGCAGACTACGCATCAAGGTTCGAAGCACTTGTACGATTTTGCCCGACATATGAGGGGGCTGCCAACGAAGAATCCAAGTGTGTCAAGTTTCTCAGCGGCCTTCGTCCGGAGATCAAACAAGTATTCAACTACCAGGGGATCACGCGCTTTCACGAGCTAGTGAACAAGTGCAGGATTTATGATGAAGACAATCGGGCAAACCATATTCTCGAGCGACGGGAAATCCCAAGATTGGAAGTGGCAATGGAGGCACAGTACAAAAGAAGAATTATGCTTCAACCACTAGTCAAGCGACAAAGGGTGGGGGTGTTGGTTTTACCACTCCTATTACCTGTTACAAGTGCGGAAATGAGGGTCACCGAGCAAACCGATGCAGAGACAGAGAAATCACCTGCTACACCTGTCAGGAGAAGGGACATATCGCTCGTGATTGTCCTCAAAGGACACAAGGGGAATTAGCGGAAAGTGGAGATGCCAATGGAAGCGCCAGTAAACCTAAGGCTACTGGGAGAGTCTTTGCCTTGAGTGGTACTGAAGCTGCTCAATCCGAGGACTTAATCCAAGGTACGGGTTTCATTGCGGGTAATCCTTTAGTGATTTTATTTGATTCTGGTGCGACTCATTCTTTCATATCACATGCTTGTGTGTCTAAGCTTAAATTTCCTGTTTCCTCTTTGCCTTTTGTGTTGAGTGTGGAAACGCCAGCTAGTGAGTCAGTCTCTACATCTAAGGTGTGCTTAAACTGTTCTATTTCTGTTAATGATAGAAACTTCCTAGTTGATTTGATTTGTTTGCCTCTAAGTCAACTAGATGTCATTCTTGGTATGGACTGGTTATCGTCCAACCATGTCCTTCTAAACTGTGCTGATAAATCTGTTGTATTTGGTCACCCTGTCGAGTGTAAGAATAAGGATTTTATGACTGCCAATCAGGTAAATGCGCCTCTTGTTGAGTCTCAAAAATATCATAAGAGAAAATATGATGTTTAAGACAACTCAATTCCCAAGTTTTAATGCTTAACAAATTTGAGTTAAAATATTCATCATAGATACATATATGCTTTAATGATTTATCTATGATTTCAGCAAGAGTCACTATGAGCCTACATAAAAAGACTAAGTGTTGAAGCTGTCTGAAGAAGCAGAACTCGTATGAAGAGTTGAAGCTGTCTGAAGTAGCTCAACCCGTCTGAAGTATCAGTGCTGTCTGAAGTCTCACTTATGACGTGGCACCCTCTGTTGAAGTTTGTGAAGACTTTTCTGAACCTCTGCTGCACGTACCTTTTCAAACACGTTTATGGCAAGGAACACAGAGACCTTTCCTGGTGATTTTGAATTTCATACACCACTGAGGAAATCTCTGCAACGCAGCCTCTGCAACAACATCTGTAGCAGCCTTAATGCATGAGAAACCTTGTATCGTGTCAGAAATATCAGAGCTCTCAGAAGCGTGTCTCACAACGGATTAAATAGCATTTAATGCTATCTCTAAACGGTGGTATTTCAACGGATTAAAGTTTGGGTATAAATACCCCTCTATAAAGACCATCAAAGGTAACGAAGTAAAAAAAAAAAAAGAAGTGAAAAAGAAGAGAAATCAATATACAAGAAAGCCAAGAGAAACATCACTCTGCAAGTTTTTACTCCATAAAAACTCTCTGATAGAATTCTCTGTACACATTTTTATATCCTGAGCATACCTCAGTTTTATTGTACATTGTATTGGTTTGAGCTTCAAACTTGATAGTTTAAAAGCTTAAACCCCTTTCTTTGTAAACCTTGGTAGAGCCTGAAGAGGCTTGACAGAAAAGAACACTTGTGGTAGAGCCTGAAGAGGCTTGACAGAAAAGAATACTTGTGGTAGATCCTGAAGAGGCTTGACAGAAAAGAATACTTGTGGTAGAGCCTGAAGAGGCTTGACAGAAAAGAATACTTGTTTGTGTCTGGAGAGACTGTACTCGTTGTGTCTGGAGAGACTGTACTCGTTGTGTCTGGAGAGACTGTACTCGTTGTGTCTGGAGAGACTGTACTCGTTGTGTCTGGAGAGACTGTACTCGTTGTGTCTGGAGAGACTGTACTCATTGTGTCTGGAGAGACTGTACTCAAAAATTCGAGCTTGTAATCTGAATTTTCATATAGTGGAAATCCAGTGGTTGTTTGCCATTGGGACTGGACGTAGCTCACAGTGGTAGTGAGTGAACCAGGATAAATTTCTTGGCTAAGTTTTCTTACCCTTATCTCTTGTCAATTCTTTTTATACTAATCAAGGGGTTAGAGTAATTAATCTGATATATTATAAAGACATAAAACATTGTTTTAAATCAGTATCTTTTATACTGTCTGAAAACTTCAGAAAGTCCTTTAAGAGTCTGTCTGAAATCGTGTTTTTGACACCTGTTTGCGAAAAGCTTTCAAAAATATTCAGAAACACTATTCAACCCCCCTTCTAGTGTTTCCCTGTGTTTCTACAGTTGGTACCAGAGCTCTACTCAGGGTTGAAGCACCTAACAAGTGACTGAGGACTGAAAGATCCAAATGGATGCTTCTAACAGCAACAGGCAATACATCACTGAAGGAGCCTCTATCACAAGACCCCCAGCATTCAATGGAGTGGATTACCACTACTGGAGAGATCGTATGAAGTTGTTCATTGAGAGCAACAACATTGATGTTTGGGAGGTGGTCACTGATGGAGACTATATGCCTATGCAAAATGGCTTGCCTATACCTAAGACTGAATGGACCCTGGAGCAGAAGACTAGAGTCCAGATGAATGCTAAAGCCAAACTCTATCTGATATGTTCATTGAATAAATCAGAATACGAGAAGGTCCATGGATGTACTTCTGCTAAGGAGATTTGGGATACTCTTGCAGCAGCCCATGAAGGGACTGAAACTGTCAAGCAATCCAAAATCAGCATGCTTATACACCAGTATGAGATGTTTAAGATGGAAGAAACTGAAACTATTGACCAAATGTTTGGGAGGTTTCAGACCATAACCAATGGACTCAGGTCTTTAGGAAGAACCTATGAATCTGGAGACAACAACAGAAAGATTCTAAGGAGTCTACCTAAGTCCTGGAGACCCAAAGTCACTGCCATTAAGGAGGCAAGAGATCTGAACTCTCTAAGAATGGAAGAACTGTTGGGATCTCTCAAAGTCCATGAACTTGAGCTTGGAGAAGATGACAACAAGAAGAAGTCTCTGGCTCTAAACTCCAAAGTCAAACAGTCTAGGCATGGTAGCATGAAGGCTATGCAAGCTGAGGACAGTTCAGAAGCAGATGAAGATTCTGAAGACAGCTCAGAAGATGAAGATGATCTTGCTCTTTTAAGCAGAAAGATCAAGAGAATGCTACAGAACAGAGGAAAGTTCAGAAAGAACCAACCGTCATCATCCAAATCAGGTAAGACAGGTAAAGAGTCTAACCCTGATAAAATTACTTGCTTTGAATGTAAGCAACCAGGACACATAATGGCTGATTGTACAAGACTGAAGAAAAACAACTTCAAGAAGAGGTTTTCCAAAAAGAAGAAAAGTCTCATGGCAACATGGGAAGATCTTGATGAATCAACCTCAGAAGAAGAAGAAGATACTTCAGAAAAGGCAAATCTGTGTCTCATGGCTAGTCTACCATCCTCAGACAGCTCTGAAGCTGAGGTATTTCCTCTTACTCTACAAGAAATGTATGATGATCTGGTAGAGAGTTCTCAAGAACTCTTCCAAGAGTATAAGAATCTATCCAAAGCCCACACAGAAATGTGTAACAAATATGAGGCACTTGAGATAGAACATATTATGCTCAAAGAAAAGGTTCTTGAGACTAAAAACTGCAGTTCACAAGCTGTGTCTGAAGAAAATAAGAAACTTCAGAAGCAGGTTGTGGAACTGACAAAAGATCTGGCCAAATTTGTCAAAGGAACTAAAAATCTGAATATAATGCTTGGAAGTCAAAGGCATTCCCTTGACAAAACTGGACTAGGCTTTTGTGATCATAACTTGTCTGAACCTCCTACAGTCTTAAATTTTTCTAAAAAGAAGGTTACTGGGTGTTCTCACTGTGGTAAGCCTGGACACAATAAGGCTCAGTGCAAACACAGAAGAAAGACAAGGCCCAAAGCTAACAAGAAAGGACCCAAAAGAATATGGGTACCTAAAAACTTAATTATTCCTGTTGCAGATGTGTTTAACAGGACAAAGGAGACCCCACAAATGGTACCTGGACAGTGGGTGCTCGCGACACATGACAGGAGAAAGGTCTTTGTTCCAAAACCTTAGACCTAGAGCTGGTGGAATGGTCACCTTTGGTGGAAATCAGCAAGGGAAGATCATTGGAATAGGGACTGTAGGTATATCTTCTTCATCCCTTATTAAAAATGTACTTCTAGTGGAGGGACTACAACATAACTTACTGAGCGTAAGTCAATTATGTGACAGTGGTTATGTGGTAGCTTTTACTAAGGAAGGATGCATAGTCAAGGACTCCTCTAAGCAAATCCTCTTTACTGCTAAGAGACACAACAATGTGTACAAAATTGATCTAGAGGATCTAGCGAGTCAAAATGTAAAGTGTTTCATTTCTGTTGAAGATGAAAAACAGATTTGGCATCAAAGACTTGGGCATGCCAGCTTGAGATTAATCTCAAGATTAGCAAAACACAATCTTGTTAAAGGATTGCCCAAGCTTTCATACAAATCAGACATTTTATGTGAAAGCTGTCTGAAAGGGAAACAAACAAGACACTCTTTTAAGAGTAAAGATGTTGTTTCAACTAGCAGACCACTAGAACTTTTACACATTGACTTGTTTGGTCCTATTAGAACAGAAAGTCTTAGTGGTAAGAAATATGGCTTAGTCATTGTTGATGACTATTCTAGATTTACTTGGGTGTTATTCCTAAGAAGCAAGGATGAGACTTTTAGGAATTTCACAATATTCTGCAAGAAGGTACAGAATGAGAAAGGATTCTGTATTTCTGTCATCAGAAGTGATCATGGTGGAGAATTTGAGAATGCAAACTTTCAAATGTTTTGTGATGAGAATGGGATCTCACACAATTTCTCTGTGGCTAGAACACCTCAACAGAATGGGGTTGTTGAGAGAAAGAACAGAAGTTTGCAAGAGATGGCAAGGACCATGCTCAACTCATGTAGCTTACCAAGATCCTTCTGGGCAGAAGCTGTTAGCACAGCATGTTACCTTCAAAACAGAATATTGGTAAGACCAATTCTGAAAAAGACTGCCTATGAACTGTGGAAAGGAAGAAAACCCAACATATCATACTTCCACACCTTTGGGTGTGAATGTTTTATACTCAACACCAAGGATGATCTTGGAAAATTTGATGCGAAGTCTGATAAAGGATTTTTCATTGGATATTCTGAAACATCTAAAGCCTATAGAGTGTATAACTCTAGAACTTTAACTGTTGAAGAAACTATTCATGTGAAATTCAATGATAACAAAGAGACTGATAGGGAACTATCAGATCTAGAGGATGACTTTGTAGGAATGGAGCTGAATGACCACAGCAGCTCGAAGGATGAGCAGCTGTCTGAAGTATCTACTGTTACCAAACCTCTTCAGACAAATGTTGAGTCTCAAACAGAACAAATAGATGTGATACTTCCTCAGAAACCTGATTGGAAATACAAATCACATCATCCTAATGAGAAAATCATTGGCAACACTTCAGAAGGAGTTAAGACAAGATCAAAATTCAAGATTCTGAATTCTCTTGCTCTCCTATCTGAAATAGAGCCAAAGAACATTGATGAAGCTCTGCATGATGAAGGGTGGATCCTAGCCATGCAAGAAGAGCTGAATCAGTTTGCTAGGAGTGATGTCTGGACCCTTGTACCTAAACCCCATGGGAAAACTATTATTGGAACCAAATGGGTGTTCAGAAACAAGCTATCTGAAGAAGGCAAGGTAGTCAGAAACAAGGCAAGATTAGTTGCTCAAGGATACAACCAGCAAGAAGGTATTGACTTCACTGAAACCTTTGCCCCTGTGGCCAGGTTAGAGGCAATTAGAATTCTTTTATCTTATGTTGTAAATAATGGCATCAAGTTATATCAAATGGATGTTAAAAGTGTCTTCCTCAATGGTCTCATTGAAGAAGAAGTCTTTGTTAGACAACCCCCTGGTTTTGAAGATATTGCTTTTCCTGAACATGTTTTCAAACTCAAAAAGGCTCTCTATGGTCTGAAACAAGCCCCAAGAGCTTGGTATGACAGATTGAGCAGTTTTCTAATCTCAAATGGTTTTGAAAGAGGGAAAGTGGATACAACTCTTTTTAGAAAACAGTCTAACAAAGATCTTATACTTGTTCAGATATATGTTGATGACATTATCTTTGGTTCAACTAACTCTTCATTATGCAAGGAGTTTTCAGAGTTAATGCAATCAGAATTTGAAATGAGTTTAATGGGTGAACTAAAATTTTTCTTAGGACTTCAGATTAAGCAAGATTCTGACTGTATATGGATCCATCAAGAAAAATATACAAAGGAAATGTTTAATAAGTTTAACTTTCATGATTGCAAACCCATGGCAACTCCAATGCATCCCTCTGGATCTTTAAACAAAGATGAGAAGGAAGAACCAGTGAATCAAACTCTGTATAGAGGAATGATTGGATCATTACTATATCTAACAGCAAGCAGACCTGACATAATGTTCAGTGTATGTCTGTGTGCTAGATTTCAATCTGATCCAAGGAGTACTCACTACAAAGCTGTAAAAAGAATTTTCAGATATCTTAAAGGTACTACTAATCTTGGTCTATGCTATAAGAAAAGTAAGGACTACAGGTTAGTAGGTTACTGTGATGCTGATTTTGCTGGAGACAGAATTGAAAGAAAAAGCACCAGTGGTGGATGTCATTTCTTTGGAGAAAATATGATTAGTTGGTCAAGCAAAAGGCAAAGCACAATTGCCTTATCAACAGCTGAAGCAGAATATATCTCAGCAGCCAGTTGCTGCTCACAACTGTTATGGGTGAAGTATCAGTTAGAAGATTTTAACATTACTATGTCTGCTATACCTGTTTTGTGTGATAATACAAGTGCTATCAATTTGTCTAAAAATCCCATTCAACATTCTAGGGCTAAACATATAGAAATAAAACATCATTTCATTAGAGACTATGTTCAGAAAGGTATTTTTGATATTCAGTTTATTGATACAGAGCACCAATGGGCTGATATATTCACAAAACCTCTGACTGAAGATAGATTTAAGTTCATTAGAAATAATCTGAACATACATGCATTTTGAATGTGTGTGATCTGATCTGTCAAAAATGATGTATCTGAAATTTCAGCCTGTCTGAAACAAGTAACTTGTCTGAAATTTTGGGGTGTCTGAAATTCATATGGGTTTCTGAAATCTGTCACTTGTCTGAAGTAAACAAATGACGTGGCTTTATGAGACAGTTTAATTCCATTTATTTTGTCTCTTCCACTTCGCACGATCTCCTATGACTGCGCACCCAGTACCTGCCATCATTGCTTTATGAGTCTATAAATACGGAAGCTAGTGGGTCACAGAACTTCACCGTTCACTATTCAGTAGTCATCTCTTGAGATCCTTCTTCTACAAGCAATCCCTTTTTCTCTCAAGTTCTTCAGAAAACTCTCCAATGGCCCCTAAGAAATCTGCTGGAAGCAACAACGTGAAGACTAAGGGGGTAGTTCTGGAAGATCTTCAATCTCTGGGAATGGACTTGTTTGCTGAGTTCGATGCAGCTGGGTGGACTCCGTACTTCAATCACAACTTGACACAGTGGCATGAGCAGAGTGTGCTGGATTTCTGGGCTACTGCCAGAGGAATACCCAATCCTCAGGGTATCTACACTAGCATCAAGGCCACAGTACGAGGTGTTCCTGTCTTCATTGATGAAGATATCATTGCTCACATCTGTGATGTCAGAACTGAAGGAGCTGTATTCACTCCTGGCTGGGAAGCAAGAAATGGAGGACAGAAGCAGTTCACAGAGTTCCTGTATGGAACCTCTGAACCAGTAAGCTTAGATGCAAAGCATATGTCAGACAAGGCTAGGGTTTTGCATGCCATCTTAGGGTGCTCTATAATCCCTAAAAATGGAAGCAGAAACCATGTTTCTGAGCTGGAAAGATTTTTTCTGATTCACCTACTGCAGAAGAAGAAGGTGAACCTCCCCAACATCATAATGTACCACATGCAGAAGCGTCTCAGAGACTCTGCTGGGAGCTTCCCTCACAATACCATCATCACCAAAATCTTGTTGCACTTCAAAGTTCCCATTGAAAGGCTTTTTGATCGCCTTTCACAACCTGTGTTTGGTGAATCAAACCTCAAGAGCATGGGAGTGAAGTTGACTCCAAGACCTCCCTCTCCGTCCATGAAGGAGAGCCTTCTTCTTGAGAAAGCTGCAAGAAGGCAGACAACAATGGAGGTTCTTGAGAATGAACTCAGAGGAGACATAAGGAGGCATGAGTTCAAGTCATCAAAACCCTCTCCTCAAGCAAAATTGAAGAAGCTATCTGTAAGAAGTGCTGCTAAGGTAGCATCTGCATCTGTTCAGAGTCAGGTGTCTGAACCTGTTCAGACTCCACAGCCTTCTTCTGAAATGGAAGGACAGGCTCAAGAGGCAGAAGAAACTGATGTAGTTATAGCTGAGCCATTGGTTGCATGCCCATCTGATCCTGAACTCATTCAGGTGGCAGCATTGGCTACTGCCCTGGAGCAGGAGGAGCTGGAGAAGAAAGCAGAACAAGAAAAGACTGATAGAGCTATTGCTATTGCTTCACAATTGGCCTATGCTGAAGATGATAGACAAGCAACCATAGCTGAGGGAGCAAAGAAAAGGAAGAGGTCAAGTGCACCTCAGAGAAGGAGAACCAAAGGCAAGCTACTTCAGACTGCACCTGAACCTAGGGTGACTAGAATATTGCCTCTCAGCTGACAGCAGAAGATGAAGCTGAGAAGTATCAAAAGTTTGTTAAAGCTCAACAATACTTTAAAAGGAAAAGGGAAGAAAAACAAGCACAAAGGGAGCAGGAAGAAGCAAAGGCAAAAGAATCTGAGGTAACCCAGCCTCCCTACAAGAGAATTAAGGTGAGATTTGATAATGTAACTCCTTCACCACCCTCCTCACCAGAAAAACAAACACCTCATCAACCCTCACAACCTTCACCACAACCTTCACCACAACCTTCACCAAAACCCCTATCACCTACAAACCAACCATCTTCACCTCTATCACAACCATCACCACCTCCACACACAGAAAACCAACCCTCTGACCCTTCCAAACCCTCTGAACCTACCTCACCACAACCTTCAGAGAATCAACTCTCTTAGCCCACATTACCTTCCCCACAAATCCATGACCTTGCTCTAAAACCACTCTTACCTTCATCACCTCCACCTCCTTCACCTTCTCTGGAAGAAGAGCTCTCTGTTGAAGAAGAGCAAGTGCTTGCTGATCCCTGCTTACTGCCCAAGTTTAGCACCCTGTCTGAAGAGCTACAGTATTTCAGATCAGCACCTGATGTATCCTTGCATCCTGGCTTAATCAGGAAAACTGCTGCTGAAGTAAGGAATCAATACAGTGCTTCTTCAGGTGGATTAGACAAGATCAGGAAGGGTGTCCCTCTTGCACATATTTGGGCTCCCATCAATCCATTCTCAAATGATTCCCTGAGGCTGTCTAATGATGAATGGAGCTTTGTGAGGCAGCTGAACACTGAGTCTGAGCTGTTTCAGAGGGATCTGCACAAGGGAGTTGGGATGAGAGGCTACAGGCCCCCTAGAACTTGTTCAATCAGGCCAACCACCAAAATCTTGGTGAAACCTGATAGAATAGTTCCTAGGTATCCCTTACTGGAAGAGAAATTCAAAGAAGCTAAAAGCTATTCAAAGAAAAACTCACCGGTGTCTGAAGTGATGAGTCCATCAGAGTGGGACTCTTTACCAGAATTCATCACAAATCTAGGAGGAGGCCTGGATCATCTACTTCAAGAGTGGATGTGGTCCTCTTACTGGAAGATCAGGGAAGATGTTGGATCCTCTTCTGGATCAACTGGTCCTGATGCTGATTCTGGTGTTGGACTTGGAAAGTCAACCACTGTCAAATATCACTATATGAGAGATCACTTTCCCCCACCTGCTGACTCATTTCATGAAGATTGGGCTCTACTAAATCCTATTGGCACCTTCTTTTGCCCTGTGTTCAGCCCCTCTGACTACAAACTGCAGCCAGGATTTGGACTGCTTAGATTTGTTTGCCCCTACATCCAGCTCATCTTCTATGAATCTGAGCAAGACTTGGCTAAGGAGAATCTGAAGTTGAAGTCCAAAGTGCAGAAACTTGAAAAGAAGTGTGCTGATCAAGAAAAGAAGACTAAGCATCTGATTGCTCAACAAGAACAGATTCTTCAAGAACAGCAGCTTATCAGATCTGGTCAGCAAGACTTGATAACCTCAGTGGAAGCTGCAATAAACAAGGCCAAGGACGACTTGATTTCCTTTCTCACTGAGGCCTTGCTGAAGAACAAAGATTAGACTGTTCATTTTAGCCATTGTCTTTTGTTTATTCTCATGCTTATGACAAGTGTCTGATTGTTTGTTTCTTTATCTGAACATTCCCATATATACAATCAGTGGCTTTTCCCATCCTTTTATGAGTGCATTGTTAACATCATGCTATATGTTCTATGTGAATTTATTGTTCTGTTACTGTTTAGCTCTGATATTCCCTTTTGATTGATGACAAAAGGGGGAGTATTAAAATCTAACAAAATCTGAATCTGAAGTGATTACAGGACTCAGGGGGAGTAAATAAGAAATTGATTTTTGATCAAATCAGTTTAAGAGATCACCATCTGAGGGGGAGCTATCTATACTTTTATTTTTAAAACTCCTTTCAGATTTATGTATTTTAAACAAATTTGTCATCATTAAAAAGGGGGAGAATGTTGAGTCTCAAAAATATCATAAGAGAAAATATGATGTTTAAGACAACTCAATTCCCAAGTTTTAATGCTTAACAAATTTGAGTTAAAATATTCATCATAGATACATATATGCTTTAATGATTTATCTATGATTTCAGCAAGAGTCACTATGAGCCTACATAAAAAGACTAAGTGTTGAAGCTGTCTGAAGAAGCAGAACTCGTATGAAGAGTTGAAGCTGTCTGAAGTAGCTCAACCCGTCTGAAGTATCAGTGCTGTCTGAAGTCTCACTTATGACGTGGCACCCTCTGCTGAAGTTTGTGAAGACTTTTCTGAACCTCTGCTGCACGTACCTTTTCAAACACGTTTATGGCAAGGAACACAGAGACCTTTCCTGGTGATTTTGAATTTCATACACCACTGAGGAAATCTCTGCAACGCAGCCTCTGCAACAACATCTGTAGCAGCCTTAATGCATGAGAAACCTTGTATCGTGTCAGAAATATCAGAGCTCTCAGAAGCGTGTCTCACAACGGATTAAATAGCATTTAATGCTATCTCTAAACGGTGGTATTTCAACGGATTAAAGTTTGGGTATAAATACCCCTCTATAAAGACCATCAAAGGTAACGAAGTAAAAAAAAAAGAAGTGAAAAAGAAGAGAAATCAATATACAAGAAAGCCAAGAGAAACATCACGCTGCAAGTTTTTACTCCATAAAAACTCTCTGATAGAATTCTCTGTACACATTTGTATATCCTGAGCATACCTCAGTTTTATTGTACATTGTATTGGTTTGAGCTTCAAACTTGATAGTTTAAAAGCTTAAACCCCTTTCTTTGTAAACCTTGGTAGAGCCTGAAGAGGCTTGACAGAAAAGAATACTTGTGGTAGAGCCTGAAGAGGCTTGACAGAAAAGAATACTTGTGGTAGAGCCTGAAGAGGCTTGACAGAAAAGAATACTTGTGGTAGAGCCTGAAGAGGCTTGACAGAAAAGAATACTTGTTTGTGTCTGGAGAGACTGTACTCGTTGTGTCTGGAGAGACTGTACTCGTTGTGTCTGGAGAGACTGTACTCGTTGTGTCTGGAGAGACTGTACTCAAAAATTCGAGCTTGTAATCTGAATATTCATATAGTGGAAATCCAGTGGTTGTTTGCCATTGGGACTGGACGTAGCTCACAGTGGTAGTGAGTGAACCAGGATAAATTTCTTGGCTAAGTTTTCTTACCCTTATCTCTTGTCAATTCTTTTTATACTAATCAAGGGGTTAGAGTAATTAATCTGATATATTATAAAGACATAAAACATTGTTTTAAATCAGTATCTTTTATACTGTCTGAAAACTTCAGACAGTCCTTTAAGAGTCTGTCTGAAATCGTGTTTTTGACACCTGTTTGCGAAAAGCTTTCAAAAATATTCAGAAACACTATTCAACCCCCCTTCTAGTGTTTCCCTGTGTTTCTACACCTCTAAGGGAAGATGCCCAGGTTTATATGCTTTTAGCTTCTTTGAAATCTGATAGTAGCGCTGTGGTGAGTGAGATACCAGTAGTGTGTGAGTACCCTGAGGTATTTGCTGATAATGTGTCTAGTTTACCGCCCGAGAGAGAGATAGAGTTTGCTATAGACTTAATGTCGGGTACAGGACCGATTTCAGCTACACCTTATAGGATGTCACCCATAGAGCTAGCAGAACTTAAGAAGCAATTAGAAGACTTGTTAGAGAAAAAGTTTATAAGGCCTAGTGTGTCACCCTGGGGAGCGCCTGTCTTGTTTGTTAAGAAGAAGGATGGTAGCATGGGGTTATGTACAGATTACCGCCAGCTTAATAAGGTAACCATTAAGAATAGATATCCTTTGCCTAGGATAGATGACTTGATGGATCAGCTAGTGGGGGCATATGTGTTTAGCAAGATAGATCTTAGATCAGGCTATCATCAGATCAGGGTTAAGGAAGAGGATATACCTAAGACTACATTTAGGACTAGGTATGGACATTATGAATATCTGGTAATGCCTTTCGGTGTGACGAATGCTCCTGCAATTTTTATGGATTACATGAACAGGATTTTTCACCCTTATTTGGATAAATTTGTAGTTGTCTTCATCGATGATATACTAATTTATTCTAAAACTAAGGAGGAGCATGAGGAACATCTAAAGGTAGTACTTCAGGTTCTTAAGGATAAACAGTTGTATGCTAAGATGTCCAAGTGTGAGTTCTGGTTAGAACAAGTAAGTTTCTTAGGTCATGTAATTTCTAAGGGAGGTGTAGGCGTAGATCCTTCTAAGGTAGAGGTCGTGCTTAAGTGGGAGGCTCCTAAGTCTGTGAGTGAGATTAGAAGTTTCCTTGGTTTGGCTGGGTACTATAGAAGATTCATAGAAGGGTTTTCCAAGTTAGCTTTGCCTTTGACCGAGTTGACTAGGAAGGGAGTTGCCTTTGTGTGGAATAGTAAGTGTGAGACTAGTTTCCAAACCCTTAAGGAGAAGTTGACTAGTGCACCAGTGTTAGTGTTGCCCGACCTTAGCAAATCTTTTGTAGTATACTGTGATGCCTCTAAGATGGGTTTAGGTGGGGTGTTGATGCAAGAGAGTAAAGTAGTAGCC
Source organism: Sesbania bispinosa (assembly GCA_026901365.1). Classification (NCBI taxonomy): domain Eukaryota; kingdom Viridiplantae; phylum Streptophyta; class Magnoliopsida; order Fabales; family Fabaceae; genus Sesbania; species Sesbania bispinosa. The sequence goes on from QLOH01000014.1 coordinate 882,760, forward strand.
TATGCTTCTAGGCAATTGAAAACCCATGAGAGAAACTATCCTACCCATGACCTAGAGTTAGCAACTGTAGTGTTTGTGTTGAAAATTTGGAGACATTATCTGTATGGTTCCCGGTTTGAGGTTTTTAGTGACCATAAGAGCCTTAGATATTTGTTTGACCAGAAAGAGTTGAATATGAGACAGAGGAGGTGGTTAGAGTTCCTTAAGGATTATGATTTTGAGTTAAGTTACCATCCCGGTAAGGCCAATGTGGTGGCTGATGCCTTGAGTAAGAAGTCTATCCATGTTAGTTCCCTAATGATTAAGGAGATGAATCTTTTAACCCAGTTTAGGGATCTGAGTTTAGCTTGTGAGATGACCTCTGAGAACATGCTATGTAATTGATGTTATTTGGAATGCATGTGGTTGGTGAACATGTTATGTAATTGATGTTATTTGGAATGCATGTGGTTGGTTAACATGCTATGTAATTGATGTTATTTGGAATGCATATGGTTGGTGAACATGCTATGTAATTGATGTTATTTGGAATGCATGTGGTTGGTGAACATGTGATATAATAAATAATGATGTTACTTGAGTTGTGCGGGCCCATAGAAGGGGTACAACTTAAGAGAGATGCCTTGAAAATGTGTGATGAGACCTGAATTGTGCGGGCCCATAGAGGGGGTACATTTCAAGAGGTGAACTATGTTGTGCGGGCCCATAGAGGGGGTACAACTCAGGGGATCAAGATGGGGCGTTCGATGCACGGGCCCATAGAGGGTGTGCAACCTAAGAGTGATTGTACTGGCCCATAGAGGGGGTGCAACCTAGGGTCGAATGTCGTTGTGCGGGCCCAACAAGGGGGTACAACCTATCGGTTTGTGTGGTGATGCCGGTAGACTATCTTGGTAATAACTAGATTGATTGACGAGGTGCACCCATTGTGTGGAGTTCCAAGTCATGATCTTTGGGTAGATGATGAGATGAGTATTGGTGCATGTGATAGTTGGAATACTCAACGATGGAATTGAGTTATATAATGATGAGTTTTGGTGCATATAATATATTGGAATACTCAACGATGGAATTGGGTCATATGATAATGTTAATGAGTTTGGATGCATACATGTTGGATGTATGTGTTATATCTGATGATGATATTGTGTTATTAAATGATGTTGTGAGTATTAATGATGAATGAGTATTATGTGAGCATGTGACTCCTTTGGTGAATGATGGTATGAGATTATCTGTTGAGATAGATGAATAGCTTTATGTTGATTTATGAATGTTGCTTATTTGATGGATTATTGGATGTTTTGGTATGAGGTATGATGATTGTTGATGTTGTTTATATGTGGGTGAGGATAGGGTAACCTCCTATGTGTATGTATGAGTAGTATTCTTTTCCTCACCGTATACTGTGGATACTATTTTTACAGGTGTTGATGAGGACACGATTGGTGTCGAATTTGATTAAAGGGAATGTACTCTGATAGCTGTGACATCAGGGTATAATTTTGGGGGGTTTTTTATTATGTTTCTAGTTAGGAAGGCTTTTGGTGTAAACTATTTTGGATGTCTTACACGACAAGTAGGATGTTCAGTATTTTTATTTTCTTTGGAGATTCTGCTGCATGAGTGTTGGATTATAATTGAGTTTTATTTCGTTTTAACTAAGTTTTTTTCGAACTAATGAGGTTTTTAGAAAGAGAGTTTTGTGAACCTTTTACCCATCGTGTGACGTTGCCTTTTCCATAATTCAATTTATTAAACATATAAGAGTATGAGGTAGAAGGGTGTCACACCTAAAATCAAGTTTGATAAAGACAGGGTATGTGAAGCATGTGTTAAGGGAAAACAAACACACTCAAGTTTTCATCCAAAAAATGTTATAACCACCAAAAGACCACTAGAACTACTACATATTGATCTGTTTGGTCCTACCAAAACTCCTAGCATTGGTGGAAAATGATATGAACTTGTCATTGTGGATGATTACTCTAGATTCACATGGGTATTATTCCTCACCACTAAGGATGAGTCTTTTGATGCTTTCAAAATCTTCTCTAAGAAGATACAAAATGAAAGTAGTCAACAAATTGCTTCTGTTAGAAGTGACCATGGAGGTGAATTTGAAAATTTCTCTTTCAAAATATTTTTTGATGAAAATGGCATTTCTCATAACTTTTCTTGTCTTAGAACTCCTCAACAAAATAGAGTTGTAGAAAGGAAAAATAGAACTCTTCAAGAAATGGCAAGAACTCTTTTAAGTGGCAGTGGCATTAAAAAATACTATTGGGCTGAGGCAGTTGCCGCTTCATGCTATATTCTAAACAGAGTTTCTATCAGAAGGATATTGAATAAGACTCCATATGAATTATGGAAAGGAAGAAAGCCTAACATTTCATACTTTCATGTATTTGGATGTAACTGTTATATTTTGAATAACAAAGAAATCCTTGAAAAATTTGATGCCAAATCTGAAAAACCATTTTTCTTAGTTATTCAACCACATCAAAAGCATATAGGGATTACAATATTAAAAATCAAACCATAGAAGAAAGTATGCATGTTATTTTCAATGATTCTAACCTATCTTCTGAAGGAAAAGCTAAAACTGATTCAGATGATGAATCTAAAGAAGCTATCTTACATAAGAAGATACCTTCTGAGATAGAACAACCAGCAGAAGAACCATGTGAAAAGGAAAATTCTTCACATGATTAAGAAAATCATGATAGAGAAGAACTTCCAAAAAGTTGGAGACTAGTCTCAGCACATCCTCATAACCAAATCATTGGAAGCACCTCAGAAGGTGTAAGAACTAGGTCTCATGTCATAAGAAATGAAACTGCTACATTACTGTTATCACAAATTGAACCTAAAAACATCAATGAAGCTCTTGATGACGATTCATGGGTAAAAGCCATGAAAAAAGAGTTGGATCAATTTGAGAAAAATGAAGTCTGGACCCTTGTTCCTCCACCAGAAGGCCATTCAATCATAGGAACTAAGTGGGTCTTTAGAAATAAAATGAATGAAGAAGGTAAAGTAGTAAGAAACAAGGTAAGGTTAGTTGCATAAGGTTATAACCAGCAAGAAGGTATAGATTTTGATGAAACCTTTGCACCTGTAGCTAGATTAGAAGTATTAGAATTTTTCTTGCATTTGCAGCCTATAAAAACTTTAAACTTTACCAAATAGATGTTAAAAGTGCTTTCCTAAATGGATTCATAAATGTGGAGGTGTATGTACACTAACCTCCTGGTTTTGCTGATCAAAAACATCCAGGTCATGTTTTCAAACTCACCAAAGCTCTGTATGGGCTTAAACAAGCTCCTAGAGCATGGTATGAAAGGTTAAGTAATTTCCTATTGAAAAATGATTTTTCTAGAGGAAAAATTGACACAAATTTATTCAGAAAGGCTTCATAGAAGGATCTTCTGATTGTCCAAATCTATGTTGATGATATCATTTTTGGGTCTTCAAATGAAAAAATGTGTCAAGAATTTTCTGATTTAATGAAAGGAGAATTTGAAATGAGTTTAATGGGTGAACTTAAGTTTTTCTTAGGTCTGCAAATTAAGAAAAAAGATGTAGGAATTTTTATCTGCCAAGAAAAATATACAAAGGATCTTTTGAAAAGATTTAGAAAGGAGGATGCAAAACCTATGACTACCCCCATGCATCCTTCTACAGTACTAGAACTCGATGAAAATGGAAAATTAGTTCCTGAGAAGGAATACAAAGGAATGATAAGATCTCTATTATACTTAACTGCAAGCAGACCTTATATATTGTATTCTGTAGGACTATGTTCTAGGTTCCAATCTAATCCCAAAGAATCTCATGTAACTGATGTCAAAAGAATTTTTAGATATCTTGTTGGAACCACTGACCTTGGACTATGGTTCAAGAAGGATACTGTGATGCTGATTATGCTGGAGATAGGATTGAAAGAAAAAGCACAAGTGGTGGATGTCAATTCCTAGGAGAATCCCTCATCTCCTGGTCTTGCAAGAAGCAGCCAACAATTGCTTTATCAACTGTAGAAGTTGAGTATGTGTCAGCTGCAAGTTGATGCTCTCAAATACTTTGGATAAAGCATTAAATGGAAGACTATAATATGAGGTATTCCAAAATCCCTATATTCTGTGATAACACTAGTGCCATTAATATGTCCAAGAATCCAATTCAGCATTCTAGATCAAAGCATATAGATATAAAACATCATTTCATAAGGGATCATGTTCAGAAAAATGATAGAGAGATAAAATTCATTGAAAATAAACTAAAACTTGTTGATATTTTTACAAAACCACTTGTATAAGAAAGGTTTAATTTCATTAAAGAAAAATTGCATATGTGCAGATTTGTGTGAATATATGACTGAATTGATGTGAATTAAATAATATATCTAAAATTAAGACCCTCTGAAGAAGAATAGTACATAATCATCTCTGAAGAAGATAAAAAGTTATCTTATGAACAAAAAGGAGGGGGAACTTATATCTTCTGATACCTTGCATAGCTAGAAAAACACTATCTGAATCATTGATTCACTCTCATAGAAAATCTTCTAAACATCAGAAGATTAAGAGTTACACATATCTTGAGAAGATTAATCATAATCTCATTCTCTCAAGAAGAGTAAAATTTGCTTCTTCTCAAAGAAGAAACTTACTCTTTAAACGCATTTTGTAGTTGGTTCAGAATTATCCAAAAGGTCTAACACCTTCTCATAGGATTAAGGTAACGTCCTTATCATAGGAGCTAATCTAGATATTATTTATCCAAGAAAATAATTGTTTATTCACTAAGTCAGCTGTGATAGTTGACAAAACCCTTCTCAGCAAATACAAACTCATGTATGCTTCTAAACGAACCTTTTGTCTCTAAGAAAGAGAAAGAGATTAACTAACACTAGAAAGGAAATAAATTTTTCTGCCCGTTGGAAGCAAAAAATTGAATCCTCAATCCTCGCGCATGCGTAAAAGTTCTCTCTCTCCTCGTCTCTACTCTCTCAAACGGCTAGTAGGAGTGAATAAAATGATACACCCACTACAATCAGGAAGCATCTCCTACTCTCTTAGACATTCTAAGCTCACTCAAAGCCACTCAAACTCACCATTTCTCATATACCACTTTGAGCAAATTCTCATACTCTGTTATCTAAAACGTCAAGGACTTCGCAAAAATGAGAATCAAGACCACTGCGCAAAGAAAGAAAACTACATCCCCAGCTCCTTCTGGATGTTCCTATAGTAGCCATGAAGAAGAGAATCAACTGCATTAGTAGAAACAACAAAAGTTCTGGACATTCCCTCACTCTCTGCAAGACCCCTTTCACCAAAACCCGTCTCACCTAAATCTTCTTCACCTCAACCTCCTTCACCAAAGCCTCAATCTTCAAAACCATCCTCATCTAATCCTCCTTCTAAAATCTCTTCTGTATATATAAGAAGGTCTGATAAGATACGCTCTAGAGTAATAAAAATGAAGAATGGTGAAGGAAATGAGGAAGGAAAACTCATCAAGATTGATGCCTCCAGTACCAGCTCTTCAGAAGAGGAACCTTCTGTAAAAGAAAGTAGAGAAACTTCATCTGAAAAGGATTCTGAGAGGAAGATCCACTCCTCTGAAGAAGAAGAAGAAGAAGAAGAAGAAGAAGAAGAAACAGACCCTTCAGAAGATGCAGAAGAAGAGTTTGTAGAAAGTTTATTTGGTGATAAGGAACTTCTAAAGTCCTTTATGAGAAATGGGAACGGAAGGTGGTCATTCTTGGTAAGATATTTCTCCTGAATGAGGTTAAGAAGGAGGGGTGGGCAACTGACTATTTTGTAAAAAGGCAAGACAGGGATAGCTTTCTTCTGGTAAAAGAATCTGTCTATCCAAGGATGGTCAAAGCTTTCTATACTGCTGCCAGCAGCTACAAGAGTGATGGAAACTCCTTAGTGGTTGATTTAAAGGGATCCACCATGATTCTGACACCAAAATCAATAGAGAAAGTACTTGGACTCCCTCACTTTGAGAACAAGCTATATGAGGATCAATGGTATGAAGTTGCTGGTGTAACCAAGGAATATTTCATAAGTAAAGTTATGAGTCCATCCATGAAGGGAATCAAGCATGTGGTCAGGGTGCAGCGGAAATGAGTGGATTCCCTCCCTTGTTATGATCGTTATGCGAAAACACGAATCAAGGCATAAAAGAGTATAAAACAAAAGGTCATACCTTTTTAGGATTGCGAACGAGGCAATAGTAGCCACGTCTCTAATGGTGTCCACGCCAACAGCCGAACTAGGAAACCCTCCTCAACTCTGCTAGTAGTGTTTAGAGAGTAAGAGCGACTACTCTTATTTTCACATACCTAGGGTAGTGCATCTTACGCTCTATTTATAGAGTGGTGGCTAGGGTTTTATCCCTCACTCTATTAACCCTAACATATATGTGCCTGGCCCATTATGCTATAATTCTAATCAAATTAGAATTATTATCTTTCCTAGTGGCTTGTTGTATGCGTGTGACCCAATAGGCTTTTAATATTTGGTTATGATATTAAAATAAAACTCTTTTATATTTAATATCATAAATAGTGAGTGGTATCTAGCAATACATCACTATCCAAATATTGAGATTATCAACAACCTTGACGAATCCTATTTTATGACAATTTATATGATCTTTCCCTTTGTCCAAATATCTAATTGAACACAAGGGCATGGATTGTGTCAACCTTGTATAGTTCAATTTATGTTTTTCTTGATCCCCAAGTAGACTGTTCAGAAAATAAACATCTCATGTTTATCCTCCTGAGCATGGCCATGCATTTTGCAATCTCACTTTATCAAGAGGCCTACAGATATAACTCCTGTTACATAGGAGGGACAAATCCCATCTAGGGCACTCACATTCCACCACATAATTTATTATATGTCCAAAAACCAACTTTATGATTACCCTGTTACATGTAACGTTTGATGATAATTAAAACATATAATTCCTTATGTAGGAATCGTAGTGATTTCAGGTCGAAGGACTTCATATAACACTTATCAATTTAAGAAATGTTCATGACACTTATGTAACAATCCATGCAACGTTCTTAAGGTGGGTCTGTCCAGTACACCATTACTCTTAATGTGTACCTATGTGAGCACATGATATCTCATATCCATGATCCGTGAGATGTGATCATCAATGAACTCACATACTAGTCTAAATGCATCTTTGTCCTAAGATGATACTTGACTAGGGACTATTTAAGAATAGTTCTTCATAAGATCTCACAATCAAGTCATCTACTTGATTTCTTATGAAATTTGAGCTTACTATTCTAAGGACATTAATTATATTCTAAAAGAATAAGTTGTCTTTATAAAATAACATGATACAAGTGATGGATGTTCATAAACATATAAGTCTCTAGTGCATATTCCTAACAATCTCCCACTTGTACTAGAGACATTCAGACATAACTCTTATGCCTAATGATCTAGTGTGCCCTTCATGCTTCTACTGCACAAGGGTTTTTGTTAGTGTGGTAGAATCAGCGACTTTTTTCCTGCTTGGAACTTTTCCAGCTCACAACGCCACCATTGAAACAAAACACATAACATGATTGCGATCTTTAATCATCTTTGTCGGTTTGGAAGCTAGCATCAGTGTAACCCTTTACAAGTAGCTCTTCCTTACTTCCATATATATATCAAGAATGAATCCTTAGTTCTTCTCAAGTACTTAAGAATGTTCTTGATTGTTGTCTAGTGACCTTCACCAAGATCAGACTGGTATCTGCTAGTCATGCTTAGAGCATATGATATTTCTGGTCGAGTACATAACATGGCATACATGATAGACCCTATAGCGGATGCATAAGGAATCTTATTCATGCGACCTCTCTCTTCTTTATTGGAAGGATATTGAGCCTTAGATATGCTTATACCATGTGACATAGGCAAAATTCCCTTCTTAGAATCTTGCATGTTAAACCGTTTTAACACTTTGTCTATGTATGTACTTTGACTTAGGCCAAGTGATCTTTGAGATCTCATCTCTATAGATCCTGATACCTAACACATAGGTTGCGTCACCCAAATCTTTCATAGAAAAACAATTTCCTAACCAAGTCTTTACAGACTGAAGGGTGGGAATGTCATTTCCTATGAGGAGTATGTCATCTACATACAAAACCAGAAAAATCACTATGTTATCACTAACCATTTTGTAGTCACAAGGTTCATCTTCACTTTTAATGAAGCCAAACTGCTTTAACAACTTTATCAAAATGAAGATTCCAGCTTCTAGAAGCTTGCTTTAATCCATAAATGGATCGTTGCAACTTACATACCTTTAGGTATAACAAAACCTTCAGGTTGTATCACATACACATCTTCAAGAAGGCTTCCATTTAGGAAGGCTGTCTTGACATCCACATGCCAGATTTCATGATCATGGTAAGTTGCAAATAGCAAGCAAGATCCGAACAGATTTGAGCATGGAAACTGGGGAAAAGGTTTCATCATAGTCTACACCATGAATTTGCGTGAAACCCTTAGCCACCAACCGTGATTTAAAGGTACTTACATTACCATCCATGTCAGTTTCCTTTCGAAAACCCACTTGCACCCTATGGGTTTTATCCCTTCGGGTGGCTCAATCAAGGTCCATACCTTGTCAGTGTACATGGAATCCATTTCAGATCTCATGGCATCAAGCCATTTCTCAGATTCTGGATTCAAAAGAGTTTCTTGGTAAGTCACTGGGTCATCTTGATCCATTAGCAATACATCGCCTTCCTGAGACACATGGAACCCATATCTCTCAGGTTGGTGACGTACCCTGTCTGACCTACGCAAGTCTTGCGCTACTTGAGCAGGTGGCTCCATAACACTTTGTGGTATCTGCTCTTGTTCCATTATTGGCTCATTGCTACTCTGTGGTACTTGAATTTCTTCAAGTTCTACTTTCCTCCCACTTATTTTCTTAGAGACGGATTCCTTCCCTAAGAATATAGCAGTCCTAGCGACAAACATTTTGCCTTCGCTAGGATTATAGAAGTAGTAACCCTTAGTTTCTTTTGGGTATCCCACAAAATAAGCACTTATCTGATTTGGGTCCTAGTTTATCTGAAACTTGGAGTTTCATATAAGCTTCACAACCCCAAATCTTCATAAAAGACATACTAGGTTGCTTTCCAGTCCATATCTCATATGGTGTCTTTATGATAGCCTTAGATGGAACACGGTTTAGTGTGAAGGCTACTGTTAACAAAGCATGACCCCAAAAAGGAGTCGGGGAGATCAGTGTGACTCATCATAGAACGAACCATATCTAATAGAGTTCGATTTCTCCTTTCTGAAACTCCATTCCATTGAGGTGTTCCAGGAGGAGTGAGTTGAGACGTTATCCCACACTCTCTTAGATAGTCATCAAATGTTGGCTTAAGTATTCTCCACCTCGATCTCATCGAAGTGTTTTTAATAGTCTTGCCAAGTTGGTTTTATACTTCATTCTTAAATTCCTTGAACTCTTCAAAGGACTCAGATATGTGTTTCACCATATAAACAAATCCATATCTACTGAAATCATCAGTAAAAGTGATGAAGTATTGAAAACATCCCCTAGCCATCGTGCCCATGGGCCCACATACATCACTATGTATGAGACCAAGAAGATCATCGGCCCTTTCATCTTTTCCGGTGAATGGGGTTTTGGTCATCTTCCCCAATAAACAAGATTCACATGTCTCAATTGATTCAAAATCAAATGAGTCCAAATAACCATCTTGGTGGAGTTTGGATATGCATTTCTCATTTACATGGCCTAAGCGACAATGTCAAAGATAAGTCGGGTTCAAATCATTTGTTTTGACCCTCTTAACACTTATGTTTATAGATAGGAACTTCAAAATCAAGAACATATTGTTCAAATTTGCACAACCATAAAACATATCATTCAAATAAATTGAACAACTATTGTTCTTTATTATGAATGAAAAACCACTCTTGTCTAAACAAGAAACAAAATTAATATTCAAAAAATAACAATCATCCAGTTCAATAACTAGTCCAGTTGGCAAAGTTAAATAATAGGTTCCTACGGCTAAGGCAGCAACTCTTACTCCATTTCCCACACGTAGGGCGACTTCTCCTTTAGCCAATGGCCTACTCCTTTTAGATCCTTCACATAAATGTGAGATCCACATCTGGTATCCAATACCAATGATGCAGAAGTAAGTAAATTGACTTCTATAACATAAATACTTGAAGCGGAAGTCTCACTTCTCTTCTTCTTGATCTCCTCCAGGTACTTTACACAGTTTCTCTTCCAATGTCCTGATTTGCCACAGTGGAAACATTTTCCTTCCTTAGCTATCCCTCCCATAGGCTTCAAAGCAGAGGTACTAGGCTTATCCTTGCCTTTGTCCTTTGGTTTGAAATAGGGCTTCTTGAACTTCTTCTTGCCCTTGCCTTTTCCAGGTTGGACCATCAATATGGCCTTCCCTTTACCTTTATTAATGTTTTGCTCAGCTGTTCTTAACATGCTCAGCAATTCTGGCAGTGGTTTGTCAAATTCATTCATGTTGTAGTTCATGACTAATTGACTATAGCTGTCCGGCAATGATTGCAGGAAAAGATCAGTGGCCAACTCTTGGCCTAATGGGAATCCAAGCCTTTCTAGGTGTTTCAATGTACCCAATCATCTTGAGTACATGAGCACCTACAGGGCTTCCCTCTTCCAGTCTACATTGATAAAGTGCCTTTGAGACTTCAAATCGTTCATGCCTAGTTTGGCCTTGATAAGGTCTCTTTAAATGTACAATCATATTGTACGCCTCCATGTTCTCATGTTGTTTTCAGCATTCATGGTAGCAAGCATAAGACAACCTACATTGAGAGCATCATCCAGATGCTTTCTAAAAGCATCCTTGTCAACTTTCAAAGCATTTGCAACGAGTGTTTCAGGAACAGGCTCTTCCAGGACATACAGTTTTTCCTAAGGACAATCCTTAGGTCTTATACCAGTCTAGAAAATTAATTCTAGACAGTTTGCCCTTCCTAAGGACAGATCGCAGTAAAAGATTATTTGTTGTGTTCAAAATTATGCACGTAAGTATCATAAAACATATTTAACAAGGTCTTTAATTAAATATGTCTCCCACTATTTTGATTCAAAATAAGTACCCTCAATAATCAGAAAATCCCATCACTAGATTTTCTAGTGGGCCAAGATCCATATTTCACCTTATTTTAAGTCAGCTTTGGTTGATCGCTTAAGAAAAGGTTATTTAGGTAGGAACACGCTTTCCAATTGCATCTCATACAACTCTTGGATAGTTGGGTGAATAACTCTTATTCTAATTCATCTTATGAATTAATGCCTCTAGGTTTTTCAATCCTATTGAACATACCTAGTTAAGTCAAAACCCAATGATTAACAGTCGAATATTACTTTTTATCCTATCGCGTTTTACTAGTATAGATAAAGGTACCCTGCTTTGGCACACCCACACTTCATCGACTCTACTCTAGACGAGTGTCATACATTGGAAGGCAAAACATGACTTAATATTAATGCCTTTCATAAAAGTAATACACTTTAGTCCCTAATGTAGCATCCAATGTGACACTTAACGTGACACCTCAGCGTGCAATTAACACCGTTTAACGTTTTGGACTTAATTGCAAGACAGAAAGTAACGTCGGGGACTAACAGAATATTTTCCTAAACTGAGGGACTAAATTGCATGACATTATAAATGTCAAGGACTAAAGTGTCAATTTACTCAGATAAAACAAGGAAAATAACAATTGATTATTTTCTTTTTTTTTGGTATGTCATTTTGTTAGCGCATAAGTAGCATATACTTTTTTAGTTATTTCTTTCATCTTTTTCAAATTTCTTCACCCTTTGATTCTTTACCTTATATTTAGATAGAGTAATTCTAAATTACTAGATTTTATGTGTTGGGATAGTAAAAGAAAGAATTTCAAATCACAAATAGGAGATAATTTTTATAATAAATAGGAGAAATTTCAAATGACACATATTAAGAGAGAATTTCAATATTTTTTCTATTATGTTTAACTTTTTTAGATTATCATATACAATTCCTCTCATATTAACTCTCTTTTTAATCATTACTCATAATTAATTTCACAATTTTGGAAATTCTAAAATTCTCTATCAAACACATAGTTAACACCATGTTTTTGTTGAGTCTCAAGACTTTGAAAGTCTAAGACACTCATATGCTAAGATTTTGATGAGTATAAACTTAAATGAACTCTTTAAGACTTCACAGTTATACTGATGATTGTTCTGTTATTTCATATATGCTTAACATCTGAACTTCAAAAGTTGTCTGAAGTACACTAAGGTTCTGAAGGAAGCCCTGTCTGAAGTGTTCAAGGCATTCTGAAGCAATTGGTTCTGAAACATCTTCTGAAGTCTAAAGTCTAATTTGAAGACTAAAATGTTGTCTGAAGGCAAGACTCTGTCTGACGTGGCAGGTCAAGGACTATTTAATTCCTTCACGCAACCTCAGAACACAAATCAGGAATGACAAAAGATCACTTTTGGCTGGATTTTGAAAAACAAGCACAAATGAGAAAATTATGTATTGCAGGAGTTGCATAAATCAGAACAGCGTTGCAGCCTTGTACGTACTTTGTTAGAGTTGTGTCTCAAAGGGATGAAGAGCATTAAATGCTATTTCTCAACGGACTTCTCAACGACGTTTTCAAGCTCATCAAAGCCTATAAATACCAGTGGTCTTTGTAAAGAAGTAGAAACAACTTACGCGCAAATTCTTTGAAAGAAAACGCTGTAAAAATCTTTGTAGATTTTACTCTGATATACTTGTACAAAAACTTTCATACCCGGTGTTAAATCACTATTTTCTTTGTACACATTTCTGAACAAAGAATACTTGTGTTCTAAGTTCACCTTCTTTGTAAAACACTTGTTGTTTTTTAGCCTGAAGAGGCTAAGTTAGCAAACAGTACTTGTAAGAGTCTAGAGAGGATAGGTGTGCAAATAATACTTGTTGGTTAAAGCCTGAAGAGGCTTGGCTGAAAACAATATTTGTAATATGTTCAAATTAGTGGAGAAAATCCAGAAGTTGGTTGGCTCTAGGACTAGACGTAACTCACAGTGGTAGTGAGTGAACCAGGATAAATCTTGGCTGAGTGCTTCTCTAACTCTTATCTCTTTAAATTCAATTTAAGCTAATGAGAAGATGGTTCTGAATCTGAGTTATTATAACTTGTGAAAATTTCTTAGAAAAATTATTTTTAGATCCATTGTCTGAAGTATTTCAAACAAAGGATAAAATTTCAGACAACCTAAAACTTGTCTGAAAACTTAATAACTCAGTTTGTGAAAAGGTTTCTGAAAAACTATAAAGTTTTATAAAAATACTATTCAACCCCCCTTATAGTGTTTTCCTACGATTTTAAGATAATAAGAGCAACTCCAATAGGAAGTACTTATGTTGCTTTATTGATTAAACAACTCTAGAAAAATGGGGTGCAACATTAGAGTGAGATTGGAGCGAGGTGGTTAACCACCATAAGCTTTTTGTGTAAGCAACTCTTATCTTCGGCAATCATTCACTAAAGACAAAAGCAAAAAAAATTAAAAATGGACCGCATGGAAAAGAAAAATTTGGGCACTGTATTTATATTGTGCGGTGTATATGTGTAAAAAATTGAATGGCACCTTGAAAGGACATTGAAAATCAAATTGAAAAGCTGCGCACCAAATTGAAAGCAATTTTTTTACGTTAAAATTGAAAGCAAAAATTTAATTATGTAGCGTTTTGATTTAAAAAATTAATTTAATTTATTTCATAAGTTCATTTTTAAAATTTTGTTTTATAATATAATATATTTTTTCAATATTTTTATTTATTTATAATTATGCGTTAAAAATTAATGTTAAATTATATATAAAATTGTCGGATTATTTGTGGGCTCCATTTAGTGAAATTTATAGAGTTACATAGTTGGAGAAGAGAATTGTTTAAATTATAAAAGTTAAAACAAGAGATGATGTGTAATGGTGAAACCCACTTAAGAATGATAAAAAAAGTAAAAAAGAGAGCAGCACCATTGAAGATGCTCTAACAATTTTTCTTAAATAATTCTAAATAATTTTATTTGTTCCATTAATAAATTCTTTAAATTACTAAATAAATGATTTTATACTTTTAAAATGTTAACTACATTTAATTTTTATTTGATAATTTATTTAATTAAAGTATATTTAAATTATATGAAAATAATATTACAAATTTGGATTTAGTCTCAATAGCATTAGACTGAATCTATATTTATAATCAATATATCAAATATGCTATTATACAAAAGAGGACAAGTAAGATTATAGTTATACTACTACTGTTGCATTGCTTTGCTATAAACTGTCGTGTGGGCCTCACCGTCATGCTTTAAAGGAATGGACAGTACACATGCTATGTATGGGGAGCTAGTACTCCCCACGTCATGCTTTAAAGGAATGAAAAGGGCATTTTATTACCACAGAGTCAGTCAGTCACACACCACTTATTTGATTGAATAAATTATTTATCATCACACTCTCAAATAGCACCTCCAACGATTTTTCAACCGGGTGCTCATATAATTAGCATCGGATCCCTTTCTTTTACTCCCCATTTGAAGAGCACTACGCTTTGTCAGGTCATTATCAACATAGCAATTTTGAAAAAAATAATAAACTAATTTTGTATAATTTCTTTTACATTTTTTTGGGCACAAACCCATTTTCGACCGCGGCCCGATCTGACCGAGGAAAAAAAAAAGTCAATTGGGTGGGTTCACTTGGGTCTCGGGTTATCGGGTTTGAAAAACCGGTTTCAAATGGTTTTGTTTGGTCGGGCCCGGGTGAGGAGAAAAATATACCGCCAAAACCAGCCCGACCGAAATACACACAGTTATATACACTAAATTTGGGCCAGGCCCAATTAACATCAGCAGATACCCCCTTGGCCCCTTCTTAACCTAGCTATATATACCCTCACTTTCTCCTACCCCCTCATTTCTCACAGCACAGCCGCAACCCCACTCCAAAATTTTCTCTCAACACCCAAGCATCTGCAACCCCACCCAAACCCAGAAATTTTGTCCTTCCTCATCAGCCGCCACAGTCCCACCGTCCCCACCGTGCTTCCTTCAACCCTCACTCTCTCATTTTCAGTTCATATGGCCGCCTCCCTCAA
Source organism: Sesbania bispinosa (assembly GCA_026901365.1). Taxonomy (NCBI): domain Eukaryota; kingdom Viridiplantae; phylum Streptophyta; class Magnoliopsida; order Fabales; family Fabaceae; genus Sesbania; species Sesbania bispinosa. The sequence continues at coordinate 897,992 of QLOH01000014.1, forward strand.
CTCTCTTATTCTCCTAACCGTCACCGATGTCCCCCTCGCATCCCACTGCGAACACGCCTCTGTCCCGGAGCTCCACCACGCCATCGCCACCAGTTGCTTTCTTCTCCGCTCCCTCACGAAATAGAGGGAATACAAGTGGTTGTGTAGATCGTCCAAGGTGTTCCTGTTTTGGTCACTCCCCCTCCTTTCTGTCTTTTCCTCATTTTGCATGCACTGATTTTGTTTATTTTTTGTTTCTTGTGCAAGCTGGAGGTGCTACGGCGGCTACGATGGCTGTGGGAAGGAGGCTACGGTGGCTGCGGCTGAGGATGATGATGGAGGCTGAGTTCCTCTTTGATTTAGGGTTTAGGTTTCTGTAGATTTATTTTTTGTATTTTGTATTTTGAAATTTGAATATTGAATATTGAATTTATATTTTATTGTAATTTTAATTGTATTTTTTCTAAATTGATTTGTAATTTGTAATTTTATTGTAATCTGTATTAATTTTTACATTAAATTTTTAAATGGCGGCCCAATATGTGTAAAGGCCCATTCACTTCAAAAAATTTGACAAAATGTAAAAGAACTCTAAATTTTGATCAAAAGCAAAAAAATAAAAAAAAAAAAGCAGAAATGGGTTAGAGTTTGACCCAGGTCCAAAATATGTCAGATCCGTATGAAACCACCCAAATCCACCTGTTACCCGATTTAACCGTACCCGAATTACCCGAAGCCCACTCCGGACGGGATTGGGCCACATTTTCCAGATGATGGTTTTGGTCGGATTGGGCCTAGATGGACCGAATCTGACCGTACCCGTCCATTGATCAGGCCTAGTCACACACCACTTATTTGATTGAATAAATTATTTATCATCACACTCTCAAAGAGCACCTCCAACGATTTTTCAACCGGATGCTCAGACAATTAGCATCAGATCCCTTTCTTTTACTCCCCATTTGAAGAGCACTACGCCTTGTCAGGTCATTATCAACATAGCAATTTTGAAAAAAATAATAAACTAATTTTGTATAATTTCTTTTACATTTTCTTTTTCATATTATAATATTATTTTTATTATTTTAAATAACTCAATATCTTTAACTATATATGTAATTTTCAAAAAAATTTAAAATGGATCTCAGATTCTATTTACACTTCTATATTTTATTATTTATCTTAATTTTATATTATTTTTTAAAACAAAATATAAATAGTAAATATATATATATATATACAGTGTCAGTGTAAGATATCTAATGATGTATTGTCACATCATTTATTTAATTTAATAATACATGGAGTGTCGTATTCTTTAAATGATGTGGCGGCACGCTATTAAATGTCTGTGTAAATTTTGTTTACACTGACAGTATACATTAGTTAAATCCAAATATAAAAACTCGTGACAACCCACTTTTTAGATTTTAATTTGTCATAATGACTCAAAAAAGTTGTTGATTCCAAATATAGCAAGTAGCAACATTGAGAGCAACACATTTTCAATTTGTGAGGAGCCGGACATTTTGTTGTTGGAGATACTCTTAAAAGATATCTCATGGGTTGTTACATGTAACAATCAAAAAAGTGGGTTGTTGTATTTTTTTAAAAATAATTGTGGATTGGAGATAAAATGTGATTATCTTAAAAGATATCTCATGGATTGTTATATAGTAGATTGCATGGTGTATTTAAAAAACTTTTGAGAATTTGATGGGTTAAAGATAAAAAAATTATTGGTACTAAGAGCATTTTTATCAATGATTTTGTTAGGTTTTTTATCACGGTTCTCAAAATAAGAACTTGTGATTAAAATAAATGTATTGTTGGAGTCGGTGTTTATATATACATCTGATTCTTATATAAGCATGGATTTTTAAATAAAGTGTGAATCCATTTAGTTAAATTTTTAGAAATGATGAGGTTGGAGAGAAGAGGTGCTCAAATTATAAAAAATAAAAATAAATTGTGTGTATTAATAAGGTTCACTTAATATATATGAATAGTAAAAAAATAAAGTATTGGTATATGAATTAATGACCTAGTATAAAAAAAATATGGAGGTATGAAAAAGTGAAAACGATGTTGAGAGTTCCTAGTTACGTAAGATTCTCCAATTAAACAAATATTATATTTCAAAACATCGGTTGAAATGTAAACTAAAAACAATTGATTTTAACATGTCCTTTAATATCCTTGTCCAGAGTCATATTTTAAATAAGTTGTAGTAAAACAACCGGTGATTAAGCAACATTATGCCTTTGCTTCGTAAGATAAAAGAAATGAGAGAAGACAAAAATATAAAAGAGAGAAATAGAAATAAAATATAGATGATTTATAGGTTAATTTGGTATGAGAGAAATAAGTGTGAAATAATAGAAAAATATAAAATATTTAATTATTTAGTTAGATAAAAATAATAGGAGAGAAATTATATTCATTTTGAACATGGGATATAATTGATTTTTAGTTTTTACAAAGTTTTTTTTCTTTTTTGTCTTTGACCGGGAAACACCCACAAGTATAGTTGTGGGTTTAACTTCCAGGCCAGGGGTGGTGGTTAGGTAAAGTCCTCCCAAGAGTAGTGACCCAATCCTTGACTTTGCAGGTAAAGTCTATTTGGGGTCACAGTTCACTTCCACTGCGACCAACCACTGTTTGGTTTTTTACACAATTGATTGACATAAAAGATCAGTCTGAAAAAGCAAAATAATACATTAACAAAAAAACAAAAAAGGGAGAAGATAACATGCAGCTAGGCATGACAATTAAACTCAAACACGTGGGTACCGCCCCGCCCCAATTTTTAACGGGGAAAACTCACTTTGACCAGATTTAAGGAAAACATGTCCCTGAACCCAAACTCACCCTGATATAATAATTAAATAAATTTAATTATTCTAATAGTTAAATAATAATGGAAACATATATATATTTTTAAAATATAATATCGTTATTAAGTTTCTTATTTTTTAGGATTCTTAATGTCTATATGTTTACATATTATTTGAATTAGAATATATTAGATATATATGACTTATTTAAAAACATATATTTAAGTTATTACAAATAAAAAAATATATAAAAATAGGGAAAATGAGATCCCGCGAGTTTCCAAGGGAACACGTGGGGATAAAGTTGAGTTTCATAATTTCAAACACACGTTCTTTTAAAATTCAAACTCACCCCAACTTTTACGGGGACGGAAATAGCAACGTACTTCGTAAAGCGTGCATCATCCATCTCAACCATTCATTTCTAAAATCAATTCTACTAAACTGTAAACCAAACGGACTCGATGATGATGAGGAAGCGGATGAAGCTCTCATGCTGGAGGGAAGAAAGGGTGGCTCAGAAGCCTAAACAAAAGAGAGAAAACTCTCACTTTTTATTACAACACTCAATGTTTATTTGATGATTCAAAACACACAAACTTGGTACATATATATAGGAGGGATGGCTAGTGTGAATGCAAGGAGGCTAAGCTGGTAGATATTTTTGTAGCCCATGCTTTTTGACAAATTATGGTGGCTTAGCATGTGTAGTTTGTTTTATTAGGCTATGTTTAGGAGCATTAGGCATGCTCTGTTTTATACGGCTGTATCATCCCCCCTGTTTTATTAGGCTCTTCATGCTTTGCTGTCGTATCATCCTCCCCGAGTTGGATTGGACTCGCCCTTGAGTCAAGCTCTGCTTCATCATCAAAGTATGGTGAAAGGTCTGCAATGTTAAAAGTGGTAGAAACTCCATAGGAACCTGGCAGCTCTACTTAGTAAGCATTATCGTTGATTTTCAAGTCTCCGACTTTGAAAGTTTGCAATCTTTGGTGCTTATTACGTTGAGGCGGAATCTCTTCTGGTATCACGTTTGGATATTTAGCGAGTAGTTGTTCAATCTCTGGTGGAATGATAGTACCCTTAGTTTATTCAAGTAGTAGTATGTGGCTCATAGCTTGTGCTTCCTCTTTTGTCACCTTGAATTGTTCCTTGGCGACCAAAGACACCAATGGCTTTATTTCCTTCTTTCCTTGGTTGAATTCACTGGGCGGTAGAGGTGCTAACTTGATCTTTGCTCTGTCTTTCACAAAGGGGTATGTATTTGCATAACCATCATACAAAGCACTACGATCATATTGCCAGGGTCTCCCAATAAGAAGATGACATGCATCCATAGGAATAACATCACACCATACTTCATCTTGATATTTCTTTCCTATTGAAAAAAACACAAGGCAACGTTTAGAAACTTTTACCTCGCTTCCCTTGTTGAGCCATTGTAACTTATAAGGGTGTACGTGGATGACTTTGTGTTGGTAGCTTCAACTTCTCCACCATGTAATTTGATACTACATTATCACAACTTCCACTATCTATGATAACATCACAAACTTTTCCTTAAGTAGTGCAATGGGTATGGAAGATGTTGTGCCTCAGCCAAGGTTCTTCTTTTGCTGGTGCGGTGTGTAGACTTCGTCTAATCACCAATGATTCATGATGATCAGCAGTGGTGAATTCTTCATCATATATTGGTTCTTTTTTATCAAACACCGACTCTTCATCTTCTTCAGATGCTTCATGGACTTCTTCTTCAATAATGGTGACAATTTTGCGATTTGGACAATCAGAAGCTATATGGCCAAATCCTTGACGTTTGAAACACTTGGTTACCTTTTGGTTGGTCTCTTTGGTGGGCTTAGAAGGGGTTTTGTTGGATGGAATAGGTTGTTGGGTTTTGTGGCTTACAGGTGTTTGTAGGGTTCCAAGAGGAGAAAGTTTGGTATGAGGATTTTCTGGTTAATTATTTTTCAATTTGGATGGCCAGACGAATAACATTATCTAAAGTCCAATATTGCTGAAGTTGGACTTGGTGGGCAATATCTGTGTTCAATCCTCCAAGGTAACGAGCTATTGTTTGTTCTTCCTTTTCTTGGATGTCACACTTCATCATGAGCTTTTCAAATTCCCTGGTATACTCTTCTACAATCTGGGTCTTTTGCCGTAAATTCTGCAATTGAATAAAATTATCTTGATAATAATGTTCAGGTAAGAACTTACGTGTAAGCTCGTGACGCATTTTCCCACGTCTTGATCTTACTTTTCCCTTCACGCTCGCGCTTCTTCTTAAAAAATTTCCACCATATGGAAGTAGGCTTTTTCAGCTTAACTGCAACAATCTTTACTTTCTGATCCTCAGGGACTTCCTTAAACTCGAACACTCGTTCAACAATTTGAAGCCAATCAACAAACTCATCAGGTTGGAGTCTACCTTCAAAATATGGAATCTCCACCTTAATATCACTACTTTGAAATTGTTGTTTCCGAGATTGATGGTTGTCAGCATATGAGGAATCACTTTCATCTGACTCTCCTTCTAAATGCCTTCTTTGTTCTTCAATTTGGGTTTGTTGAATTTCAACAGTAGCTTGAAGTTGTTGAAGTTGACGCCTCAATTCCTCCATCTCAATTTCATGGTAAGATCTTTGTTTTGGTGGCATTTTGTAGGTTAAAAGTAGGCTAGGTATGTATTCGGGGTTATAAGGGCAAAAAAATTGGAAATTTTTGGGGCAAAAAGTAAATTTTCAAAAATTTAGGGGCTAAAAGGTAATTTCAAAAAGTTTAGGGGTACTTTTGTAATTTAAAAAAATTATGGGGTAAAATTGAAATTACAGAAAGTGTAGGGGCCAAATTGCAATTTTGAAAAGTTATGGGTTGAAATGAAAATTATTGAAAATATGGGTAGAATTGAAATTACCAAGAGTTTGGATGATGTGGCAAGTAGGACAAGTGGCAAGATGTGATAGGGCTGACGTGTCAAAGTTGACAGCTCAATGCTGACATGGCAGCTGACGTGGTGGTCTTCAACCTCTGATTTTCCGGTGATCGGAAAATGGTTTTCTGGCGACGACACGATGGTTTTCAGCGGCGGCACGGTGGTTTCCGGCGAAGGCGAAACTCACTATTCCAAGATTTTTCGACCTTCTGAACATGATGGCGGTGTCAGTTTCTTCAAAAAAATGACTGGAAACTAGACTTTTAAGGGTGACAGTCGTGAACACCTCTTAAAACTCCAAATTCTCACCAATTCCGGACACTTTTTCTCACTTAAACTCAGCACCGAAATTTGGAACCTTGCTCTGATTACCAAAATGGCTTAGAAGCCTAAAGAAAAGAGAGAAAACTCTCACTTTGTATTAAAACACTCAACTGAATTTGATTGCTTAACACACACTACATAAACTCAATTTATAGGAGAAACAAAGTAGGTAGTTTGCACATAAGTCAAACTGATTTGCGGTGCACCGAAAGGCTATACTATACTAGCCCATCATATTTGACTTGTAGCGAAAACACACTCTGTTTTTATTAGGCTGTGTGCGGCTCTGTTTCATTAGCATGCGGCTGTATCATCCTCCCCTGTTTTATTAGGCTCTTCATGCTTTGTTGTCGTATCAAACTATCAAAGTGGAATAATGGTTTAGTCTCAATCTCCACCCTATCTCTCTTCTAACTTGGAGAGAAATGCAAATGTGTGAATTTCACATAATTTTTTTAATTCATCTCTATTTCTTCAATGTTCCAAACCCGAGAAGTTCCACCACTTCTATCCCACCTCTCTTCTCCACCATATTTCTCCAATATTTCGATAATACAAAACATATATAGTTTATGTGAAGAAATAGACACCAATTTTAGAGAATGAATTAAATAATATCATGTGAGCATTTCTACTCTCTCAAATTAAGAGGCGAAAAATAAAAGTATATATTATCCAATAAAATAAATTTCAAATTTTTTGTTCCATATTTGTATATTTTAAATTATCAAAACGATAATAATTATTTTCAATTTGGATTAATTCGTGCTTTTTATTCAACAATAACAATCATAGGCACAAGACATTATTATATACCAAATAATACAACAGAGAAACAACTGAAAATTTCAACAAAAAAAAAAAGCATCTGAAATATTTGGGTGTTTGCCATGTTCAATCTTCTACGGGTCTCCCAAACTTTTCCACCTGAGTGCCAACTCAGATATGGTCTTTGTGGATGATCCATCTTCCATCATGGCATGTTCAGCAAGTTTTTGTAGTTCTTTCATTCTCAAACGAATTTCTTCACCTTCCAAGCCCTCCATGAGACCCTTAATAAGATTAGCAATTTCCTCTTTTATCACTATACCATTGGTACTACTTTTGGGCCTCACAGCAATTTTCAGCCCATCAGTTACCATAGCAGCATTGGTTCTCTGTTCAGCAAATAGAGGCCACACAATCATTGGCACTCCATGCACTATACTCTCCAAAACTGAATTCCAACCACAATGAGTTAAAAATGCACCAATGGAACTGTGACTAAGGACTTCAATCTGTGGTGCCCAACCAGACATAACAAAACCCTGTCCTTTTGTTCTCTGCAAGAATCCTGAAGGCAAGAAATGTAAAGGATCAGCACAATCATCACTTAGGTAATTAGCACTTGCTCTATTATTTGGTGCTCTGACATTAACCCATAAAAATTTATGGCTGCTCAATTCCAATCCTAAAGCAAGCTCATTGACCTGTTCTTGTGAGAGTGTGCCACCACTGCCAAATGAAATATAGAGAACTGAGTTAGGTGGTTGGTTATCCAACCACAGTAAACACTCCCACCCGTTTTTGTCACTACTAGGCCCTGTTTGTATGATGGGTCCAATTGGGTACACAGGAGGGGTACCACTACCTTCTTCTTGGGATGCTTTTATTGCTTCTGCTTCCATTTCCATGAAACTATTGACTAATATTCCATCAGCTATACGATATTGTTGACAGCGGTGAAGATACAACTTGTATGCTAAATTGGACCTATCCTTAACACTATCTGGGAGATCTTTTCCATGAACAGATATGCAACCTGTGAAATCGAGTAAATAGTCAAATTTTTCTTGTAAAATACACATTAAGAGAATTATTGCATGGATAAAATCTCTTTAATATAATTTATAAGGCTTATTATGTTTTTGGTTAAGATCACGTGTATCCTATACGGGAGATAATACTGTTTGAGTTGTATAGAACCTCTATGAGCGACAAAGCTCTCCCTCCGAGTATTTAACACAATTGCATATCAAAATTTGAACTCAAAACCATCTTTTAAGTTGCAACAACCTTTTACACCTGATCCAAGTGCTTGATCCGTATAAAGAAAATGTTTTGGTACTAAAGGAGTGCTGACAAAAATTTCCTAAATTAGGGTCATGATGTGATCACAAATACTTAAATAAATATTGATATTATAGTAGTAATTACTGTTGTAATCTTCACATTTAACGCAAATGAAACTAGAATCACAATTTAAAATCATTAATATCAAAAACATATTTAACATTAAATTTTATCATTCAGAGACTAGATTTATAAATTATAATCCTAATTTGGCTATTTACTCACCTGGAATCTCTATTGGTTTGGGATAATCTCTGTACTCACAAGTAACTGTTTCATCTAGCTTTGAGGAATTTAGGCAGAGTGATAAGAGCATGGTGGAACAAGGAAAGTATATGTAGGATAAGATATTCATTTCCTTACAGAATTCCAGTGCTTCATGTGCAAACGTATCAACAATCAGAGCAACGACTCTGTTTTGAATGCAAAGTGACTTCAAGGCTTCACGGACAGAAGGCATGGAGCGAGAAACTCCAAGCTGGAGTTGAATTTCAAGTGAAACCCCATTCCTTAGATCCTCAAAGTTGGGTGGAGGAAGGAAAATGCAGTGTATGGTAGGAGGGAGGGCATGGAAGAAGGGTTTGGTGGAAATGGTTGGTGAATTACCAAGTGTGGGAATGATGCATGTGACATGGAAGTTGTCATGGAGATGAAGGAGTCGCTTGGCAAATTCGAGGATTGAAACTTGATGACTGAAGGCAAGGTTAGAGACAAGGGCTATGTGAGTTCTTGCTTCCATGGAAACCTCGCAAGTAGAAAACAATATTGGTAATGGACAGTAAAAGGATAAAGACAGTTCACTGCTCTTCTAATTTGTGTGTTCTGTTGGCTTTCTTGCAGAGAGCAGCGATTTGTTTTCATTCATTATTGCAGCAGTTATGAATATTAAATGGAATTGGAGTGATGTTGAAAGCGTGTTTGGTTTCTATATTACTACCATCTTATAAACATGCATTTGCTCTTGGTAAAAAAATAAAACACCTAACTGTGTGTTTAATTTAATATTGAAATCAATCCAACTTAAAATCAATTCAACTTAAATTTGAATTTTTTAACACAATTATTTCTATATTTTTAACATTAAAAATGTAAATTTAACACGTTTTAACGTTAAACCAAATATACCGTTATATTATCTCAAAAATTGAACTGTTGGATCTAATAGCTGTAATATTTTATTTTATATTTTTCTTTTCTCTTTGACATATGTACAAGAAAATTTTGAATGGCCAAGTTCTCGTGTGAGTCGAATAAGGATTTACATTGGATATTACATCCGCATTCAATATTGAAAGGAATAATTTCAACCGCTGACGTATAACTATAAAGTGGACTTTCTAAAGAGTGGTTTATCATACATCAATTGATGTGAATCGTTGATTTAGAACCAATTTAGGATTCGTTACTGTTTGAGAACTGTAACTTTCATAGGTTTTGAGATTCCTATTTTGGCACATTGCACTCGCAAAACTCGATTGTGCTGGGAGAGGGCTTGTGCCTAAACCCTTAATATTTATAATATTTTGTAAAAGAAGATTAAGAAAATAAATTGTATAAAATTATAATTCAAATATAATTATATGATAATTGAAATTATAATGAAGAGAAGTCTATTAAACACAATATTATATGCTATATTTTTAGTGTATTATCTATATTTTTTATTTTGCGCAATAATGAGAATTTAAAATAAAATTATAATGTCACATTTTACAATGCGATATATAATTGAACTAGATAAAATATAGGCTTTAACAAATATATATAATATCACAAATTCTAGTGGTTGTACTTTATTTTTGCTTATTATCATTGTATAACATAATTTTATTGGGATTCTTTTTATTCTAAAGAAAAAATGACACTTATAATCACTTATTGTCAAAACTATACGTGGAATAAGTAATTTTGTGCCAATATTATTTCTTGTAAGTATTTTTGTTTCTATTATCGAATATCCTATATGAATATTTTTAATAGTATATAAGATCTCATATTGTAATTAATTAAATTCATTTATAAAAAATGGTAGTTTATTTTTTAAGAAAATATATATTTCTATATGGAAAAGTTATTATATATTATTTAGCAGCTTTCAAACTAAGAGTCACGTATTTTAATATACAAAAAAAATGTAATAAAGGTTATTTAAATTTTAATGACTAAATTGACCATTTACTATGTTAATATTAAAATGTGTTGAGTATATTATATTACCATTATTCAATTTTATTGCACCACATTCAAAAGTTATAACATCATTTTTTTTTTTTTGCAATACTGCATATATCTTTTACTGGAGACAATATTGTTCAAGTTAGGTAGGATCTCTATGGACGGCAAAAATCTCTCGGCCCTCCGAGTATTAGTATATTATATTAAATAAGCATTTATATTCTTTTAGAAAATAACATTTAATATTATTATATTCAAATCTATTTTACTTATATAGATAAATTTATCTGTCTATCTTCTATACACATTAGTAAAATTCACTTGAGCATGAATATTAATTAATTCAATATTATTTCAGTTATAAAACTTTAGATACATTTAATAGCATATTATATTATTAAATTTATTGATTATTAAGCATATATATATATATATATATTGAATGTTAAATATTAAAATTATGTCATGATAAAAAAATAATTGTTTTCATTTAAAAAAAATATAATGAATTTAACGGCACTATATATTACTTGAACCTTTTAAATTCATTTAATAGAAATTTATTGACTAGGTATATTTTATTATATTAAATATAATATTTAATATTATTGACTAGGTATATTTTATTTATTATTATATTAAATATAATATTTAATTTTATTATTTTGACGTATTTTACTTTGTTAAATGTTAAATATAACAAATAATATTATTATATTTAAGTCTATTTTACTTTTATGAACAAGAGGTATAATATCATAAGTTGCACGGATTTTTCTATATTTTATTTATATTAGTTTGTAAAAACAACTTTAAAAAATTGTGTAAAAAGCATATTACATTTTAAATATATATACTTTTAAAAAATATAAATCATAAAACATAATAAAACAATCAAACGTAATATTAAGAGATATGTGAATTTAAGATGAATAGTAAAAAAATTGAGTGCCGAAATAAAAATGCTCTAATTAATTTATGGATTATAATTGATGATATCAATATGCGATGGGACAATTAGCACATTTATCATAGTTAGGAAAATGCCTTGGAGTAGCGTTAGCGAAGCACCTTGGAAGCTCTGGTTTAGGAGTAGCGTTAGCGAAGCACTTGGAAGCTCTGGTTTAGATGTAAAATGTAGATAGTTGAAGTTATTTAAATGAGACAAACTTAAAAGTTTGGGTTTGGCTTGTTAAAAAAAAAAAAAAGTTTGAGTTTAATTTGTTTATCTCATTTATAACATCATTATTTTTACTTTTATGAAAATTTCCTTAAATCATTTTTAAAGTTTATAAATTTACAGCATTTAATAAATATTTTAATATTAAATGATAATATAAAAATTGAAATGTATTCTTGATATATGGTATACGTAGTTAAAAAAATTTAAATGATCATGTGTATGTTTGTTTTAGCGTTGACACATTGTAAAATCATGGTTCCGCGGAATTGAATAAATAACTTTCGTCCAATATGCTTTGTAAAATGTGCATCATTCATCTCAACCATTAATTTCTAGAATCAATTCTATTCAACTGTAAATCAAACGGACACTATATTTTTTGAAATTCAATACATAATATCATGACATATATAAGAAATATTTTGATACTTTTTTTTATATATAGAGAGAGTAAGTCTTTTACTTTAGTACTTTATTATTTATTTTACAAATAAACTTATAACTTTATGTTTTCTTTTTTCTATTTTTCATAAATTTTACTTTATTTTTATTATTTATATTAATTAAAGTGAGCTATTTACGAGCCATTAACGTCAAGTTTATAAAGTTTGGGCTTGGCTCATTTAAATAATTAAGCTCAACTTTAATCTTGAATTTGTTTGTTTAATTAAACAAATGAGATTGATCGGAAACAAGTCAAACTCAAATAATTCATAAATAGCTTAAATTATTTACCGTCATAGTTAAGAGCACGAGAATCGAGCCTATATGTCATGGTGGACGGTGTTGGAAGAAATAAATTTGATTTTTTCCACACTTAACTCTCAAATATCTTTCCACATCTCTGTTTTTTTCCTCTCTCTTTTCCTTTTCTATAACCTCTCTTATACTCTATCACATTTTTCACATTTTTTTTCTCTCTTTCTATTTTCTCCTCTCCACGTTTGTAAAACCCCACGTTTAAAAGCAACATTAACCTAAAAGAAATTTGTTTAATTTGTATTGCCATGTACCTTTCGGTGCAAGTTCAACAAATTGCATTTTAATTCTTTTATCATGATTAACGTATGTTTTTAATACCATATATTTTAACTATTATGATTAAGAGTATGTTTGATTTACAATAGATTTACATGGATCGGAACCAACACTATTCAATTTCAATAGTGTTGATTTGGATCCACATTTGAATTGTGATTTTAATGAAAATCAAACAATATTCACCAAGTATTTTAATTTGTTTATAATATGGAATTGGAGTATTTGAGATAATTTTATAAGGATTTTTTTTTTGTTTCCCAGAGTATCCTCTCACCCGATAGGTAAGAGACTAATCTCTCGGGGTACTGGATCCAGGGATCGAACCCAGAATCACATGTTTAAGGGACCCGAGCCCCTTCCACTCAGACCAATACATGTTAGTATAAGGATTTACATTGAATGTTATCCTTTAATAATAGAATATGATATTTACTACTAAAAGGGAAAGGAATAAAAATTATATATTTTCAAAACAAAATAAAATTATGTTATTCATAAATAAAAAAAAACATTTTAATTCATTTTGTTACTCTATTTCTTGGAGCACATTTCTTCTTCGTTTGTTAGCTTTTATAAAAACAAAAGTTGTTATTCCATCATTTATTTGAATATTTTAGTTATAAAATAAAAAATACTTTTTAAAACTTATTGCACTCAAATTGAGGATAAAAAAAGAGAGATATTAAATGAAATGGGATGCAATCCAATCGGTTAAATTAACTTCTATTCCATCTCACATTTCAAACAATACAAATAGTATAACATTCAATAATCATGTCCTATTTTCATTCATTTTATTTTTTTTCCACGGCGTTGATCCTAAACCATAAACTTTAAATCGTGAATTAATATTAACAATAATATTATTTACCTAAATAATATAGAAAAAAATATAACTTATTTGGTTGGGATGCTTTTTAAAAACCATCCCAACCAAATAAGTTGTATTTTTTAATACCCAAACCATTTCTAAATATAAACTAGGTTATGGGTCAACATTTTAATATTGAACCAATTTAGCTTCCCAAACCAGTTTGGGTTTTAGCTAAACCAGTTTCGAACCGGGTTTGAACTGAACTGGTTTTAAACCAGTTTTAAACCGGTTTATAAATTAAAACCGATTTTAAACGGTTTGTGGATAAAAAACCGGTTTTCAAATCCGGTTTTAAACCAGTTTTTTGTGGAAAAAATGGTCTTAAGCCAATTTTATGGGAAAAACTAGTTTTACGAAAAAAACCAGTTTTCTGTTATAATTGCTGGTTTGAGCATGATCAGAAAAAAGGCGAAATTGATTGAATAGTAAAAAACCAGTTTTATAAAAAAAAACCAGTTTTCTGTTATAATTTAATGATGCATACTGATATGATAACATGCAACATTGACCCCATGTACAGAGCAGTGTGGCTTTTTAATCATTTAACAAGAGAAATGCAAGAGAGGAAAAAAAAAGGAAAAGGAAAAAGTTTCATACATATATCAGGACAGGTTGCAGATGTAATAACAAAAACACTCAAACCAAGCAGCAAACAGAATATACAAAAACAGCATCAAACAGCTCCCAGGGTAGAGAAAAAAGATCCTAAAGAGGTTTCACTTTTCAGTGGTATATCATCTTGTCATAGCTGGTGTCACTGGTGCTACTGTAACTCCCCTTTGTCTTTCCATGTTGGCTTCCCACCCTATATTTCAATTGATTGCAGAACAAGAAGTCAGTTTCATATCACTTTAAAATCGAAATTCGTGCTCAAAATTAACCATCAATGGTCAAACTAAAACCACAAGATGAAATTTAATGTTAGTCAACCTTTTATATAGTATTATATGCAGCTATATATGTTTCTTTTTTACTGATAAAGGTTTAATTATATCAAGATTAATTCTGATCTATGAGAAAAAAAGAGTAATTTTTGCCCCTCTCCAATCAGATTCAATGAAAAGTCCTATGAAAGTAATTTCCAAACTGCACTTATAGGGAAAAGATTAAAAAAAGCATAACTTAATGGTATGCATGTTAATTATCAGCCTTATAAATTAGTAATTTTTGCTCCTCCCCGCCCTTTTTGGTTTTGCATACATACCAAAGCCTGAACCAGATGTTGGTGTTTCAGGCTCAGAAGCTGTTAGATTCTCCCTGGCCCTTAATTCAGCATCTTCTTTCCTTTTCTTGTGTCGTCTCCATGTAGCTTGAATGAAACAAGCAGCCCATGTTCTCCATTGGTGTGAGTAAAACCTGAATTTATGCCTCAGTTGTTTACTGTGTAGTCTTCTAAATTGAGATGCAACAAATTTTAAGTCTTCAGCTATGAGTGCAAAGGCCTCTACTTCTGATATGGCTTTAACTGTTCTAGTGGAAGATGGGAGTATCACACTTGGTCTTGGGTCTAAGGCCCATGTTAATAGCTATTCACCACAGAAATCACCTGGCCCAATACGGCATGAGTTGAAGAATCCAGCACGGCCTCCATTTGTGGTGTAAGAATCAAGATGGTCTCTAATTATGAAGAGCATCTTATTCACAGGATCACCCTCACGAACAAGATAGGTCCCTTCAGTGCATAATGCAGGCTTTAGCCTTTCACATATTGCATCCAGCATCCTCTCATCCATTTGATCAAATAATGGAACCTGTTAATTAACAAGTTTTAATCTCAGCCATGTTTTTGATAAGGCTTGTTGATCTGTCCTCACTGCAACCCACTCATGTAAATGCCCTCCATTTTTTACTTATGCATAAGAGTAAGCAAAATTTAAAAAAAAAGGAATAGCAGGCTAAAAAATAAGATATATTACCCAGTTGCAGCAAAGAATGCCAGAGGAATCATCAATTCCAAACCATTTATCGTCATACTGCATGCCAAAAACAAAACATAGAATGAATCAGCCCAGAACAAACATAAATCATCAAGACAAAAACGACAATTTTGAATTTTGAATAAGAAAGTAAAATCCAAAAAGTGCAGCTAGCTACATGATTATGATTATCTCATAACTTTTATTAAACTTTTTCTTCCACATTCACATTTTCCTCTTGTACTAAAAATAAAATAACTGATATTAAAATTACCATATAGACAAGGCATCCACGGCAATCTCTGCATTCGGAAGATTTCCGGTCATCAATATCAGAACTCTATAATACCAATTCTCCAAGCTGTAAATGCAAAAAATAAAAAAAAAATCCCATTAAGAAAAATGTTGAAAAGGACAACATATATAACAGTATTTCAAAGAAGTACGATAGCATAACACCAGAAGTAGCAGAGAGTTTGACAAACTCCCAAAGACCAGAGAAAGCTTCCATGGAGAAACCAGACCATGTGTGAGGACAACCACCGAAAACCGTGTAACCTAGAAGACCTAACGTGAGGACCCACCAAGAGAAATTCACGGTAGCAACAGCTCCTTATCAGAAGGTGGTACCTATGTGTGCTCACCCAATCAATTGGGTTCCCCTGCATACCACAACAGAAAAACCAAAACAATCATCTTCCATTCAGCCAAAAACCAATGAGAGATAGCCATTAACAAAGAGACAGAATTGAAAACAGACTAAAAAAACCAAAACAAAGCAAGGTCTTCTCAAACAAGAATCATTAAGGCCTAGTGTCTTGATAGGAATGAAATCATTACAACTTACAAGCAATCAAGCATTTAGAATGGCTTTTCTCGGTAAGAAAATTTCTTGAACAAAATAAAAAAACACACACACACACAAATGAAATGATTAATATTTCAATTACAGAAAGTCAGAAACTATGAAAATCATCAATATATACCTGCAAGATGTAGAAACAAGCTCTTTAATCACTGTTGACCGAACACAGATGTTGAATCGAAATCGAAACCCCTCTGAAATCAAAACCCAAGTTCAGTCTCGACTAAAAGTGTTCTAAAAATTATTCAAACATTAAAAACTCTTAGAACAGAGTACCGATAGGCTTAATTGAAGTGTAGAAATGCATACCTTTTCCTTATGAAGTGCAGAAAAACAATTGAAGGAAATGATTGCAGTAGCTGCAGATAAAGCTGGAAAGTATAAATCTGCAAAAGAGGTTATAAAGTCATTGATAAATACAAGAAAAGTAGCAAGCAAAACTAAATTGAAATATGGTCACTTTACTAGAAAGTGGCAACAAGGGAGGAAATCAGAACAAAACTAAATTCTAGGAGTATACAAGAAATATCCAGAATCAGTATAGAAAAATGAAATCATATAACAAAGTTTACAATATCCATAAAACATAAGACAGTAAAATTCAGTCCAGAGCAGCAAAAATTTGTTCATGTTATTCAACTTTAATCCAGGATACATGGGTAATCCTATATGACTTCCTATCAGCAAAAATATGTTCATGTTATTCAATTTTTTATTTTATTTTTCAAAAATTTTGTAACTAGATTGATTCATTCACAGTTTGCATGATTAGGAATAAAAAAAAAAAAACTACATTTTGGCTATGATATATATATTTATCTACCTCTGTGTCAAATTCTCCAGATTCAACATCAATGTTAATGTCAGCAATAATCTTCACAAGATCCACCAATAATCAAAGAGAAATTTGTTGTATTATCAAAGGATGTGTCTAAACTGAGAGGCTAAGATAATACTAACCTGAGAATATACTAACCCCCATCTCGCAATACTGCATATGACAACTAGAGAAACCTAAGTTAGCTAGAGAAGCATGTACGTTTGTGAATATACTAACCTGAGATCGATCCCTGGATGGAACTTTCCAGCAAAGAAGATAGTGAGAAGCTAGAGGAAATGGTCGAACAGAGGCAGCCGCGAGCTCTGGTGACGAAGAAGAAAAGGAGAATCAGCCGCGAGCTCTGGTGACGACGAACAAAGCTTGACGACGACGAACAGAGCGAAGAAAGGGAGAATCATGAGCTTGGGGATTAGGGATTGAGATTGACGACGAACAGAGGCAGAGCGCAGAGGGAGAACCACTTCAGAGTTCAGATGGTGCAATTGGGGATTAGAGATTTAGGGTTCATTGTTATGAAATGAGTGATAGTTAAGTTACAACTAAAGCTGGGTATAAAATCGGGTACCCAGATTTATTTATTGGGTTAAAATTGAATTGGTTTTTTTTTAATTAATATGGGTCAGTTCAAATACTAATTTTAATAAAATGGATTTTTTAGTGTAGTACTAGTTTAATAATGGGTTGGTTTGTGATATTTGATTTTTTTGCCCAGCCCTTTACCACCTAAGATTTGGGTTGGCCATAAAGGATTAGGTGGCGCTGGTGAATTTCCAGGTTAGTTTATGTGAAAGACCTTCTCGTGTAATATTTGATGAATATCCTAGGCTTATTTCTCATTTTGGAATTATTTCTCATTTTGGAATAGTTATTTAAGGCACTAGGTACCAACCTTAAGCTTAACATTGCTTATTATCTTTGAACAAATAGTTAGTGCGTGTTTGGCTCGATTTATTTTAGGCTTTTCTTCTCCTTAAAAGGAGAAGTTCGGGAAAATAATTCTTTTTAAAAGCTCTTAAAATATTAAATAGTTTATGAGGTGTTCGGGATGGTTGCGAGTTTTCAGTTTTTAAAAATTTTGAATCAATTTTTTACAATTAAAAACCAAAAACTGAAAACCAATGTTTGTTTTAAAAACCACAAAAATAAGTTTTCAATTGTTGATTTTGAGTTGTAAAAACTTGATTTAAAAGTTTTAAAAAACAAAAACTGAAAACTTGTAACCACCCGAACTGCCCCTTATTTTTTACAAAGGAAATGAGCTTTTTTTTAAAAAGTAACTTGAGCAACTTTTCAAATAAATACACAGAGCTTATTTCTAAAGCTCCACTCTTCGATTCCCAAATCCATTTTTTATAATTTTGTTATATTTTTTTTTTATATTTGGCACAATGTATAATAAATTTAAGAAATATTTATTTTACCCTAAAAAATAAATAAGTAAATAAGAGTTGAGAAAACATACTTAGTTGGAAGAGAACAGTATTTCTCCAGTTAATGAACTTGTCTAATACTGGAGATCGGATCTCAACTGTAGTTGAAAACCTTATATTTTTGCAACAATTAATTTTAATTTGATGGGGTAAACTTTTTCTTTATGTATCCCTTAGTATGCATAATTAAAAACTTAAAATCATATCATTATTTAAAAAAATATAGTAAATTAGTTTACTTTATTTTTTAAAATATATTTGAAAAGATGTGAAAAGGGGGATGATCGAATTTTCCCTCTATAATTTTTTTTTCTTATAAAAATAAAATTTATTCATTAAGATGGGAAAAAATATAATCAAAGGAACATAAAACAAAAGCCTTTTATATTATTATTACTATTATTATTATTATTATTATTATTATTATTATTATTATTATTATTATTCCATTATATTTCTCTATTAATTATTCCTAAACTAAAAGCAAGATTATAGTTTTTAAAAATTGTTTTTTGTTTTTAAAAATTGAAAATTGAAAAACCTATTTGACAGACAATTTTTAAAAATATTTTTTAAAAGTATGGTTTTTTTTTAGTTTTTAAAAACTAAAATCATGAAACTACTTTAAGATATTTTGGAAAACAATCTTTTAGAGCTAGTTTGTTTGTTTATAGTTTTTAAAAACAGTTTTCTATTTTTAAAAATAGAAAAATGAAAAATCTGTTTGATGGTCAGTTTTTAAAAAGTATGACTGTTCTTTTATTTTTAAAAACTAAAATACTAGGTGTTTTGGAAAACTATTTTTAGTTTTTCTATTTTTATATTGAAAATGTTGTAATGAATCATTTTATTTATAAAAAACAGTTTTTTTGTAAAACAGTTTTGAAAAACTAAAAAATTAAAAATGAATCAAACAAGCTCTTAGTTTTCCGGTTTTGATATTTGAAATGATGTAAATAGATCACTTCATTTATAAAAAATAGTTCTAAAAAACCTATTGTTTTTTAAAATCATTTTCAAAAAGTAAAAAATAAACCTGGAATCAAACACACCGTATATCATTCCACAAATCCAAAAATTCTTTTAGCATCTAACCTTATATTACAAATTTATTAAAAGAGAAAAAAAAACAAATAAAATAAAGGATTTTCACGCACTAGAGGCAAATAAGTGGATTTAATTGAAACGGCCAAATTTAACCCATTTGTGTGCACACAAGTCCATTCCTCTCACTAAATTTATTTTAATTGAATTTAATTGTAATATATATTATATATTATATATTATATGCTATAAAAATTTCTTCGATAAAAAAAATTTGGGACCTAGTTTATAGAAAGAGTAATTTTATTCATACAATAAATAAATATACAAACGATACAACAAAGTCATATGTCATCCCTAATTATTTTCTAAAAAAATTAAAAGAAACAAATGAAAATGACACGTCAATCATGTCACTGCAACTTATTTCAAATAAAAAAGTGAACGGAACAAATTTAAAATGGGAAAAGCCAAAGGTCCCGCAAATAGGGCTGCCCGCATTTGTACCGCACTGTTTGCGGGCCCCCCTCCCTTTTTTTGTTTTAATAGTTTTAATTTGTTTTTTATTTTATTATTATAATTATTTTTAGTTATTTATCTCGTTAAATAAAAATATAGATCAAGAAATACAATAAATGATCACATAAAATTTGTGTTAATCATTCATGTCAATACGAGGTTAATTATGTGTCCAGAAACAGTGAACATATTAAAAAAATGAGGTTAATGGTGTTTTCGTTTGTGGTTAATAGAATACGATTTTTGGTTAATTGATTTTGTGAGGTTAATTGCAACTACTGTTAACACGATGTTAATTATGTGACCAGAAACGATGAACATATTTAAAAATGAGGTTAATGGTGTATCCATTTGTGCTTAACAGAATAGGATTTTTGGTTAATTAATTTTATGAGTTTAATTGTAACTCCTGTTAACACGAGGTTAATCATGTGGTTAGAAACGGTGAACATATTAAAAAATGAGGTTAATGGTGTATCCATTTGTGGTTAACAGAATATGATTTTTGGTTAATTGATTTTGTGAGGTTAATTGCATATCCTTTTAACACGAGGTTAATTATGTGCGTAGAAACGATGAACATATTTTTAAATGAGGTTAATGGTGTATATATTGGCGGTTAACAGAGTGAAATATTTGGTTAATTGAATTTATGAAGTTAATTGTGTGCATAGAAACTGTGAATGGAGTAGTATATTTGGTTAATAAATTAAAAAACAAATAAAAGTATTTAAATAAAAGAAAAGAAAAGAACCGCAATGGTGCGATACACAAGTGCAGTACCGCACTGTTAGCGGTACGTAAATCGGAATTGATTTAAATTTTCCTTCCTTTTTCTCCCACTTCTTTGTACCAAATCGCAACACCGTTATCCCTTTCTTCCCTATGTTCTTCTCTCCCACCTTTCCCCAGGTTATGTTTACGTCCAGTCTTCCTTTGTTCTCCACATTCCTCTCTCTATTTCTTCTATTATTCAACATCGGAGAGCTGAGATTTGTAATCGGGAAGAATCACAAAATTGATGATGGAGAAGTTACCTGGTTTATGACTCTTAAAGTTGAAGTCATTCCCTGCTAATGTTGTTGTGGCACCCATGCTAAAACCTTCTATAATACCTTGAGCTGATTACAAATTACAATTTACTTTGTTTGGTTATAAACTAAATGTAAATGGGTTATAAACCTTACTGTAGTTGGTTATGAACTTAGTGTGAAGAAGATATAAACTCGATATATGGTTAACAAGTTATAATCTTATTTAACTTGGTTATAAACTCAATATCAAAAGGTTATAAACCTTTTCTCACTTGGTTACAAATGGAATGTTTATATTTTATAAACATTGGTTTATTTGGTTAAAAATTGGGTGTGAAGAGAAGTTATGAACCTTATTTAAGGTGGTTATAAACTGAATGTCAAAAGATTATAAATTTTATTTTACTTGGTTATAAATTGAATGTTTATAAGTTATAAACTTTGATTTATTGATTAAAAACTGAATATGAAAAATCTGGAACGTGGATACCACAATGAGAGAAATAAACAATGTCTTCAAGTTTATGTAGAAGAGAGGGAGTGAGAGAGAGAGGAACATAGGGAATGAGGACACAGAAAAAGGGGGAAAGGGAAAGGAGGCGCAGGACACAATGACACCAAACCCGAGTTGAATAACTATTCTAACTGGGCATCTCAAGATGATGAAATCTTAAGGTAGATTTAAAATAAAAATGAGTCATCTTAAACAAGAAGTAAGTCAATCCAAATATTAATTACTTAAGCTGTTGAGATGAAAAGGAGTTACCACAAAGCAAAAATCGAATTAAAGGAAAATAATAATGTAACGCTATGGATTTTGTCTTTCCATTGTAACTTGTGATATGTGTGGAAATTGTGAACTATCTTAGGACTAACAATACATAAACCTGCTAAACACATGCATTTGCATTTTATATGAAATTTAATCACATGTGCAGAAGTTATATGTCCATCATGCAACCCCCAAACTTTTCCATTTTAGTGCCAACTCTGTTAGAGTCCTTGTTGAAGATCCATCTTCCTTCATTGCATCAGCAGCAGCACCTTTCAACTTTCTCATTCTTTGGCGAATTCCCTTACCTTGTTCACCTACCATTAGATTCTTTATGACCCCAGCTATCTCTTCCCTTTCCACAATACCCTTCTCATTAAGTTTAGGCCTAAGAGCCACTTTCAAACCATCAGTTAGCATAACTGTATTCATCTTTTGCTCAGCAAAGAGTGGCCAAGCTATCAGTGGAATTCCATGGACAACACTTTCAAGAGTGGAATTCCAACCACAATGGCATAAGAACCCACCAGTTGCACTATGACCAAGGATTTCAATCTGTGTTGCCCAATAAGGAACTACCAAACCCTGCCCTTTTGTTCTCATCAAGAACCCATTTGGTAAAAACTTAAAAGGATCCTCATTTTCATTACCAATGTCAGCAATAATGCCAAATTTATTTGGTGGTCTTAAAACCCACAAAAACTTTTGACCACTCAATTCCAATCCCCAAGCAAGCTCATTTATTTGATCATGAAAAAGTGTCCCACCACTTCCAAAGGAAACATACAACACAGAACTCTGTTCCTGCTTTTCCAACCACCTCAAATATTCTGTGTCACCTCCCTGATTCCATGATCCATTTTGCACAAAAGGTCCTACTGGATAAACAGAAGGGATTTTCCCCTCTTCTTGTTGCAAGGCTCTTATAGTCTCTGCTTCCAAATCAAAGAAGCTGTTAATCAATATACCATCAGCTAAATAGAATCGTTCATTAGCTTCAAGAAATTGCTTATATGCTACATTAGATCGATCTTGAACTGGGTCTGGAAGATCAGTGCCATGAATTGGTATGCAACCAGGAATCATAACAGGTTCTAATAGGTCTCTATACTCTGAAGAAATTGTCCTGTCCAACATAGAAGAATACAAGCAAAGTGATAGTAACATTGCTGTGGATGGGAAATATGTGTAGGACAAGATGTTGAGCTTCTTAGCCAATGGTAGTGCTTCAGTTATCAAACCATCAGCAATTACTGCAACAAGTGTTGATCTAGAATGTAGTGTCTTCAATGCATCATAAATTGAAGGCACAGAACGAAGGATAGTGGCTTGAACTTGGAATGCAGGGTGAATCTCTTGAGGTAGGTCCTCTAAATTAACTGGTGGAAGGAACATGTAGTCTATGGATGGTGGAAGGGATTCAAAAAGGGATTTGGTATTGTTGCAGGGAGAACCAAATGTGGGATTGATGCATGTGATGTGGATGTTTTGGTGGAGATGAACCAAACGCTTGGAGAATTCAAGAATTGAGCGTAGATGGCTGTATACTGGAACTGTGACTACGGCTATGCGAATTGTGGCCTCCATGAAAATGTAATTTGATAACTTAAAGATGGGATTTGGTGTATGGAAATGTTGTTGAATTTAAGAGTGGCATGACTTCTTTACTCTATATATATCTCTCTTGGTTTGAAACCACTTCTTTTCTAAAACCAGCATAAACTGAAGGATTGTGAGATAGTAGCTAAATCTGCTATAAATTGTTGTTGGGGTGAGCTGCAGTTATATATATGTGGAAATTTATTAAATTAAGTTACATTTTCATTTGAGTTTATGTTTTGTAAATAGATAATATAACGGGTACGTTATGTGGATCATGAAAATAAAATCAGTAGATATTATCTCATGGGGAGCATCTACCCTATCCTATATGATAGGATAAATTGATATAACACATTATAACTTTATCAGTTGTTTGATGAATAATATATTGTATAATTCTATCCATTAAACCTTTCTTGCATAATAAAATAACCAAGCCTTGTGGGTAAGATTAGGTTTTAACATATAAGTTCCTATAAAAACGTTTTCATTACAATTCTGAAAACATTCATCTATCTTAAGCGATATTTTCAAATTATTTTGATACTAAAATTATTTTTTTAGTGTAATATATATTGTTTTCATCTTAATTATAAAATGTGTTTGGATAGATTTAAAAGATACTTGTGTAGAGTCTATATTCTCAAAACAGTCACTCTTTTATAAAAGTGTGTTTTGTTTATGGTGAGACTTGTTTACAAAGAGATTGAAGACCTCAAGGTTGTTTCAAAAATGGAAAAATACAACAAACTTCTAAGTACCAAAATTACGAAAAGAAAAATTAGGGAAAACAAAATCACGGATAAGTTATAGTAGGGGGACAAAAAATGCAATGAATTCTAAAGTAAAAATGGAAAAACAAAGAATTACAAAGCAAAATCCCACCCAAAGCATTCCAGAAAGCCTATTTCATCTCATATTCCTTTCAGTTACATCCATTTGGCTGTTGCCTGACACAGGGTCTTTGTTGAACTCCCATCTTCTTTCAATGCATCAACAGCAGCTTCTTTCAATTCCTTCATTATTTTGCGCATCTTTTCACCTTTAACTTCCATTAAACTCTTTACCACTTCAGCAACTTCTTCCCTTTCCACAATGCCATTGCCATTAACTCTAGGCCTCAGTGCCACTTTTAGTCCATCACTCAGCATAACCGCATTCATTCTCTGCTCTGCAAAGAGTGGCCAAGCTATCAGTGGCACACCCTGCACCACACTCTCAAGGGTCGAATTCCAACCGCAATGACTCACAAACCCACCAACTGAACTGTGACCAACCCTTGCTCTTTAGTTCTCTCCAAGAACCCATTTGGTAAAAATTGTAATGGGTTCTCATTTTGGGCATTGAGATAAGCACTACAAGATAAACTACTAGGTCCTCTCACAACCCATAAGAATTTGTGATTACTCAATTCTAGACCCAAAGCTAATTCAATCATTTGGACTTGTGATACTGTGCCACCACTCCCAAAAGAAACATACAAAACAGATTTAGGTTGTTGTTTCTCCAACCACCTTAGGCACTCCAACTCATTAGACTCACACTCGGGCCTTACCTTTTGTATGATGGGCCCAACTGGATACACAGGAGGGTTCACACTTCCCTTCTTAGTCAATTCTCTTATGGGCCCTGTTTCCAATTCAGGGAAACTATTGATGAAGATCCCATCCACAAAGCAAAATTGTTTAACACGTTGAAGGAATAGTTCATAGCCTTGACTTGATCTATCTTGAATTTGGTGATGGAGATCACAACCATGTAGTGGCACACAACCTGGCATTTTTATAGGTTCTGGAAGATCTCTGAACTCACATGATGATTCCTTATGCAACTTGGGCAAGTAAAAGTACATTGACAAAGTCAAAGCTGATTTGGGGAAGTAAATATATGACAAGAGGTTGAACTCCTTAGCAAAATCAAGTGCTTCATAGGCAAAGTTATCAACCACCAAAGCCACAAGGTGAGTCCTTGAAGTTAAGGACTTTAAGGCTTGATGTAAAAATGGTAGAGAGTAAGTTATTGTGAGCTGCATTTGAACTCCAGTTGCAAGGCCTTGTGGTAGGTCATTGGGGTTGATTGGTGGTAAAAACGTTAGTGTTATGTTTGGTGGAAGGGTTTCAAGAAAGGTTTTTGAGACACTTGGGAGAGACCCGAATGTGGGAATGATGGATGTCACATGGAGGTGTGGGAGGAGGTGAACAAGTCGTTTGGAGAACTCAAGAATTGGGACTAGATGGCTATATCCTGGACCAGGAACAACTGCTATGTGAGTTGTTGTCTTCATGATTTGTTGTGTTATGGTGTAGATTAGAGAACTATGGGTTGTGGGTGAATGGAATGGATTGATATATGGCATTTTATAAAGAATCTTGGAATCTTGTAGTAGTTCCAAGTAGATTTAAAATGATCTTGTTGGAGAATGCAATTCCACTTCTCCATAACTTATATTGTTTTGTACTAAACATTTTATTAGATCTTTTAAAACTAAACTCATATTTAGATTTTAGAAGCTATTTTCAGCTGTTTACTTTACGAGAATGGATTGATTATTTGTGGAGAAACATGATAGAGGCACATGATTTTTGTAACACTGCGCATACGTTAAGGCGGAGACACAGTGTAAATTAAACAGCAAATAACATAGAAATAGTCCCTTCTTCCTCAAGAAATGTGATGTCTATGACTCAGATAAAAAACATGTGCATTTATATATTTTTCATTTATCAAAGTTCCTAAATAAGCATCAATAATTAATAATGTAAAATTAAGAGTTTAGTTACTATATATATTATTAGTGTAAACAAATTTTAATGAATATTACACTTCATGCATGTGTGTTATTAACTGATGTAACAACTATACAAAATTTCAATATAGTCTATGACTTCTTGTTTTTTCTTTTACTATGGTTCAACTGTGTGTTTTCTATTAGTTTTTTTTACGACGTGTCACGTTTAGTGACTCTTTTTTTTTTGTGCACTCGTTTAGTGACTCTCTGTCACACCATTTGTCATTAAAATGTCCACTGTGACACAAAAATGATATGATTTTATCAAATTTATAACTTGAAAAACTTCAACTTCAACCGTCATGTGTTTCCCTATTCTCCATATTTTTCTCTCTTCTCCCCCTTTTTCATTGGAAGATCTCAACTTCAATGATGTTATTTTTGTGTCCCGATGGCAAATAATGTGATCCAGTAACACAACATAAAAAAAATTAACGGGAAACACACAATTGGACTATAGTGAAAGAAAAAGTAAGAAGTCAGGGACTATATTGAGGCTTTTTTATTTTTTAGGGACTAAACTACATGACCCTACAAAAGTCAGGGACCGATTTGTTAGTTTACTCAAAAAAATAAAAGAGAAACACATCATTAACAGTGTAATTTTTTTTTACATTGACAATATATAAATACTAAATCCATAGAAATATTCCCTATATATGTAAATTTAATTTTCCCTACATACATATAGGTTTAATTTTAACACATCCCTGGCACAACTTTCCAACATTATATAACCTTATACATCCGTAATGTTTGATTAGCAATTTAATATAGGCCGACTCAATGTATTTTTAGGTATAAACCAAATTTTAAGATTGAAACCTTTTAAATTAATAAATATAATAAATTATAATTATAATTATCATAATTTTATTTAAAATTTATTATTTTTAACTTTTTGAAATATAAAACTACTTATTAATTGGATAATATTTTAAAGGCCTAAATACTATTACTTATAATTAATAGGATGACATGTCTATTTTAATGAAAAAAATGTTTATATCTATTAATAAAATTTTGTTATAATTTTATTAGAAAATATTTTAAAATCTACTTATAATTAATGTTAATGGAAAGAAAGAAGGTCATAATAGATAAAACATATTTTTAACATAAAAATATATATTTATTATTAATAGAATAATATTATTGGGTCTAATTATTAATTTTTTAAAAATAATACTAGTAATTAAAAAGTTGAACCTAAACAACAATAATTTAAGCTAAACAAACTAAATTTCTTACCATTTAAAGCATGTTTTGGACCCTGGAGTGGCGTTAAGGTATTTTATTTTGTAACATATTTTTAATTTCTACTAACATATTTTTAATCCATATTAAGAACTAAAAATATTTTTTTAAAATATATAAATTATAAATAAATAAATTTCAATAGACAATCATTTAAAAGAAAAACGTCGTAATTTTATAGAATACAGCATAGTTTTATTCCCTAAAAAATATAAAGTTGAGCGGTATAATTTATAAATGTGCTGTTTGTAAAATTAATTTTAATTAAAATTAAAATTAAAATTAAAGTGAAGTGATTTATATTCGGATGTGTTTTTTTTATTCTAAAAGTATGTTTGTAATATTTTCTTTTGAAGAAAATATTTGTAATAAAACTCATGAAAATTTTTAATTTAATGTAGAAGTTACCTAAAGTTGCTTTAAGCTCAAAATTAATTTTGGAGCCAAATATTCAATTTCTCAATGTAAAATCAAACAGGTAAACATTTACCTAAAATGATATTAACGTGATTTTGAAAGAATTAACGTGAATCCGTCCTAATTTTGAAAGATGAAAATTGAATAACAATGTGTTTCGTACCCGAAAATAAGGTTGAAGTGATTTTGAAATAAACTAAACTAATATTTTTATCCGTGTTACACGGGTCTATTCAACCTTGAAAGAAATAAATTAATAAATTAGTTCCGAAAGATATTTCCGTAAGTCATTCTGGTTTTTTTGTTAGTGTCTATCCGGTTACGTGGCAGTCCCACGTGGCTATAACACGTATCGGGGACTAAAATGACATTAAATGATAAATTTGATGGACTAAAATGACTAAAACGAAACTATCTTGTCTTAATGCAAAATTGTACTGAGGTCTTCTTCTCCAATTTTTTTCACAATTCATGTAAACATTAAAGGGTCGCAATTTGGTACCCTCCCGTCAGAGAGGGTTTTGGTACCTTCTTGTCACTTTTTTATTGAATAGGCCAAAACTTCATAAAAACAAGTTATGTATTCCGTCCTAAATTATTTCGAAGACATAAAGTAGATTTTAAATGAGACACGTGTGTATTGCAAATGAGAATGCGAAAAAATTAGGGAATACAATAAAAAATACATGATAATGGTTACAGAGGATCAAAAAGTCTTTTCAAAAATTAAAAATACAACTTCTAATAGTTAAATATTGTCCTATAAGTATAAAAATACTAATATCATTTAAAAAAGTTGAGAGAAATTCACTAAATGATCAAAGAAGGTACCAAAACCCTCTCTCACCAAAGGGTATCCTAGAATTTCCCAACATTAAAATCCTAATATCGTTTTGAAAATAAGTAGACAAGATTACAGACATGATTGATTGGAATTATAACATTCTCATTTGCACCGCCATGTTTATGTCAATGTTATGTTTTGTATAACTGACTTAAATATTATGTCTTTTGAATATTGTATATATAATATCTGATCACCAAATTTTAGTAAACAATGAAGTATGTTCCTTTATTCAATTTTACAATTCACTTTTAAGTTCTTCTTATGCTTTGTTGTCATACTGATTCATTTATTTTTTTTGTAGAAATTAAATATATAGAAAATTTATAAAAAAATATATTTATTCCAATAAACATAGACATTACAAATGTTAAAAGCAAAAATTACAATTATGGATTGGAGTAACTACTCCTAATACTCCACCTTTTTTCACCATCCCTTGAATCCTAAAATATATTACTTACTTCACCAACAAAAATAAAACTAATAATTTGAACAACACCATGACACACCTCATTCCAATAATAAAATGTTTCAAGTTCCTAACTTTAATGCGCAAACTTTTAATATTGGATGTGTATTTCTCATTCCTCCACAATTCATTCCATTTCCCGTTGCCGGTTGAAGAATTTTACTCGGCCCCATCATCAACCCAAGCAAAGTACTTGTAATTGAATTCACCATCATGCAAAAACAACAAAGAGCAATTTGAGTCCACATTACAGGGATATAAAGTTTCAAATAACCAAATACCCATTTCTATAACATCTCATTTGAGAGGGTACATGTGTGAAAAATAAATCTCCCAATATTTTCCTGTGTCTTTTTAGGTTAGTATAATTTCCCTTTTTTCCATGCAACCTCCAAAAAAGCTTGTTGAACCACTCTATGAAATATTTGATGTCTTCCTCAATTGGTGCAAATGATAATGCTCCAATATCCATTCCATTATATGTTTTAAATCTTGTCTAATTGTTTCTATAACATAATTAGGATTAAGATGTTTACTTGAATTGAGAAGAAATTTGGGGGAAATCTTATTTAGAATTTTTGTATTAGATCAATAAAGTTTCATTTTAGTCATTTTAGTCCCTCAAAGATACCATTTACTATCATTTTAGTCCACCATACGTGTTATTGTCACATGGGAGTGCCACATAAGAGTGCGCGTGGCACTTAACATGCCAAATCATTACTTCTGTTTACTAAACGGACACTGACGGAGGGACCAAAATAACCGATGGAAGTATCTTTCAAGGACTAATTTGTTAATTTCTTTCTTTCAGTAATCAAATTGACCGACACTCAATCTTTCGGGACCAAAATCACTATTTACTCTAATATTAATTTATATTTACTTAATTGAATAATCATTTAGATAGGTTATTATTTTTAGTAAGTCCCGTGACTTAATTGACCAAACTACTCTTGAATTGGTTTGGTTTGCACTTTTCTTTAACCATTTACTACCTATGTTGTCATTTCTCAAAGCAAGAGAAAACCGGTAGTTGATTGAGAAATTAAATTCATACAATATAAAAACATATAATAACTCATACAACACATTTTTTCTCTCTATCTCTTTCTATCACATCACCTATCACATTCCATATTTCTCTCTCTTTTCTCTTTTCTCTTTTCTCTCTTTCTCTCTCCTTATTATATATGTACAACATGGACAAATTGCATTACTCTAGTTGATAATATCTACTTTATTTTATTTTATCCTGCACACGTTCAAAACATAGCTATGTTGTCATTTTATTTTATTTACTCTTTAATTATCAGATGCGAAAATGACCTTTTACACTATCTTGTGTATCAATTCATTTTTCAGGTAAATAAAGCATAAATAAACACGTCTTGACACAAAACTGGTAGAACTCGTGTTTTCATCTTCTTCTCTTCCTGTAAGGTGGAAAGTGGAAAACCCATTCTCTTTTCCTATCTCTCTGGAAATGGATTCAAGTAACCAGACTCCAGAGTTCTACCAGAACGTCGTCGTAATGAGGCACGGCGATCGCATCGACAACTTCGAGCCCTTGTGGATATCCACAGCGACCCGACCCTGGGACCCGCCCCTCGTCCAACAAGGTCGGGTTCGGGCCTTCTCTACGGGTCACAAGTTCCGTCACAATCTCGGCTTCCCGCTCCACCGTGTCTTCGTCTCTCCCTTCCTCCGATGCGTCCAGACCGCCGCTGAAGTCGTCTCCGCCCTATCCGCCGTCGACGACCACCCCAACGCTCTCACCGGCGAATCCGTTACCATCGATCCTTCAAAACTCAAGGTCACAAATTGCTTTTGACTTTTCTGGTTCAATATCGAGTTATTTAAATAAACGATTTTTTTTTCTTTTTGTGGAGTATCAAATTTTATTTGAAATTATAAAATAAATGTTATTTAAAAAAAAAACTAAATTGTGATGTAAATATTTATCCTTATACAAAAATGATAGTCGATTTTGTAACTTTTAGTTAAGAAAATTATGTGTTCTTGATAAGTGACGATACTTTTTATTTATTTTACTTTTTGGAGTTATTATTGTTTTATATGTGTAGGGAAATACAAAATAATTCTCATTTTGAAATTCAACCAACCCGATGATCATCCATGTCTTTCACAAACGAAATCAACAATGATGCGTTTTTCAAAAAAAAAAAAAAAAGTGACATTTTCTGTATTTCTGTATAATATACTATTTTTAATATGATTTGGATCTTGATGTTAAATTAATAACATGATATAGTCTGGTGGAGAGATCATCCAAGGATCCATCATTTTTTATTACTGGTTCCACTACTTATATATTATATAATTGTATTTTTTTCCCTCTCCAACAAGATCATTTTTAAAGAATAGTAGAAGATTCAAATCCAACTTGATAGTTGATATATAGTATATCATAGAAACTACTGTTAACTTTTATGATTGAGATCACTATAATGTGTTGCTTGTTTTACAGCAAGTGAACAGTCTTATTCACTGATTTGATAGAATAAAATTCAGTTCTAAGCAACCTCTGATTTTCAGAGGTGGTTCTTGCACTGTTCTAAGGATGAGCACTAATTCTTCTTACATTGTAACTAGTCATTAGTTCTCTAAACAAGCATTATAGAGTAAAGTGGTATTTCATTTTTCTGCTATGAAACTATAACATGACTTACAACTCCTGAGTACTTGTGTGTAGATATATACTAGCAATTAAGTTGGTGAAATTCTACCCTTCATGTCCACAACTGCAGGTCTCTGTTGAATATGGGTTATGTGAAATGATGAGCAGGGAGGCAATCAGGCTTGATGTGACTCCAAAAGATGGGAATTGGGGTTTTGATATATCAGAACGTGAGGCCATGCTTCCAGCAGGAACAGTGGATACCAATGTTGAAAGGGTCTATAAAGAGGTATAGAGGATATTTTCAATATTTCTACATTTTCAGCTGCATAATTTTGGCACTTGACAATTACATTTATATGTATGTATGCGGATATCATTTTGGCTGATGAAATGTTTTTGCTTGTGGAACTTTAGTTGCCCAAGTGGGAAGAGCCAGTTTTGCGCACAAGGGCTAGATATAAGCAAATAGTTAAAGACCTTGCAGATAAATATCATGCTGAGAACTTGCTGCTTGTCACACATGGTATCATCTTCAATTTCTTGTCCATATAGTTCTGTATTAGGTGATGGAGCATATCATTCTGTCTGGAAGGTCACCATTTAAAATGTTACTGTGAATGCAATCTTTTTTTAGCCCTCCCCCTAGGTTACATGAATAATCAGCTAGAACAAAATTTACTATAATGCGAGAAAGAGCTGGAATCTGTTGGTCAATGAATGTAGAAGGTGTCTTTTTCTCTTGAAGTGTGCAAGAGATTATTGCGATTTGAATTCTAATTGAATTGCATCTTTTGCAGGGGAAGGAGTTGGGGTGGCTCTATCTTCTTTCAAAAAGGGTGCTATAGTGTATGAGGTTGACTACTGTGCATATGTGGAGCTTAGACGCCCCATTTTCAAGAAAGATCAGACGTTTACTGCAGGAGAATTCGAAGTACTTACTCAAACTGGTCAAACTGGAGTAAGCTATTACATTCAAAGTCCTTCCTTTGAGCAATGACATCAGTTAAACTTCATAATCGCTAGATTCTTCTTATCACTCTAGCTATATTTTTACATTGGAGTCCTCCAATGTCCAAATGACCCCTTTATTGCCAATGCTTGATTAGCGTGTTTGTTTTATTATAAAAGCCACGTTTACGTTTCAAACATCAAATTTTTTTTTTCTCAAATCCACGTTTCAAATATGATTTTGATATAAACAAACACACTGGTTAGGAAAATTTAAACAACATTCTTCACTCATATGGTATTTTCCTTGATTGAATAGTATACGTGGCAGGAAAAGAATACTAATTGCCTACCAAGTCCAAGGTTGATTCCATAATTTCATAATGTCAAAATATCTCCCAAACTCACCCTCTCTACCGTTCATATAACTATCCTATTACCCACTCTTCTCCTAGACCTAAGGGTGTTCATGGCGATAATTTAGAATGAATTTTTCTTCTCCATTATTTGACTCTAATTTTTATCGGGCCATTTCTTTAAATTTGAATTTATCCATGAATTTGAAAAAACAAATCTAATAATGAATGAATCTTATTAGGATCGGATCTAAATAAAATTACATTAAGTTGAGTTCATATATGATCTAAATAAAATCATAAAATGGTATTAATTATTGGAAGAAAATAGTACATATAATTAATAAAATACATCTAATATACTAAAATTTTCCCCAACATATGTAATACTTTTTATTCTATTTTAAATTTAAAATATTATTAAAAGAATAATGACAATATATAATTATAAAACTTTATATGTAGAATGTGTTTCTTTTTTTTTTGAAAGCACGGTATCCTTCACGAGAGGTAATATTGTTAAAACTGATAACATCTAAATCATGGCAGGTTAACTTTCTTAGTTGGGTTTTCTTTTTTCATACACAAAACTTGAATCCGGTACTTTATTTAAGGTGGATCAAATATGTACCGCTTGAACCTTGCTTCATATCTAGAAAGTGTTTCTAAAAGCAAATAATGGAAATTGAATTAAAGAATCTAACTTTAAAAAAATAAAATAAGGTTAAACTTTTATATAATGAAACACTTCATAAGCTTCACCTTAAACTTTTCCCAACTAAAATATGAGTGCATCCGTGCGTCATGCCCTTCAAATGTTGGGAACTCTACTTTCTTGGTTGCCATGGAAAACTCAACAAAGATCTAATACATTGTTTGGTATTAGGGAGATAAGGGGAAAATAGAGAGTAGGGAGATAAGTAATAGAGAAATACACTTATTTCCTTTGATTGATTTAATAATGTAATAGGGAGGATATTTCGGGTTCCTTATTCCAAATAAAGTAATATAACCAATTGTGCTCAACCAAAAATCAACTTTACTGGTCCAAAAACTACTCTTTCCATAAAAAACGATTTTCATAATAGTCTTTTTTGTTAAACATTAAAAAAAAAAAGCATTTCTCTCCCAAAGTTTTCTATCCAACCAAATAAGTACTCTACCTTGTTTCTTTTCTATTTCCGACTTATTTCTTTCATTCCAACTAACCTATAAATCATCTTCATCACATTTTTATTTCTCTTTTCCCTACAAATCATCTTTATCTTAAAAATTAGATAAATGCGGGACAAATTGGAGTAAATTTTTCAATACTGTTGTAATAGTGAAGACTCATTATTCCCTTATCCAATGTGTGGTCAGAATTTTTTATTTTAATTTAGAATAAATTTTAAATTAGGAAAAACTTATCATACATGAGCAAGTGTTAAAATTTTAATGGAGGGACCTTTACCCTCGGCTATTCGCATGCATAACAACCTCCATTATTCACTCTTCTTAACGACCCCACTTCACTTGCCGCTTGTATAACCACATTTCTCCCACAGTTTGTCCTCCACGTGTTACTTTTCTTTTCCCCCGTTTTCTGGAATATACCTTCCATATTTTGTGCTCTTGGCATAACTGCCCCACTCATGTGCCTTAAGATTAGTCGCCACTCGCCAGCTATATTGGGGGAGTTGCTTTTGGAACCCCCCTTTTGCTATTCACACCCCCATAATATACCCCATTCCCAAAAAACCCCCACCCCTACCCCCCACCCCCCACCCATCCCCCACCGCCAACCACCCCCAACCCACTCCCCCTCCCCCTCCGCTCTCCCGTTCCGACCCTTTCCCCCAGAACCTTTATTTTTTTTTTCAATGTTTTGTGTTTAGAGACGGAATTTCCGTCTCTAAACACAAAACATTGAAAAAAATAAAGGTTCTTTTACGGGACCTTCCGGAAATTAAGTTCCAGATATCAACTTTGTGAACAAAATGTCCGGAACAGTTGTGTAGCAGCAGAGGGTGAGACTTTGAAAAATTTCCGAACCTTCCGGACATTAATGTCCGGAAGGTTCCCAACATTAAGTTAACAAAGCTGATATCCGGAACTTAATTTCCGGAAGGTTCCGGATATTTTCTTTTTGCGAGATGAGTTTAGAGACGAAATTTTTCCGTCATTTTTCCGTCTCTAAACACAAAACATTGAGAAAAAAAATAAAAGGGAGTGGGGGAGGGACCGGCGTAAGGAGTGGGGAAGGGGGAGGGGAGGGGAGGGGAGGGGGAGTGGGTTGGGGGTGGCTGGCGGGGTGGCTGGTGTTGGGGGAGGGGGTGGGTGGGGGGAGGGGTAATATGGAAAAGGGGGTATATTAGGGGGGTGCGAATAGCAAAAAGGGTCCTAAAAGAAACTCCCCTATATTGGGCTCAAGGGATCCCGTTTTAAACTTGCAAATATATGTTATTGACAAAAAAAAAAAAACTGCAAGTATGTTCAATTTTTCACTTTCGAAGCAATAATTTCCTCTTCAACCCAAAAAATAAAAGAAAGAAATTTTTTTCTCATCTGCACAATTAATTATTTCCTAAAAGCACACCAGGGTTTGGGCGGCTTTTTTGTTTAATTTCTTATGATTTTAATCATTGGAATTTTCTAACTGAGCTGGTTAATGTTTTATGAGTAGTCTACATATGAACTGTTTAGACTTGAGATATAGACAGACAGTTTTGTTAAAATGTAAAAAATAAGTAAATTGTTTGGTTCAAACAAGATTTTTTATTTCTTTAGCTCTCAAATGAGTATTGTGAAGATGTGATTTACTTATACAACAAATATGGTATATATGAAATAACGTGAAATATTCTTAAATAGGTTGTCATTGTTTTTCACTAAGCAAACCAGCTGAGCACAAAGTGTTCAAATAAAGAAAGAAAAGAGCTCGAGCATAATATACTTATTGCTTGCATGACATTTTTTAGTCTTAGCGATTACTCGTGTCATTTTAGATTTTTTTTTGTTTAAATCACATGCACTTTTTATGGGAGGTAATATGTTCGAACTGAGAACATATGTGTTATGATGATGAAGTTAGTTCTACCCGTGGAGATTTTTTAGAACCAACCCTAATTGGTATGCCATTTTAGATCTGAAGTAGCTGTTAGATAAAATTATCCATAAATGATATTTAAAAATTCGAATTCGAATACTAAACATTTTAAATAAAGTTTAGTTAGAGTAATAATAATTCATTTTCAATGTTAGCAATTTCGAGTTTTTATTTACATGAGATTTATTTGAAACAAGTTGAGTTTAAGAATTGAAACTCAACCCGGACATGGCTTGTGAGCATTTGATTTGATTAGTTGTGTGTTTGGGTAGGCGGCTGCAAGACATTCCCGCTTCCCGAAGCTCCATTTGTAAGAAGCAACAATGTCTTGCTTTTGAACCAACGTACGTCAAGTGAGTTTGAACGTGAAAATAAAATCCCGCTTGGTGGGCAATGCTCCCCAAGGGAGATCCCCTTGCACCCATGAGCTAGTTGAATAGCTTTAACCGGATAAAATTGCTTGTGGTTTAGGCCTGTCTAGTAATTCTCTGGGTTGGACATCTGCTGGACTCCCTAACATGTCAGTGGCGCTCTACTCGGTAGAATTGGAGGTGCCATCTCCTTCCTATCATTTTTTTTTTACCAAAAAAAATACTATAGATTCATCAACAAAAGGTTTAAATTTGTTTCTTAT
Source organism: Sesbania bispinosa (assembly GCA_026901365.1). Taxonomy (NCBI): domain Eukaryota; kingdom Viridiplantae; phylum Streptophyta; class Magnoliopsida; order Fabales; family Fabaceae; genus Sesbania; species Sesbania bispinosa. Next base: position 934,923 of record QLOH01000014.1, read on the forward strand.
CAATATAAAAAAAAAATCGTTTACGGTCCTAGACCTAGTAAGTCTCTATTTTAATTACAATTAAGTAAAATTAATTTTAAAATTAATGGTTGAGAATGTGTGATGCATGTTTTACGAAATACGTTTGACGGAAGTGGTTTAAAATCAATTCTATGGAATTAATTATGTACTATACCTAACCTGTTACGGAAGGAGCTATAAGTTGTTTATTTTATAATTGTTCTAAAAAAAATTTATATGGTATCTTCAATTATTCACATTGCAAGACCTGCCTTGCATGTCCCATTGCAATTTCAGTCAAGTATAAAGTAAATACTATCTATTGTACGTGTTAGAGATATAAAATTTTAGTAAGAGGTTAATTTGGTTGGTTAGAAAATTAGATAAAAATTAGTTTATTACATTAGTTGTATAAGCTTATACTTCTATTGTAAATTATACCATTAATTATCAATACACTTTCAATTTTTCCTCCTAACTTTATTTTATTTTCTCTTTAAACCATGATTCTTGACATACGGTATATTAAAAAATATAAATGAAAAATGAAATTTGAACTTTAAAAAAATCTTTACTTTGTATTTTCTCAACAAATTTTTACTTTTCTATTATTTAATTCTTAGAAAAATTAATTCTAATAAAATAGTCTAGGTATATTTTATATGACAGTTTTTATGAAATTTCTATTATAATAGTTTTAAATTACTTTTTATTTTGAAGATATCTGTAAAATTTTAACTAGTTTTATTGTTTTTTGTGTTACTATATATAATAGTATAATATATTTTAAAATTTATGTAGTGTAAGTATTTAATAATTTTAATTTTTTATTACAATAGAAGAATTTAATTATAATACACATATTACAATATATAAAGTGCAACCTCATATAGTTGCATTATTATAATTATTCTTCATCACACTATTCCTTCCTCACTTTAATTCACTCACCACTCTTAATTATAATATAACTGATATTTAAATTATACAATTCAAATTTCATAATCACAGCGCGCAGCTCATCTAAATCTAGTTACTTTCTAATATACGAATGTGTGAAGCTTTTCTTTTTAAGTGAACTTCTCTCCAAATCATTTATCAGAATTAATGCGTAATGACTACATAAGACAATTTTATTTTGATCCAAGACAACTTTATATAATGACTATATAAGACAAACTTCAACCAAAGAGTTGTGGTTTTGGTTGAAATTGTGGGGAGAGTTTCCGAGATCAATTCCACTAAACACACTATTTACGAAAAATGAAGAGTCTTAGCTGTGATTAAACCTCGAATAAGAACCACAACTTCATTAATATATGTAATCTTAGTTCGAAGAGAAGTGTTATCTTTACAGTTAATAACTTTAATAATTAATTTAGAATTTAATGCGTATAAATTATTTATATATATATATATATATATAAATGTTTTGTATTATCATTCAATACTGCCTTATCACATTTTTTAATAACAAAAGAGATATCATAATTATTAAATAATAATGTCACAATAAATAATTGAAACTCATTAATTTAATACATATTAAGGAAAAAAAATCGGTGCAACATATTATTTTACAAGGATCATAAGACAAGTAGACAACTGCTAATGCTATTACTCAAAGTGTACGAAAACAACTCAAAAGCCCCACCACTTGGACTAGTTGGCTATAAAAAAGACCAGCTACATGGAAACAAATGCAATGTCTGTTTCTGGTGTGTCCTAGATTGCTATCACTATCAATAATTTCAAATTACAATCACTGACCTAATTTTAAGTATTACATATAATTTTCAGCCTGCAATTGCAAGAATACAAAGTACACAACTACACATATTATTATTATATTATAAATAACAATGGACACAAAAGCCACACTATCAGAGCTTTGGTGGGCTTGCAGGTGGCTCCATGTGATCAAACAAGTCCTCTGGAAAATCATCAAAGAAGCTATCACCGTTTTTGTAGTTATCAATTGTATTCCCAATTCTACAACTTCCTGTTGTTGGCTCAAAGAAAGGGAACCCAATGGGGTGTTGTGGACCCATTCCAAACTCAGATGTATCCAAAGGGCCAAAGACATCAATAAAACTTGACTCATCAATTCTGGGCAAGAGATCTTGGCTTCCCATTAAGAATGTAAGATCAGTTTGGACTTCTGATATCTGAGGGAAAGAAATCTGTTCAGTGGTTTTATAGCTCTCATAAGGGGTAATAAACTCTTGTTCAACAAGGCTTGTGTCAGAACTAGGAAGTGATTTTATTAGATCAGGTAATGGCACCATTTTGATGACTTCAGAATTCTCAATGCAGGATAATGAGCTTGACTGAGGCTTTGATGATGGTTCTCCCTCTGATGAAGAACTTAACTTAGGAGCCTACAAATAAACAAATTAATGTTATGCTTGTGTAAAAATTTGAAGTGAAAAGAACACTGCCACAGAACATTTTACTCATATATCAAGTCCTCTAGTGTTTTCTCTGAGCAAGGAATTTGTAAGAACTTGTGACTGCTGTAATGGTAGAATTACAAGTAGAGATGTGTACATAGAGTAACATATATTAACAAATAGCAACTAACTGTTTAATTTCAACAGAACAAACTAGTTCTTGAAACTGGCTTCAGTATTTCAATTATCAAATTTTCATTTATGTTTTGTTTATGGAAATTTGTTTTTTTTTTCCCTAGAGAATGCATAATTAAATAGTATCTTACTATTTTCAGAAAAACAAATTAGATTATGAAACTGGTGTTAGTGTTTCAAATTTTCAATTCTGTTTTGTTTATTAAGTTGGTTTTTCTATTGAAAACTGAATTCCAAAGTCAGAACAGAATGGGTGAAAAATGCTCAAAGATAGAGGAACCTTTCTATTTACCTCCAAAGTTGGGACATCAAGAAGTGTTGGAACTTTAGTTTTGTTTTTCTGTGATTTGGAGTTTGTTGCTGATGTCTGTAGAATCCTAGCCAACCTCTTTTGCCTACTGCTCCAGAAATTTTTCACATCATTATCTGTTCTCCCTGACAAATAGGATGCAATCTTAGCCCACTTGTTCCCAAATTGTGCCTGCAACTCTATGACAATCCTTTCTTCCTCTAGTGAAAACTTGCACCCACTTTAAGAAGGCCATGAGAGAAACCGCAAGACAAAAATCAGATAATTAAAACCATAAGCAAACTTAAAAACATTAACAAAACGAGACTATGAACAATATTAAGCAACCCCATCATTGTAAAATCATCAAACACCAGTGCAAGTAACAACCTTGAACCATCCATGGATAATTGGATACACACTATATCTAAAAAAGAAAAAAGGACTAACTTTATAGTAAAAAAAACTTGCACCCCACTTAAGTAAGACCAAGAGACGACACAACCCCAAGTGGCCAAGATAAAAATTAGGGAAAACCCATCAAAAAAATCTCATCTTTAAGCTTAAAAACACAAATAATCCAAGACTTGGAAAAATATCAAGCAACCCCATCATTGTAACCTTTCATCAAATTAAAACAAACACCAGTGCAAGTAACAAGCATACTACAAGGATATATATATAGAATCATATGACAAGAGACATTGACTTACTTCTTGAGGTTGGGTCGGAGCTTATTGACCCAACGAAGACGACAGGACTTGCCAGTCCTTTGGAGAAGACCTTTGGATCGAATGGAGCTCCAATCTCTGGGACCATACTTCTTGACATGGTTCAGTAGCACCTCATCTTCCTCTGCTTTCCATGGCCCTTTCCTTATATGCTCTTGGTCTTTTTTCCCATGCATTTTCCACTCACAAAACAAGATCAATACGACAGAAACTTTTCTCTGATTAATTTTCTATTCTTCACTTTTTTTTTTCCACTGCTTCACACACATATACATACACATACACAGTAGACACTATTCCATGTTCCGGAGGCTTTTGCGGTTATGGCAGTTATTGCCTCTTCCCACTAACTTGCCCACGTTGTCCATCTATATATATTTATTTATTATATTTTTTGTCTTAACTATTATTTATTTATTTTATTATCTATATTTTTATATTAATTATTAATAGTAATTCTCCATTTTGGTGTGCACAATTTATTTGATAAATTTACCCTATATAAGATGTTATTATATGCTTAGATTGTGGTAACTAAATTAAAATCACTGTCAAATTATTTAGTTTCTTCTATTTTATTTTATATAATTTTTTTACGTTTTAAAAAAAAAACAAAAAAATGTTTGTCTTTCCACTACAATAATAGCAACTAGTGTCCGACCCATGCAATGCATGAATATTATTATTTAAATAGATTATTTATACTGAATATTATAATATATTTAATTTAATTAATATATAAATATGTAAATTTTATGAAATAATAATGATTAGTGATTTTTTTCATATAAAAATTTATACTTGTTTATATAGAAAGAATTAAAAAAAATTAACAAATAAAAAAAATTTTTAAAACCACAAATTTCAAACATGAATAATTATAAATGTAAAATATATCATATCATATCATTTATATTTTTTGAAATATCCTTTTATACACTATATTTTTCGTCAAATTATAACGTTTAAAAATATAATCACATATAAAGTTCTTGTCGAGACTTCACCCTAGATATAAAAACATATATATAATTGACCATTAGAGAAAATAGTTTTTGGTAAATAAACACCAACGTGTGACAATGTCTAGCTTTGACTTTTATTAATGGTCACAACAAAAGAAAGAAAAATGAAAATTGTCTTCGTTAAAACTTTAATGGAGTGAGATGATCAAATAAAATTAAATTCATTCGAGGTGTCCCAATTGTATTCCGCATTTTTTATTTTTTCGGGAAAAAATGAAAATCTAGTTTATATATACATTTAAATATAAACAAATATAATATACTCCCTCCGTTTCTTTTTATAAGGCACATTATATTGAATCACAAAGACCAATAAAAGTAATTAAACCTAGTTAATTATTTTATTTGAGTTATAAAAAATAGTTTAACTTTCTAGTTTTGCCCTTATTTAATATTATTTAATTAACTTCACTATCATTTGATAATTGGAAAGACATTAAAGTTAATAAGGGCAAATAAGGAAAAGTATAATAAATGTTTTCTTCAAATTGCAGAGTGACTTATAAAAAAGGAACACAAAAAATTCTAAAAGGTGTCTTATAAAAAGGAAATGAGAGAGTATGTATTTAGGTGATTTCAATTAATATTGTATTCATTTCAAAATATTTAGTGTTGTCTTGTCATTTGTGTTTACTTAAATTCCTATTATTTATATATATTTTCGATTGTAATCTGTAATGTATTTATGTATTTAATAGTTTAATTTTAAATATATAAGACTTTTTCACACCTATTTTTTTTTTCTTTTATCCTTCTTTCTTTTCTATGACATCAATTGTCATTTATTTCACACTCTCTCTTGATTTATTTCTTTTTATCTCTTTCTTTTTTCTACTTTCAACACCCAAAGTTAACTATCAAAGTTTTAATACTTTTAAAAAAGAATAATAATTTTTTCACTTTTTTTTTGTTCTACACTTTCTTTAACACCCTAATTTTCTTTTCATTTCTCTCTTCATTTCATATCACCGTAATTTTCTTTTCATTTCTCTCTTTATTTCATATCACATTTTTTACATTCTTCCTCTTTATTATTTTTTCTTTCTATTTTCTCCTCCCTAAACTTTTCATATTTATCTACCTGCTATCTATGTATTATCTTATAGGTTAGGCTAGATTTAGAACTTTTAAATTTACTACTTATAGGAATCAAAAAAAAAAAATTTAACCCCCAATGAATAGTGACAAAAAATCTAGCCAATTGTAATAGTATAGATAGATAGATATATATATATATATATTAAATATATAATAAGTCAAAATACAATATAATAATTTTATTCAAGTAAAAGAAAATAAAATAATTATAAATTTTATAATTCTAATTTGAAATTTTGTCTATAAAAATTATAATCAAGACATCATAAAAGTAATTATAAATTTAAATTATATTGTTATTTGAGACCTCCCATCTTAAAACCTATATAAAGTGTATGGACAAAACCGATGTTGGAAGAGTTAATCCTACCATTATATGGATGTTCATTGAAGGAACATGACTACCTCATGTGAAGAGTACTTGGGGTCATAAAAAATCCCTTTATTGAAGTCAAAATAAAAAAATATAAATAACGAATGTGAGAAAATGTGACATATGTACTGAGCGAAAAAATTTAATATAGAGTAGATAGAATAAATAAGAGAGATAATAAGTGAAAACATTAATGAATAAAATAGAGAGATAATTATTTTAATATAATAAAAATTGAAAATTAAAATGTGATAAAAAAGATAAAAAGAAAAATAGAAGAAAATGGCTAGAGAATGATTGCCTCACATGGAAGATAGTTGTATGGTTGGTAAAAAATTTACTTTACTATATTGCTAATAAAAAAAAATTAAAGAAATGTAAGTGAGAAAACATGACATGTGTTATGGATGAGCAATTTTAATATAGAATAAATAGAATAGATAAGTGAGATAATAAATGAAAATATTAATGAATAAAATAAATACATAAATGAAATATTGAAATATCATGTTAAATTTAATGTAACTCAATACATTTATTGTATTGCTTAATGTGAGTTTTTATATAATGAAATAGATAAACAGGAATAAATAATAAGAGAAATTATTTAGATATGATAATAAAAATAAAATTAAAGTATAAAAAAAGAAAAAAAATGTAGGATCAAAACTGCTTCACGGGAAGGATACTCATGGTTTATAAAATATCACTTTTATAATGAAACAAAATAATATGAACGAATAATGAGACAAAATATTTTAATATAACAATAATAATAAATCAAATTGTGAAAACAAACAAAACAAAAAGAAAAAAAAGCTTCACGTGAAGGATACTCATGATTTATAAAATATCACTTTTATAATGAAACAAAATAATATGAGCGAATAATGAGAGAAAATATTTTAATATAATAATAATAATAAATCAAATTGTGAAAACAAACAAAATAAAAAGAAAAAAATAAAAAAAAATTGGTGAATGAATGTGAGTTTTTATATAATGAAACAGATAAACATTAATAAATAATAAAAGAAATTATTTTAATATGATAATAAAAATAAAATTAAAGTATGAAAAAAAAGAAAAAAAATGTAGGATCAAAACTGCTTCACGGGAAGGATACCCATGGTTTATTAAATATCATCTTTATAATGAAACAAAATAATATGAACGAATAGTGAGACAAAATATTTTAATATAACAATAATAATAAATCAAATTGTGAAAACAAACAAAACAAAAAGAAAAAAAAGCTTCACGTGAAGAATACTCATGGTTTATAAAATATCACTTTTATAATGAAACAAAATAGATGAGGGTTCAAATTACACCGGTGTAAATTACATCAAGTATTACACCGCTAATAACTATAAATCGAATATGTTTTTTAGTAAACCAACCGTTGAATTATGTTTGTTTATCATCATGATTATATGTGCCAAATTTCGTAAAATTTTGACACTAATAACTCGATAATCAAATGGTTGGATTTTTCATATATTTCAAATGTATATATAACGTTAATCTTGAGACATCTCAATGACATATCAACTAATTTCATATTAATGTAAAATTTTATATGTATGATCTATATGATAGTAATTTTCAATCCAACGGTGGATTATTTAATACAATGATCGGTTAAAAATTATTCAGCGGTGTAACACTTGGTGTAACTTACACCGGTGTAATTTGAACTCTCCTCAACAAAATAATATGAGTGAATAATGATAAAAAAATTTTAATATAATAATAATAATTATAAATCAAATTGTGAAAACAAACAAAATAAAAAGAAAAAAAAGAAAACAAAAAAAGTGGTGAATCAACATTACCGTATACAACTTCTCCAATGTAATAAAAAAAGAAAATAAAAAAAATGGTGAATGAACAATATCCTCCACCACTTCTCCAATGTAATAGTATAGATACATTTTAGCCTTTAGGTTACTATTAATTTAGTTTAATTTTCCGTCAAAAAAATTTAGTTTAATTTTATAAATTGTGTTCGATTATATTGGTGTTTGCACTTTTTTTTTTTAATCATAGGTATTCCTATTACCAGGGGCAATCCTTCGGAACTTAGTCATAGTTAAGGCTCACCACCCCTCCTTAAGAATGTGTTTGAACATATGTTTATATATAAATTTATATCTTGTCTAAAAAATTAAATATTTTATAACTATTTATAAATAAATAAAAAAATAAAATACTATATTTAGTATGATTAAATTAAATCATGCAAATTATATTCGTTTACATTTATTTATTTATATATATAGTATTAATATCAAAATCCCTTAGATAAGTAAATACATTTATACATTAGAAAAGTGACATAAAAGCACAATAATATTTAAATCACATTGTTAAATAAAGAGCAATTTACTTCAATCTTTCCTCTATTTTGCACTTTTCAACATAAAACCCCTCTATTTTAAAAATCTACACAAAATTCCTTCAATATTACAAATACATTACACTCAACCCCAAATTTCTATAACACACTAGGTCGGCCTAGTGGTTGGGGGTTTTGGTAGTTTAACATGGGATTTTGGGTTCAAATCACATTACTTTCCTTGTACACCGAAATAAAAAAACCCAATTTTCTATGATACACTTAACGGAATTGTTTAGTCAACATTAAATAGTTACCTTTTACATTAAATTAACCAAAATGCCCTTATTGAATATGAATTTTTCTTTACTTCAAAAAAATACCTCAAATTTTTAAGTTTTACACAAACTATTTATATTTTATAAATATATATTATTCCTTTTTTTGTGTTGGTGAAGAAAAGAAAACACAAAAAAAATAGAACATCATACAATTTTTTTTCATATGACATTATTTTAAATAATAAAAATCATAGTAAAAATCATAATAAAAATAGAACATCATACAAGAATGCGCTGAATTAGACACGAAACGGTACGTCATCGCTACAACATTAAATGCGCAACACAGTGCGTAGCCGTGCAATTAATACTCTATGACGGTCTGGCCGTCGCTATGTTTCGCACTGTAGCGACGACCTCGTTACACTAAAAAACTAATTATTTTTTTCTGAAAATTTAAAAAATAAACTTAGCGACGGCTTAGCTGTTGCTACATTTTTAATTAACATTTAAATTTGGTGCGTCAGAGCAATTTTTTAACGTAACGACGGTCGTAGCGACGACCAGGCCGTCGCTATGTTTAAAAATTACGCGCACAAAACCCTTTCCCCCTCCCCTCTTCTTCTTCCTCCTTCCTCCTCCTCCTCCTCCCCCTCCCTCTCCTTTCCTCCTCTTCGGCCATCCCTATTTCTCTCCCTCTCTCTTTCATTTTCAAACTCTCGTCGATTAAACACTCTCCTCTCCTGCGTCCACCACCACCCGCCGTTGTTCAGGTAATTATTTAATAAATCAATATTTTTTATTATAGTTATATAATTATTTAGTTAGTTATTTAATTATGTAGGCAGTTATTTTAATTATATATGTATTTAAGTATATAGGTAGTTATTTAGTAATTATTAGTAATTAATTAATAATTATTAGTAATTAATTAATAATTATTAGTAATTATGTAGTCATTAATTATTAGTAATTACATAGTTAGTAATTATAAATTATTTATTAATTATTAGTAATTAATTATTAATTGTTAGGTTATTTTGTAGTTATTTATTTACTTTATAGGTATGTTTTTAATATTTAATTTAACCTTATTAAAATTAGGTAAATATGTCTCGTATGCGTGGTTGAAATGGACAAAAAGTCCCACCTATTAAAGGGAGGACCATCCCTCAGGGAGAGCTTGCTCGCTTAAGTCGGGATAGGACCAACCTCCCTCACCCTGAGCAGCTGCCAGAGCAGCCTTCCTCGTCCGCCCTCGCACCGTACCTGGTGGCCACCCCTGCAGAGGTGGCCCAACTTGCTGCATCTACTGGAGCCTTCATGGAGCAGATGATCAGGTTCATCCCTACCCCGGGATATCAGGAGGTTCCCCCTGAGGTAGGTCATCAGCAGCCAGAGGATGGCCTGCCACATATTTCCGATTCGGAGGGTGAGGGCGACCCCCAGGCTAACATTTATAGGGAGGTTGACGAGGAACCTGATGTACAGCAGCCTCCGCACCGAGGTGCCAGCTCTAGTGCCGATCACGAGCTAGACCCTCAGGGTAGGGTTATCATTCGGCCTTATGGTAAAGGGTGAGTTTCTACAATTTTTTTTATTTCTTTAATATTTGGCATTTTTATAAGTTTCAGTTAACATTGAATTTATTTATTTTGCAGTTGGGTGCCAAACAACCCCCTATTGCGGCCATTGGTCATGCGATCTGCTCACAATTCCAGGGTCTTCACTATTTGTGGGAGGTCACCCGAAGGATGTGAGGGACAAGTGGTGGGAGGAGTTCACAGTATGACATTTTCAAATGACATTTTACATTATGTTTTTAACTTCTAATGAAATTTTCAAATGACTAACCCTAAAAGTTTTTTCTTTTACAAAGCAGAGTTACTTGGGCCCCTGAGGACGATGCCTGGATTAAGAAGGTGTACGAGCAGAGGATTGCTCGACGCCTCCGGGATATGCTGAACAAGTCCCAGACGAGTGGGACTCGGCCCACTTGGTGTGGTGAGGAGGCCTAGGAGGGTCTTTTGGCCTACTGGGCCTCTAATGAGTTCATGGGGAAGTCCGCTTGTAACAAGAGCAACCGAGCTTCTCGTCGAGGCGGGGCGGTCCACACCACAGGTCGCGAGGCCCACATTGAGGTCGCGCTGGATATGGTATGTTAAAACCCACTCTTCGATATTATTTTTATATTTGTAATTAAAATAATTAATTAGTGTAATTTTTCTGTGTAACGACGACAACTTGGGCGGGATGTAGATCACGATGAGTTTTTCGTGGCCACCCACACAAAAAAGGATGGTGGTTGGGTAAATGACCGAGCACGGTTCACATATGTAAGTCAAAATTATCCTTAGGCACTATAGGCACTATATGGTGACACACCCTGTGGGTGACATACCCGTGTGTCACCCCTTAATAGTCGTTAGATTTAGGGTTTTAATAATGAACGGTTTAAATTGTATACTGGTTATCGGTTTGGCCAGTTATATTATATTTGTTGGAAGGTCCCTCTGTGTTTAGTAAGTTTTAGATTCATTTTTCAGTTAAATTGCAAAGTGTGGGTCTGAGTGTATTAATGGTATTGGTTCCATTGTGATAGTGGAGATTGCAGTGATTGTCGGTTATGGGTCTTTTAACGTTTCTATACCGTGGCTATACTCCTCGGCGTTGCACGTTGATGCTCGACGGTGGATTGAACGGTGCGTTGCAAGTTTTACGTTTTCAAGGTAACGTTTGCAAGGTTGGCAGGAGAAAAGAAGAATGTGCGTTCTACTTGTTCTTTTAAAATTTAGTTATTTACCCCACCCACTAGCAATGACATTTGTTATGTTATTAAAAACATCTGTCTTCCATAATCATAAATACTCTGCACTATAGTCTATTCCTTTCCAAGAATGCCAAGACAAATTAAATGCCTCCGTACCTCATGAAATTTTCAATGCCCTCTGGGGATATTTGGACTCTGTAGCCAAGGGAAGAAAAGGAATCAAACGAAAATCTGCTACCAATTGGAAGCCGCAGGAAGCAGCACTATCAAACAGCAACGAGATCTACACCTTCACCGGTAGCCGTCCCAATCCGGTGCCAACGGGAAGCCGTAGGAAGAACAGGGAAGCAACACCATCACACAACAACCAGATCTACACCTTCACCGGCAGCCGTGACAATCTGGTACCAACGAGAAGCCGCAGGAAGTACAGGGAAGGAGCAGGACTTGTTACTCACCCAATCTTCGAAAAAATTTCCACCTAACTCAACCTAAGAAGAGCTTCACAACTCCATCTTACCCTGAATCTCCAGCTAACTTCAGATTTATTAGAGAAAATCTGCACATGACTTAACTTCGACAATGTAGTCACCCTCACCCTCCGTGAGCAGTTCGCAGAGGTCAAAATACCTTGCTCGAACTCCTCCTTCGATAGTTGCAACATAGGTATAAAGGGAGAAAATAAAGGCTAACGATCTATAATTATTGCACGGACCCTTCTTTGCAAATCATTAAAACTTATTATTTTAATGAAATCGGTTAGAAACCTTCAATAACCTGGAACATTAGGTGACACACCCTAGAAGTACCCTTTTTAGACCATAATTTTCTTCACTCTTTCTTTCATCTTTGCATTTCCTCATGTAACAAATATTATATTATATTATATTATATTATAAGGTAAAACAATTGTTTCGTTCCTATAAAATATCCGAATTATGATTTTCACCCCAAAAAAATTTTTCTTTTTATGTCATCCTTATAAAATATTTAAACTATTTTTTAGTCTCTATTGTTGATTCTACAATTAATTATGAATCTGTCAAATGTCCATTATAGTAAGCAATCATATGTGTAGTACCCGACATATATTATACAACAATATTAGCCTCTTTAATCTCATTCACAGAAGTACAAAATATGGATTTTACAACAGGGTTTTTAAATAGATTATATAATAGTCGATTTAAAAAAGGAGTCGGTGGAATTTTCATAATTACATGGTGTAACTTTAAATTGTTTGTGCTAACACCCGATTTAAAAAGTTTTTTTTAAATAGGTTTCCTTCAAAGCCGATTTAGAAACTCCCAGTAAAAAGTAAAATAAAAAAATATTTTAAATTTGGTATAATTATACCCGATTTGATTTAAAGTGTTAAAACCAAAAAAAAAGTTAGGACGGTTTTTTTTTACCCGCTTTAGAAAGTCAAATAAATAACCTCCCTGACACTTGGGTTTTGTTTACCGCTACCTCACTTTTCTTTGTGCATTCTTCCTTTCGGATTTCATAGTCCCTCTGTCTTCGTTCTCACTGGGTTAACAACGTCGTCGCCGCCCTTACGTTGCCCACAACACCATCGCGGCCCCTCCCCTGGTCGCAGTGCGTCATCGCAGCTTTGTCATTGAGTTTAACAGCGCCGTTGTAGCTCCTCGTCTGCTCACAACATCAATGTCGCAACACCTCATTTGGTGAGTACATTCTCTTTCTCTTATTTTTGATTATAAACCTAACAAAAATGATTACAATATTGTTTGGTAATAATAATGTGAAATTGTTTCTGTGTAATAGGAATTAGGGGGTTAGGGATTAGGTCTTATAATAGCCATAAGAGATTTAATGAACTGTTTGATTCTAACCAGAGAGGGATAGATTGATTGATGAACTGTGCAAACCAGTTCGTTCTTGTTGAAAGGTAGTTTGTCGTTATTGTTGAAAGGTTTGTAAGGTATTTTAAATGGGTTTGATTCGATAGTTTTGAGAAAAAGAGGATATGGTTTCGGTAGGGGATTGTCGTTCTTGTTTTTGCTGGTTTCTTACTGTTGCTCTTGCTGGTTTCTACTGCACCCCTTTGCTGGTTCTATTTTGGTTTATTGCATATGTTTATAGCTTTTTTGTTGAGCCAAACCTGTCTGTTATTTTGTTGATTTGCGTATAGTATGGTGATCAAGCTTTTCGGCAGCAAGTTTCTTTTTCAAATATGCTTTATGTGGATGCAATTATTCATCTCTGAAGTGTTTTGGTTTCAATAGACAGTTCTAGAGAAGGCCTGCAGATATTTTATGGAATGAAAAGTCAGAATAAACACTAGTTTAGGGCCATTAGGCCACTGTTGAAAATTCTCTCACGATGGTGAATTGTGTGACACCCTTCTACCCCATACTCTTATATATTTAAGAAATTGTAGTTTAGAAAATGTAAAGTCTCACGTTAGGTAAAAAGGTTCACAATCACTTTTATAATAACTCATAGTTTGAAAACGACTTTATTAAAGAAATTAAACTTCCAAATATAATTCCAATATAAAGCAGCGGAAATCTCCATAGGAATAAAAACAATTAATAATCTCCTTCCCTACAAGGCATCCAGAAGTTCATAAAATACTCCTAATCTAGGAACATGGTAAAACCCCCAAGCACACCCTGATATCACATCTATCAGAGAATGCCCTTTTATTCATAATCGATACCAGTTGTGTCCTCATCAACACCTGTAAAATATATCCACAGAATACGGTGAGGAAAAGGAATACTATCCATACATACACATAGAGAATACCCATCCTCACCCACAACATCATTACATCATACCATCAATACATTAAAATCACCAATCAAGAACATTCATCTAAAACTTAACATATAATCAATCATCTATATCAACATATACATGTCATGCCATCATTCCTATTCACAACACATAAATCTATCTATTATACATTCACCAAGCAGCAGCAGCAGCAGAAGCGCAGGCAGAGAGCAGCAGCAGCAGGAGCGGCGTAACAGCATGCAGAGAGCAGGCAGACTCAGGATGTCGCAGAACAGCAGGCAGAGAGCAGCAGACCTCTTTATCATCATAACATCATTCATATATCATCATACTCATTATCATCAGACATCATTCTATATCATCATACTCATTATCATCATAACTCATTCAATATATCATCATATCCATTATCATCATACATCGTTCATATATCATCATACTCATTATCATCAAACATCAATACTCCTCTCATCATCTACCCAAAGATCATGACTTGGACTCCACACAATGGGCGCACCTCATCAAATCACTCTAGTTAGTACCAAGGTGGTCTACCGGTGTTACACACACTTCCGATAGGTTATACCCCAGCTATGGGCCCGCACAATGACATTCGACCCTAGGTTGTACCCCCTCTATGGGCTCGTACTCACTGCCTAGGTTGCACCCCCTCTATGGGCCCGTGCATCGAACGCCCCATCTTGATCCCCTAAGTTGTACCCCCTCTATGGGCCCACATAACTCAGTTCACCTCCCGAATTGTACCCTCTCTATGGGCCCGCACAATTCAGGTCTCATCACATATGCTCAAGGCATCTCTTCTAAGTTGTACCCCCTCTATGGGCCCGCACAACTTAGATAACATCATCATCAAAAGGTGACATACACCATCATCATAAATCATCATTATCATGCATTAACATGCTCATCATCAGACATCATCATTATAAAGTGATATACACTTATCATCATCATCATTCACTAATATGTTCATCATCAAACATCAACATCATAAGTGACATGCACTATCATCAATAACATCATCATCATAAGTGACATGCACTATCATCAATAACATCATCATCATAAGTGATACACACTATCATCATTTACATCATCATCATAGTCATCATAAACAACATCAAACATCGTCAATCATCATCATTATACATCATCATAATCATCACAATCCTCATCAAACATCATTAATCATCAACACAAAACTCATTATAAAGTACTCTCAAACACATCAATCATCATCAAACAGTTAGGATCTCAAAATCCACTCTGGTAATCGATTACCAAACTTATGTAATTGATTACCCGCAAACAAGGTCTCTGGTAATCGATTACAACCACCTTGTAATCGATTACCTGCAAGCAAACTCTCTGGTAATCAATTACAGCGCCCCTGTAATCGAATACCCGCAAACAAACTCTCTGGTAATCGATTACAACACCCCTGTAATCGATTACCAGCAAGCAAACAGTGCTTCTGGGTTGCCCAGAACACTCTGGTAATCGATTACCACACCTAGTAATCGATTACCCGCGACGCAGATCGCAGATTTCACGATTTCAACCTTTCTAAACTCATCCAATCAATCCCTAATCAATCTTTTACGTCTAAACATCATACATAATCATTATTAGCATCCAATATTCCATAAATCAACAATCAATTACAGATTATACCATCAATTCATCAAAACCCCAAATTTCTCAATCCCTAATCACCCCCTTTTCCATTATTCTCAATATCATCATTAATCTCATCCAATACTCATCAATTTATATACAATCAATCATCAACCAACAGATTATATCTTTATTCTAAGTTATAAATTCATCAATTCAAAATTATACTCTTAGATTACTACCCAAACATCCCTACATGCATATACAGGCAATACCCTCTCCCCCACCGTACCTTAAGCGAAGCTTGATCACAACAAGGAAGTCCTTTCTTGAATTCTTGGCGTTCACTCCTCAGCAGTTCTCTCTTGAGACTCCCTTTCTCCCCTCCTTAGCGTTTCGCTTACTGACGAATGATACGAATAAGGATTAGGGTGCTCTGTTACCCCTCCTTACAGAAATACTAATTGGACTTGGGCCCACTCTCACCCCCTTATTCTCTTTTCAATTAAAATTACCTTTACGAAACAAAACTAATAATAATGACACTCCTATTATTTATTTCCCATTAAATTAATTATTTTCTAAATTAGTCTCTTTAATTTAATTAATATTTATCCTAATAAAATTTAGGACGTTACTAATTGTTCTTTGGTTGTCATGTTACTAGTGTGTAGCCCGTGCAATGCACGGGGCTGACACACAGTTGGTAACAAAACACATTCGATAGGGAATTCCACAGATCACATTACGATATTGATCGTCACAGATTTATAGAGGAAATCTTTGTTTTAACAACTAAACATCTCCAAGATCAAGTACAGATCATGTTGTCCATGCACCAGTGTAAGACACATTTTTGCCAAACTTACTTAGTTCATTGACAGTCTTCTTATACAACCCAAAAAACCATAAACATGTATGCTCCATCACACTGAAGATCAAGTCCTCTTCATCTTCACAACCTTCAACTTTTCTCTCTTCTTTCTCTTGGCTGGAGCTTCAACGCACTTGCCTATCTCCATTTTTCCTAAGATTCTACTGACTTCACCATTAGATGAGGAAGCACCACATGAGAATGGGCTAATTTCATTCTCAGTTACCCCCATAATTGCATTGAGGTGAGAATTCTATGACAGATTCGGAGGCACCAGTTACAGATAACTTGATGAATGCAGGTGTGAACTTTCGCTGGATGAAGGGAAAACAAATAAATGTTGTAGCAATGACCATTAGCACATTTCAGAGGCAATAGAGGAAGTAATTCATTTTAAAAGATTAAGGAAGCACTCAATGAGACACCTTTAGTGGAGTTTCATCATCTACTTCTTGCATAAATGCTTATACTATACCCAAGTCCAAACAAACCATCTTCACTCTAAAACAGCCATCAAAAGTGAAGAAAGCATTCTTCTTCTTCTCTATTCCGAATAGAAAATCCTTCCCAAGAAAACTCAGAATCTCATCTGGGGAGTCATCTGATTCCTTCCCCTGCATCATCACAGTCTATTACGGCCACCAGACTTGTGCTCAATAAATTAGATATGATAAACAATTAATAACTTAGCAACCAATACAAAGATCTATATGTCCACAAAACCTGTGTATCAAACAACATTTCTCTATAACTTTTATTCAATAGTGCGTAGCATTCAAAATCAAACATAATGAGATGATAATTTTCATTCCTATGAATCCCATATGACACCAAAACCTTTTTCTTAAACCTAAACATAGACATATGAGATTTTAGTATTGAGTTCCAAGTTGGCAGCTCTGAAAAAATGTAGGGAAGACCATTAAAGTATTCACCTTGGGGTCACTTCATAGGCATTCTTTTGGCAATCATCACACTAAGGCACACCCCCATCAAAGTTGACCATTTTCATGCATGTGCACGCCATATACCACCATAAGCATTCATGCACAACTTCTGTAATGGTGGCTAAAATTATGAAGAAACCTCTCTATTTCAAGTGATAATTTAAAAAGTTGATTGACTTGGTTAGGGACAAACGCAACATCTGCGAAAGAAAATGTTTGTGTAAATGGATCAACCTTAAAATAAAAACATATAAAAGTAACATTCATGTCCAAGAGTGACTATATATAGCTCTAATTTAGGACATAGCCAAGCAACCCATGTGATGCATAAAAATGATGCCAAAAGCATTCTTTGCATTTGGGCCTCATTAAACTTCATTCCTAAAATTGCATCCAGCAAGCATTTAACATCCCCACTCACTATTTTTTGCTTTTCCTGAAAATTAAATGATGGTTTACAATTCAATGATTTATATTCTCGAAATATTGTACCCAAAAGAACTATATTCCTACGCATTTTGCCCCTCCCGAGAAGAATTTTTCCATCTATCATACTTTGTACTCAAACCACTTAAAACATACACAATCACATAGGCAGAGAGAAAACTAAAGGTAATCTGCAAAAACATAATGTGTGAAACTTATGACCAAGCAAAATAAATATTAATAGCTTAAGACAACTGTGAATGAGAAAAGCAAGTTCAACGTGAATGTATTTTAAGAATGAAGATCACAATCACGGTAGACCAAGTTAGACTGCAGCGGCCATATTATTAGAACCTTAGCAATCACACTTTGTATGGTGTTAGAATAAAAAAGGGTAAATATAATGTCAATCAGCTATACTCAATGGTATGCCATATACTATAATGAGATCTGATGTGGAAATATATCTCTCTCAAGAAAACCTTGCATCAGAAATTATGGAGTTGATATACCACCTCTAAAGAGAGTAACAGATACCATAAAATTTGAATTTGTATTGCTCATGCTCATTTCAGTATATTGTATGTATCCTTGATCAAACAACCTATGCATGCCACAACTAACCCGACAACATGCATCACAAGAAAAATAGACACATAGTTGATCAAGTAATCCTTATTCAATTGTTTGTATTCTAGAAATATTGTACCAAACAAATTACATTCTATATCATCAACAGAAGTCAAACTTCATTCTAAAGGCTAATAAAAAAGTTCATTTTAAAGAGGAAAAAGATAAAATACAGAGACATGTCCCAATATGTGTTATGACCACTCATTTAACTAATAGAGCAAATAAAAATAATTTCAAAGTTTAAGACTTCCAGCTAGATTAAAAAACAGAATTACCCTCTAGAATTCAAAATGGAGTCAGTAAAGAGATATTAATTAACCTAGCCATGGCAGTGCAAGTAGTCATTCCAAGTCCCATAAATGGTCAGTTACGATAATTGTGGGAGGGAGAGCAACCCATCAAACACTTCAAACCACTGAAGAAACAGTGAGGGTGAATTAACATTGGTGTAAATTAACATTGAAAAGATAAAGAAAAAATTTGGTGAAATTTCTTTCCTAGAACCAAATGCACCTAAAGATTAGAAGGTAGGAAACTACTAATTAAGAAAAAAATGTATACCCATGTGCTCTCTGTCTCAAAAAATTAATCAAGAATGGAGGATGTGTGCATGTGATCATCCTTATCCTTAGCTGTCAAGTAAATGACATGTATATCAAGAGCCCTTCATTGTTTGTGTAACTTGAAAATATCCTCCTATCAAAAGCCCAAGTAAAGAGAAGAAAATCATAAAGCCAGATGATATTTGGATAATTCTTCATCTTCTTACTCTTTGTTAATGCCAGTAAACCAACATTTTCCCTGAAATAGGGACAAAGCATATAAAAATGAGATCTCATGCAACAGGAATATATATAAGCAAGAATTAAAGAATTAAGCTGGTTAAATTTAGGAATGCTTATTATTTGATCAAAGGAACAAACCTCTATCAAATATTAAAGAAAAAAGGAGTTAGGCATATATTGATGCTATAGTTCTAATTATAGAATCAAACATGTCGTTGAGCAAAACACTTGCTCCCTAAAATTATAATAAAAATGACACTAATTTACTAAAACCAAGTATTTGCTTCTATCATTGAATGCAACTGACTTTATGCACTTGGGACAAATAAAACAGATAACACGGTTTTAAATTCATTTTCATATATTTAATTTTAAAGTTAAATTACATCCAACATTTTAAGAAGCAATAGTTCAAGCAAGCTTTAATGTAGGAAAATTTTCTTACTTTGTTGCCTAACAAATGGTGGAGTGTCACGATCGCATATTCTTTATGTTTGTTGAACACCCCAAAACTCTTTAATCATAGCTTCAAGTAGTTGATCCACATTAGTCTGCACGTTCCTTTTTGAACCCTGAATAAATGATGACAAAGTTGTTTATTTAAAAAAAAATAAGGAACCCACTCACCTCAATGGTTTCTAATCGCTTAGGAAAAGTAGAAAAATATATTAAGAGGGTTTTGTAACAAATGGTGGAGTGTCACGATTACATCTTCTTTATGTTTGTTGAACACCCCAAAACTCTTTAATCATAGCTTCAAGTAGTTGATCCACATTAGTCTGCACGTTCCTTTTTGAACCCTGAATAAATGATGACAAAATTGTTTATTTAAAAAAAAAAAGGAATCCACTCACCTCAATGGTTTCTAATCGCTTAGGAAAAGTAGAAAAATATATTAAGAGGGTTTTGTAAAAGCTTACACAAAGTGTGATGCAAGGGAGATCGGTGGTCGTTTACAGGACCAATTCCGGTGATGATAGAGGTGTTTTTGCTCATATGTGGTTTAGGGCTCCTTCTTTGTTCGATGACCTAATGTTGGGTGGGGGTTTAGGATTAGAAACAGAAAAGGGGAAGCGAAGGAGAAGTGAAGGAGGAGAATGGAGAAAGGAGAAGGATAGAGAAAAAAGGGTGAGGGCACAAACCGAAATGAGGAAAAAGTGTTGAGGGAGAAAGATGGAAAGAAGAAGAAATGAGTGGAAATTTGAACAGAGAGAACATGGAGTGAGCGTGAAAGGGGTACACTTGTGTTAGGTGAATTTTGGCATTAAAAAAAAAGTGAAGCAAGAGCCAATAAAGCAGAGAAAAATTTTCCCAAATTGTGTTGCGTATATCCAAAGGGAACGTACACTTTTCTTGCAGAGTAAAAGTAAAATGTCAAATCCTTTTAATACTTCCCACCAAGCTTAATATTCCTAATAGCATTAATTCAAATTTCACATGTATCGTACATGACTGGTAGAAGCCACCATTTGTTAATAATACAGTAATAGGATTTTTTCGTCCCTATAGTTTCGATCAATTTTAGTCTCTGTTCCTGTACTTTAAATTTTGTATTTTTTTGTCCCTAAACTTTCTAAACCCTCAAACCGTCATCTCTGCTCGTCAATGAGATCTGTTACGTTAACCTGATGTGCTTGCTAACAAAAATTATATGTTAGCCTCAATAATGAGTCTCAAATAACTAAATGATAATCTAATTAATTTTTTTAGTAATTTTTAATTATTAAAATAATTCTAATTGCTAAATTAAGATTTTTATCTGAGCAATTTACCTAATAAAAAAACTAAATTCATAATTATGATTATTTTAATAATTAAAAAATTAATAAAAAAGATTAATTAGATGAGTCAGCTATTTGGGGTCCACTATTGAGGCTAATATGTAACTTTTATTACCTAGCTCATTAGGTTAACAGATCTCACTAACAGTCAGGGACGATGGTTTAGGGATTTAGAAAGTTTAAGGACAAAAAACAAATGATTTAAAATATAGGGACAAAGAACAAAGTTGACTGAAACTATAGGGACGAAAAACATATTTTTCCCTAAAATAATATATATGTACATAATATTTTAATAACACAGACACAACTCACCTAAACATAAAACAATTAATTATTAAATGACTACAAAATAAGCGAAAAAAATTATATCTTGTAAGGAATAACCTAATTAGTAGTTATCAATATAAGTACAAAATGGAACGCTTGGCCAGAAAAAAAGGTTTTAGAATCAAAATCCTACCATAGTCACAAAACTACTCTACTATTTGAACTAAATACTTGTTGTGGACTCATCCATTTGATTGCTGTAACTTGCTCACGTTTATACTTTATCAGGAAAAAGCAAATGTACCACACCTTTAATAATCTCGCCAAAAAATTTAAACCCAAAAATTTAAAAAAAAAACCTATCATAGATGAAATAATTATTAAAAACAACACAAATGTACTATTAGTGGTAATAAATAGTGATTTTAAGTAATTAAAAACCTATTGCATTGTAAAATTTTAGATGATACTTTTCTCACAATATTCATTTTTATTAACCTACTTCATTACATTAAAACATAAATTAAAAAATACAATAAATGTGTTGATAATATTAAATTTAATATATTTTTTTAATTGATCATTTATCTCTCTATTTTATTATTAATATTTTGAAAAAAATAATTCAACAATTGGGTTTTGAATTAAAAATAAATTCTTTGTTTTTCCTTTTCTCCAACATTAATTTTAACAATTTAATTTAGAAAAACATTTTTTTTTGTAAATCATAGGTATTCTCTATTACCAGGGCAATCCTATTCTGGGCTTAATCACAGTTAAAGCTCCTCCCGAAGAATATGTTTAGTGGGGATCGAACCCGAGAGCTCTTCTCACAATCTCAGTCTACGTTGCCAACTGAGCCACAACTCTTTGGTTTAAAAAAAAAAACATTTAGTAATTGAATGATGCATTAAAAGAAGTGCCACCTATTCTCTAGCAACCTTGAAATTATAAGCTATTTAATTTATTTAATATTATTTTGTTTAAAAAAACTATTTAAATAATAATGTGCAACCCATGAATAGTAAAAATAATATTTTTAAACTTGTTACTTTGTATAGTTTTAGATTAGATTCTTGCCTAGACTTAATTTGATGGTATACAATTTTGTGGGTAGTCAGTATTACTTTGGTTCTATTTCTGCTAAGATCCTACTAGTGTGTTTCATCTATGCATTTCCTAGTTGTTGTTTTGCTAATGACCTATGGTATAGTTGCCAATAGTAAGTGCTCTTTTCAAACCACTAAGCAGTAAGCACCTGGTATAATTGTCCGTAGAGAAATACAAATATTCCTATTACTGAAATTTGTGGAGCAAGCCAATAGGAATTTAAACCAGCCAAATCATGTTGTGTTGAGACCCCTGAGAAAGCTTAATTTGTATAGTATAGCTATAGCTAGGCTTAATTTTTATTGTTCTGTTATATCCAATCCAATTGCTCTGCTACAAATTATTTTGTTGAGTTAAGACCCTGAAAAAGCTTTTTGTATATATTATCATCTCATTGCATACTTATGTGTGATCATCTTTGTGCTACAATTTCCTTTATATAACTGTCAGACCAAAAGGTTGCAGAAGAGATACCTGAAAAGAGAGTATAAAATCCAGAGTCTGCTCTTGAATCGTTTCAAGAATGAAATGAAGTGCTTTATCCATCTTGCTATGAGTTTTATTTATACTATTATTTGTTTTCCAATTCTTTTCAAAATGGCTTTTTGGAGCGAAGTATTGTTTCTTTGAGTGGTTGGATTGTGTAAACAAAGCTAGACTTTCTTAATGGTTTTTCTTTCCAAATTATTTTGTGCTTTCTTTCTTAATTAATTCTCACTTAACTTTCTTAAAACTGGACTTTACATTTTTCAAATTATTCTGTTCTTGGTAGAGATAAAAAAAACAAGATGAATTCCCATTTTGTGTAGTCATGTTTTTTACTGTCATTTTAATTATTTTTTAAATATTCATCAATTATTTTTTAAATACGCTATTCTAATCCATCAAGTCCTTCACCTCTGTCTCACATGCCTATCTTCTTTATGCTTGTAATTTAAATCATGAATATACATAATTTAGTTTAGCCTAAGATTTCAATTAGTTGGATACAACGTTTAATGTTTTTAAAATGGCCAAACCCTTTATTCATGTTACTTTTCTACTGAAACGGACATAGGACCAAACCTTTTTATAATACTTCTATTTATGTGTCCCTATATTTATTCAAATAAAAACTATGCTTTAAATTATAGAGTTATTAGCTTAACAGTTTACTTTTTCATATAATATAACCTAGAGTTATTAGCTTAACAGTTTTCTTTTAAATTATACCGGGTGTATCTCTATCACCTCGACCACGGATTTAAAAAGCCTTTTTTTCACTAGTGAGATGTTTGTGATATATAGGAAGGAGAAAATGTATAAAGAATTTTAGTTGGGCATGAAACTTGACTCTCTTATTGAGTTTAAGGAGGGGCTAACACTCTTATATAATGTGTCAGGGTACTTCTCAAGTAGTGGTGACTGTTATAGGCGTTCGACACATCCACAATTATGTACTAAAAATATCTTAAATATTTTATAAATATGAAATAAAAAAAAAATTTAACAGAGATAAAAATCAAAACTCAGATATTTTATAGAGATTAAAATGTTATTTTACCCTTTATTATATTAAAGTAAGAATTTTGCTCTTTCAGAGAAACAATTTAAAGGAACAAAGATAAAATTATAATTGATTAAAATTAATATAATAAACTAAACTAACTTTATAGTTTATTGAGGAGTGGTTGGTTCAAACTTTATACGTGTTTGAATCTCCTTAATCAAAGTATAAGATTCAAGTGTTTTTTTTATAAGTTAAAATATATTAGAAAGAGTATTAGGGGTGCTCTAACCCATATACAAAATTAACAAACCTTCCAATATACTAAAAAACAAAAAATCCTCTCCAATACCACTCCACAAAAGAAAAGCTAATTACAATCCAAGAAAGAATAAAACGGTGCCAAATTCCTTCCTAAAAAAACCCAACTAGATTTCCTATTCCAAATAAAGTGTGCACCCTGTGACAAAAACAACCAGTAAATGCAAGAAAAGTACGCCCACACCAAGACAAAAGACAAGTGTATTGAAAACACACCCACTTTGTCACCAACAAACAACAATTAATGTGAACTACCGATTAGCACAGTAGCAACACATAAAGATCAATACCCCTCCATTTAAAAGTTGCAACACAACAAACCAATACTGAGAATAATTGACAAAACTCAATGATTCATTGTGATGTAAAAGAGAGATATCCCACAGACATAAGTAGCTGATAAAACCAAAAACACCAATTAAAAGCCACCACCACGAACAATATAAGGAGCATCATATACCATAAACCAACCATAAAATCAGTGAAACTGCATTAGCTCAGAACAAAATCGTATCAGTAGAATGGAAATTGAGACAAGAGCCGATATCAGAATCCCATAGAAGAAATGGGTACTGAAAGGATGGATCTTTAGCTTTCAGGATTTTCCAGGTTCTTAATTTTATTAATTCCACCACCTCTATTGGGTCAACAACCTTAGCAGAAAAATTGCATCATTGTGAACTAACCATATTGACCATAACACCACCAACCAAATCAAGGACCACCGGAGGCGATTAACAACATTACACTCTGGTAAACCCACAAATTGAGAAAAATTCTTTAGACATCCTTTATGTAGCACCGAACAAAAACCATACAACCTCAAATAGGCCATCCAAACTTTGTGAGCAAATTGGCATTCAAAAAACAAAGGAGAAGTAGACTCTACTACTTGACCACACCAAACGCAGTCACCGTCCAAACCAGAGATCACCCTCCTCTTGCTGGAGCAAATTTAGACCATAGAAAATTATGCATTGGAAATACAACAAGTAAATCGTCCTATACAATCAAACTATAAGCGGGTTGAATAGTATAAAAGCCCGCTGAATCCGCATTCCACCTCCAAACATCTGGCTTCTCTACACAAAACTGAACCTATTGAATTGCAAGGGGAAGATCCTGCAGCTGATCCCATTCCCACTGGAATAAGGTCCTACGCCAACTCCAATTCCAATAGGGTCCACTTTCACTCCTCACCAACATATTAGTTATAGAATCATTCTTATTGTTAGCAATTAAGAATAATCTAGGAAACCGATCACACAACGCCCTATCCCCACACCATACATCCTCCCAAAAAAGTGTATCATACCCATTACCCACTTTCTTAACACAACAACTCGAGAACCAGTCTAAAGTAATATCACTACTAGTATCAATAGACCATAAATCAACCCATCAATTTGAACTACTTTGTTGTCTCACCTTTATATTTACACAGCTCTCCCTATAAATAGAAGAAAGCACCCTATGCCAATATCTACCTTTCAAGTGTTGTGTATGAAAAAAAAACTTCCATTGATAGAGCTAGCTCGATCATCATGTGGGTATTTCCTCCTTGCCCAAGATTACCTACCATGGAAGGATACTTGAAGCTCAGACCCAAAAAAACCAATTTTATAGTTTATTATATATGCATATAATTTTATAATAATTTCAAACTTTAAATTTTTTATAAATCATTATAATTCTATACCTTACATTTTAAATAACAACTCCACATTAACACCTTATTTGATAAAATGGAGAAAGAGAAGATAGAGGGGGAAAGAAATAAAGATAAAAGAATAACTTTTATTTTATTTGATTCTGAAAAGAAAACCGAGGAAGAAAAACTATGTCGTGAAACCTATTTAAAAAAAAAAAAATCTCACTTTTGAAAAGAAATCTTTTCTTGACCCAAAAAAAAAAAAGAAATCTTTTAGCAAAGGAAAGAATATGACAGAAATTTCTTCCTCTTATTTCATTTTCTCAAATGTTTAATGATAGGAATATTTATGTCATTATACGTTATATATACATATATATATATTATATATATATATATATATATATGAGATAGGGATCAACTACTTATTCTAATTACTTTGTTTAATAACTACTTATCAATGTTGACTTATCAATCCAACTATTGAATTAAAAATTCTAATTAAGTAGATCAAGTATATAAAGTTTCATGAAATTTTAAAACTATTTTATACTTCATCAAATAACTCTAATTTAACGTATAATATAATTTTTAAAATATAAGTAATTATTTAGTACAAAACTACATACCTCAAAATGTTCAATTTGTCTAAAATTTAATGTGCTTGATCATCATGTTAATATCATATTATTCAACTATTAGATTTGATAAAAAAAATTACAAGTGAAGTAATTTTATCAAGAGTTACTCTTAGAGTAACTTGATCCCCACCAATACAATATATATATATATATATATATATATATAAGATGATGATCAACTTACTCTAGAAATAACGTGATTTACTTAATGAAAACTTTCAATATCAAGAGATACTTTTGAATTGACCTGCTTAATGAGAAGTTTTAATTTAACGGTTGAATTGACGAAATTGAATATTGATAAAAAATGTTATTGAGTGGAGTAATTTTACTGAGTAACTCTTAGTAAAATTATTCTACTTACAATTTTTTATAAAATAAGAATTTCATAAATCTAACCATCGAATATAATAATATTAGTATGATAATTACACACATCAAATTTTAGATAAATTGAACACTTATAAATACACAATTTTATAGCTGATATTTACTTATATTTTTAAAAGTATATTATATGTTAGATTGAAGTTTCTTGATAAATTATCAAATAATTTTAAAATCTTATGAAACTTTGTAAACTTAATTTACTTAATAAGGACATTTAATTCAATAATTAGATTAATAAAATTAAACATTCATAAAAGTTATCAAATTAAGTAACATGATCCCCACATTGGCGCACACATATATTCTCTTATTTTCTATTGAATTAAATAAAAGAGAAAAATATTTTTATTTTGTATTTAAACAAATATAAAATTATTTTGTTTTCTCTCTATCTTCCTTTTTTTTTTTTTTTCATTTTTCCCCTTACTTCTTATTCACACATATTCTTTCCATAACCAAGACAAAATGAAAATGTAAAAAGTAACAAAATGTTAAAATTAAATTTCATTAGCCCGTCCGTGACTGAAGAAGGCAGATATTCCTATTCAAGACAACCTGTTTACAAGCTTAACCCACAGTTTTATTTTTCAAAACCCTCATCCTATGAGCCCAGCTAAGCTAATTCCACCCTATAAATCTCCAAACATTAGGTATTACCCTTTACACAATTACAAGCTGCTGTAATTGTAATTTCACTTAGATCTACTGCGTCTTAGATAGATCTGTGCCTCCACTACGACACTCCACAGTGAGTACTCGTACTCCTAATCCATTGTTATTATCAATAATAATTGTGCCTATCAAAACCACATTCTCTTCTCATCCCATCATTTCATATGTCATCACAAAAAACCTCATCCATGGACGTTGATGGAAAGTTCCTCAACACTGCCCTTCTCCTTGTGGCCACCATAGTTGTGGCCAAACTCATCTCAGCCTTCATAGTCCCCAAATCTAGAAAACGCCTCCCCCCTGTTATGAAAGGATGGCCAATCATTGGAGGGCTGCCCCGTTTCCTCAAAGGCCCTATCTTTATGCTCCGTGAAGAGTACCCTAAACTTGGGGGTGTCTTCACCTTGAAACTCTTCCACAAGAACATCACCTTCTTGATTGGTCCTGAGGTCTCTGCACACTTCTTTAAGGCCTCTGAATCTGATCTTAGCCAGCAAGAGGTGTATCAGTTCAATGTGCCTACTTTTGGACCTGGGGTGGTGTTTGATGTTGACTATTCTGTGCGCCAGGAACAGTTTCGATTCTTCACTGAGGCCCTCAGAGTGAATAAACTCAAGGGTTATGTCAATCAGATGGTTGTAGAAGCCGAGGTAAGTTTGTAATTTCATTGATCTAATGGATTGTCTCATGTAGATGCATAATTGTGTTCTTTTCGTGGGTACTGATTTGTGATGCTGCCAATATTCTGTTAAATTTGGGGGTGTTTGTGCGAATGAATTTAATAATTATAATCAGGAATTTGTTTTGCTTTCATTTCACTTTTTCCAGTGTTTTTTTATATTATGTGATAATGGATAAGGGGAACATTTTATCACACCTTGTCAGAAACTCACCAGTAGGCACAGATCCATTTTTGTTGTTGCTGTTTTGTATACTTTAATTGACCCTTTTATTCTTACTTGAAAGATCACATGTTTGTGCACCACCTTTGACCATCTGTGCATAATGCAGTCTGCAGCTTACTGCATCCTTCTGAAACAAGGAAACTTATTGCAACATTGATTAAAGGAGTTGGTTTTGTTACTGGGTATATAGATCAATGCAATACTTACTCTAATGGAAGAATTTGGGTTTGCCAGTATGCAGGAGAACATGTCAAGTTATAAACATTAATTGGAAAATTAAAAGAATACATTTTAATAATTTAATCTGTCATACACATACATTTTATTACAATGTCAGTAGTGAGTTTTCACTTACTAGTTATACCTCTGCACTGGGGCCAAATTCCTAAGGAATTAAAACCAACTTTTACAATGCAACATGAATTCATCCCCCCATATTTTGATAAGCTGGAGAACCTCTTCAATTCCAAATGGACTTGACCATGGTGAAATGGCACCAACCAAACTTGGCACTTGATTGTTTCTTTATGTTGATAATAGTAAATGGTGAATGCCTCCCTTTTAATTTCCTTTGTTTGTGTTATTTCCCAAATATGAACCCAACTTGCAGGACTATTTCTCAAAGTGGGGATCAAGTGGTGAGGTTTGATTTGAAGTATGAGCTAGAGCATCTGATCATCTTGACAGCCAGTAGATGCCTGTTGGGGCGTGAAGTTCGTGACAAGCTCTTTGATGATGTATCTGCATTGTTCCATGACCTTGACAATGGGATGCTTCCAATCAGCGTTCTCTTCCCATACCTGCCAATCCAGCTCACAAGCGCCGTGACAAAGCACGCAAGAAGCTTGCTCAAATCTTTGCAAACATCATAACTTCTCGCAAGAATGCCAACAAATCAGAGGATGACATGCTGCAGTGCTTCATTGACTCAAAGTACAAAGATGGTCGTCCAACAACAGATACTGAAATCACTGGACTCCTCATTGCCGCACTTTTTGCAGGGCAGCACACCAGTTCAATCACCTCTACTTGGACTGGAGCATATCTCCTGTGTAACAATCAGTACCTTTCTGCTGTGGTGGAGGAGCAGAAGAAGTTGATGGAGAAGCATGGGGATAGAGTTGATCATGATGTTTTGGCTGAGATGGATGTCTTGTACCGGTGCATTAAAGAAGCCTTGAGACTCCACCCTCCATTGATTATGTTGCTGCGAAGTTCACATACTGATTTAGTGTCACAACAAGGGAGGGGAAAGAGTATGACATTCCCAAGGGTCATATAGTTGCCACTTCCCCTGCATTTGCAAACCGTCTACCTCACATTTTCAAGGACCCTGATAGGTATGATCCTGATCGTTATGCAGTGGGGAGGGAAGAAGACAAGGTGGCAGGGGCATTCTCATACATTTCCTTTGGAGGGGCAGACATGGATGCCTTGGGGAGCCTTTTGCATATCTGCAGATAAAAGCAATATGGACTCACTTGCTGAGGAACTTTGAACTGGAGTTGGTGTCACCTTTCCCTGAGATTGATTGGAATGCCATGGTTGTGGGAGTGAAAGGAAAAGTGATGGTCCGATATAAGCGGAGGGTGCTTTCTGTTAATCAATAGGATCAAATGTTTCAGTTTCTGGCATGGATTTCATGTTTAAGCAGTTCTTGTTAGTCTTTATGGCTCAGCTTCAGTGTTCACTGTTTGTTTGACCATGGATATCTAGAATCTTGATTTTGACTTTTTTGTAATTGTGTTAAGTGATTTTAACTTGTTTGGATTTTTTAGTGAATCAGATGATAGTCTGATGGAAGTAGTCCTTGGGTTCAAGTGAAATGGTTAAGAGTAAAATGCTGCTTGTGATATGTTGGGGCTGTATCACCCTGAAAACTGTCTACCTTCTTGCTTTGATCATAACTTGCTCACTTAATAAAATGTGGCCAAACTGGATCATTTAGAAGCCAAGGAAACATTCTACTTTCATACAAAGTTTAATCTAAAAGATTCTTAGAGGATATTAAATTCATAACAAAAATGAGAGGATCTTATTGAGAATCCAGTTCAGTTCAAGTAGTTTGATTCAGAAAGGTCATTATTCATTTAGAATCTTTCCATCGTGATGTAATGGTATCATCACATTGTGTACAACTACTATGAATAGATCTTATGCAACAATAAGCAAGCTGCAAGCCTGTTCTTCTAGTACAGGTAATGAGAAATGAAACAGTTACAGTGTAATCACTGACACTGACATAATACAAGAAAGGTGATTCAATATATAAATCTCAGGTAACTAAAAGATCATATCAATAACACGACAAAAGTTGAGAAGATGGTGAATATTAGGATAGCTATCCCCACTATAGTAGAACTGCTTCTCCAAGGGTCCCGGAAGTAAACCCACCTTAATGTTCCCATAGCCCGTTTCCAATCATTGTTGTAGTGTTCATTGAGATCTTCAATAATTTGGCGGTAACATGTTGAATTTGTCTCAACATGTTTGCAAAGACTGTTAACCAGAGTGCCAATTCCTCATGACTTCCTAGTTCATGGACAATAGCTTCTTTCTCAACCAGGAGTTCTGCCATCATCTTTGGTGTGAATAAGAGAGTCAATAAGAGAAACATAATTGCAAATGTAAGGCTCCTCAGGATAGTGACACTGCTCAAAAGCTATTAGGTTCCTAAGAACACATTCTGTTGTGTGGTCAACTTTTAGCTGAGGGAATTGAAACCTAGCTTTGAAACACTTGAAGAATGGCAAGCAACCCATGCAAAGAAACCAGCTGAAGAATCTCTTCTTCTCAAACTTCATGTCAAGTAAGCATCTGTTATGAACCTTCTCAAAGCTTACACCAGCCTCATTCAACTTTGTTGCAGTCTTTAGCATACACCCTTTTGAGAATAAGTGTGCCTAGACTCATTTTGAGAATAAGGGTGCTTAGTGCTCAGTTTCATGGGGAGATAGGAATATCTAACTAGATCAGTGAAATGGAGTGATTTCTCCCACTTCTCTAATTCAAACTTCCTTTCTGAAGATTCATGATAAGGATAACAAGATGCAAAGTACTGATGAGCAAGCTTAAGAAATCTGTTATGCTTTTTGACATTGCTTGGGACAACTGTGTCATATAGTTTTTCCAACACATAAATTGGAAGCTGATTCTCAAGAAGCAGCAAGTCACGCTGGATACTTCTGCTAAGACATGGTTGAGTTACTATATAGTCATCTTTGTGTTCCCATCGTTTTGCTTCCCTCAGAAACAGCTCCATGATGAAAACAGCATCCAATAGTATCATGTCCACAAACTGTTCCTTGCTGATATCATAGAATTTCTTTTGGTAACAATGGCGTATATTATCCTCTTCTTGCTCAAGAAAGAGTTTATATTTCATTAAATCAAGTTTGTTCATTAGGCGTTCCCAAAAGAAATGAAAATATCTTTCTTTCTGCTCTTTCATTTCCTCTAGCTTTTTGTTGTTATAGTGGATAGGGCCAATTGAGATCAGTAGAGGAGTATAGACCTCTTCTTTCACCTTCAAAAGACTAATAGGAACATTGTAGATACAACACTGAGGCCATAAGGCAGGATCAATCTTTTCTGGGATGTCAATTATTTGTTGGATATGATACTCATCAGCTCAGCTGCAGATCCCATGAGATCTCCTTTTCTGTATCAGTTGAGTAAGCAGATCAAGCAACAGACAAAAAAATCATTTGTGATTGATACAAACTAAGAGCCAAACAATTATTTTTTTTGAATAATAATTTTATTTCAACTGTTTACTTTTTTTAAAAAAATGTTCAGAAATTATAAAAACAGTGTTTCTTTAGTACAGTAAGGGTCCATTTGGTTTACAGTTGAATAAAATTGATTTTAGAAATCAATGGTTAGATGAGTGATGCACACTTTACAAAGCACGTTGGACGGAAGTGATTTGAAATCAATTCTGCAAAATCATGGTTTTGAGTTTTTCAACTCCAAACCAAACAGGCTATAACAAAACAGAGATATGAAGTTCAAAATTCCAATTTCTCACCAATGATTTTCACAGACAAAAACCAATTTTTTTCAAGATCCATGTCAGTAAACATGAAAATCCAGAATCCATGCTCTGACGTATAATAAAAGTGCATTTTAATTTATAGAAGTATGAAATGCTTCTTTAAAGTCAGATAAGTAACTATTGGAGGACATGGAAACAAAAAGAGAAGGAAAAAAGGTATTTTTTCTTTTACAATAAAAAACTCGGATACATACAAAGGATCTATCCATCTTCATGTGCAGACATAAAGTGCTGATATCACCCACAAAATGGCTTTGCCACTATGGTTAAAGGTATTTTTGTTTTGGAAAGATGAGATTAAATTGTAAAATACAAATTATACCAACAGAAGTAGGACCAGAACTCAGCAAGGGTATAAAGAATCTCTTGTAAACTGACCAATGATAATTACATCTCAAACAAAACAAAACAAAACAAAGAAGAAGAAAGCAAAATGAAAAACAAGAACACAGTAGGGGAAAGGGGGATAGAATTAGCTTAGAGTATACTTTTTTCCTGATAAAAGTGCATGGCATAGTTTTACAGTGAAGGCTGGTGGCTCCAAAAAAAGTGGCTTAAACCAAAATTAGTGATAAACAACTACTGCAAAATAGAATATGTAAGTGCAATAGTGCACACATTGTACAAACCTGAAAGTCTGTTTCCTCTAAGAACTTCTTAGTTCCACGATCCTGGCTCTCTACTCTCTCCCTCAATTTCTTTCTGCTTTGTACTGAAACTTTAGGGGTATGCTTTGTAGAAGTAGCAAGTGAAAAATGGAAAAGTCAAAAATACCAAAGAGTAAGAAAATACTGTACCTAAAGAAGAAATTTTCATAAATACAATAGAAAAGATTTGTGCATAGCAGAATTAATGATAAATAAATCATTTGAAAATTTGGAATTATTATGAATTCTTGAAATATGTACTATTTTTATTATTTTCTCAATTTATGTTGAATATGAATTTAATGACAATTGACAAATGATTCAATGTAGTATAGGTTTGGCTTTTCCACTATAAAAATTAACCAAACTCAAATTTAGTTAGATCAATGCAACTACTTAATTAACTACTTATTCAATAAGTGTTTATTATATGAGAGCTTATGTCATAAGCACTTAAGGTAGTGTGTGAGAATTAAATGGGAGATGAGATACTTAACCTCTATATAAGTTGTTCCATAAGTTACTCAAAGAAACTTATTGAAATAAATTAAAAACAGATTATGTACAGGTCATAAGTGTTTTTCTTAAATTTACGTAAACGCTTATATAAATATTTATGTTATAAAATCAGTTCAAATAAACTCTTCTAAATGTATGTAATTCAAATATACTTGTAAATTCTTGCACCCAAAAACTCTGATTTGTTTACTTTTCTATTTCTATTCGCTTTAGCTTCATTATTATAAAAACTAGTAGTAGTTTAAAGGTGAAAGAATCATGTTTTATAATTAATTACTCGTTTATTTTATTATTCAATTTAATCTTATTTCTGGTATTGGATCCTAATTTGGGAAAATCATATTAAATCTCAACATTAGGTTCAACATTAGGTCCACTCGATAGATCCATTTATAGGGGGAAGAGTTCTCTCTATTTATTGGAGAGCTCCATTTGGAGAGAAAAAGAAATAGAGCACATGTAGGACTCACATCGTGTGGTGGGTCCCACATGTGTTTTATTTCTTTCTCTCTCCAAATAAAGCTCTCGAGTAAATGAAGCTCTCCACACCGAGTAAAAATCATGTCATAGTATAAATATGGATATGAACCAATGTTATTAAGAAGCCAAACTATTATGGTCTCACTGTTTTGATCTCTAATTTAATTTTTACGAGGTTGTTGCTTTTTTAATTACTGAATTTGGGTTTCTGAAAATGTTTTCACAAACAGAATTTTACAAATTCCCTCTGAAATAAGATGCAGCAAACATTAAGATGAAGAGAAAAAAGTCAGATTTATGTGGTAAGTGAATATAATTACTTTACCGCCTCATTATCTTGCAAAGAATTTATACAAAATTATTTGTATAAGACTATAAATAACATATTCTTTTTTATTTTACTTTAGCTGGCAGGGGGTAAAAGCTTCAAATCGTAAAGCAAAAGGCCAAACGGGGAAGTCTGAAAAGAAAGAAAAATAACAAAAGTCAGGCAATGAATAAATGCATGTACAAAATACTGTGAAGAAATTAATTGCTACTGTATATTTACGTACTGCATTTACCTACTCTCAACGAAAGGGGCATGACATTAGACAAAGTGCTATTTATAGAGGTGGACCAGCAAAAGGGGGGCATGGCATGGCATTTACCTACCACCGTGATGTTTGTTAAAATTAGGGTGTTAATGGGTCGGTTGGGATAAGTTTCACTTGTTCCTAATCCGGTCCTAATTTTTGATCGGGTTAATTTTATGGACCCGAACCGTTCATAAACCTAAAGGGACCCGATGATGTGCGGGTATAAGTAAGACCGGGTCTGAGTAGGACAAGACCGGGTTGACCCGATATATAAGCTAAATATAATCAAGAAATAATCATATAACAATGTTCAAAAGAAAATAGTTTATACAATTAATAAATATATTACATACAATAAAATATCTCTTAATATATGCAATATTCTTTACTTTTTAAAGTTTGGGACATTACTAAACTAAGAATAACATTATATCACTATATAATTTTATGTATAGAATGTATTTTTAATGGGAAATAGAGGAAACTTAAACTCAAAAACCCATCTAAAATGAAAAAAAAAATTAAGGTTACAACTTTACCTAATAGAAAATCACAAGTAATAAATATTATATTTATATATAAAGGACGGGCCAGGCAACCCGAAAGTTAATCCGAACCCGTCCACAACCCGATGTCAGGTCAAAAAATGAGAACCGATGAGACCCGATTTGGTTCTATTCTTTCTTGTAGGACAGGAACAGACCCGACCCGAATAGGACGAGTTGAGATGGGTCAAAGGGACGGATCGGGTCTTGAACACCCCTAGTTAAAATTATTAGTATTACACCTTTTTTACGACCGACAATATTACCATAATCAGCATGTCGAAATTAATTTAGGTTAGATTATGAGAAAAAAATTAATAATAGGGAAAAATACGTTTTTTCCCTATAGTTTTAGTAGTCTACGTCCCTTTACTTAAAATATTGTGTTTTATGTCCCTAAACTTTCTAACCCTCAAACCGTTGTCCCTAGTACTGTTAGTGAGATTTGTTAACCTGATGAGCTGACTAACAGAAGGTACATATCAGTCTCAATAGTGAGTCACAAATAACTTGTGACACCCTTCTACCCCATACTCTTATATGTTTAATAAATTGAATTATGGAAAAGGCAACGTCCCACGATGGGTAAAAGGTTCACAAAACTCTTTTTCCAAAAACCTCATTAGTTCGAAAACAACTTAGTTAAAACGAAATAAAACTCAATTATAATCCAACACTCATGCAGCGGAATCTCCAAAGAAAATAAAAATACTGAACATCCTACTTGCCATGTAAAACATCCGAAATAGTTTACACCAAAAGCCTTCCTAACTAGAAACATAATAAAAGACCCCCAAAATTATACCCTGATGTCACAGCTATCAGAGCACATTCCCTTTAATCAAACTCGACACCAATCGTGTCCTCATCAACACCTGTAAAAATAATATCCACAGTATACGGTGAGGAAAAGAATACTACTCATACATACACATAGAAGGCTACCCTATCCTCACCCACATATAAACAACATCAACACATCATACCTCATACCAAAACATCCAATAATCCATCAAATAAGCAACATTCATAAATCAGCATAAAGCTATTCATCTATCTCAACAGATAATATCATACCATCATTCACCAAAGGAGTCACGTGCTCACATAATACTCATTCATCATTAATACTCATAACATCATTTAATAACACAATATCATCATCAGATATAACACATATACATCCAACATGTATGCATCCAAACTCATTAACATTATCATATGACCCAATTCTATCGTTGAGTATTCCAATATATTATATGCACCAAAACTCATCATTTATAACTCAATTCCATCGTTGAGTATTCCAACCATCACATGCACCAATACTCATCTCATCATCTACCCAAAGATCATGACTTGGAACTCTACACAATGGGTGCACCTCGTCAATCACTCTAGTTATTACCAAGATAGTCTACCGTCATCACCACACAAACCGATAGGTTGTACCCCCTCGTTGGGCCCGCACAACGACATTTGACCCTAGGTTGCAC
This sequence comes from Sesbania bispinosa, assembly GCA_026901365.1. Lineage (NCBI taxonomy): Eukaryota > Viridiplantae > Streptophyta > Magnoliopsida > Fabales > Fabaceae > Sesbania > Sesbania bispinosa. The sequence continues at coordinate 972,037 of QLOH01000014.1, forward strand.
CCCCTCTATGGGCCAGTACAACCACTCCTAAGTTGCACCCCCTCTATGGGCCCGTGCATCGAACACCCCATCTTGATCCCCTGAGTTGTACCCCATCTATAGGCCCGCACAACGCAGTTCACCTCCTAAAATGTTACCCCCTCTATGGGCTCGCACAATTCAGGTCTCATCACACATGCCCAAGGCATCTCTCTTAAGTTGTACCCCCTCTATGGGCCCGCACAACTCAAGTAACATCATTATTTATTATATCGCATGTTCACCAACCACATGCATTCCAAATAACATCAAGGCATCAGCCACCACATTGGCCTTACCGGGATGGTAACTTAACTCAAAATCATAATCCTTAAGGAACTCTAACCACCTCCTCTGTCTCATATTCAGCTCTTTCTGGTCAAACAAAATCTAAGGCTCTTATGGTCACTAAAAACCTCAAACCGGGAACCATACAGATAATGTCTCCAAATTTTCAACACAAACACTACGACTGCTAACTCTAGGTCATGAGTAGGATAGTTTCTCTCATGGGTTTTCAATTGCCTAGAAGCATAGGCTACTACTTTACTCTCTTGCATCAACAACCCACCTAAACCCATCTTAGAGGCATCACACTATACTACAAAAGATTTGCTAAGGTTGGGCAACACTAACACTGGTGCACTAGTCAACTTCTCCTTAAGGGTTTGGAAACTAGTCTCACACTTATTATTCCACACAAAGGCAACTCCCTTCCTAGTCAACTCGGTCAAAGGCAAAGCTAACTTGGAAAACTCTTCTATGAATCTTTTATAGTACCCAGCCAAACCAAGGAAATTCTAATCTCACTCACAGACTTAGGAGCCTCCCACTTAAGCACGACCTCTACCTTAGAAGGATCTACACCTATACCTCCCTTAGAAATTACATGTCCCAAGAAACTTACTTGCTCTAACCAGAACTCACACTTGGACATCTTAGCATACAACTTTTTATCCTTAAGAACCTGAAGTACTACCTTTAGATGTTCCTCATGCTCCTCCTTAGTTTTGGAATAAATTAGTATATCATCTATAAAGACAACTATGAATTTATCCAAATAAGGGTGAAAAATTCTGTTCATATAATCCATAAAAATGGCAGGAGCATTCGTCACACCGAAAGGCATTACCAGATACTCGTAATGTCCATACCTAGTCTTAAAAGCGGTCTTAGGTATATCCTCCTCCTTGACTCTAATATGATGATAGCCTGATCTAAGATCTATCTTGCTAAACACACATGCCCCCACTAACTGATCCATCAAGTCATCTATCCTAGGCAAAGGATATCTATTCTTAATGGTTACCTTATTTAACTGGCCGTAATTAGTACACAACCTCATGCTACCATCCTTCTTCTTAACAAACAATACAGGCGCTCCCCAGGGTGACACACTAGGCCTAATGAACTTCTTCTCTAACAGGTCTTCTAGTTGCTTCTTAAGTTCTGCTAGCTCTATGGGTGACATCCTATAAGGTGTAGCTGAAATCGGTCCTGTACCTGGCACTAAGTCTATGGCAAACTCTATCTTTCTCTCAGGTGGTAAACCAGACACATTATCAGCAAATACTTCAGGGTACTCACACACTACAGGTATCTCACTCACCACAGCGCTACTATCAGATTTCAAAGAAGCTAAAAGCATGTAAACCTGGGCATCTTCCCTTAGAGACGCCTTTACCTGATTGGCAGTCATAAAGTCCTTATTCTTACTCTCAACAGGGTGACCAAACATGACAGTTTTATCAGCACAGTTTAATAGGACATGATTGGAAGATAACCAGTCCATTCTCAGAAAATGTCTAGTTGACTTAGAGGTAAGAAAATCAAATCAACTAGGAATTTTCTATCATTAACAACAACAGGACATTTTAAGCACACATTAGAAGTAGAAACCGACCTACTAGCTGGCGTTTCCACACACAATACAAAAAGCAAAGAAGAAACAGACAATTTTAGCTTAGACACACAAGCATGTGATATAAAAGAATGAGTCACACCAGAATCAAATAAAATAGCTAAAGGATTACCCGCAATGTAACCAGTACCTTGGATCAAGTCCTCGGATTGAGCAGCTTCAGTACCACTCAAGGCAAAGACTTTCCCAGTAGCCTTAGGTTTACTGGCGCTTCCACTGGCATCTTCGTTTGCCTCTACTGTCCCTTGTGTCTTTTGAGGACAATCACGAGCGATGTGTCCCTTCTCCTGACAGATGTCAGGTGATCTCTCTGTCTCAGGATCGGTTTGCCCGGTGGCCCTCCTTTCCGCATTTGTAGCAAATAATAGGAGTGGTAAAACCAACACCCCCACCCTTTGTCGCTTGACCAGTGGTTGAAGCATAATTCTTCTTTTGTACTGTGCCTCCACTGCCACTTCCAATCTTGGGATTTCCTGTCGCTCGAGAATATGGTTTGCCCTTGTTAATTGCTTGGAACTTGTTCTGACTCCTCAAAGGCCCTCCACTCTTGTAATGTGCCGCCTTTGCCTGATTGTCTTCATCATAAATCCTGCACTTGTTCACCAGCTCGTGAAAACGCGTGATCCCTTGGTAGTTAAACACTTGTTTAATCTCAGGACGAAGACCGCTGAGAAACTTGACGCACTTGGCTTCTTCATTGGCTGCTCCCTCATATGTCGGGCAGAATCGTGCTAGAGCTTCGAACCTTGATGCGTAGTCTGCCACGGTGTCGTCCCTTGCTTTAGATCTAAGAACTCTATCTGTTTCTTGTTGCGCACGTCATGTGGAAAGTACTTCTCTCCAGGAATAACCTTTTGAAGTTGTCCCAGCTCAAGGCGGTGCTCTCATCAATCATCCTTTGGCAGGTGCTCTGCCACCAGAAACCAGCATCTCCAGATAACATGAAGGCCGCTAAGGTCACCTTCTGAAGCATAGGGCAGTCCATCGGTCTGAAGATCTTCTCAATCTCATAAATCCAGTCAGCCGCTCCATCTGGGTCATAACCTCCTCGGAACGTAGGTGGATGGTTCCTCTGGAACCGTGCAAGCCAGTCGGTCTCGTGGTGTTGGTTAAGGTTGCCAACAGCCTGTGCCATGGCCATCAAGGCATCGGCCATTGTTCGATCGTTTCTACCCCCAGCCATTACTCTTTCTGTATTTAAGAAAGGGTAAGCACACATACTAAGTAAAGTAGAAAAGCAAGGAAATCAAACAAACAACAATCAGTCAAGCAGACAATTCACTCAAGCAACCAATCAATTACTCAACCAATCAATCAGATTAGCACATCAAAAGCATAATAAACTCATAACTCAAGGCCGGTGAACCGACCTGCTCTGATACCAACTAATGTGACACCCTTCTACCCCACATTCTTATATGTTTAATAAATTGAATTATGGAAAGGCAACGTCCCACGATGGGTAAAAGGTTCACAAAACTCTCTTTCCAAAAACCTCATTAGTTCAAAAACAACTTAGTTAAACATCCGTGCAGCGGATCTCCAAAGAAAATAAAAATATTGAACATCCTACTTGCCGTGTAAAACATCCGAAATAGTTTACACCAAAAGCCTTCCTAACTAGAAACATAATAAAAGACCCCCAAAATTATACCCTGATGTCACAGCTATCAGAGCACATTCCCTTTAATCAAACTCGACACCAATCGTGTCCTCATCAACACCTGTAAAAATAATATCCACAGTATACGGTGAGGAAAAGAATACTACTCATACATACACATAGGAGGCTACCCTATCCTCACCCACATATAAACAACATCAACAATCATCATACCTCATACCAAAACATCCAATAATCCATCAAATAAGCAACATTCATAAATCAGCATAAAGTTATTCATCTATCTCAACAGATAATCTCATACATCCATTCACCAAAGGAATCACATGCTCACATAATACTCATTCATCATTAATACTCATAACATCATTTAATAACACAATATCATCATCAGATATAACACATATACATCCAACATGTATGCATCCAAACTCATTAACATTATCATATGACCCAATTCTATCGTTGAGTATTCAACATATTATATGCACCAAAACTCATCATTATATAACTCATTCCATCGTTGAGTATTCCAACTATCACATGCACCGATACTCATCTCACCCATCTACCCAAAGATCATGACTTGGAACTCCACACAATGGGTGCACCTCGTCAATCACTCTAGTTATTACCAAGATAGTCTACCGGCATCACCACACAAACCGATAGGTTGTACCCCCTCATTGGGCCCGCACAACGACATTCGACCCTAGGTTGCACCCCCTCTATGGGCCCGTGCATCGAACGCCCCATCTTGATCCCCTGAGTTGTACCCCCTCTATGGGCCCGCACAACGCAGTTCACCTCCTGAAATGTACCCCCTCTATGGGCCCGCACAATTCAGGTCTCATCACACATGCAAGGCATCTCTCTTAAGTTGTACCCCCTCTATGGGCCCGCACAACTCAAGTAACATCATTATTATTATATCGCATGTTCACCAACCATATGCATTCCAAATAACATCAATTACATAGCATGTTCACCAACCACATGCATTCCAAATAACATCAATTACATGGCATGTTAACCAACCACATGCATTCCAAATAACATCAATTACATAGCATGTTCACCAACCACATGCATTCCAAATAACATCAATTACATGGCATGTTAAACCACATGCATTCCAAATAACATCAATTACATAACATGTTCACCAACCACATGCATTCCAAATAACATCAATTACATAGCATATTAACCAACCATATGCACTCCAAATAACATCATTTACATAGCATATTAACCAACCATATGCATTCCAAAACATCATCAAATATATAGCATAATCACCAACTATATGCATACCAAACCATTATCAAGCATATCAAGCATCATTGAGCACTTAGGCTCTCAAAATTCACTCTGGTAATCGATTACCAACCTCCAGTAATCGATTACCTGCAAATAAAGTCTCTGGTAATCGATTACAACCACCTGGTAATCGATTACACAACCCCTGTAATCGGTTACCTGCAAACAAACTCTCTGGTAATCGATTACCACAAACCTGTAATCGATTACCATCAGCAAACAGCATTTCTGGGTTGCCCAGAACACCCTGGTAATCGATTACCACACCTGGTAATCGATTACCCGTGACACAGATCGCAGATTTCACGATTTCTAACATCTCTAAACCATTCCAATCAATCTCTAATCAATCTTTTCGTTCAATAAAACAACATTCATAAACATTAATATCATCCAAAACTCAGCAGAACAACAATCTTTTTCAGATTATACAACCAATTCATCAAAATCCCCAAATTCTCAAATCCCTAATTCCCATTTTCAGTATTCTCAATATCATCTTTAATCTCACCCAATAAATCATCACTGGACATCCAATCAACCATAAATCAACAGTTTATATCATTCATTCTCAGTTATACATACGTCAATACGAATTTATACTCTTAGGTTACTATCCAAGCACCCCTACATGCATATACAAGCAGCACCCTCTCCCCCACCGTACCTTAAACGAAGCTTGATTACAGCAAGGAAGTCTTTCTTTGATTCTTGAAGCTTACGCCACAGCCACTCTCCCTTGAGGCACAGTTTCTCCTCCTAGCGTTTCGCTCTCTGAAGATCATACGAATAAGGATTAGGGTGATATGTTAACCCTTCCTTACTAGAATGTCTAATTGGGCTTGGGCCCACTCTCCACCCTTATCCTCTTTTAAAAAAATTATCTTTACGAAATAAAACTATAATAATAGTAGTCCTATTATTTATTTCCTATTTAATTATTTCTTTTCCTTATTTATTTGATTTAATTAATATTTATCCTAGTAAAATTCAGGATGTTACATAACTGACTCATCTAATTAACCTTTTTTTCATTCATTTTAATTATTAAAAAACTATCTATTACTAAATTAGGGTTTTCAGCTTAGTAATTTAACCGATAAAAAACTAATGTAGTAATTAGAGTTATTTTAATAATTAAAAAATTAATTAGATGAGTTGGCTATTGGGGCTTGCTAATGAGGCTGACATGTAACTTGTTTTAGCAAGTTATCAGTTTAACAGATCTCACTAACGGCCAAGACCACAAATTGGGGGTTAGAAAGTTCAAGGAAAAAAAGGGTTTAAAGTACAGGAACGAAGACCAAAGTTGATCAAAACTATAGATACAAAAACATATTTTTCCTTAATAATATGATAAATAGATTAAATTTTCGGGCACAAGAATTTACATTGATCTCTCTCATGCATGTGTGTAACTTTAACAAAGTGTTAAATTTATATTGTAATAACAATAATAACAAAGTCTTCTCCTACTAGGCAGAGTCAAGTATATGAATCACATGACACCATAATATTTCATCATGTTTTAAGTATAAAGAAAGATCATTTACTTCTAAGTTTTTTTAATGGTTTAACTAATATTTTTTCTTGATCTCTATACTACCTCTAACCATTAGACTATCTTTCATCTAGTCAACCCTCCTAATTGGTGTCTCTATTACTCTTCTTCAAACTGTATAGAATGAGATACTGCCATCTTTTCTACAAAGAGAGCTACCCCAACTTTCTCTCTATTGACTGTATTCCTTATCACAGTTTGTCTTATATAACCAGTAATTCGTCGTACCATTCTCATCTTTGTGATAGTAAGCTTATTACTTAATTTCATTCTGACTCTTTACCGCCTAATTAACACTTAGTTTCATTTATTGTAGGTTTTATAGTTGTGCAATAAATTTTTTCTTTATACTTGAGTGGTACTTTTTTTGTCACATGTCATACCCGAAGCATTCCACCATTTCACTAGGATGGGGCTGTATAATTAATGGGTTATATATTAGAGTAGTTTTGAGATCAACTTGTAAGTTGTAAGGTCTTGAGAGAATTTTGATGAACCAAGTTACCGATAATTGGTTCCTGATATTCTTAGCTACTCAAGTTTTGATTTTATAGGTTTTTTTTTTTACTTCATTGTAACATATTATATTATTAGTGTTGCAATATCACTTTATATTTTACTATATGCCATCTCTCTATATATATTCTAAGTTTATATGCTTTTTTTCTATATTTTTGTGCCCCAACAATTTTTGTAGTTAACCTTTAGCTAGTTGCCATTAGTTACGGATTGCATATAAATTTTCTATGAAAATTAAAATTTTTCTAGTTAATTTGTATATTTCTTAGATCAATACCATCCTTAAGTTAGAAATTGTTGTCTAAAATCAGTGGCAACAGTTTTAAATGTATACTCCTTGATTTAGACAACGATTTTATTTGTACTTTTTGATAACCATGTGCAACGGTTCATGTGGCCATTGACCCCAACGGTTAAAAAATGTTGCCATAGCTTAAGTAAAAACCGTTGCATATATCATAACAATGACTATGATTTCTTATTAGTGTTGCCTTTTTTGTAAAACTGTTGCCAAAAGAATAAGCAACGGCTTAGAAAACCACAATTAAAAAGCGTTGCCAAAAAAAAAAGGAATGATTTTTCTGCTTTAGCTACGATATTGAGACGATGTTGTAAAAAAATGTTGTAGTGTTACTCGAGTGGTACTTTTTTTGTCACATGTCATACCCGAAGCATTCCACCATTTCACCTATCTTACGTTGACATCTCCCTCTATCTCCCCATCATTTTGTATGATTGACCCAGAGTCCTTAAATTGTGAGACGGGTGGTAGTGTGTTCTCCAATTTTCACTTCTAAGTTAGAATTCGTATGTTTCTTACTAAACTTGCTTTTCTATACTCTATCTTACTTCTACTTAGGGCAAAAGTCATGTGTTTGTAGGGCTTGTCAATTTTTCATTTATTTCTTCTTTTGACTTTCTTAAGGCTATATATCATAATCATTTAAAAACTATACACCATAACACTCTTTGTTGAACCTTTGATTTCACATATAGCTAGTTAGAGCGAGGGAACTATTTTATATATATCTTCACCTTGTATATTTTCACACTATCTTGCCTTGATAGCTTTAGTGTAAGAAATCCTAACGTCCAAATTCTTTGAAGTCTTCCACAAAACCTCTAGGTATCCATTATATACATTTTCCAAATCAATGAAAACCATGTGTAAGTCTTTTGCTTCTCTATATCTCTCCTTCAATCTTCATAGCAAGCATATACCTTCCATGGTTGATCTCCTTGGTATAAAATGAAGTAATTGGTTTTCTATGGGTCTCTCATGCATCTAATCTCTTTCCATCACTCTTTCCCAAAGTTTCATAGTATAATCCATGAGCTTGATCCTTTTGTAATTAATTTGTACAATTTTATATGAAACATTTGTTAATAAAAATAGGGATTAAAGTACTTCTCCATTTATTTGACTAGTTTAGACGTTCATAATCTTGTGAACATTCGTGATAGAAATCTTATGTTTATCCCTTCTACCCATTTCATTAATTAGGTATATTATTTGGTCTAACTTCCTTGCCATTAGTAGTCCTTTTAAATGCTTCTTTTACCTCAAATTCTCATATTATTCAGTAATAAAAGTAACTTTGGTTTTCCTCTCTCTAGCATTAAATTTGTCAAGTTCAAAGAATATTCACGTTCTTCACTAAAAAGTTTATGGAAAAATCTTCCATTTCCATAATATTTTGTCATATTGATATGTGTTTGGTAAACGCACCAAATTATTGCAATTATTAAAAAAATGAGTAAGGATATCTCCCTCAAATTTTGAGAAATTCAAGTTCCAATATTTCAAAGAAATATAGTTAATGACAAATGTGTCAAGTAACGAAGAATGAATGCAGAAACTAAAACTATAAACCTGAACTAAGATGTTAAAATGCAATACAAAAGACAAAAAGAAATGAGAATTAAATTAGTAAAGGTGGTTAAGTGTTAATTCTTCTTAATTCTCACACTATGGAAACAGAATGTGTGTGTTCACCTCAATGATTTTTTATAATATTTTATTAATTTTAGTTTGTAAACAATTACTTGAATTGTTAGCATTATTTATAAATAATATATGTGCTTAGAAAAGAATCAATTTTTTTTACATAATTAAGTATATCGATTGGTGTGTCATTTCTATTTGAGTAATTTTTTAAAAAATTTTAATTTTAAAATTAAAGATCAATCAAATTAAATACAAGTTTCATTTGTTTAATGTTTAAATTTTAAGACATTTTTTAAATTCTCATTGTTTAATGACTTTAATTTCTCAACATTAAATAAAAAAAAAATATTTTCATACAGTTTAAATAGTTCAAATTTACTTTGAAGTGTAGTAATTAATTGTTTATTCTATTATGTATAAAAATAATCACCTTAACATATTCTTGAGAAGATTTTACAATTTAATTATCAATAATTTCATCTACTAAAGAAAAGTATGGAATTTTTTTTACAAAAAACATAAAAGGTTGGTTTCATTCACTTATTAAAAATGGGAGAGATTGAAGAGCAAGAGAGAATAAGTGAATAACCAAAACAATAGAAATTACAGAAAAAAATTAAAAGTCATAAAAAAAATAAAGTAGATAATAGAAAAATAATAACATAAAATTGTCAAAAAATATTAACATAAAATTACACTTTAGGATTCAATCATTTTCACTCAGTGTCGTGACTCGTGAGAATATGTGAATATCACTAAAATTAATATTTTGAAAATCAAATTAAAAATTCATTCATCGGATCACAACTTTTGAATTAATGGATTAATTGAGATTTACATTTTGTTTGGTTTATATAAGAAATACGAAAGATAGAAATTGGGAAGAGAGATAAGAAGAGAATAGTAAGAAAATTAAGTAGAAATAGTTGTTTGGTCTTAGAAAATATGACCGCGATCACCGATTATTTTTTCTGTTGTTTTTATTTATGCTGCGAGAGATTTTATAAAATTTTAAAATACTAAACTACCTTGAATGACAAGCAATGGACTTCAATGATAGGCAATGATAATATAAGAAGGACAATATAGTAATTGATGATCTATGCTCAAACTCTCTCCTGTTTCTCTGCTGAACAACATAGAAAAAAACCCACATGGAACCCACAGCAAAAATCACTTCTCTCTCTCTATGGTAACCAAATCCAGCGGAATAGTAATCTCACTTCCATTTCACTCCCTGCTAACCCTCTCTTCAGTGTGTCTATTTAGAAAAAAAAAAAGGTTAAGTAAGTTAGATTCATAATTCAATCGTAATTGATATTTAAATGAAATCATTGACTAGCTAGTTAATGCACCCGATCGATCGAGTGTTCCTATTCATCTCTAAATCATCGCTTACAATAACAGTTGCCGATCATTTCCTCACTGAATGTCCAATGGATTGGCAATAACTGATCCACGTCTATCTATGAATTATATCAAGTAACCAAGCACATCTAATCAACTCCAGGCGCGCGTGAGGTATTGGATGATATAATTGAAAGTGAAATTTCATTGAAAAGCAAAAGTTGAACAGCTTGAAAATTAACGTAGCCAGCTATCCTTTATTTATCTGCCACTACATTATGGGATCCTAACTATATATGCATGACAAGGATTCTTTGGTGCAATATATTTCTAAACTTAATATATTCAATTTAATTAATATTTAAAAATTTACAATAATCAATACTTATTTATATATATATATATTATAAATTAAAGCAGAACAGCAAAGAAAGAAATTTTACAATTTTAATTTATTTAGAGAGTCAAATTCATAAATAATTAATTTTCTACTGAAAAGATTATACACAAGTGAAAGATTATATATAATGATTATTATAGTTTATCTCTCGTGATCTCTTGCATAAAAAGAGCTTTTATCGTAAAGAAAACAAATCCAAATATAAAATTAATAGACATAAAAATTTATTGGCTTTTAGTTGCAATAGCTAGTTTTGTTATTTACACATCAGTTTTATTACATTATTTGTACTCTTTTATTTATAATTAGGAAAATAAAATAAAGTAGAGAAAAATATATTATATTTGTATTTTTTTTTTTATTTTATTCGAAAAATTAATTTAAAATGACATGTGAATAACATTATTGGTTTTTTTGTGCATCAGTTTTCAGTGTGTGTGTGTGTTCTATCCCTGATTATTGTGATTGATCAATGAGAAATTAAAGAGAGAGAGAGACAAGAGGATGGGGCGGATAAGGAAGGAAAGTGGATCAAAAACAAAATGCAGTTAGTCAAAAGAAACTTGAAAGTGCATTCACGTGAACGCCGATATTTTAGGATGATTGGTTAGTTGTGGAACGAACGACATTCTAGTAAAGCTACGGTGTCTTCACCTGGCCATCTAACGGTGGAGTGGTACTACTTTTTGGTGATTAAATATTGGCAACGTCTAGGGTGAGACACCCTCTGGGTGACACACCGGTGTTTCACCCTCTCTCAGCCATTAGATTTATTTGTTTTTTAATCAACGGTTCTGATGTGTTACCTGTTTATCTGGTTTCCCCAAAATTGATATGGGTGTTCGTCTGCTCATTGTTTAATATGCTAATAGTACAAAAATATAAAATTTGTAAGTGCTCTTCATAATGTTTGTAAGTGTAGTTCGCAAAGCTCCCATTTTTTTAAGACAAATGTCTCATTAATTAAGCTCAAATGTAGGTGCAGGTATGGTCGGTAGGTGTGCGTCCCATTAATTAAAGAAGAGGTCATTTTCTATAAATTATTAGAAATTATTATTTTATTATAACAGGTCAAAAAATCTGCTGTAACAGGAAACATAAGTGATACACCGGTGTGTCACCCATATGAGTGACACACCCTAGAAGGACCCATTAATATTATAGATCGAAATATGCTTTTTGAGTAGGGGAATTCCATGTTACAGTGTTGTCGGTTCCCTTTTCTTGTTTTTGTTATTTCTATATTCTTTCTTTGCAATGTACTGTTGATGTATATGTAATTTGGTTTGTTACACAGATATTTGAATTGGTCACATTTAATTTTATAGGTTTATTAAAAGTTAATTGCATAAAGAGAAGCCATATAAACAAGTTCATCACATGTGGAAAATCACACCTAGTGCATTCATTTTTAACGGTAATAAAAAGAAGGACAAAATCTTGCGTTTTTGTTGGCAAGTGAAAAGTACAGATTTACGGACTCAGTTATAAGAAACAAATGATTTACGATTTATGAAACACGAACGCAAGTAATTTAAATCAATTTCATATAAATAAAATTAATTTTGATTGTTTTATAACTGGGGCCGTTTGGGATGAGTGTGAGGTTTCAGTTTTTGGTTTTTAAATTTTTTTAATCAAGTTTTTACAACTCAAAATCAAAAACTGAAAACTTATTTTTGTAGTTTTTAAAACAAATATTTTGAAAATCACAAAAAGTGATTTTCAATTTTTGATTTTGAGTTGTAAAAACTTGATTAAAAATTTTCAAAAATCAAAAATTAAAAACTTACAACTATCTGAACGCCCCCTAAATTATATAGACGGTGAGAATCAAAGGCGGTATTTTTTTAAAAGAAGAGCCTCGCATAAGTTATAGAAACTAACTTTTTAAAAAGCTGTTTTCAAAAAAAAAAAAACTTTTTAAAAAGCTCTTTTTTATATAAAAGAAAAGCTACTTTTTAATTTTTTAAAGCTTTTCAATACTCCTATTTATTTGGTTCAGCTTCTTCTTCTTTTATTTTTTAAAGCTTTCAATACTCCTAATTATTTGGTTCAGCTTCTCCTTTAAGAAGAAAGTCGAAAATAAGCCACCCAAATACATATTAAATTGCACAAATACATGATAAGCTTATTGAATAAGGTTTATTGAGTATTAAAATTTCTGCGACCTCGATTTCCTTTTGGTCAAACATGTTGTCAAAAGTGGAAATAATGCTCATCTTTGGATAAAAAGGAAAAAATGTGAATGTACACTTTTCAGAGATGGATACACATAAATGAGAAGAGAAAAGAGAAAAATGACAAATATGATAAAAAAGTGAGAAATTAATAAAAATAAGGGTAAAATAACTTTTTATCTCTATAAGAAGAAAATGAAATTTGAGATTTGTATTAGTTTTCTGATGAGATAGATATCATAGCCTTATTCTAATATGTGCGTAAGACAGGCTATTACCTAGACAACACTATAATTTGTTGAAAAAAAAAGGACTTGAATGATTCCACGACCTTTTGACCGAAAAAAATAATAAAAAACCCAATCAACAGTAACTAAAAAATAACTCCCTTATAATATTATATATAGATATAAGGAATACAAATAACATATATAATCTGTTCATAATATATAATTTTTGAGCGCGCATATCGCGAATCTACCTTTAAACTATTTTATTTGTCTAAAATTGCCACATTGATATAATCTTGGCCACCAATTGAGCCATCTCAACATATTTAGGGAATTACCAAGATCTTTTTAAGTTAATTTTGAATATTATAGACTATCAATTATTGAGTTCTTATAGCATTGAAAGTTGTTCCGGAGGCAACCCGGATCTGATCTCAGGACCAGTTCTACTCTAGAGCCGAATACGAGTACAGTCAGGCGTGACACCTATTCGAACCATGAAACGACATGTAGCTCAGAGCACAAAAAGCAATATAAGCCTGGAGTGGCAAGAAACAATAACTTAAAAGAAATTTAAACAAAGCAAATGAAAAAAAGAGAGATTATCCATTACAATGCCAGAAAAGAAATACAAGACTTAAAGATAATTAAAAAATTCGTACTCTATAAGGAGTCCCCATGTAACATCCTAAAATTTCTAGAATAGATAAAAATGAAATAAAAAGGAAAAAGTAATATTATTATTATCCTTAATTATTATTAGTCAGAAATCATATTAGTTAATTAAAAAAGGGAGATGGGTGGGTTGGAGTAGGCCTAACCCAATTAGATGCTTAAATAAGAGAAGGGTTATCTATTTCACCCTATCAGTTTTCAAACGTCAGATAACCAAACCCTAGGAGGAGAGAAGCGACTCCACAAGGAGAAGGTGTCGCATGGTAGATCATCAAGGGAGTTCTGTCATTCGCTTTCGATCGTCATCTCTAAGGTACAGGGGGGAAAGAGTTCTGCTATATGTGTATACTGGAGTGCATGGGTAGTGAAGGCAACCATAAGTCCCTCTAGAATTCCTAAAATCTTAATTATGAGTGATGAATTGTATATAATGTGTTGAAATTCGTGATTGTCTGGATGATTATTGTCTTGTTCTTGATAAAATTGAGAGTAGGAAGTGAGATTGTCGAAAAGGGGTTAAATTAGGATTTGGGAGAGAGAGATTTCATAATTGAATCGATTGTTGAATTAACTGTAATCTTTTGAAATAATTGATGAAATTATTGAATTTAATCGGTAAAAACGAGTCTACTTGAGTTAGGAACTTAAGGATTTGAGTAGGGATGGAAGAAGGGGGTTAAAAAGGGGCAAAAACGCAGGTGCAGTTGCGTGTCGGGTTGCTGGTAATCGATTACAAAGTTATGTAATCGATTACCAGGTGTTCTGGACAAGAAACCAGGTGGCTGAGTCTCTGGTAATCGATTACAGGGGTGTTTGTAATCGATTACCAGTCCTCTGTTAATCGATTACAAACAGACTGTAATTCATACCGGACCTTGACAAAGCTTTCTCGCCTGAAAAAGAATGTGTCTGTTAAGGTTGCAAACGAGCTCGGAATACAATCATATAGCATATCAAACTGAAGCCCCGGATCTTAACTTTCTAATAGAAGTGGAATCGTCTTAATGGACACCTACAACTCTAGATATTTCCAAATTAGTGCACCAAGGTCATTAAGCTTAAAACTTGACGGCTTCAAAATTGAGTAACAACTTCTGGGAATCGATTAAAGCTGTCTAGTAATCGATTACCAGGCCAAAAATGAGTTTAGAGAGTGTTGCTTATGTGATGTTGTGACCTTTTACTTATATGGTGTTAATTATATGAATCGTTTGCGGAATTGATTGATTGAATTGGATGTACATTGTATATTGACCGTGGCATGAGATATTATTATGTGACCATTTATAATGATGTTCTATATGTCTTTTATTTGAGATGTGATGTGGCATGATTAGAGTAGAAGATGTTGTATGAGAATGTATGAGATGATGTTAATGCTTTGAGCATGAGCATATGAGGTGTGAATGTATGAGATGACGTTGATGCATTGAGCATGAGCATATGAGGTGTGATTCATGAGATGCACTGACCCATCGAGGGGGTGTGGTGACCATGATGGGGGACATTCTATCCACGGACCCATCGAGGGGGTGCAACCTACTGTGTGGTGTTAACGGTAGGGCCATCATTGCGGGGCGGATGTCTTTGCACTGGCCCATCGAGGGTGTGCAACCTACTGTGTGTGTTAACGGTAGGGCCATCATTGGTAACAACTAAGAGGATTGATGAGGTGCGCCCATTGTGCGGAGTTCCAAATCATGACTCTTGGGATAGGCGTTGTACATGTGCATGGTGTGAACTTATGTTTGTATTGAACCTAGTGTGTGAAATGAGACCATGATGGGAGACATCCGATGCGTGACTCCAAGAGGGAGTGTTTTACAATGCGACTCACCTAGCCCATAAGAGGTGGGTAACGGTGGGAGGGAGCCGGTGTCTTTGCACGGGCCCATTGAGGGGGTGCAACCTACTGTGTGGTGTTTACAGTAGGGCCATCACTAGTAATGATAATTGTTTGAGAAGTGTGAATGTACATTATGAAAGTGTGAGATTATATGTGTATGAACTAGATATGTGAAATGAATAGTATTTGAATTAAATGATGATATGTATGGTGATGGGTGGGAACGAGGGTAGCTTTCTGTATTGCATGTATATGTATGTATTATTTTCCTCACCGTACTCTCATGTGGTTTTTTTCTAGAATGATGAAGAGGGCACTCAGTGTGCTGAATTTTGAAGGGCAGTGTCTCGCTCTGATAGGTGTGACATCGGGGATTAGTGTCTAGGAGCTTATATTCTTATTTTGTTTTGTAAAGATTTGGAAAATTATTCTATGGGCCTTACATGGCCAAGTTACGTTTTTATTCTGTTGATAATTTAGCTTTTGAAAACCTTGATTTCACTCTTTTATGGAAACAACAATGGATTTGGATTAAGTACTCATTTTAAAAGAGGATATGTGAACTTTTTTACCTTGGTGTTAACAGTACTTTTACTTATAATTTAACTGAGTAATTATTTTATTATTTGGGGGTAGAAGGGTGTCACACCCCATCCTTGGATTCTACTTCAGGCTCTTCAACTTCAGGAACTTGTTGATGTTCAGGAGCAGTTTAATCATCCTCATTCTGGACCAGATCCTTCAAAAGACCTTGAGTAGGAGCCGAATCGGAGTCCCCAACACCTTCCTCCCGAGGAACAAAGGAATAGGACCATTTGGAGAATCTTCCATAATTGTGCCATTTATCACATAGGCATAAGGATCCGACCCCACAACTATCAAATCCGGATTAAGAACCTTGAGCTGTTCAACAGTATTTTAATAGGCCTCCGTTCCGAGCTTGGTCACAACTGTATCCTCGTTCTTGATATTCCAAGCGTCCAGACCGAACTCAACCTCCTTCAATTTAGATTAGTCAACTCAAGTTTGACCGAAGCCTTTTCCAGATATTATCCTTGTCAGTTTCTGCTTTGCCTCCAGATAGGAGTCCTCGACATTTTTCACTTACTCCTTCAGACCATCAACACTCCTCTAAAGAGACATTTTTTCCATGTCAACCAAGGCCTTGAAATGTTTCTCATTTTTCAATTTCTCAGTAGTGGTTTCAAGGTCCTTGGTGGTATTCTCTAACTTTTCATTAAGAGCCTAGACTTATTCAGAAAAAGCCTTATTTTCCTCACAAGCAGCTCAGCGCTTTCGTTCTAATACTTCAAAAGAAGGAAGGAAAGCTTCCTCTATGTGATGAGCAGCTGAAACTATCCACAAGGCTTGGCGAAAAGCAAAACGAGTGAGATCCCAATGCTTTGGCCTTTTAAGAAAGCCCATCACAAGGGTAGTAGACCATATTGTTCACGCCCCTTGGACTTCAGCCTTGGAGAGAACAAACTCTTCACTCCAAACTGAAGGAATAGCAAGACTTTCCTTTGTAAGGTCGATTGGAGCTCTCGAGTCGCCTTGCCCTTCAGCGGCCCCTTCTTAAAGCCTTTTTGTCGCATCCGAGCTCGGATACTTTCTTGGGGAATTAGTCTCTTTAAACTTTTTCTTTTTTTGCCCCGAAATGTTTATAAGTCTCAAATTTTGATGAATACAAACCTGAAATAAACTCAGTAATAACTTCACAAAGTTACTGATAAATAGTTTAATATTTCAGAAACGTAAAACATCACATATTCAAAAAGCATTTTGAATTACGTCAATGATCTGAAGAAAGTCTGTCTAAGGTCATGTCATGATCTGAAGTTTGGTCAAAGTTCTGAAGACTCAAGTTCTTAAGATCAAGGAACTGTCTGAAGAGTGAATAGTTCAGACGATGATTCTCATCTGAAGATAAAGTCTGTCTAAAGTACAAAGGCATCTGATGTGGCAAGTCAAAACTTGTACTAGAACCACACGTAACCTCAGTACACCAGAAAGGTAACACAAAAAGACCCATTTTCGGCAGAGACTCAAAATACAAACACAAAAGAAGAAAGCCTGGTCTGCAAGAGTTGCAAAAGCCAGAAAAAAAGGCTGCAATTTCGTACTCGTAAAAAAGGTTTCACAACGGGAAAAATATTATCTCTAAACGAATTTCTCAAACCCTGGCCTATATATATTGGTGATGGTGAAAAGAATAAGGATGGATACTTGTGTATGCCAAATGCTGCTAATTTGAAATGCTGAAACATTGTTTGTTTCTTATCAAGAAATATGCATTATCTATGAGCAGTTGAAAAAAATCAACACAGTGAGGGATTTTGATGAAGAAAATAAATTAGAAGAACGAAGTGAATGCTTATGTTAAAAAGCAACAAATGCAAGTATCATCATATGTGTGCATAAAGCATCAGAAGAGAACAAGTGCAGAAGCAAGAATCAAGAATGACAAGTTTGAAGCATCAATGAAGAAAAGAAGAATGAGGCTTGAAGATTTCAGATGTCAATCTGGTAAAAATGTACAAGATCAAATTTACATCCAATTTTATATCATTGTTATTTTCTTTGTACAACCAGAACTAAGAACATGTGTTCTAAGTTCAAAATATTTGTTTTCATTTGTAATCATGTTGTTGTAAGAGCCTGAAGAGGCTTGGGAGAAAAGAATACTTGTTGTAGAGCTTGGAGAGGCTTGGTAGAAAAGAATACTCAGCATGTTACCTAAAGAGGTAGTTGAAAACAAAGAATACTTAGATGCCTAGAGAGGCATTTGAAAACAAAGAATACTTAGAAGCCTGGAGAGGCTCTGTAAAAAGAATACTTGGTGAGTCTCCTGAAGAGGCAGTTGATAACAAGAATACTTATAACTTTGATAAGTTAGTGGAAAATCTCACAGTGTGTGAGGACTGGATGTAGCCCAAGGTTGTGGGTGAACCAGGATAAATTGGTTGAGTATTTTTTCTTACCCTTATCTCTTTATATTCAGTTTAGTCTAACAAAAAGAAGGAACTTGACCTAAGTTTTTTATAAGCCATCTTAAAACTAATTACGAAAATGTCTTTCAAATGTTTGTCTGAAATTTTTCAGACTAAGAACAAACCTTCAGACATCATCTGAATCACTGTCTGAAACCTTTCAAAACTAATGGATTGGTTGGCGTCGTCACCTTCTCAGTGAGGTGGACCCCTTCTGGGTATCCTTGGGGATAGCCGATCCACTTGTTTGGCCGGTGCCTCCCAGAGTTAAAGTTTTGTTAGTTGGTGGAGGAGTTGGATTTGTCGGAGTCGGACTCGCCAAATTCTGTTGTTGGTAACCTTCCCAAATTCATAGCGAAAAGAACAAATCCTTCACTTTTTAAGTGTCGGTGTACGCCAAGAATATTTTCTGCTCACAAGAATTTCTCAAGGTTATCCACGAACATTTTCCCTTTCCAGCTTGGTTCGTTGAACTTGAAAAAGATGGAAGAAGAGGGTAGAAGATGGGTAGACTCTAGTGTAGTCACAAACTATTTTGAAGGTCCAAGCAAACGCCTAACCATTAGGATGGAAATGCGTCGGATAGGCAAGAAGGGTGTTTAATAGCCTAACTTCAAAACCGGAAAAACGACATCCGAACTCGGAGAGTCTTCATGCAGTAATCATAAATGTAGAACCAGTCTTCTGCAGAATCGAAGCTCGTACGATCAAAAACCCGAGCTTCCATAGTCGGACGGACCAATTTAAAAGAGGAAGGCTCATGAAGACTAGCTAGAAAAGCAACAGTAGCATCCTTGGATACAACCAAGTTTGCATCCGTCACGCCATCATCCACCCAGGCGTAATGATCTGGGGTAGATGATGAAGCAAGATTCTCGTGAAAAATCATGACGGTTTGGTGCCTGACTCCCAGTACGCATAGTACGAGCCATCGGGGGACAAAAGAAGATCTGCAAGGGAAAATAAATGTTAGAACCCACAACAAAGTCTTCAGAGACTCGAAGCCATAACAATGAAGGTCAAACCCTTTTGTACCCGTGAAAATCAGGAGTTGGGGGTCCTAAACATCAAACCCATGCACAGTAACTTCTGTGCAACAGAGGGTTACTAGAAGCCCCCTTGAATAAAAATTTCTAAAAAATAAATTGAAAGAAAGAAGAGTAAATACATGATCGAAGAAATACCTGGTTGAAAGATAGCGAAGATCACCAGAGTGAAGCTGGGAGAAATGATGGAAGAAGAGAAGAACAACACGCGCAGGAAATCAAAAAAGAAGAAAGCTAAAAAACGTAAAGTTTCCTAAAGGCTTTTAGAGCCCATTTATAGAGCTCAGAAAGAAAGTAAAGACCCATTAGCCGAAAAAAATTGCAATGATGGAGTGTTATAACTCCCAGAAACGGCTGCATGTTTTACATCGTGTAGAGAAACTCTCCATTCACAGCGTGACACGTGTCCCAGTTTAGGTAACCGTCACAGTAAGTGGAGCGGTTACTAAGGGTGAGAAACTGAAACATTTTCTACAAGCCTCTGAAATTTCAAAAATCATAAAATGGCGCTTCAACAAAATACGAAAAGGCATTATACATTGGCTCAGATCATTTCTTACCTCGGCCTCGGTCATAAACCTCGGCCAAGCGAGGGGGCATCTGGTCGGGGGGCAACTCGAATCGATCTCAAGACTAGTTCTACCCGGCCGAGCCGAATACGAGTATAGTCAGGCGTGACACCTGTCCGAACCATGAAGCGACATGTAGCTCGGAATGTACATGCATACTGAAGCCCCCACTTGCTAACGTGGCGCGACCTCAATAAGACACCCTATACGACAGAATCCTCTCCATACTTGGGGAGACACATGGCTAAACTACCTCAAAGTGAATGGACACCACTCACTACCTTACGAAAGCTTCTATTACCATTATAAATACACACATGCAAACCCTTTACAAGGTACGCTATCTTCATATTTGCTAGTACTCTGTCAAAATACATACTGACTTATGGGTTGAGTGTCATCGCAGGTACACCACCCATTTTCCCAAACATTGGTGAGGAGTTTGGAGAGTTGGAAGCTTGGAGAAGTTGGAAAGTGAAGGAGTTGGTTGATATCCACCGTAGATCAATAACATTCATGAGTTTCACGTTTGCAAATTGTCTCCTCTTTTTCTAATGCTATATTTTCATATGAATTTTACATGACAAGATAATATGAAATATCTTTTCATAGATTTTAAATAGATATATTAAATCAAAATTTGTAAATATTAAAAAAGAGAGAAATAATGACAATTTTCACATGATTTTATTATTTAAAAAATAATTTAAGAGAATCCATTTTCCATCTATTCCTTTCTAATTATCATTTTAAAAGAATATTTTTATTTATCAGCCATTTTAAAACTATATAATATAATATTACTTATTATTTTTA
Organism: Sesbania bispinosa; assembly: GCA_026901365.1. Classification (NCBI taxonomy): domain Eukaryota; kingdom Viridiplantae; phylum Streptophyta; class Magnoliopsida; order Fabales; family Fabaceae; genus Sesbania; species Sesbania bispinosa. The sequence goes on from QLOH01000014.1 coordinate 993,050, forward strand.
TCAAGTATACTCTTATTGTTTTCCTATTTCATTGATTAAAAATGCAATTACATGCAGAGAGAATATATTAAATAAATAAATAATTTTAAAAGTATTTAAAATAAATATATTAATTATATTTTTTTTACTTTATACAATATCACCATAAATAATACTTAAAATGAATAAAAATAAATACTTAAAGAAACATTTTTTTCAAGAACTCGTGCATTTCTAACATGACTCGTGGTCATGTAGGTGCTTATTGCGGACAAACTTTCTTACTGAAGTTGCTAAGCTTTGCTTATCAAGGCTAGAGGCTCAGCTGTCTACTTTTAACTTTTGCATAAAATATGTTTTTCATCAATGTATTTTTTATCAACTTTAGTCTTTGTTTTTGACTTTTAAAATACTTTAATCATTGTTTTAACATTAATTAATTCTATTAAGTTGGCACTGAATTCAACACCAAGGGTGTGTTTGCCGGCAAAACTAGCTGATAAACTTCCGAGCTGATAAGCTAGCTTATTAAATTAGAAGAGTTTAGTAGAACTATTTGATAAGTTAGTTGGTAAATGTAAAATGACATAAAAGAACATAACTACATAAGTTTAATTATATAAGTTCTATTTGTGTTTTCTAGACAAAAATATATTACTTATGTAATTATAACTTTAGATTTTGTAAAAAATAATTAAATTCTTATTAAACTTTCAATGATAAAATATTTAATTAGAAATTAAAATAAATAGTGAAATTGATAAAATAAATAGTATAATATAAAAATAATTTCATAAAATAGTAAAAAGAAAATAACAATTGAATTAATTTATAATTTTTTAAATTACTTATTATATAGGTAATAATAGACAAAAAGAAATTGAAAGATTTTGCCACTAAAATTGAAAATAGGTAATAATAAATAAAAAGAAATTAAGAATAATAAGAAAAATGGATTAAAATATAAGGGAGAGTGTTGGAAGAAAATTAAATAAACTACAAGCTAGAAGCTCCTAAAATAAGTTACTTTAATTAAGATACCTTACCAAACACTTTTATATTGGTCAAACTAATTTATAAGCTAGTAGCTAGCTTATTGACCTTACCAACACACTCTATATGGTAATTTATAAATCTATTAAACAAGTAACAATTTAACTAAGCTAATTAAGATTGATGAATCTCTACGTTGCGTTTACCCATGATGTAAGTAAACCAAACAAAACACACTATAAGGCCTTTTAAAAGTACAAAATATAAAATAAAAGTTGTAAGATTAAGGTACGAAAACCAAAATTAACTAAAATTACATGGATTTTACCCTTAACTTTTTTAACTTGATAAAACTCTTCAGCTCGCATAGCATCTTTATACTACAGATGATAATTTCAAGTTCAGTAGCGATAGACAGACACTAGCACCACTACTACAATACTCAATGCATTGTTTAGATGAGAGCACACTCGTTAACACACTATTGATTCATACATGCTTGAAACAACCAACACCACACACACATGTGTGTGTGTGATAAAGCACATTTTGAACTGCATTTTAATTAATTTCAACGTTGCTCGAAGACAAATTGCACAGCACGGAGGAAATTGAACACAGTGAAAACAAGCACAGCAATCCCAACCACAGTGGAACTTGCTCTCCAAGGGTCTCTGAAATACACCAACCACAACGCAGCCATAGTACGGTTCCAAATATTCTGGTAATGTTTATTAAGCTCATTCACAATCTCATAGTAACATGTTGAGTTTGCCACAACATGTTTACAAAGACCATTAACAAGTGTTGCCACTTCCTTATCACTTCCCAGTTCATGCACAATCACTTCCCTCTCAACCAACAACTCCACATCAAGTTGAGTGTGGATTAGAGAATCAACAAGAGAAACATAGTTGCATATGTAAGGTTGATCTGGATAGTGACACTGCTCAAGAGCAATTAGGTTCCTCAATACACACTCTGTTGTGTGGTCCACCTTCAATTGAGGAATCCTAAAACGTGCTTTGAAATGGTTCAAATATGGCAAACAACCTAAACAGAGAAATGAACTCAGAATTGGCTTCTTCTCAAAGCTTAAGTCAAGTAATCTTCTCTTCACATCTTTCTCAAAACTCACCCCTGATTCCTGTAACTTTGTTGCAGTTCTCAGGAAATTATTAGAGCAACCACTTTTCCCCAAATCAGTTGGAAGGTAAAAGTACCTTATCAAATCAGTGAAATGTTTGGGGCTTTTACACCTTCCTTTCCTCATTGATTTATCACAATGTTTCTTTGAACTACCACCAAGTGAGCCACTGAAATAGTGTTTTCTTGATTGGTTCTTGTCCAAAACAAGCTTGGTTTCATCAGAAGAGGATCTCTGAGTGTCATAAAATGCAAAGTACTCAAGTGCAAGATCAACAAAGAAAGCATGTTCTTGCTTTTTGTTGTCATCAGGGACAATGTCATAAAGTTTCTTCAGGACAAAAAAGGGGATTTGATTTTCAAGCAGAATCAAGTCCCTTGTGATGTTTCTACTGAGCCATGCTTGTGCTAAGATGTAATAATCACTGTGTTTAAATCTGAATGACTTTGTATGCACATAATCATGCTCATGTTTTGATGTATCTGATTTCCATGAACTGTTCCTCAGCAAGAGTTCCATAATGAATACAGCATCCAACAGCATCATGTCCACTAACATCTCCTTGTTGATGTAACGGAATTTCACTGCATAGCATTGCCTTATTTCTTGTTCTTTGCTTTCTAGATAGAGTTTATAGTCCTTCATGGCTTGTTCATTGGATACACGCTCAAAGAAGAAATGGAAGTATCTTTTCTTGTGCTCTTGCATTGGTTTCAGCTGTGCTTTGCCATAGTGAATGGGACCTATTGAGATCAATTGAGGAGTATAGGCTTCCTCATTCACCTTCCGAAGATTGTAAGGAACCTTGTAAATGCTACACTCAGACAACTTTAAGTCTTCTAGGACTCCAATGTCGATGATGTGTTTCACCATATCAAATTCGGTTTCAGATAAAGTCAAATAAGTATTAGCAGATGCCATTGTACTTAACCCTGCAACCCAACCTCAATTTCCTTTTCCCTATATGTAACAGTTGAGAAAACAGATCAATTCAACAATGTTAGAAGATAATATAATTAAAACACTTATCAGTTTAACTAGTGGGATGATTAGTTTATCACAAGATATTAAAACCTCTGTGATCTAAAAATGGAGTGGATGTGTTACAAATATCATGTAAAATTATTCGTGATCTACATTGTAAATATGAAAAGTGCTAGCAATACACTCTTCGACACACTCTTTCTAACACACTTCTTATCAGTTACAAGTTACGTGGATTGCACCATATTGAGAGTGAGACCCACATAATTTGATGGGATCCATATGAATTTTAACCAGTCACAAAAAATGTGTTAAAAAGTGTGTTGATAGCATTTCTTTTGTAATATTCATCACCAGAAGTTAAATCAAACATCTTGTTTGATTTACAATAAAACTACGTTACAAAATACAAACCTATATCTCCAACGCTAATAATGAGTTGGTTATGTTATAAAACATGTGAAGAAAAATAGATCAGTTTAATAAATGTGTAATACTTCAAATCATTTTAGCCGAGTGTCCTTTCTTATGCAACTTTTTCAGGTTTTCACTCCTTCCCACTACCAGCTCTCTTTTTACCTTTTGCTTTTTTATTCAGAGTTTTTTTTTTTTTTTTTTGTCAAATGTGAGATTCAGAGTTTGTCTTAGCAGTTGAACATATCAGAAAGGAAATCACATGCTGTGGAAACCATGCTTAAAACAATTATCAGCTGTTTCCCAAAATGATCAAGAATGATCACTTGCTTTTGTAGAACTTGTTAAGAAAAAAAAAAAAAAGCCTTTAATTAACCCCAACCAGAAGCTAAGTGCATTAGTATGTCCAACAAAATGTTCTTAATCATATGGCTAAGAGAACTTGCAAGTACAGTACATATAGTGTTGAAAATCACCAAATCAAAGAGCAAGAAATAATTGACCAAAAAAAAAAAAGAGCAAGAAATAATAGTAGAAACTATCATTAAGATTCCCCCCCTAAAAAATGAAAAGAAAAACAAGATGAGAATGGATAGAGATTCAGAACCTGTTCCTCAGGAGAAATCAGAGTGTCGGGTTCCTCTTCAATAGCTATCTCCCTCTCCCTACACCATATCTTTGCTTGGTGTATGCGCTCTTTTATGTTTGTCAAAAGTGATGAATGACGAAGACTTGGTGCAACTTTAATAAGAAGCGCTACTTTTTGTACGATAGCTTACTCAATTATTTATGTTTTCTACTATTCAATTATGAGTAACAGCAATGATTCATGTACCACTACCACACTCTTATCACAGCACCTAAAAAGCACTGTTTCGTTTTTTTTTTTTCTTTTCCTTCGTAAAAGAGCAGTTGTACAAATGTGGTAGTGTATTGTTTGTGGTAGAGATACATTTATCGTATGAGTAATTATAGTTGTAAAGCAAACTTTTATACAACATTATACAAACATCTACGCATCAAGAATAAGTAAAGAGGGACTGGAGAAAGTTGGCATAGAATTATAAGTAATTATATTTGTATAGCAAACTTTTGTACAACATTATATAACATCCACGCGTCAAGAATAAGTGAAGAGAATGGGAGGAAGTTGACACAGAAAAGCTGGAGCCTCTGCAACAATATAGACTATTTTTTTAAAAAAAAAAGAAAATGGAGCAAAGGCTTTAATCGTGATGGATTTGTATTTTTTTTTTAAAAAAGTTGAAATTGAAATTTAAAAAAAGAGGAGTGAGAGAAACACTCTAGGGTGACTACCGTGTTTCTGTGCATCTCCCTCTATAAACCGAGTTATAAACTGATTGTCAATAAGTTATAAACCTTTTATGAATGTGTTACAAATAGCATGTTTATAGGCTATAAACTCTGTTGCACTTGTTTCGAAACTGGTCATGAGGAATTTATGAATCACTTTTTACTTGTTTATAAAGTGAATATGAACAAGTTATGATGATCATCTCAGTTGGTTTAAAAGTGTGAAGAAATTATGTACCTTTTTAACCGAGTTATAAACTGATTGTTAATAAGTTATAAACCTAAAGTGAGTTTGTTACAAACTGCATGTTTATAGGTTATAAACTCTCCTGCACTTGTTTCAAAACTGGACAGTTTGCAGGGGAAGAAACTAAAATAGTGAAAATTTCAAATTTCTCCCACTTTTTTTCTTTTTTTTTACTTTCTTACTTTATTTATCATTTTTTAATTCAAAAATAACTTTTTATGACCTTTGATGTGACTGTAGGTTTTAGGACGTGACCTTCCAATTATCTTTCATTTTTTATTTTTTTTAAAAGAAGAGTTCAACAAAGGACATGATATGCTTATATATTGTTATACAGAGATTTGTTGTACAAATATAATAACTCTTCAATTATTTATGATTGAAGAATTTTAAAGTTGGTTTGGTCAATGTTTATAAAATATCAAATAAAATATAATTATTTGTTATTTAAACTTTTTTATAAAATTTTACATTTTAAATAATTAATATGAGTAATAAACAATTTTTTAATTATTCCTGAATAACATGTAATGTAAGATACAAGTAGAAAAAAATTCTTTTAGGTATTGTTTGGATAGAGGGAAGGGGAGGGTTTGGTTGGAGGGAAGGGGATAGGGGCCGAGAGAGATTTTAAAAAGGTTACGTTTAGTTAAATTTTTTAGGAGGGGAGAGGAGGGGAGGAGAAAGGGCCAAAATTCCTCCTAATAACATATTTCCTTCCCTCCAAGAGTGGAGAATTTGGAGAGGAAGAGATGAGATTTAAAATAAAATAATTAAAATTATTTAAATATTTCTTCATTCAAATTAATAAAGTTACATGTTAAAAAGTAAATTAATTTTATTTACCTACTCTCCTGATAAATCAAACAAGAAATGTCTTTCCTCCTTCACCTTGTCTGCTCGAATGAAACAAAATAGAATATGATCTTACTTTCCCTCCTATCACCTCAACTCCCTTTCCCATCATTAAAATATATGCCCTCCGCTTATTTTAACCGGACATAGCTTAAAGTTCTATTAAAGTTTGTTATGAAGTGACCGCTCTTTAGTTGGGATATAAGTAATACTTTTATTGCAGATGACGTTGATGCTGATATTTTAAAAATACGTCATACTCATCTTCTGTATAAAATCCTTCCACTACCCTTTACACGTGTCATCTTCATAAGAAAAATTATTTTCTACTTAAATTTTTTAATTCTCCTTTACTCTTTTTTTTTTTTTAAGTTTTTATACTTTACTTTCACCGTCTACGTTTTTCTCTCTCTTTTTTCTTGTGTTTTTTTTTTCTCTTTTTTTTTTTTATCTTTTCATCTTGCTTTTTTTAAAATACTCTCACTTAATATTCATTTTAATTTATCTTTTTCACTATATAAAACAGACATTAAAAATTAATAAATTTGTTGATTTCATTAAATTTAAGAGTTTAATATATATACATTGTCAGTGTAAAAAAATTTTATATAGACATCTAATGATGTGCTACCACATTATATATTAAATTTAATAACACATGAGGTGTCACATTCATTAAATAATGTGGCGACACACTAGTAAATGTCTGTGTAAAATTTCTTTACATTGACAGTGTATATTAATTAAATCATAAATTTAAAGGGTTATTATTTCAATATCATTTATCTCTCTATTTTATTCATTAATGTCTTCACTTATTATCTTTTTTATCTATTATATTTATCTATTCTATTTACTCTATATTAAAATTATTTCTACCTTACATGTGTCATGTTTTTCTCACTTGTATTTTTTTTAGTTTCTTTATTTCCGCTTCAATAAAATGATTTTTTTTAATGAATCACATGTGTCCTCCATAGGAGACAATCCTGCTCCTATCGTTTTCTTTTGTGTTTCTTGTTTTATGACACTTGAATTTTCATTAATATGTTTGATTATAAAAATGATTTTTCTTTTGTTTTTTAGTACACATTCATTTTATTATTTTATTATTATATTAAAATATTTTCTCTCATTATTCGTTTCTATTCATGAGTTTCATTATAAACTTAATTTTTTACGAACCTCGAGTATCCTCTACGGGAGACAGTTCTGCTCCTACAGTTTTCTTTTATTATTATAATAATATTAAAACAGTTTTAGTCATCATCCATCCCTAATTTTACATTACATAAAAACACACATTAAGAAACATAATAAATGTTTAGGTTTACATTAAATTTAATGTGATTTTTCTAATATATCGTTTATCTTTCTATTTTATTCATTAATGTTTTAACGTATTATCTTTCTCATTTATTCGATTTATTTATTCTATTTACTCTGTATTAAAATTGTTCCCACAATATACATGTCGTGTTTTCAAACTTTCATTTTTTAGTTTCTTTATTCTCACTTTAGAAAAATGTTTTTTTTAATCATGGGTATTCTACATGGGTGACAGTCTTATTCATGTCGTTTCTTTTTACTTTTTTTTCACACTTTCATTTTCTTTTTTTATTATCATATTAAAACATTTTTATCATTATTCATTTATATTAATCTGATTCATTATAAAAGTAATTTTTATGAATCGCGTGTATCTTACGCGGGAAGCAGTCTTGCTCCTACCGCGGGTATTCTCCACGGGAGGTAGTCTTGCTTCTATCATTTTTATTTTTCTTTCTTTTATTTTTTATCACACTTTCATTTTCTTTTTATTGTTATTATTATTATATTTTAATGTTTTTTTCTCATCATTTATTGTTATTAATTGTTTCATTACAAAGAATTTTTTTTAATGAACCATATGTATCTTTCACGAGAGATAGTCATATATAGTTTTGTTCCTACTGTTTTCTTTTTTTTTTCACACTTAATTTTCTTTTTAATATTGCATATTAAAACAGTTTCCCCGATCATTCATTCCTGATTACATTAAATATTTTAATTCTCATTTTAGTAAAGTAAATTTTTTAATGAACCACATTCTACGGATATCCTCCACGGGAGATAGTGCTGCTTTTGTCATTTTTTTTAATCACACTTTATTTATTTTATTCTTATTATATTAAAACATTTTTTTCATTGTCTATTCCTATTTATCACTTTCATTATATAGAAACATAAATTAATAAATATGATAAATATGTTAATTCAAAGAGTTATTTCAATATATCATTTATCTCTCTTTTTATTCATTACTTTTTCCACTTATTATCTCTTTTATCTATTCTATCTATCTATTTACTTTCTATCTTAAAAATGTTCCCGTAATATACGTGTCATGTTTTCTCACTTCAGTTTTCTTTTAAAAATTTTATTCTCATTTAATAAAGCGAAATTTTTTATGAACCACAGTTTTGTCCACGGGAGGCAATTCTCCTCCTGTCGTTTCTTTTTTTCTTTTTTAATCACACTTTAATTTTCTTTTATTATTATTAGATTAAAATAGTTTCTCTCATTATCCATTTTTATTTATCTGTTTTATCACATAAAAACACATGTAATATTTTCTCACATGTGTTTTTTGGTTTATTTATTCTCTCAACAAAGTGATTTTTCAAGAACCACCAGTATTCTCCACGGGAGGCAGTTCCGCTGCTACCGTTTTCATTTTTTTCTTTCTTTTATTGTTTTTTTTATCACATTTCATTTTCTTTTTATTATTATTATTTTTATATTTTAATGTCTTCTTACATTATTTGTTCTTATTAATTTGTTTCATTACAAAAGATTTTTTTTAATGAACCACGTGTATCTTTCATGGGAGACAATTTTGCTCCTATTCTTTCCTTTTTTTTTCACACTTTAATTTTCTTTTTATTATTGTATTTTAAAATTTTTTCCCTTATTATCCATTCTTGATTATATTAAATGTTTTAATTTACTTTAAAATTAAAGTGTCTTTTCCAATATATAACTTATCTCTCTATTTTATTTAATTCATTAATATTTTCAATTATTTTCTCTTATTTATTATTCATGTTTATCACTTTCATTCCTGTCTACGAGTATCCTCCATGTGAGGCCGTCTTACTTCTGTCCTTTCTTTTTTTCATTTTTTTAATCACACTTTAATTTTCTTTGTCTATTATTATTATTATTATTATTATTATTATTATTATTATTATTATTATAATATTAAAATAATTTCTCTCATTATCCATTTATGTTTATTTATTTTATTACATAAAAACTCATGTCATGTTTTTTCACTTGCATTTTTTAGTTTCTTTATTCTCACTCCAGTAATGTTACTTTTTTATGAACTACGGATATTCTTCACAGGAGGCATACTTGCTCTTGCCATTTTCATTTTTCCTTTCTTTTTTTTTTATTACTTTTTCATTTTATATTTTTAACATTATATTAAAAGATTTTCTCTCATTATTCGTTGTAATTAATTTGTTTGATTACAATAGTAGTTTTTTTTTAAATCTCAATATACTTTAAGTTTATAATTATGTTAATGATTTATTGGTTATAATATAAACATGATAACAACATGTTTTTCACATTCTATCAATTGATGTATATAATTATATCATTTGTTAATTTTATTATAAAAAAATTAAGAATATATATAAAAAACGAACATCCCTGGCAATCCAACGTCAAATATTTTAAAATAGTATTCAAGGATATAAATTAAAATAAGAATATTTAAAATCATAAAAAGTATACATAATTAATTTTTTTAAAAAATAATATATATCATATTTAACTCACTCAATATAATTATAGTTGAATTTAATATATAAAAGTATATTATTATTATTATTAGAGTAAAGTATCAATTTAATCTTCTTAAGATAATTGTGTCTTTGTATTGGTTTTTTTTAATCAAATCATATCATTCACTTAAAAATGTATATTACTCCCTCCGATTTAAAATAACAGTTCATTTTCATGCAAAAGCTATAATTCTTACTTAATCATTTGGCAGAGCTACAATTCAAACATAATTATCAATGCTTGATGACCACAACAAAAGGTAGAAGCTACAATCTAAAGTCAAATTATCAATGCCTAATTAACCACTAATTACCTGAAAAGGGATCAGAACCATGAGGAGCTTTTACTCCCTCTCCTGCAATAATGGTTAAAGGCCAATGCAGACCTTGCATCCATACTTCGTCTCAAGAGACTGGCCAAGAATGTGAGCGTTGGAGTGCCTGAAAGTGTCCAATTGTTCCGCCCGAATTACCTCAAACGGTCGGACACGTTTCGGTATCACTGTGTTCAAGTATGCTTGGTTATTTGTATGAGAAACCATGGTAGTGTTTGGACTAGAGGAAGATAAAGGATTACTGAGCTAAAATAGGGAGGTCGAAGCGTAACGACACAAATGATTTATAGTGTGTTTGGAAACTTATTAGGCACGGACTACAAAGCACGTTTAGATAGAAACTACTACAAATAGTGTTACTGGAAACGTGGATCCAATATAATTTTAACGTGATTCCAAACACATGCACTATTAGACTATAGCATAATGTGTTGTAGGGTTTTTTTTTTTTTTTTCGAAAATAAACGATAAACTAAAGGAAAATGAAAATAAAGATGCCACTAGAAATAATTCGCGGTGCATGCCATTGCTCTGATACAATGTTATAAGAAACTCTTAAAAGAGAGTTAAGAGTAAATTAAGAGACAATTGTATTAAAAGATGGATTCAACTTTAATTTTGTTAAGGATTTTTGGCAGATATTAAAAGATGATTTTTTGAGCTTCTTGCATGAATTTCATTTAAATGGTAAACTTGTTGGTGGATCAAATAGTTCATTCATTGTCCTTGTACCTAAGGTAGACAATTCGCAGAAGATAGAGGATTTTCGCCCTATTTTTCTAATTGGTGTTGTGTACAAGGTTGTGGCGAAGGTTCTTGCCAACAGATTGAGGAAGGTCATTGGGAGTGTAATTTCAGAATGCCAATCAACTTTTGTTAAAGGTAGATCAATTTTTTACAGTGTTGTTATTGTGAATGAGGTGATCGAAGAAATGAAGAGGAAAGATAGGGGATGTCTTCTGTTTAAGGTAGACTTTGAAAAGGCATATGATTCAGTTAGATGAGATTTCCTACAATATGTGATGGCTCGTATGGGTTTCTTAGAAAAATGGAAGAGGTGGATTGCTGAATGCTTACGTACTTGCAGGATGTCGGTGTTAATCATTGGTAGCCCAACGGGTGAGTTTGGTATTAGCAGGGGTGTCCATCAAGGTAATCCACTTGCCCCTTTCTTGTTTCTTATTGCTGCTAAGGGGTTGAATGCATTGATGTGCAAAGCTATTAGCTCCCAGTTATTTTTTGGGTATTCGGCAGGTTGTCATCAGGTGGTCCTATCTCATTTACAGTATGCAAATGATACCATTATCATGGGTGAGGCTTCATTATCCAATTTTTGGACTATCAAAGCAATTTTGCATATTTTTGAGTTAATGGCAAGACTAAAAGTTAACTTTCATAAAAGTAAGTTAATTGGTGTTATTGTGGTTGGGGAGTGGCTTCATGTGGCATCAAATTTTCTGAATTGTCAATTGGAGTCCTTTCTTTTCTGTTATTTGGGACTTCCTATTAGTGCCAATCCAAGGAGGAAGAGTACTTGGTTACCAGTTGTCCAGAAGGTTGAAAAAAGATTGAGGTCGATATTACCTTTCCTTCTTCAAGGCTTCCAAAGGTATCATTTCTAAACTCAATTCTCTTTTTAGTTCTTTTTGTGGGGTGGACCCGTTGACAAGAATAAAATCACATGGGTTACTTGGGAGGATGTGTGTAGAGAAAAAAATGGGGGCTTTGGAATTCGAGACTTGAGAGCTTTTAATTTAGCACTACTAGAAAAGTGGAGGTGGAGATATGGTTAATGGAGAAGGATAGACTTTGGCATAGGGTCCTTTCATCAATTTATGGGGACATATCTGTTAATGTAAGGGGTGAGAAAGATAGGGGGTCCAATTGGTGGTCAGAATTATGGTCAATTGATGTTCTGAGTGATATTACTTTAGACTGGTTTTTGAGATGTTGTGTTAGGAAAGTTGGGAATGAGAGTGATACTCTTGTTTGGGAGGATGGTTGGTGTGGAGATATACCATTGTGTGTTCAGTATCCTAGACTATTCTTAATTGCCAATAATAAGAATGAGTCTTTAGCTAACATGTTAATAAGTAGTGAGAGTGATTTGGTTTGGAACTGGAGTTGGCGTCAGCCTTTATTCTAGTGGGAATGGGATCAGTTGCATGAACTTTTTCGTGAGTTACAGAATGTCAAGTTATGTGCAGACTATCCAAATTGTTGGAGGTGGAGTGCTTATGTCAATTGCGTATATATTGTTAGTTTTGCCTATAAAGATATTGTTCATGAGGCTATATTTGCTGGATTTCCAATTCACTAGTTCATTTGGTCCAAGTTTGTTCCTGCTACGATTTCAAGTTTTGTTTGGAGAACTATTTTAAGTAGAATTCCTACTAGACAAAATTTAATTAAAAGGAAAGTGATTAATGCTCTAGATGGTGGCTGTGTGTGGTGTGGTCACACCATGGAATCTACTACACATCTATTCTTTGAGTGCTCATTTGCTCACAAAGTTTGGATGTCATGTGTGAAGTGGTGTGGGACTAGTTCTGTGTTGCACAAGGGCTGTCTGGAAAATTTCTCCCAATTTGTAGGCTTACCGGTTTGTAATGCTGAAAATAGGCTCCGCTGGTCTCTGGTTTGGTTGGTGGTTGTGTGGTCTATTTGGTTAGCTCGCAATGATTCTATTTTTTCTGACAAATTTATTAACCCAAAAGATGTGGTGGAGCTTATAAAACTCAGATCTTGGAGATTTCTGAGAGCTAGAGATTCTTCTTTCATGTTTCCTTATTTTTTGTGGTATTCTAATGTTGCTCCTGCTTGAATTTCCAATCTGGCTAATTCTTTGGATGATGTTTTTGTGACTACTGCTGCCAGTTTTTGTCCATATGTGATATGTTCATTATTCATTTTTCCCAAACGCTGGCTAGTTCGCTGTTGTGCTTGTCTAAGTATCAAGTGGTGTGCTTTGCACGTCAATGTTCTATTGTTATAGTCACCTAATGAGAGTTTTGCGGTTGAGACAATCATCATTCTTTTCTCCTGTAGTGGTGTTATTATCTTATTTGTCATGGATTTTGGTATGTTGTATTTGGCTGTTGCGTTATGTTGGTGTCATTTTCTTTTTAAGTTATTGTAATTGGGTTGGTGGGTGGGTTTTATTTGTAAATGTTTGGTTCATGTTTTTTCCTTTCTTTTGTTTGTATTTCAGGTTAGAGCACCCCTAGTGCTCTCTTCAATGATAATTTTGCTTATTAAAAAATAGAGACAATTGTATTGACATAATGGATGATTTTTTTGGTACAGATGGAAAAAGAAATGAAAAAACAAAAAGAAAGACAGAAACTACTCTCTTCGAAAGCCTACTCCAGTAGCATTAGCTAACAAAAGCATGTGCATCTCCTGAATAAGATCACTAATAACTAAATGACTTGGTTGTTGAGCTCCTTTTTTTGCCAAAAAATCATCACAATTGTTACCTTCCCTTAATATATGGTGGAGCGCTACATGCCAAGGCTTCTAAAGGAAATCCCTAATCTGCATGATAATGGTAGCATCCTTGTGGTATTGAACATTATCTTCTTTGATGAGTTTAAGAGCATAGAGTGAATCTGTGAAGCAAAGAATGTCTCTAAAATTATATCTCCAAGCTGTTTATAATCCCATTAGAATTCTCATGAGCTCAGCTTTGGTTATGTCTGCAGCCCCAATGTTCCCATAGTAGCCCACCTTCCAGTTTCCACTACTGTCCCGCAAAATGCCTCCAAAGCCTGCAACAGTTGGGTTACCTCTAACGCTACCATCAGAATTCAGGATGAGTTGTCCTGGTGGGGGGGATCCAAGCAACAAGGCACGGTTCTTGAAGAGGATGGTCCAAGAAATGAAGAGTTGCGCTAATGTCCAGCCCCATTTTCCAAATGTTTTGGATGACACAATGAGTAGAGAAAAGGTCACCATTAATAGCTATATCATTCCTAGTGATCCAAATGTGCCAAATTTTTGAAGAAAAGTGAATTGGATTGCTCAGTGCATTGTCTCTAATCCAGTTAAAGAAATCTGGTTCAGAGATGTTTGCTGTCAAAATAAATTCCTAGTCCCGTCCAAATTTGTTGGACTATTGAACAATCTCTGAAACAATGAATGAGAGATTCCTCCCCCTCATTGCATAAGGTGCATGTGTTGTTATTATGGATTCACGGTTGGATCTCAATAAATTAACCAGAAGAGCTTTATGCTAATCTTTTTCGGGATCTTTAAATTCCAAATCCATGTCCAAGAGGCAGCTGAATCTGGACGATTTGAATTGGAGAGCAGCCACTTATAACCTACAGTTGCGGTATACACGCCCGTAGAAGAAGAAAGCCAAGAGAAAACATCTCTAGTTTCATGATGCAGAATATGTTGAAAAGATTGAAGAATAGAGTCAGTTTGAGTAGATAGACAAGCTTCAATCGCATCCACGTGCCAAGAATCATTGAGACAAACATCCTTAACTTGTAAGTTTATGTCTTGAATATTTATGGAGTCCACTTGGTTGCAAAGTTTGTTCCCCTGCAGCCAAGGATCAAACCAAAAAGATGTTGTGCCATCTCCCAACCTCAACGTATAACCATCAAGTAGAATGTCTCGAGCTTTCATAATGGATTGCCAGACATTAAAGCCATTTTTCTGGACAACGTACAAGAAATTATTGAAAGTACCATATCAAGAATGAAGAAGTTGGATCGAAAGCTTATCTGGATTATTTGTCAAGTACCAGACTAATTTACCCAACAAAGCAGTGTTCTGAGTGCGAGGTGCTCGAATACCTAAACCTTCATCCTTCTTATGCTTGGTGATTTTCTCCCAACTGACCAAATGGGTCCCTCGGCCATTTCCTTTACTCCAAAGAAAGAATCTAGCTGCTGCATCTATCTTGTCACACACCGTTTGAGGAATCCACTAGATTTGCATGGGATACAGAGGGATAGAATTAAGAATAGATTTGACAAGAGTCAATTTTCCAGCTTTATTTAACAGGTTTTTCTTCAATGCGGAAAACATAGAAGCAAGGCTATCAAGAATAAAATTGTAGTCTTGACTGGTGCGCCTTCCCGCTTTCACAATGAATCCCAAGTACCTCCTCAAGTCACAAGTAAATCTAATGCCAGAAATACTAGTGAATTTGTTTTTTTTTTTAAAGAGGTGATGCTTTTGGATCCAAAGGCTCTAGACTTTTCATTGTTAACTTTGAGACCTGAAACTTCGCAAAAATTGTCAGTAATATCTTTAACTAATTTGATTTGAGATAATTTACCTTTAACGAAGAGGAGAGTATCATCTGCAAAAAATAATGTGAAATACTCGGACCATTCCTAGAAATTTTCACAGGTTTCCATCTCTCGTCCATGACAGCTTCATTAATGCTTAGAGCAAGCCACTCCATTACTAGAACAAAAAGGTAAGGAGATAGAGGACCTCCTTGTCTAAGACCCCTTGTAGGAGCGAAGGGTGAGATCTTATTACCATTCCAGAGGAGAGAGAAAGAGTAGAAGAAGAGACACAGAACATTATCATGTTAACTATTTTCTAAGGAAAACCAAAGAGGACAAGAGTTTCTTTTAAGAAATTCCAGTCGACCCTAACACAAGCTTTTTCTAAATCTAGTTTGAACATAATATCACTCTTCTTTTTCTTGCTCTTATGCTTATAGTGGAGAATTTCTTGAAGAATGATAGCGTTTTCTGAAGTACCTCTTCCAGGAACAAAAAAACTCTGCAGGGGGCCAATAATATCATTCAGAAAAGGACGTAGATGTTGGACAATAACTTTAGTTATAATTTTATACACAATATTACAGAGATTGATTGGTCTAAATTCCCTGAAGTTTGAAGGAGTATAAACTTTGGGAATTAGCACAATCAGAGTTTCTGAAATGCAAATGTCAAAATGGCCATTTTCGATAGCATCACGAACAAGCATCTAGATGTCATCACCAACAATGTGCCAATACTGTTTGAAGAAAATCGCATGGAACCCATCCGGGCCAGGGGAGTTGAGAGGATTCATTGAATTCAAAGCTGAGAAGACTTCATCCTTGCTAACCGGGTGAAGGAGGTCATTAATAGCTAGATCAGAAAGGACATGATGATTTCTGGTATGAAGAGGAGGCAACGGATTATAGTGTCTAACACAAAAGAGGTCTTTATAGAAATTTAAGGCTTCCATCTTAAGGATAGTAGGATCATCACATCTTTCACCATTAGGAAGAGTGAGAGAGGTGATATTGTTGCGTCTTCTTCTGATAATTGTTTGAGAATGGAAGAATGAGGTATTTTTGTCCCCATATTTGACATGCATCTCACGAGATTTTTTATACCAGTGGAGCTCCTCTTGATCCAAAACATGATTGTATTCTCTTCTAAGGTCTTCCTGGAGATAATAAAGAGCAATAGAATATGTTCTTTCAAGAGTTCGTTGAATACTTTGTATACATCTTTCAAGCTTGATTTTCCTACGTTTTATATGACTAAAAACATTAGTATTAAAAATAATAGAATCCGAACGTACCTCATCGAGAGATCGGATCACGTTCCTTCTAGCTCTAGTCCAGGCAAAAAAGACAATCTCCATATAATCCAGATGACTAGCCCAAGCCGCCTTAAAACGAAAGGGTTTAGTTCCTCTAATTCTATGACTCCCACCACATTTAAGAAGGAGAGGACTGTGGTCCGAGTGGAGGCGGCATAAACTTTCAACTACAACATTTTGAAATAAAAGCTGCTAATTTAAATCACCAATTGCACGATTAAGCTTTTTCGAAATAATTCGGTTGCCTTGACAATGACGTTGCCAAGTAAACTTGTTACCAATAGTGTGGATGTCAATTAAATTACAATGGTCCATAACATTTGCGAAAGCATCAGCCTTAGAATGATAAAAAAAAAAACCACCTAATTGTTCTGATGGGAGGAGAATCTCATTAAAATCCCCTATCAAAAGCCAAGGTTGAGTGATATTATTTCTCATATTCTTAAGATAATTCCAGAATTCAGCATGAACCAAAGGAACTAGACTAGCGTAAATACCAGTGCACACCCATTCATGAACACCATTGGATATGGAAAGGGTAATAATGTGCGCATTACTGTCTAACATATTAACAAAAAGGCCAATATTTGAGTTAGTTAGAGCCCAAAGACCACCAACATGCTCACTTTCTTCCTCAATTGCTACTGGCTGATAGCCACACTTCTTCCAGAAAGTAAGAGTCTTATTGAACTGAATGTGAGTCTTCATGATAAAGAGAGTTGAAGGAAGATGCCTTTTGATAAGATCCTTCAAATGTTGTTTACTTGTTCTGTTGCCAGCTCCACGTATATTCCAAGCTAGCAAGGAAAAATTATTAAAGTTGTTGTTCATAATAAAACTAAATAATTAGATAAAATAAAACTAAAAAAAGATGAATCTAAATCATATCGATCAGTCATGTTCGGGCATGGAGTCCATGACAAACTCTTCATCAGCATCTTCATCCGAGCTGTCATCCATTCCTGTATCTTCATCAGTTACGTTATTGGGATATGGTGGTTCCTTGTCAGCCATGATATTTTCTTGGCTATGATTTGGTAGAGTCTTACTTTTGTCAGGCTGAATCTCGTCCTTCATGATTTTGGCCGGATCAGACACTCCATGATTAGCCTCATCAAAAAGTTCATTAGAGATAGTTTTAATTGATTGGTTTCCATTGTTGTCACATGGTTGCTCCCTTGGACAAGAATAAATGTGATTGATAACCTTTTGGAATCTTGCTTTTCCTTTTTCAGCATTTGCCACTAATTGCGCAATATCCAAAGTAGCTGGAGGGGAGACACGTGCCCTTTTCTTTCGGACCCATTGCTTCTACAGAGGAGAAATAATTGCACACGCTGCATCTTGTGATTTGCCAATAACATCATCGACATATAAGGAGTTCAGCGTATTGAACTTATTTGAAGAATGATTCTCCTTTTTTTGCCCGTTGACATTTATTGTTTGTTTTATGCTCAAAATAGAAGATCTTTTTTTCCTTGTCACCGTCAGCCATTCCCCATGTAATTGCTCCCCTTGATTTGCGCCTGATATGTTAGGAACATGATTAGCTTGATTTGCGGAATTACCATTAATGGTTGCTATGCTCGGGTGAACCTCACCGCCGTGGCTCGCCGGCGTACTATCCTGCGCCACTGGAATAGGACGTTTGATGCACTCCCTGCTCATGTGACTATAGCAGCCGTAAATAGAACACAAGATGTGAAGCCCTTCATACTCTAGTTTGTACCAATGGTCCCTAATCTTCACTTTTCCAACGACTGGTTGGTTAAAGTCAATTTCCATACAGAGGCATGTGAACCTACCTCTTTCCACTTGCAGAGTTTTAATGTCTACTCTAATTGGCTTTCCAATGGCAGACAACAAGGCTAGGAGATAACTCTCATCATATCAGGCTAGATTTAGGGAGGGAATACGAACCCAAACCAAGTTCTTATTCACCTTTGCTTTTGAGGAGACAAAGTTTGGAGTCCATTCAGATACTGCTAGATAATGATCGAAGAGCATCCATGGTCCACCGTCTATCACTTTCTCTCTATCTTCCTTGTGATCGAATTTGACCATGAAGAACCCGTTGTCCACATCCATTACCTCAAATCCTCCAGATAGTTTCCAAAATTTTATGTAATATGTCACGCATAGTATAGTATCTAATCATTTTGCCGAGGAGTTTGATTACCAAAGTATTGTACCATGGCTCGCATAGATCATGGAAGACCTTATCATCAACATGAACAATAGGGAGCAAGCGGTTGCCTCCCTCCAACGTGACTTTCACCAGATTATGTGCAAGCAAATCCGATTTTACTCGTTGTAATGGAGGTGCCTTGTCCCCTAAGACTTTATCTAGGAAAGAGATCTTAACATTCGCCTTATCCGGTGGTTTCTCCGGTGGCTCTTCACAACGGGAGGTTGATAATTCAAAAGAAGACATCGTGTTGGGTAATTATCTCCAACACGAGTTAAGTGGGGTTTGTGATAGAGACCTCAATCACAAGGACTTCCTTTGCTCTCCACATGGACTTGTTGTCAAAGAATGGATGATTTATAAAGAGTATAATAGGGTTTATATATATATATATATATATATAGCCATGACCTACAGATAACAACTAAACTCCTAACTAATTAACTACCAACTCTTATATCTTTAATAGTTATTAAATTGATAAAAATAAATTGAGTTTAATATATATACATTGTCAGTGTAAAGAAATTTTACACACACATCCAATGATGTGTTGCCACATTATTTATTGAATTTAATAACACATGAGGTGTCACATTCATTAAATGATGTGGCGGCGCACCATTGGATGTCTATGTAAAATTTCTTTACACTGACAGTGTATACTAATTAAATCCAAATAAATTATATCAATTTTTTTTAATCTGTGCAATATTACACATGATACTAAATCAAAATTGGTAAAAATTTTTTGAAAAATATAATTATCACAACATTCAATATATTGGTAATAATAAATGTTACATTTTCTAATAAAAATCTTTTCATGTTTGATTTATACAGGTTAGAAAAATCGAAATTATATAACTGTTTATAAATATGAATTAAAAAATTATTTAAAATGTTTAATAAATTAATTTAATAATTTTTTTAAAAAAAACTATTATACACGTTAATATTAATAAACAAACCTATAATTTACTCTTTTCCCCATAGACAAAAAGTACAGACATAAATAATCCTGAAAATTTGCTTCCACTAACAATTGTTGAGCTACGTCGTGATTTGTGCTTGTCCATTTTTTTTATTAAATGGAGGGCAAAGCTCAAAACTACAGCAAAACTAAACGTTTAAAAGATACCCCTATGACATCTTGCCACAGAAGGCTAGCTATTACATTTGGAGGATCTTGAATCACCCGAAGGCCAAAAGAAGAATGCAGACCTATATTAGCTAGTTTGTCAGCAACTTGATTAGCTTCCCTGAAGGCGTGAGTTAGTGAAATATTTGGTAGACCCTGCATAGCACTCCTAATGAATTGGACAATTTGGTTGCAAGGATGATCTACATCACAACCTTTAGACACCAAATCAACAGCAACCTTGCAATCAGATTCATTCCAAAGATGATTGATCCCCTTATCAGCCGCAATACAAATGGCAGTAAAAATACCCCATGACTCTGCCATATTGATTGTAGTACTACCAAGTCTTCTGGTAAATCCAAACAATCACCTCCCCAGGGAATTTCTAAAACAGCCCCCACATGCCACCTGGTTCCCTCCATCACGAAGAGTAGCATCAACATTGCATTTCACCCAGTCTGGTGGAGGAAATTCCCAACCAACTAGGATAGACTTATACTGTCTTTTTTTATGAGCTAAAACCTGGTCCGCAGAAGACAAGTTACTATGAGTTTTTTTTTTTTGTCAATTGGTTCTTGTCCATTTGCAATCTCTATTTGCTCTGCTCCATTTCTCTTCTGAGCCTACTATTTGCAAAAAAAAATATTTTTGCATAGATATTTCATATATTAATTACAGTAATTTTTATGCTATTGATAATTTTTACACTTTTAATTGCAGAAAACCACAGGAAACACTAGAAGGGGGGTTGAATAGTGTTTTATAATTTTCAAACTGATTTAGGAAAACCTTTAACAAGCAGTACTTTTCACAAAGAATATTTTTCAAGTTGCTGAAACTGGGAGTTAAGTACTTGCTGAAGTAACTTCAGCAGGTTCAATAAAACAGTTTTTCAAACTTGTTTTTCAGTACGTTTAGTTTGGTTTTTCAGTTTCAACGTTATAAAACAATGTACTCAGAACCCTCCAAGTTAGTATAAATCAAGTATAAAGAGATAAGGGTAAGAGAAGACTTAGCCACAGATTTATACTGGTTCACTCACTTCCACTGTGAGCTACGTCCAGTCCCAAAGCCAAACAACTATGGCTTTTCACTATCTGAACAAATACAAGTATTCTTTTACAGTCAAGCCTCTCCAGGCTCTAAACCAAGTATTGTTTAAACAACAAGCCTCTCCAGGTTCAAACAGAAAACTGTTTATGAAAAAAGATTGCTTAAGCTTTTAAACTACACAAATTTAAAGCCTAAACTGGGTAAAATGTACAAGAAGCTGAGTATGACTCAGGATAAGAAAGTTGTGTACAAATGAAATGAATGAAAAAAATATTTCACAGAGAAAGTTTTGCAGCACTTCAGCAAGTTCACGTGTTCTCTCTTCTCTTCTCTGCATGGAGACTTGTATTTATAGAGAGAATGATCTTTAGACTGGTTAGACTTCTCTTAAAATCCCATTGTGAAATAACCTTCTTCCTGTTGAGACACAAACCTCTGATAGCTTGTAGCAGCAAACACAGCATGAGTAGGTGACAGCAGCGCTGACTCTACTTTTCTGAGAAAGGTGTACTTTTGCAGCAGGAACTACCTTTTTGGTGAACAGTGATTTGAAATATGCCAAAAAGCTTCTGTTATGCCTTGCCAGAAGGAGGAGTGTGCAAATGATAAGTGAAAAATATATGATAATTTACTGTATAATTTCTGCACTTATCAAGGATAAATTAGTAAATTTATGCCCCAAATTACCTCTTTTTAGTAATAATTGCATATTTTGTAATTATTTGATTTGAATTTGAATATGATGTTATTTTGATAGAAAATCTGTTGATTTTGCAGATAAAAGGGAAGGATTTAAAAGAAGAAACGAGATAGCTTCTATTTGAAAAGAGAATATGCAAGATAAGGATTTAAATGGTAGTTGATCAAGATAAAATCAACAATTATTTGGATATGGATTCTGCAGATTAAATTCTAAATTCAAATTGAAGATCAAATCAGCACAGGATCAAGCTAAAATGAGGGAAATAAGGAAAGCAAAGCAAATAAGGATAAGATCAGGAAGAGATCAAGCTGAAAAAGAGGAAATTAGGGAAAGCCGGAACGTGAATCACGCTCCACCTACGCTGAGCGCAAGTGGAGCGCAGCAATTAAATTACTCTCTGGATCCTGCGCTTCATCTGCGCTGAGCGCAGGTTGGAGCGCAGGAATACGAGATCAGTTTTTCAAAGGATTTCAAATTAGATTCCTTCCAGATTTCAGATAGCTTTCGAACTTCTATTTAAAGGAACTTTTGCAAAGATCAAAGTAAGTTCCGAAGTCCCGGAGACCCAAGGGAGACAGCAGAGCAGAGCTAGGGCTGGAGAAAGTGACAGTTTCTTCGTTGGTTTGTAATGGCTACCATGCGTAGCTAAACTCTCCAATAAGGATTGAATGTAGTTGATTCAATCCCCAATTGTATGTGAATTCTCCTTATTATTTATGAATCCCTATTTTTATGATATCGGTATTTTTATACTTTGCTTAATGCGTAACTTCCGCCTGTGTGTCAGAGTTATAAGTTGGTTTTATAGGGCGCATTCGAGAGGTGGTTCTATAGAACCAATAGCGAGTTTGGGGAGCCTAGAGATAGGAAACTTGAACTTTGATTGGTAAAAATACTCATAGTAGTCACTGTGGAAACCAGGGCGAATTGATAGTTTTAACAAACGGAAAAGTAGATCTTTAAAGTCGGGGTAATTTGTCGCTTGGGAGAACCCGCATGAAATATTTCTGAGTATTTTATCACTGTGGAGACCAGGGTAAAATAATATAGTTTGGCTAAGGTATCATAATAATATATTCATAAATATTATTGAGGTTCACATATGAAAGGGGTGCGATGAAACGAAGTTCAATCCTAGTCCAAGTAACTGCCTCTACTTATCTTAATTTATTTTCTGTTTCGCAATTACTTAACAATCAACAAACATATTCTCTACTTGATAGTTGTGACCACTAATCTTTATAAATTGAACCGTTCCCTGTGGATACGATACTCTTACTTACTATTATACTGCTGGGATTTTGGTACGCTTGCCAGAAACTCAACAGCAGACAGCTGACATAAAGCTATGAAAAACTTGAGTCTTCAAAAGGGATCATCAGAGAAACTCATTTCCAAGATGATACAATTTTCAGTACGACATTTCTCGACTTTAGAAGGTTCACAGGCTTCAGCAGGACCTGATTCTTCAGCAGGTTCCTCTACTTCAGAAGGTTGCACCACATCAGAGGGTTGCATAACTTCAGAGAGTTGCTCCTTTAGAAGGTTGCTGAAACACCGAGAAAGCCTTTAAGAATATATGTTCCTTCTTTCAGGAAACTTAACCAAATTTGTTGATCATTAAAATTTAGGGTTATGAGACTTAAAACATTATTAATTTCTTAATAACATATTTGAGACTCAACATTAATAACTTTAGATGATATAAACAAATTTTAATGATGTATTAAATATTAATATATAACTTTATAAATTCTAAAATACAATTATCTATTAAAAATGTATTCAATAATGTAACATATATCGGTAACTTAATCCCTCATAAGCATTATCTTTGGTTTTCTTTTTCTCCTTTTCAATCTTTTATCCCAATCTCACTCCCTTCTTTTGTTACATTCCATCTATGACTCATAATTCCAATAATTTATATTTATAATTAACTTTTTTATTTTTTTATTATATCATCGTGTACACATAACACTTAATTTGTGATGTTAGCGTATCCATTATTAGGCATCACAAATGGATAGTATCAGAGGGACTGAACCAACACTACAAGAATGTGTTGATTTAGACGCGAAAACGTAATGACGACCATGCACCGTCGCTACTAGTGACGACTTGGCCATCTATACGGCGTCGCTACAACATTAAATGCGCAGTTCAACGCATAACTGTGCCTTTAATACGCTATGACGGCCATACCGTCGCTATGTTTCGCACTGTAGCGACGACCAGGTCGTTGCTACACTGAAAAGACTAAATTTTTTTTCTAAAAATTAAATAAATATACGTAGCGACGACCAAGCCATTGCTACGTTTTAAATTAAAAATTAAAATTGGTGTGTTAGAGAAAATTTTTAACTTAGCGACGGCCGTAGCGACGACCAGGTCGTCGCTAAGTTTAAAACTTACATGCACAAAACCCTTTCCCCGTCCCCTCTTCTTCTTCATCCTATTCCTCTCATTCCTCTCCTTTCTCCTCCTCCTAGCTCCGGCCACCTCCACTTTCACTCCCCCTCTCTCGTTCATTTTCAAATCCTCACTGATTAAACACCCCCCCTCGTTCATAGGTTCATTTTGAACCAATCAGAATCTCCGTAGGTTGCCTCTCTGTTCCTCTGTCCCTCCTCCCTCTTCCTCCCCCGCTGTCCACCACCACCTGTGGTCGTTCAGGCAATAATTTAATTAATTAATGTTTTTTAATTATATATAGTTATATAATTATGTAGTTTATTATTTAATTATGTAGGTAATTATTTTAGTTGTATATGTATTTAAGTATATAGGTAGTTATTTAGTAATTAATCATTAATTAGGGTAAAATGTGTTTTTGGTTCCTATAAAATAGGCGAGTTTTGCTTGTAGTCCCTGTAAAAAAAATTTTAGTAAAGCATCCTGTTGAGTTTCTGGCAAGCGTACCAAAATTCCAGCAGTATAATAGTAAGTAAGAGTATCGTATCCACAGGGAACGGTTCAATTTATAAAGATTAGTGGTCACAACTATCAAGTGAGAATACGGATGTTGGTTGTTGAATTGCGAAAGTAAATAAAAACAGAAAATAAATTGAGATAGGTAAAGACAGTTACTTGGACTAGGATTGAACTTCGTTTCATCGCACCCCTTTCGTATGTGATCCTCAATATTATTTATGAATATATAATTATGATACCCTAGCCAAACTATATTATTTTACCCTGGTCTCCACAGTGATAAAAATACTCAGAAATAATTCATGCGGATTCTCCCAAGCGACAAATTACCCTGGCTTTAAAGATCTACTTTTCAATTTGTTAAAACTATCAATTCGCCCTATATTTCTATACCGACTACTATGAGTATTTTTACCAATCAGAGTTCGAGTTTCCTACATTCTCGACTCCCCCAAACTCACTATTAATCCTATAGAACCACCTTTCGAATGCATCCTATAGAACTAACCTATAACTCCGGCACACAGGCGGAAGTTACGCATTAAGCAAAGTATAAAAATACCGATATCATAAAAATAGGGATTCATAAATAATAAGGAAAATTCACATACAATTGGGGATTGAATCGACTACATTCAATCCTATCGGAGAGTTTAGCTACGCATGGTAGCCATTACAAACCAACGGAGAAATTGTCACTTTCTCCTGCCCTAGCTTTGCTCTGCCGTCTCCCTTGGGTCTCAGGGACTTGGGTCTCCGGGGCTTCCAAAAGCTCCATTTGATCTTTGCAAAAGGTTCTATTTATAAAGGTTGGAAAGCTATATGTAATCTGGAAGGAATCTGATCTGAAATCTGTTTGAAAAACTGATCCGCGTCCAACGCTTCATCCTGCGCTCAACGCGCTTTGAAGCGCGGGATCCAGAAAGCTATTTTAATGCTGCGCTCCACCTACGCTCAGCGCAGGTGGAGCGTGATTCACGTTCCAGCTTTCCCTGATTTCCTCTTTTTCAGCTTGATCTCTTCCTGATCTTATCCTTATTTGCTTTGCTTTCCTTATTTCCCTCTTTTTGATTTGATTTTGTGCTGATTTGATCTTTAATTTGAATTTAGAATTTAATCTGCAGAATCCCTATCCAAATAATTACTGATCTTATCCTAATCAGCTGTCATTTAAATCCTTGTCTTGCAGATTCTCTTTTCAAATAGATGCTATCTTGTTTCTTCATTTAAATCCTTCCATTTTATATGCAAAATCAACAGATTTTCTATCAAAATAGTATCATATTCAAATTCAAATCAAATATTCACAAATCATGCATTTATTACTAAAAAGAGGTCATTTGGGGCATAAATTTACTATTTTACCCTTGATAAGTGCAAGTAATTATACAAAAAATTATTATATATTTTTCACTTATCACGTCCTCCCAATTTTTTTTTCAATTAGTCCCTCCATTTAATTGGCGTATATCAGGTGTTGATGTGATATGTTTTCTCTTTACTATGTGTCAATTATTAAATTTTCGGCGGTATTATTCATTCATTTGATTTCGTTTCTATCATTCTATATATGCAAAACAAAGGAAAGGGCACCGCCATGGTGGGAACTGGCTGTGTTGGTGTTGTCGTTTTTCTTCTGGCGCACCGCCATGGTGGCTATGAAGGAGGTGCTTCCCAAGTGTGGTCCTTTCTTCGTTTTCGCGTTTTTTCTCATTCCCGTTGGGTTCCTTCTTGTTGCCTTCCTTCTTCCAGAGGAAGGCCTTTTCCCTTTGGCTTCAACGCTTGGCTCTCCATCTCGCTCTTCACCCTCGTCGATGCTGCTTGCT
Organism: Sesbania bispinosa; assembly: GCA_026901365.1. Classification (NCBI taxonomy): domain Eukaryota; kingdom Viridiplantae; phylum Streptophyta; class Magnoliopsida; order Fabales; family Fabaceae; genus Sesbania; species Sesbania bispinosa. Next base: position 1,019,572 of record QLOH01000014.1, read on the forward strand.
TTCAGGTGACCTTTTCATGTCCAGACAAGCTCCCTTCTTCCATTAAAGATCCAATCTTCTGTACACGAACTTTGCAAACCCAGGGGACACTGCATATTCACATTTCGCCGGTGAGTTTGCGTTTCTGGTGCTCAGTGCTCATGCACTTTGTCTAAATCCAATATGATTTTTCTTTCCTTTTATTTTTAATTCTATTATCTGCATTCCAAGAAGAAATTCGGGTACAAATAGGGAGTCTTGTGTACCATGATTGCTAGTCTGAGCTAAGGTTCATGTTCTTTTAAATGGAAATGAATCCAATGTGAACGAACATATCAATTGGTGACCCACTAATTGGAGGGGGAAACAGGGGTGGGGTGGGTTACAGGGGATAGAGGAAAAGAAGAAGTGATGTTTTTTTGGGAGGGGGAGAAGAGGAACGGTGGGAAAATGGTTTGCGGCATTCAAAACTTAATTTTTTGGGGGGTTTAAGACCGTCAGAAATTTAAAAATTGACTCATAGAAAAGAGAAAACATGTCATATGAACACCTGACACACGCCAATTAAGTGAAGGGACTAATTGCAAAAAAAAAATTGGGAAGACGCTTTACTAAAATTTTTTTTACAGGGACTGAAAACAAAACTTGCCTATTTTATAGGGACAAAAAACATATTTTACCCTATTAATTATTAGTAATTAGGTATTAATTGTTAGGTTATTAATTATTAGTAATTATGTAGTTATTAATTAGTAGTTATGTAGTAATTAATTATTAATTATTAGTAATTAATTATTAAGATATTATGTAGTTATTTATTTAATTTAAAGGTATGTTTTTTAATATTTACTTTAACCTAATTAAAATTAGGTAAATATGCCTCATATGCGTGGTAGAGGTGGACAGAAAGTCCCACCAATTAGAGGGAGGTCCATCCCTCCGGGCGAGCATGCTACACAGGCAGCTCGCTTACATCGGGATAGAACAAACCTCCCTCTCCCTGAGCAGCTACCAGAGCAATCTTCTTCGTCCACCCTTGCACCGTACGTGATGCCCACCCCTGCAGAGGTTGTCCAACCTGCTGGATCTGCTGGCCAGAGCCTTCATGGAGCATATGAGGTTCATCCCTACTCCGGAATATCATGAGGTTGCCCCCGAGGTAGGTCATCAGCTACCAGAGGATGACTTGCCACATATTTTTTATTCGGAGGGTGAGGACAACCCTCAGGGTGACATTGATGCAGCCCGACCCTGATGTACAACAGCCTCCGCACAGGGGTGCTAGCTCCAGTGCTGATCATGAGCGGGACCCTCACGGTAGGGTTATCATCTGGCCTCATGGTAGAGGGTGAGTTTCAACAATTTTTTATTTCTTTAATATTTTTAATTTTTATAAGTTGCAGTGTTAACATTGATTTTCTTTATTTTGCAGTTGGGTGCCTAACAACCCTCCCATCACGGCCATTGGTCATGCGATCTAATCACAATTCTTGGGTCCTCACTATTTGTGGGAGGTCACCTCGGAGGATGTAAGGAACAGGTGGTGGGAAGAATTTACGGTAAAATGTTTTCATTTTATATTATTTTTTTAACTTGTTATGACATTTTCAAATGACTTACCCTAAAAGTTTTTTTCTTTTACAAAGCAGAGTTACTTGGGCCCCTGAGGACGAGACCCAAATTAAGAAGGTGTATGAGCAGAGGATTGCTAGATGTCTTCAGGATATGCAGAACAAGGCCTAGACGAGTTGGACTGGGTCCACTTGGTGTGGTGAGGAGGCCTAGGAGGGTCTTTTGGCCTACTAGGCCTCTGATGAGTTCAAGGGGAAGTCCACTCGTAACAAGAGCAATCGAGCTTCTCTTCGAGGCGGGGTAGTCCACACCACGGGTCTCAAGGCCAACATTAAGGTCACATTGGATATGGGATGTAAAAACCTACTCTTCTATATTATTTTTGTATTTGTAATTAAAATAATTAATTAGTGTAATTTTTCTGTGTGGAGACGACAGCTTGGGCGGGATGTAGCCTGATGAGTTTTTTGTGGTCACCCACACAAAAAAGGGTGGTAGCTGGGTAGACGACCGAGCGCGGTCCACATATGTAAGTCAAATTACCAGTGTTTTTTATATAATTTGATATATTTGCAATAGAATAATTAACTAATTATAAGTTTATCTCTACTCAACAGTCAAATTATCAGGACCACCTGAGGGAGGTGGAGTCACAGATAGGGGACAACTCCATCACTGATGGGTCCACCAAGCTACAGATCTGGAAGGATGTTGCTGGTGGCAAGACTCGAGGCCACTGTTATGACACCGGGGACTTGTCAAGCAACATTCGTCCTGGTGTAACCAGCCTCACGCAGGAGTCTCGGGCCCATATATACCAGCGGGAGCGACGGGTCACGACATTCATTTGATGAGGCGATGCACTAGGAAGTCATTGAAGCAAAGTTGCAGACTAGCCGAGCTAAAGAGATGGTCGATCACTGTCAGGCCCAGTATGCACGGTTGGAGGAGGACTTCACACAACTCCGACAACTGTTGTAGTTAGTGCTGGATTCCCGCAGTGCAGGTGGTTCTACCAGCTTCGGTCACGCTCAACCACACCCGCACTACGATGAGAACCTGGATGACCAACCCGTGGATGAGGATGAGGATCGTTGTCCACGACCACAACAGCGTCGTCGCTGTCAGCCGTGATTTTTTTATTGTATTATGTTTTTATACACTTTGTATATATACTGTTTATATATATATATATATATATATATATGGCCGGGTGTTTTTAGTTTTTATTTTTTTCTTTATATTTTAGATCGTTAACAAATATGATATAAATTTATAAAATAAATAAAAATTTAATTTCTATAATAATTCAACCGTAAATAAAAATAAAATTAAATACACAATACTAAATTCAATTAAAAAATTAATATAATCATTACCGACGACCATGGTTGTCACTAGTTATAAAATTTTTCAAAAAAATATTATAAACAATAGCCTAGGCCGTCGCTACGATGTGACAGCTTAACGACGACCTTTGATATTTTCACTTTGCGATGGACTTCAACATAGTGACGACTTTAACGTCGAGCAAGCAGACGCTACATAGCGACAACTGTTTTTGCTCGTCATTACGGTATTAACTATGACCATTTTAATGACGTCCTTGTGGTCGTCGCTAATTGTATTGTAGCGACGATTTTCCCCTTGTAGCAACAACCTTTGGCCATAGCTAATACCAAAATTTCTTGTAGTATAAATGACAGTAAACACATTTAAGGACTATAATTAATAATTTTGTTCTTTATGGACAATTTGATGGATTAGTCTATAATAATATATAGATATAAATATTCGTGAAAATGATAGAATCACTACTAGAATTCCACTCATTAGAGATTGACTTAAAAATTAAATTTTGTCGGTCATGTAAAAGTCGATTTATTAACCGAATTCAATGTTAGAAAGAAGAAATGCAAAGTCTATCATTTTAGTGATTGAAATAAAAACTGATTATTCAATTACCGATAATTCGGTCGCTAAATTGACATTACAAACGAATTTACAACCAGATTCAGTGTTAGGAAAAAGAAATGCAAAATCTATCATTTTAGTGACTAAAATAGAGATTAATTAATTAATGACCAATAATTCAATCCTTAAATTAACTTTGGAGACCAACTTAGTGTTCGAATTCAATGTCAGGAAGAAGGAATACAAAGTCTGTCACTTTTGTGATTGAATTAGAGACTAATTATTTAACAATCGATAATTTGGTCGTTAAATTGACTTTTAAGATTAATTTGGCTACTAAATTCAGTGTTTGGTAAAAGGAATGCAAATTCTATCACTTCAGTGGCTGAAATAGAAACTGATTATTTAGTGACTGATAATTTGGTTGCAAAGAGTGCGCTTGTTTGTAATTATTTTAAAAAATAATCACTTTGTTTTAAAAAAAACACTTTTAAAATTTTTCAATGTGTTTGTTTTAGATTCTTAAAATAATAATCTAAAACAAAAACTGAATTCTAATTATAATTATAAACTATTCTTACTTGCTTATTATAATAATCAACTGAAATAGAAAAGAAATAATGTTAAAAAGCGCTTTTTGTGATTGTAACCAAACGTAAATTTGTTCCTGATTTTCATAAAAATCTTTAAAAAATTAAAATCATTTTTTATATAATCTAAGAATAAATTATTTTAATTTTAAACAAACAGTCACTAAATACAAATTTAGCATTAAAAACAAATTAAAATACAACTTTTTGTATTTCGAAGAATAACATAGAATGAAATTTTTGTAATTCGAAGAATAAAGTGTCCATCTTAATTTTTTTAAAAAAATCAACTTAAAAGATTTTTACTCATAAAAAGTAAAACACTACCTTCTTTAGCTGAAGGCGGTTAGCGTTTTGAAAACAATGGAAAACTACAAAAAGTAGTAGAGCCAATTTGGAGCCTCTAAATCATGGGCTCTCAATCCACGATCTACTACGTATAATATATAACAGCTCAAAATATGTTTATTATCACAACTATACATTTTATATACTAGTCACAAGTAGGGTTAAGAAATCTTGTTCTATTGAATAAATTTTTTAACAACTTTTAAATTAAATAAGAAACTCATATATAGATTATGACATTTTCGATCACAGGCAAGACATTGCAATTGTAAATAAGAACAAATAAATAACAGTGATCACTCGTGTAGCGGCCATTCTTGGACAACAAACTTGTCCTAATTTTTATTTCTATTACTGGGAGAATTGCAGGTTTGATCATAAAGAGAGGTAGGTAGGTTTGAAGATTAGTATAGAGCAAAGCAATGAAGAGCAGCCCTTGCTCATGCAAAGCATTATATTTATGGATATAATTAATACCAAGTTAGGCCAAATCCAACATGATGCTCATTGGTTAGTTGACTAGTAGATACACAGTGTTTGATGCAATTTTCTTTAAAGACGACTTCATAAATATTGTTGCATATTTAATACACTTAATTAAGACGTTCAGAAAGAAAAGCATATACATATGAAATGACATATACGTGATGGAATCCAGTTCATATATATTTAGCATTATATGAGAAAATGTGATACTCTTTCGTAGTATTTTTTTTATAAGACACACAGCATATTAGTCTAATTATAATTTATAAGCTCACTTAAACTTAAAAGTGTTTGGTAGATAAACTTATTTTAATAGTTTATAATATTTTTTTCAAATATTGTTTCAAGTACGTAGCGTTTGATTTTATAGCTTATAATTTATTATTTTTTTTCTTTTCTATTTTTTTCCTTAACATTTTAGTAAAATCTCATTTTATCCATATTAGTTTTTAAAAAATATCCCTAAATTCTTTCCAAATTAAATATACTCTATAAAAAAATAATTAAAATAAAAAATAACCTTAGGCTATGTTGCTCTGGAAAAAAAAAAGAAAAAACTGATAGTTTATTTTTTAAAAAAAAATCTAAAATTGATAATTTATTTTTTAAAAACAATCTAAATTTATAATTTATATAAAAAAGTATCATATAAATATATCCTTTTATGTCATTTTACATTTATTAGTTACTTCAACAACCCATTTTACCAAAACTTTTAATTTAATAATTAAGATAACTTTTTAGCTATCGTCTATATATCAACTAGTTTTTCAGTTTTTAGTTAGCTTATAAGCTATTTTTGTCAAACATAATCATAGTTAATTTTGTTGGAGTTCTAAGAATTAGTATAACATTCTAGTTTACATTTATTTAATAGGATTAACTCTATCATTTAATAGTTGAAAAAACATTAAAGATTTTAATAAGGACATATAAGAACAATATATATAAATGATTTCTTGAACCCGTAAAGTAATTTATAAAAAGACCATAAAAAACTTTTAAAAAATGTATTGTAACAAGTATCGAATTAAAAGAAAATAAAGATGGCCGGATAGTTACCTAGTGATAAGAATGATAGCGATTCATTGACAACAATTTTTTTTTTAATTATAACTTGAAATTGTTATCTAAGGTATTGTTTAGTTGGAGGGATTTGGAGGGGATGGGAGGGGAGATGAGGGATTTTAAGAGGGTTGTTGTGTTTGATTCAATTTTTTAGGAGGGGAGGGGAGGGGAGATGGCCAAAATCCCTCCTGATAGCATTTTGCCTCCCCTCCAAAAGTGGGGGGATTTGGAGGGGAGGGAAGCGGGTTTAAAATAAAACAAACAAAATTACTTAAATATTCATGTTCTCATATTAATAAAGTTGAATGTTATAAAAGCCAAAAGGTACGAAAGTAAATTAGTTTTATTTTCTCTCCCCTCCCCTTGTGAACCAAATAACAAAGGTTTCCCCTCTCTTCACCTCACATCCTCGAACCAAACAAGATAAAATATCATCTCACCTCCCCTTCATTAATATTCCTTCTCTTCCCTCGCATCGTTTGAACCAAACATACCCTAAGAGAATTTGATTCCACTTGACAATTTGATATTATATTGTATATTTTGATATTTTATTTTTATATACATATTATAGATGCATAAATATTAAAAATAATTTTTTGAAAAATTATCTAGTTTTAATCGAATTTATTTTTGTAATTTATTTCAACTAAGATTTGTATTTAAAATAATAAATATGATTAAAAATACTAAAAGATAAATAAGAAGGTTAAAAATTTAAACAAAGATAAAAAACTATATTAAAATAAATTAAAAACATGAGATAATCATTAAAGGATCAAAATAAAAGATAACTCACTCCTCTTAAATAAAAAAGAGTTAAATTTAAAATAGTATCGCAGCATATTTAAAAAAAAAGAATAGTGTAACAAATTAACTAATTAAAGAAATAAATTAGGATATACTGTAAAGAGGTAAAATAATAAGTTTAACACAAGACAATAACATATTATCATACTTTTTAATCTATCTATCAAAATTTTAAAGGCTTAATTGCAGTCTTAATCCATCTAATTTTGATCATATGTAATTTTGGTCCTTGGGTTTTTTTCAAGTGAATTAAGTTTTGAATAGTCTAAATTAACTAATTAAACAAATAAATTAGGATATACTGTTAAGAAGTAAAATAATAAGTTTAACACAAGACAATAACATATTATCATACTTTTTAATCTATCTATCAAAATTTTAAAGGCTTAATTGCGGTCTTGATTCATCTAATTTTGGTCATGTGTAATTTTGGTCCTTCGGGTTTTTTCAAGTGAATTAAGTTAATCTACTTTTAAAATTAAGTAAATTTGGTCCCTCCATCAATTGTCTTATACATGAAACCTTCATATATATATATATATGTGTGTGTGTATTCTTACTTTCTACTTAACATATTCACAAATTGAGTTGATTAAATCGTTTTAAATTTTCCCTATCTCAAAAATTTTCAATCAAAATATCAAAATTCAACTAAAATCCAAAAATCCCAAAACCTTTTGCACTATTTAAACATTATTCCCACAATTTAGAAAATCCTTTAAATTTTATCAAATTTCTATTAAATTTTATTACTTTTGAACCATCAAAATTATTTCATATATCAAATCTAGAGGTGCCAAACGGGCTACTCGACTCATTTCGAGCTGTGGGCTAAAACGGGTCGGACAAAAAAATTGAATTTAATTAGGGCTCAAAAATTAAAGGTGCCTAAGGCTTGCATAATGCGGGCTTTGCTGACTAAGACCTCCATTTTGAAAAAATGGGCTGGACTAAAAAACTCCGATATTAAATTGGGCTAAATTTTTAAAAGTCAAACCCTACAATTTCACAGGCAGGTTTGGGCTGACTCTATGAGTTTAACCCATTTGCCACCTCTTGACAAATCTATCATACTACCTAAATATTTAGTTTGAAAATGAGAACTGTGAGTTTTAGAATGAAAATATTTAAGTGACGAGGGACTAAATTTGATTGATTTTAAAAGTTAAGGGAATTAATTTGCTAAAAAGACTTAAGAGAATAAAATTATACATGGTCTAAACTAAAGAGACAAAAAATTGCATTTTTAAATAAACACATACTCCTTGTCTACAAACGAAAGAAAATGGGAAGAGAGGGAACAAAGAAAAAAAAAAGAGGAGAGAAAGAAATAAGAGAAAAGATCATTTATGTTATTTGTTTTTTATTGAAATAAAAAAAAATCATTGATTTCACTCCTCGCATTATTTGATTGCCTAAAAAGTGAGAAAAATTTATAAATAAATAAAATATTTCTAATATAAAAAATGGATAAAATATATTTTTTCATTCTTATATCTGTTGTCAATGTTGGTTTTCATTCCTAAATTTAAGAGATTTGTTATATATATATATATATATATATATTTAAACCACACTAATAATAGTCCCTAATGTTAATGATTTCAATATATAAAGGGTAATGTGGATAACTCTATTAAACATGTCAATAACTTAATAAAATTAATTATAATCAAAAACTATAATTAAGATATTTTAAAAATATAGAGATGAAAAACATATTTATAAAAAAAAAATATTCTTAGGGTATAAATGAAAGTGATGATAGTACTCTGTGTCAACTTATAGATGGCGGCCAAACATTATCTATTTATTTAAGATTAAGATAAGATTGATGGCGGCTTGTTTGAACTTTGAATTGTAATCCCGGTGACGTGTATAATTAATTGGTTTACCTTCTTCCCAGTTCCAAAAGGGAGGAGGGATTTTTTTTTTCTTCCCTATGATATATCTTATGTAGCAATAGAATCGAAAAGGGAAAAAAAAAGAAGGGACAAAGAATGAGATTAATTAATGGTTTGTTTGGTTACAAAGAAAAGTTAAGTTGAAAAAGAAAAATGAGAGAAAAGAAAAAAAAATAGAAAAGAAAGTGAGAAAAAAATGAAATATTTTTGAATTATTTAGAATTAGAAAAAATTAAAAGAATAGTAAGAGGAAGAAAATTGAAAAAAAAAATTCATTGAATCAATGATTTTTTTTTTTTCAATCTTTCTTCACCTCAATTAAACGAGGGAAAATGTATTGGATTTCGTATTTTTCATCTTCACTATTATATGTTCCCTTAAACAAAGGTAAGTGATAGTATTTTAAGAACACACTATATAGTTCGTTTGGTTGGGCGTTGAGAAAATCATAGTTTTGTGGAATTGATTTTAAATTATTTCCGTCCAATGTGTTTCATGAAACGTGCATCATTCATCTCAATCGTATCATTGATTTCAGAATCAATTCTATTCAATTGTAAACCAAACGGACACATAATACCTTAGACATGTTTGATTTTATCGGGACAAAGTTGTGTCTAAAGTGTTAGAAACTGAATCATACCATAATTATTATATAAATATATATATATATATATTCTTGTTTTTCAATTAAATTTCCTTCGACCCATTTTATATATGACTAGTTTAAGAATTTGACTTGATTTTCTTTATAACACTCTTTATAAAATTTTAAAATTATTTATTTATTTATCTTTATCCTTCATATTTCATGTTTTAGTTAATGTATGAAATTAAATAAAATTTAACCTTAAATGAAAATAAATTAAAAGTTGTAGAAATTTTTTATAAATTGATAAATATATTTTTTAATATGTATGTGTTTGGGTTACTAAAGGGATCTTATAAATAGAATTGATCGAAAGGAGAAATAGTTTAGAAATAAATACTAATAAAAAGATAAATATTATTAAGCAGCATTCATGGTCGGGGATGTCAAATAAGTGGTCAGTGTCAAATTGAAGTAGTGCAAATTATGGAAGTAATTGCCTGGCTCAATCAAATGTGTTGGCCTGCAGCTTTATTAAATAGACTGAATCAGTTACAATCAAGGCATAAAAGTAGCAAGCATCTCCTAAGACAATGTTAACATAATGATAAACTAAGGCTAAACAAACAGAAAGATAAAATTGAAATTTAAACTTTGGATAGATAAGATTCTTCTTCCTTATCACCCCCTTTCAAACTTGGTGGCGCTGAGCAAAGGCCAAGTTTGCCACGTAAATCACAGTGGATTGTCCTAGACAATGGTTTTGTAAAAATGTCCGTTGGCTGATTACGGGAAGATACAAATTGAGTTATGAGAGTCCCTTGAGCAACCTTTTCATGAACAAAGTGATAATCGAGTTGAATGTGCTTTGTCCGAGAGTGAAAAACAAGATTAACTGTTAAGTGGAGAGCACTAAGGTTATCACAAAGCAGAACCGGTGGATCAGATAAAGGAATCCCAATGTCACGGAGAAGATATGCCAGCCAAGTGAGTTCAGCAGTAGCTGAAGCCATAGCTTGATATTCCGCCTCGGTGCATGAACGAGACACAGTGGGTTGCTTTTTAGCACACCAAGAGATACAATTGCTGCTAAGAAATGTTCAGTAACCAGTTATGGACCGACAAGTACAAGACAACCAGCCAAATCAACATCAAGAAAGGCATACGAATTAGAGGAAGAAGAAGCTAGAATACACATACCAAGCTGAGTTGTTCCTTTAACATAGCGTAACACACGTTTCATCATGCAAAAGTGATCATTTGTTGGTGCATGCATGAATTGGCACAAGTAGTTAACGCTATAAGCTAGGTCCGGACGAGTAAAAGTCAAATATTCGAGTGCTCCGACAATGCTTCAGTATAAATATGGATCCGTGAAGGAAGTATTCATGAGAGCACTTTGTTTCGTTGCTAACGGTGTGGCAATGCAGTTCGCGTCTTGCATCTTGGCCCTTTTAAGAATATCAAGTGCATACTTGGATTGATGAATAAACAAGCCATATTCGATGTATTAAACCTCAAGTCCAAGAAAATAATTTAAGGGTCCAAGATCTTTAATAACAAACTCCTAACTAAGCTTACTCTTAAAAACACCAATGCACACCTCAGAGTTATCGGTGAGTACAATATCATCAACGTATAAGAGCAAGAGCATGTGATGTTGGTCCCATGATGATAAACAAAAAGAGAAGGGTCTGTAGTGTTACATGTGAACCCGTAATGAACAAGATAGGGAGCTCAATTTATTGAACCAGGTTATAGGTGCTTACCGCAACCCATATAGTGCCTTTTTCAATCGCCATACATGTTGCGAAAATTCAGGATCTTCAAAACCTGGCGGTTGTGAGACATAGATAGGTTTAGTAAGTGGCCCATGAAGAAATGCATTCTTCACATCTAATTGATGGAGGGACCAACGTTTGATGGTGGCTATAACCAAGACCAAGCGAACTGTGCTATATTTGATGACTGGAGAAAAGGTATCATTGAAATCAAGTCCAGCAATCTGATTAAAACCCCTAGCAACATATCTAGCCTTCAATCGGTGAAGAGAACCATCAGACCTCAATTTAGTCTTCCACACCCATTTTGTGCCTAAAACAAGAATATTAGCAGTGCACGGGACAAGTTCAAATGTATTTTGATCAACAAGAGCTTGAAGTTCCTCCTCCATGGCCTTCTTCCAACCCGGGTGACGAAGGGCGGTCTTGATGGTCTTGGGTTCTTTTGGAATTGTGTCACAAACAAAGAGATATTTACGATTAGGACAATGAATGCCATCTATGTGACGAGTGATCATTGGATGGGTATTTGAAGATGATGAATTGGTGTCATTACGAGGTGGGCTTGTGGGAGAAGCATGTGTTTCAGATATATTATGAGATGGAGATAATTGTGGAACTTGGTTGGTGTTGTGGGCTGGTGGTAAAGATGGCGTAGGTGAGGGAACAGGGGAAGGCAAGGTGTGTATTCAATGGAAGTTTTATAAACTGGATGATGAGACAAAAGGCGGGGTAAGGGTATATGTGGAGGTGTGGGGTCGTGGTCATGTCGTGGGGGATGGTGAAGAGGTGATGGAATATTTTATGGGTAGAAAGGTGAGTCAGATAAAAAGGTGGTAATGGTTTTATCTTGGGTATGAGTGGAGGCATGGAGTGTTTTTAAGTCATGATAGGGATATATGTGTTCATCAAAGACCACATCACGTGAAATATAAATTTTACCCGTGGGGGGTTGAGACACTTGTAGCCTTTGTGAGTGTTATTGTAGCCCAAGAAGACACATGGAAGAGATTTTGGTTGAAACTTTATGCGCTGGCCAGCTGGAATTAGAGGAAAACATTTTGTCCCAAATATGCGCAAACTTGAATAATCAAGATATTTGTTGTTCAACAAAAAATATGGGTTATGAAGATTACGCACTAAAGAAGGTAATTGATTGATTAGGAAGACTGCTGTGAGGAATGCTTCTGGCCAAAAAATCAGTGGAACTTTGCTAGCAAATATCATGGCAAGACCAAGCTCTCGAATATGACGATGTTTACGTTCAGCAACACCATTTTGTTGTGGTGTGGAAGGACACAAAATGTGAACACAAATACCCTTTTTTGCCCAATGATTCAGTAATTTTGCATTGATGAATTCACCTCCACCATCACATTGAATACCTTTTATTTGTGAATCAAACTGCCTTTGTAAAAAAATTTCAAACGGTAAATATTGCTCATAAAAATCAGATTTTGCCTTTAAAGGAATGAGGCAAGTGAAACGTGTGTAGTCATCAACAATGCAAGCATAAAACCGAAATCCACATTTTGAAGTGATAGGAGAAGGACCCCATACATCAAAATGGACAAGAGTAAAAAGGAGAATCACTTTTTTTATTTATTGATGTAAATGGTAAATGAGAAGCCTTAGCCATTGTACAACTGTCACATATAAACGGAAAATACTTCTTATTTGACACTTGAATTGCTCCTTTATTGTGCAAAAGTTTAACCAAACGCATATTGGGATGTCTAAGGCGAGCATGCCATGCTTGAGAATCAACTTTTTGAAACGTGGTAGAATATTGGGCATTAATCTGTTGTGGGAGTGAATAAGAATCCCCCTTCCTCGTCCCCTTGACCAAAATCACCCCCGTCTTCTTGTCCTTAATCACAAAACCATTAGAAGAAAATTCACAAAGACAAGGATAATCAGTTGTAAGTTGACTGATAGATAACAAATTCTTTTGTATTTGGGGAACCAAAAATACATTCTTTAATGATAAGGAAGACCCCGAAGACATAGGCAGAGGAGTATCATCAATATGAGATATATCAAGAACAACACCATTCCCAACAGTCACATACTTATTACCATGAAAGGGACGAAGATTAGATAGAATACATGCATCATCATGTGAGCACCAGCCCCAGAGTTTGGAATCCATGCATTTGAGTCCTCATGTTCATTAAGTGTCATTGCTGCTAGTGCTGAAGATAAAGATTCTTACTGAAAAGCATGGTTATAGCATTGGGGGCATGCCAATGCATCATGATTTTTGCACTTACATATTTGGCATATAATTGGACGGTTGAATGCTTTGGTTGGTGCCTTTGAGTTCCCAACGGTAGCATTGGTGTGAAGAGTGAAACCTCGGCCTTTAGAAGTGAATTGTTTCTGGGAAGAATGAGGCTTAGTGGTTTGTTTGCTTGCGGCTATGTGACCTTGAGTCACGAGTTGTGTAAAAAGCAGAGGTAGAAGATGTCCTTTGGAGAGAATTAATTCTGGTATCATAGTTGACCAGTTGAGGAAGGACAGAATAATATGAGGGGATAGGAGGACGCAACATTGTGGTAGTAAAGGAGTTATAATCTGGGCCAAGGCCTGTGAGCAGACTGAAAACTTTATCTTGATCCCCAATGAGTGCAAGGTCATCACAAATGCTTTTGAATTCACAAATGTATTCATGAATAGATGCAGCTGAATCTTTGTGCAGAGATGAGAGTTTTAGTTTCAACAGAAACTCACGTTCAACAGAGACATGTGCATAAGCATCTTGTAGTGTTGACCATGCTTCCTTAAATGTCTCAACATCAACAATAAGACTTAATAAATGGGTCTTCTGTAAGATGACTTGTGATCCATGCTCTAATTAACAAGTTTATCAGAACAACATCAATGTATATAATCCGGATTAGGCTGGTCAAGGTGCATGCCCGGAGAGCCTTGAGCTGCAATCCGAGGAATGGGTGTAGAGACCTCACCAGAGATAAAACCTCCAAGATCTTGACTCTCAATCAAGTTTTTCATCTGGGCTCTCCATAAAAGATAGTTGTTAGAAGTAAGATCTAAAGAAACAAAGTTATTGACAATAATGTTAGAAGGGTATGGATAGGGGGAGGTGGTATCATTGGTGATATTAGACATTGTTGATCGATAGGGAGTGGAGGCCATGAGGTCTATGGAAAAAAATCTGTTGTAAAGCTTTTAGGCTCTGGATACCATATGGAAGTAATTGCTTGGCTCAATCAAATGTGTTGGCCAACAGCTTTATTAAATAGACTGAATCAATTACAATCAAGGCATAAAAGTAGCAAATAATTGACAGAATGATAAAAGTAGCAAATAATGTTAACAGAATGATAAACTAAGGCTAAATAAACAGAAAGATAAAATTGAAATTTAAACTTTGGATATATAAGATTCTTCTTCCTTATCACAAATAATTGACAAATTTTGGACGATAGTGTGAATAGTGTGTTGAAACAAGCTCACCTCCAAGAAGTTTTTAATATGACAAATTGTTTAAGTTTAAAATATATGAGATGCATCTTGTATTACTAACTGTATGCTTAAGTGTGGCAGAGATTCCCAGTTTTTGTTTTACTGCAGAAAATCTAAATTGGACACATGAGTCAAAGAGGATCTCCAGACCATAAGACAAGCAAAGTCATGGATAAAGAAACACAAAGAACAAAGCTGCAAGCTGTCATGGTTCAAGAAATCCTGCAACAGCTTGGTTTTTCAATCTAAAGGATCTGTTGCAAGCCCAAGAAATAAGTTTCATATAAAACACATGTCTTGATCCAGATTTAAGGAGAAGAATGACTGGACTCATCACCAAGCCAACAAAAAGACACTTGAACAACTTAAGCTGCAAGTCATGAGTGGATGCAAGTATAGCTTGAGATGTAAGCTTATGTTCAGATGTAATCTTGTTAACAGAAAAGATCTCAGTTAAAACAAGCAGAAGCAAGGAAAAAGGAAAAGACTCAAGCATAGCTTGAGATGCAAGCCATGAACATATGCTAGTTCAGCTTGAGATGCAAGAACAGCTTGAGACGTCGTCTCAAGGACAGAAGCAGTTGAATGAGATCTTGTCACAAACATAAGAAAGTTAAGACAGACTCTGGACAGAAGCAAGATTGCAAGCTCAGTAAGAGAAGACAGCAAGTAAAGTCAGCACAGGGTCAACCAAGTACACTGACACGGTACCAACGTCCCTGAAAAGCTGCTGAGTCTCAACAGAAAAAGCCTGTATGTCAGCCATGTGTCTCAACAGCTAGAAACAGTCACATAACGACTAGTTTCTGTCAGAAATATAAAGAGACTTCATTAAACTGAGGACTGTGAGAGAGACTGCCTGCATTACTGCACGTCTCAACTGACTGTTATACAGACTCATCTCAACTTGAGATCTACATTTGTCTCTACTCATCTCTCTTCTCAGAGTATCACACTGTCATTGTATTTTAGAAGAGAGCTTATCTAGCTTACTACATCTTTCATCTGTACTTTGTATGCTTGTAAGCTAGTCTTATCTCAACGTACTCTGTAACCTTGTCTCATCTAAGATAGGAAGTGTGCCTAGTCTTAGAGTGATTTGTTTGCGTCCTGAAGAGGCTGTAAGAATACTTGTGGCTCAGCCAAGGTAGAAGTGCCTGCGCTTGGTGTGAGAGACGTCCTGAAGAGGCAGTAAGAATACTTGTATTGACAGGTTTGTCAATAGTGGAAATCTCACGTGTTGTGAGGACTGGACGTAGCCCAAGGTGTGGGTGAACCAGGATAAGATCTCTGCCCCTTATCTCTTTTCTCATCTTTATTGTGCTTGTCTTAAATCAACAAAATAACAAAGCAACATCTCTAAGAATTAAACCAACGTCTCAGTTGAGACTTTAAACTAACTTGAACATAGACAAACTTACTAATAGTTAATTAACTTGTATCCTCTCCTAACAAGAGATTCCAAGTCAACAGACTTGAGATTACATCTCATCCTTCAATTTTAGTTCTGAAATTTCAGGAACGAATTCAAGAAGTCTCTATTCAACCCCCCTTCTAGAGACATTCAACCAACTTCAGTTGGTATAAGAGCTCAGCCTCTTTAGGGTTGAGCACATCGACGTGTGAAGAGGAAAAGATCCATGGCTGGTCCAAGTGCAAGTCTGTTCATTCCTGAAGGAGCATCTACAAACAGACCTCCTGCCTTTGATGAAACAGATTACTATTACTGGAAAGACAGGATGAGATTATTCATTGAATCTCAGCATGCTGATCTCTGGGAAATCATTGAGATAGGTCCTTATGTGCCCTACATCACAGATGAGCTCGGGCTCAGGGCAGCTAAGCCCAAAGAGCAGTGGACAGATGCTGAGAAGGCAAGATATGTACTCAACTCAAGAGCCAAATACCTACTCACATGTGCCTTAAGCAGAAGTGAGTATGACAAAGTAGTTGGGTGTGTCTCAGCTAAGGAAATATTGAGTGCTCTTGAGATTGAGCATGAAGGGACTAATCAAGTTAAAGAAGCCAAGATCAACATACTGGCAAGGCAGTATGAGCTCTTTAAAATGAATGAAGATGAAGGCATAGAAGAAATGGTGAGAAGGTTCACTGTCATAACCAATGACCTCAAGTCTCTGGGTAGAACATACTCAAACCAAGATATGGTAAGGAAAATCTTGAGAAGCCTACCTAAACCCTGGAGACCTAAGGTCACAGCTATACAAGAAGCCAAGGACCTGAGCATTCTCAGATTAGATGAGCTCCCTGGATCACGAAAGGTACATGAGCAAGAACTAATGGAAGAAGACCTCATCAGACGACCCAACACTATAGCTTTGAAGGCAACTCCCAACAATTCAAAAGGTAAGAAGGTAAGCTCATCTCAACAGACCTCACTTAACTCATCTCATGATATAGAAACAGAAGAAGATGAAGAAGATGGTGACAGTGAGATGGATGATGAGCTAGCATACATCTCAAGGAAGATCAGACGCTTGTGGAGAGCAAGAGGAAGTGGAAGAAAGAGTTTTCCTTCAAGAAGAGGAGAAATGAACCTGACAAAAAAGGACAATTCATTTTCTTTGAATGCAGAAAGTCTGGACATATCAAATCTGAATGTCCATTACTCAAAAAGGACAAAAAAAGAAGTCCAAAAAAGAAGGCAATGATGGCCACCTGGGATGACACTGAAGAAGATGAAAGCCCAGATGAAGAGTCAGCTAACATATGTCTTATGGCAAATGGTGACTCGTCAGATGATAATGAGGTAAGTGACTCAGATTCTGAATTAACCTTGACTGAACTTAAATGTGCTTTTGAGAATCTACTTCATGATTCAAATCTCCTAGTATAAAAAAGTTCTCATTTGAAGTCTGAGCTGGACACAACTCTTGAAAAAGTAAAATTCTTGGAAAAAGAAAATGAGAGTTTGAATCATAAAAATAGCAGTCTCGTGCTGTCTCACATGAGATTATCTGAGCTTATCAAAAGCAAAAGTCAGTTGTCTAATGAGCAAAAGTTAAAGCATCTCTCTGAAGAAAATCAGAATCTCAAAAAACAAAATAGAATTCTCATAGATGATCTAGCAAAGTTTGTTAAAGGAACTAAAAATCTTGAGAGACTCATTGGGTCTCAAAAGGGAATTTTTGATAAAGCTGGACTGGGCTATGAGAAATCCTCTCGTGAGATCTGGTACAAGGACTTCTTCATTCCTGCAAGGAAAAGGAAGAAAGAAAGATGCTCTTGCTGTAGCAAGTTTGGTCATAAGGCCATTGAATGCTACTTGAGACATGTAGCATCTAAGAGAAAGGTAACTAACCATGAAGGACCCAAATATAAGTGGGTACCTAAAGCAAAATTTCTTGTTGTGACAGATGTGCCTGGCAGCAGCAAAGTCAACGAAGGTGTGGGTGCTGGACAGTGGATGTTCAAGGCACATGACAGGAGACAAAAGCAAGTTCCTGTCACTTGAAGAAAAGGCTACTGGAGTTGTCTTTTTTGGAGACAACAGTAAAGCCCAAATTAAGGGCATAGGTAAGATTGGTAAGACCAACTCAGCTCAAATTGAAAATGTTTACTTTGTTGAAGGTCTGAAACACAATTTACTTAGTATCAGCCAATTATGTGACAATGGTTATCATGTGAATTTCCAACCTAACTTCTATGAGATCATAGACTCTAAAACTGGAAACACAGTTTTTTCTGGAACTAGAAACAAAAATCTTTACTCAGTCACACTTGAGAGCCTATCTAATCTCACATGTCTCATGTCTCATGACCATGAGAAATGGTTTTGGCATAAGAGGGTTGGACATATCAACATGAGAACCATAAGTCAGCTTGCCCGTCAATCTCTTGTCAAAGGATTACCTAAGGTCAAATTTGACAAGGATATGATATGTGATTCATGCATAAAAAGCAAGCATAGCAAGTCAAGTTTCAAGTCCAAAACTCATGTCTCAACTACCAGGCCACTTGAGATCCTTCACATTGACCTATTTGGACCAACCAAGATTGTATGTCTCAGTGGTAAAAAATATGGTTTCGTCATTGTGGATGATTTCTCAAGATTCACCTGGGTTCTATTCCTCTCTTAGAAAGATGAATCTTATGATTCCTTCAAAATCTTTTGCAAAAAGATTCAGTCTGAGAAAGGATATGGAATTGGTGCTGTAAGGAGTGATCATGGAGGAGAGTTTGAGAATGCTAAGTTTAAGAATTTTTTTGATAAAAATGGAATTACTCATAACTTCTCCTGTCCAAGGACTCCTCAACAGAATGGAGTAGTTGAGAGAAAGAATAGGACCCTTCAAGAAATGGCAAGAACTTTATTATGTGATTCTGGAATTGAGAAGTATTTTTGGGCAGAAGCTGACAACACATCTTATTACATTATAAACAGAGTCACTATAAGGAAGATCTTGAATAAAACTCCATATGATCTATGGAAAGGTAGAAAGCTTTCAATCTCATATTTTCATGTTTTTGGATGTGACTGTTATATTTTAAATACTAAAGAACAATTAGGAAAATTTGACACAAAATCTGATAAAGTAATTTTCCTAGGATATTCACTAACATCTAAAGCCTATAGAGTTTATAATCTGAGAACCAAAACTACTGAAGAATCTATGCATGTAGTTTTTAATGAGATACAGGGCAGCTCTCATAAAGAGGTGGACGAAGAGATTGAAGAGATGATGGGAGAACTAAAGATCTAAACTCAAGAAGCTGAGGAAAGAGCTTCACCTGAGCAAAAACTAGTGAGATCATCTTAATCTGAGCACATAAAAGATGTCCAATCTGAAGGAATATCTCACAGAAGCAGCCACCTTGAGACACCTCATTCCCTCCAAGAAGAAGACAAACCAGATTATCAAACTGGAACTCAAGAAAGAAGCCAAGGAAGTATTGAGATCCAGAATGAGCATGCATCTCAACTGCCCAGGAGCTGGAGATTGGTGAGATCTCATCCCAGAGATCAAATCATTGGAGTCACCTCAGATAAAGTTAGAACCAGATCTTCTTTCAGGAGCAATGAAAATTTAATGGCATTACTATCTGAGATAGAACCAAAAGACATACATGAAGCTCTCAATGATGAATCTTGGATTAAGGCTATGGAAGAAGAACTAAACCAATTTGAGAAGAGTAAAGTCTGGAATTTGGTTCCTCCACCATCACATCAATCCATCATTGGAACCGGATGGGTATTCAGAAACAAGTTAAATGAAAAAGGGAAAGTCAAGAGAAACAAAGCCAGATTGGTGGCACAGGGATACAATCAACAGGAAGGGATAGACTATGATGAGACCTTTGCACCTGTTGCCAGAATTGAAGCCATCAGAATTCTACTAGCCTTTGCTGCACACAAAGACTTCAAGCTGTACCAGATGGATGTAAAAAGTGCTTTCTTGAATGGAATCATAGAAGAAGAAGTCTATGTGAGATAGCCTCCTGGAATTGAAGATCCTGATCATCCAGAATATGTCCTCAGACTCTCAAAGGCCCTGTATGGCCTCAAGCAAGCTCCAAAAGCTTGGTATGACAGGTTAAGTTCCTTTTTATTTAAAAATAGTTTCACCAGAGGTAAGATTGATACCACATTGTTCAAAAAGGAAATCAACAAATACTTATTAATTGCTCAAATCTATGTTGATGATATCATTTTTGGGTCAACTAATGAGTCTTTATGTCAAGAGTTCTCAAGTCTCATGCAGGGAGAATTTGAGATGAGCATGATGGGTGAGCTAAGATTTTTCTTAGGACTGCAAATCAAACAATTAACAGATGGCATCTTCATAAGCCAAGAAAAATATACAAGAGATTTGCTCAACAAATTCAAAATGAATGAGGCTAAGCCAATGAAAACCCTTATGCACCCCTCAACTCAGATTAACAAGGATGAGGCTGGTAAAGCTATCTCAGACAAGCTTTACAGAGGTATGATTGGTTCCCTTATGTACTTAACTGCTAGCAGACCAGATATTCAATATGTTGTGGGCATCTGTGCAAGGTACCAATCTGATCCTAAAGAATCTCATCTCACAACTGTTAAAAGAATATTTAGATATTTAATTGGAACCACTAATTTTGGCCTTTGGTATGAGAAAGGATGTAGCTTTGATCTCATAGGATACAATGATGCTGACTTTGCTGGTGACAAGATGGATAGAAAAAGCACCAGTGGATCTTGTCAATTTTTGGGAAAGTGTCTCATCTCTCGGTCATGCAAGAAGCAGAATACCATTGCTTTGTCCACAACAGAAGCTGAATATGTCTCAGCAGCTGCATGCTGCACACAAATATTGTGGATCAAATCTCAGATGCTAGATTATGCAGTCAGGTATTCTAAAATACCTATTTATTGTGATAACACTAGTGCCATAAATCTTGCAAAGAATCTTGTTCATCATTCAAGGTCTAAACACATAGATATCAAGCATCGCTTCATAAGAGATCATGTACAGAAAGAGAATATTGAATTAATTTTTGTAGATACTAAGAGTCAGCTAGCTGACATCTTCACTAAGCCTTTACTGATAGAAAGATTCGTTGAAAATTTAAAACTGTTAAATGTGTGTTGTCTTAGTTCAGAATAATGATTTGAATTCTATTTCATGAACCATAAGCTATTCTGAGTCTCATTAAAATTAAGACTAAGGGGTCATCTGAGAAGAGACAAGGTCTTAGATGCATCTTCTATCAGACACATCTCATGACATGTCTCAACTCACGTCTCACTAATTACTGAGACGTTACTGCACATTGAACTGAGGAAAAGAGAGTCGTTAGTCAACGGCTAGTACCTGCCTACTCATTGGCAAACTAGCCGTTATGCTATAAAATAGAGAGTCAACCACCCTCAACCGTTTCTAATAACTCCCCACTAGTGCATTTACTCTTCCTCTCTCTCTCTCTTTCAGCTCTCTATTTAAAGCACATCCTTAACCCGCAATTTACCTTCTTCTCTTCCTCAAATGCTTATCAAAGTTATCGGTCTTAAGCTGCCATACTCTGAAAAATCCTCATCCTCTTCATCTCCAGAAGCAAAAATGTCTTCTTCCTCATCAGAAGAATCCCAATCTCAGAGTGTGCAATCTAGCCAAGAACACCTAAGCCGTTCTTCCTCTCCGCAACCAAGCACAGAAACAGAGCCTTCATAATCCTCCCAACCTATCCAACCTTCTTCATCTTCCAAATCCACATCATCCAAAAAGAGCACCCCTCTGCCACTTAGGATGAAATCCCAGAGGGTTGCTTCCCAAGTCACCCAAACAGCACCACCTAGATCCCCTATTCATATTGACCTGACTCAACCTGAAACCTCCAGAAAAGGGAAGGAGAAAATGGTAGGTGGAAAGAAACTATCTTTCCAATCTGATCTCTTCTGTAATGCTGAAGTTGATGAGAAGTTTACCAAAAGGTTCGCAGAAAAGAAAATCATAGTGGGAAGAGTGATCTCATCCCAAGAGCTAAGGGATGAAGGATGGGACATTGGTCCCTATCTGGAAAAGCAAGGTTGGAAGGACTACCTGACCATGACTGAGTCAGTCTTTCCTAAGATGACTAGGGCATTCTACGCAGCATGCTATAAGGCTAATGGATCGTCTCAAGGTCAGCCACTCATCATCTCTGACATCAGAGGAGTCCACATAGAGTTGACAGAGGAAACTCTTGGTGCTATCACCCAAGTACCTGTGGCTGGGAATAGGTTATACAATGAAGAACATTGGTGGAATGAGATTGGCATTCCAACAGCCAATGTAGGTACCTCTCTCTTCAAAGGTGGTCTCATCACAGACTCTGCTTCCTCTCTAAACCTGTTTGGAAAATTCCTATTCCATCTAGTTGTGAAGTGCATCATGCCTCGGGCTGGCACTTTCAACAAAATCTATCATCAGGATATGATGGTCATGTACCATCTTAAACATGGAATCCCCCTCAATCTGCCTTTTCTCATCTTAAGGCATATAGAGCATGCCTTCCACAATTTTAAGATCAATGCCTCCCTTCCATTTGGGATGCTGCCAACCAGGATCTTGAGGCACTTCAAGGTAGACTTCAATGGATGTGAAAAATGTGATGAGAGACCTACCTACATGGGAAAAACAAACCTAAAGTCTCTCGGGCTAGATGGAAAGAGCATTCCTCCTCCTACTTTTTCTTTAAATAATCCTCCTCCTCCTGTTCCTACTACTACACAAGCTTCCCCATCATAAAAAATGTCAGAAGCTGAGAAGAAAAAGAAGAAGAAGGCCTCAAAAGAAGCTGTTGAGGGATCTCAAGAGGGTTCTGAGATCCCTATGAAAGGAAAGAAAAGGAAAGCTCGGCCTTCTGTCTCTACAGAAACTGAGACCAAGAAAAAGAAAAAGAAGAAATCTAAGCCTGACCACACTGCTCTTACACTCACTGAACCAATTCCTATCACCTTTGAGCAGCCCAGTGAGCAAGGATTGGAATAAGGAGTTGGGGCTGATAAAGAACAAACACCTGAAATGGATCAAGAGATGAAACACCACTCTCCACCACAACAAATTCCTCCTAAGTCTCCTCCACCTGAAAAGATTCAACTGGAAGTCTCTCCTATTAGTAAGTTTGTTGCTGAGACCTTGGTAAGCTTTGAAACCCCCCAAGAGACACAACAAGCTGAGGCTGAAACTGCAGAGGTTGTCACCACCAAGCAGGCAACTCCTGTAAGGAATGAGCCTACTTACTCCATTCCCACTTCCTGCCCTACTCCTGGAAAATTCTTTGTAAAGACAATTCTGCAAGATTCACCTCTGCCTAAATATGATCAATCTGCACCACCTGCTGACAGGCCTGAGGCACCTTCATCTGAGCCCTCTATTCCTACTCATTTATCCAATTCCATCAATACTTTTCTGAACTAGCTACAAGAATTACAGCAACAGCAACACCAGAACCTTCAATCTAGACTTGAGCAGAATCAGAAAAAGATCCTTAAGAAGCTCAAGCATCATAAAAAGAGGAAAAAGGCAATTCTTGACGGACTGGACACAGTGCTTCAAGCTATTAGCACCTCCAATGACTTCAACAGGAAAATGAATTTGCATCTCTCTAATCTGTTTCCTCTTCCAGCGCTCCCACAGACTGTTGCAAGGCCTTCTGATAGCTCAGACTCATCCTCTTCCCTCTCATCCTAGTTGTACTAGTTATATTTCTTTTGATAATGTCAAAAGGGGGAGAGTTGGTTAGATATTAGATATTAGATATCTAGGTATCTGATGAGAGTCTTGTGTTTGTAAGTAATGTGTTTAAGTTAGAAGGATAAGATGTGATAGCATCTTTTCACTATCTTTGGTTAGATGCAGTGGCATCTTTTTGCTGTGTTATGTATTCCTCCAAAAATCTTTTGATAAATCAATGAATGATGAATCTCAGTTGATCTCACTGCCTTTTTGTTGTTTTCCTTTTACTGACATCAAACACTAAGAATTAAAACTCAAACAGCAAATAAGCCTATAACTCAGGGGGAGCTCATCTCCTTAAATTATTCTCAAACACTGCTCGTTTCAGGGGGAGTTCACTCTACCTCTATAACTTAATTTTTATCTCATCAGATATTTAAACTTCATAGTTTGCCATCATCAAAAAAGGGGGAGATTGTTGAGACAAGTTCACCTCCAAGAAGTTTTTAATATGACAAAATGTTGAAGTTTAAAATATATGAGATGCATCTTGTATTACTAACTGTATGCTTAAGTGTGGCAGAGATTCCCAGTTTTTGTTTAACTGCAGAAAATCTAATTTGGACACATGAGTCAAAGAGGATCTCTAGACCATAAGACAAGCAAAGTCATGGATAAAGAAACACAAAGAACAAAGCTGCAAGCTGTCATGGTTCAAGAAATCCTGCAACAGCTTGGTTTTTCAATCTAAAGGATCTGTTGCAAGCCCAAGAAATAAGTTTCATATAAAGCACATGTCTTGATCCAGATTTAAGGAGAAGAATGACTGGACTCATCACCAAGCCAACAAAAAGACACTTGAACAGCTTAAGGTGCAAGTCATGAGTGGATGCAAGTATAGCTTGAGATGCAAGCTTATGTTCAGATGTAATCTTGTTAACAGAAAAGATCTCAGTTAAAACAAGCAGAAGCAAGGAAAAAGGAAAAGACTCAAGCATAGCTTGAGATGCAAACCATGAACAGATGCTAGTTCAGCTTGAGATGCAAGAACAACTTGAGACGTCGTCTCAAGGACAGAAGCAGTTGAATGAGATCTTGTCACAGACACAAGAAAGTTAAGACAGACTCTGGACAGAAGCAAGATTGCAAGCTCAGTAAGAGAAGACAACAAGTAAAGTCAGCACAGGGTCAACCAAGTACACTGACACAGTACCAACGTCCCTGAAAAGCTGCTGAGTCTCAACAGAAAAAGCCTGTATGTCAGCTATGTGTCTCAACAGCTAGAAACGGTCACATAACGACTAATTTTTATCAGAAATATAGAGACTTCATTAAACTGAGGACTGTGAGAGAGACTGCCTGCATTACTGCACAATCACTAAGCATCTTATCACATCTTAACTATCATCTCAAGTGCACGTCTCAACTGACTGTTATACAGACTCATCTCAACTTGAGATCTACATTTGTCTCTACTCATCTCTCTTCTCAGAGTATCACACTGTCATTGTATTTTAGAAGAGAGCTTATCTAGCTTACTACATCTTTCATCTGTACTTTGTATGCTTGTAAGCTAGTCTTATCTCAATGTACTATATAACCTTGTCTCATCTAAGATAGGAAGTGTGCCTAGTCTTAGAGTGATTTGTTTGCGTCCTGAAGAGGCTGTAAGAATATTTGTGGCTCAGCCGAGGTAGGAGTGCCTGCGCTTGGTGTGAGAGACGTCCTGAAGAGGCAGTAAGAATACTTGTATTGACGGGTTTGTCAATAGTGGAAATCTCACGTGTTGTGAGGACTGGACGTAGCCTAAGGTGTGGGTGAACCAGGATAAGATCTCTGCCCCTTATCTCTTCTCTCATCTTTATTGTGCTTGTCTTAAATCAACAAAATAACAAAGCAACATCTCTAAGAATTAAACCAACGTCTCAGTTGAGACTTTAAACTAACTTGAACATAGACAGACTTACTAATAGTTAATTAACTTGTATCCTGTCCTAACAAGAGATTCCAAGTCAACAAACTTGAGATTACATCTCATCCTTCAACTTTAGTTCTGAAATTTCAGGAACGAATTCAAGAAGTCTCTATTCAACCCCCCTTCTAGAGACATTCAGCCAACTTCATAGTGAAGTGTTAAGAGGTAGTGATGGTGATGAAATATGTTGAGTGGTGGTGATTGTGGAGGATGTTGATCACCATTGGTTGTAAATGGTGTTTAGTGGCAATAATATATAACAAAAATGGGGAGCTAGTAGCAATGAATATGGATGGCATGAAGCGGTAGCAATGACAATATATAAAGGGTTTAGCAATGGTGGTGATGAAGTGCATTGAGCAATATATAATAATAATTGTAGAGAATGTGGAGGGACAATGATTACAGAGAGTGTTGAGTGACAGGCAATGATAGAGTATAGAAGATCCATAATATTTTTAAAATAAAAAACTTCAACTAATAATCTTTTATAACAAAATTAAGGTAAAAATATTTTGAAATTGAGTTGGAAACCAATTTTGTTCTATTTGATCAAAATCATTTTATATTAAAGTTTTCATTTGAAACCAGAAACAAAAAATTTACAATATATCATTGAATTCTAAGATAATATAGCACTTCTCTCGTTTGATTTACAAGACTCATTTAAAACTTTTTTGATATTTCTTACTACCTATGATTTTATTTATGTAATTGATAAATATAAAAGGATATGCATATTTATGTACCTTTTTTTAGAAAAAATTCAATTTTTTGTTTTGTAGATAAAAATATAATTTTAGGTAATTATAAGGTTAGATTTTTTTATTAATTTTTAAATATAAAATAATTTATTAAAAATCAAATGAATAGTATAATAATTAAATTAAATAGTATAACCTAGAAATTTTGGGAAGATTTTTTATTATTCTATTTATTTTAATTATTATAATATTTATTTTAATTTTATTTCATCTTAAAAAGTTAACAAGAATTTAAAATTAATAAAAAGAGGAGCTATATTAAATTATTAAGGATAGATAGGGAAAAAAATAAGCTAGTTGAAGTAGCTTGTAACTTGTACAAGCTAATAAAATAAATTTATTTAGCAAACACTTATATTTGGTCAACAAGCTTTTAAACTAAGTTAAAAAAGTTAGGTACATGTTAGTTTCTTCGACATGCCAAAACTAGTGGATAAACTACCTGAAAGCTGAAAATTAGTTAATAGTTGATAAGTCGACTGATCGGATTAAAAATATTTGATAAAACTAACTGATATTGTAAAAAGATAGATAATGTCATCATTAATTATTGGATCAACACTTGAAATTTGATAATTACTAAAAAATTTAAGGATAAAAATGTAAGCTAATAGCTAGAATTTTGAAAAGCTACTTTGAGCAGTATTTCAAAGAAAGCTATAATAAATACTAAAAAAATTACTTTACTAAACAAAGTTAAAATACTTTAATAAGTTTTTTCAGCTATTAATTCTAGCTTCCACAGCTAGCTGAAAATGACATGTCAGACACACTTTCAACTAACTAGCTGAAAGTTGAAAAGATTAAAAGCTATAGTATAACTCATTGAATTAAAAGTGTTTGATAAAACTAACCGAGATAAAGTTATCATCATTTACTGAATCAAAATTTTAAATTTGATAATTATAAAAAAATTGAGGATAAAATTAAAAAAACAATATATACTGGTTAAAATTTTAAAACGCTACTTAACATTTTGAGAAATGCTATATAGTAGCTACATCCTAAAAATGCTACTTTATTCATAAAGGTTGATATGATTTAACAAATTTTTTTAGTTATTAATCAGATTTCAACTAATTAAAATGACATTAGAAACATATTCTTGGATATGTCTAATTTTATTGGATCAAAGGAGTACGTCTAAAGTGCGTTAGAACTTAGAAACAGAATCATATACCTACCTGTACGTCTTTTTTTTCAATTTTCTTTCTATTAAATTGCAATGTTTTTATTAAGAAATAAAAAAAAAAATTGATTTCAATTACTGTCTTGTCTAAAATGACCGATGTGTTTTTCTTACAAAATTATGTGTCTTTATCGGCTTCAAATTTTAATTTGGTTGAAGACAAGAGACTACGACAATAAACTGTTTAATAAATTAAATTAGATGATTTTATCAAAGCCATATTTCATAATATAATTTTCAATTCTCGTAATCAATCCTTTCAATAATCTTAATATTTACTATAAAGGAAAAAGGATATATCATAACATTTTTATATTTTCAGTTTTGTTTGCTTTTAACAAATCTCCAAAGAAAAATGATCCATAGACATTTTTGGAGGTGTACATATGATTAGAGATAGATAAAAATAAAAGAGATAGAGGTGATTAATGTAATATATATGTGATATAACGTAACAGAAAAAGAAATATAGAAAAATGAGGGGTATCAAATAAATTTTAATACTGTTGTAGTATGTATATCATAGTTTGTTCTCCAAAAGAAAAATCATCTTTTTCTTTAACATATATATTTTCTTTGTTAAGCTTTAGAAGAATGGTTTTGATTAAAATCACGTTTCAAACGTGAATGCAGTCCAACACTAATGAGAGTATAGTTGGACTGGATCCATATCTGTAATATGCTTTTAATATAATACAAATATGTTATTCGTGTGAAAAGTGTAGGAAACAGAGAGATAAAAAAAATGAAAGATCACAATAAGAGATGTAATAATTGATTTGATAAAAATGAAGAGAGATAAAAAAAATTGTGTTGTAATAGTTTTTTTTTTGTGAGAAGTGTAATAAAAATGAGTGTGAAAAAAAAGCCTAAGTTAATCCCAAAATTATAAAGTCACACATTTATATTGATATTGGAACACATAAGATACGTTCCCAAAACTCACTTGATTAAGTTGGGTAGCCTGAATTAATCAACTCTTTATATTATGGATTTTTATATCCCACTTCTTAGAGACTAAGACACGTGAGACACTCACTGGACTATTCACTGGACTATTCCTTTTATTGATTTAATTTTAGCATTCTCTCTTATCTTATTGGATGGTGAGATCCACATACTATTTGTGAGAGTGAGATTATTCCTCACAATACTTAATACTAATTTTTTCTCTCTTTCTATTTAAATTTTAAAATGTTAATCCTAAATTTTAAAATTTACTAATATTCAAAATCTCATCATATCTTTTTTTATTCTAATCCTTATAGTATTTAACAAAATTTTTATTCTTATTGTTATGATTTTAATTAATTTTAGGTATCTTATTATCAAATATTTAATATAAATTAAATTTTAATAGTAAAATATAATCTATTATTATAATTTAAAATTAAATAATAGTTCAAAATTTATATGTTTTAATTCTAAAGATATTAATTTATTATAAATTTAATTTTAATTATATAAAATATATATTTATATGTGTATTATGTAGGTTATATACTAGCTAGTTTATAAATAAATATTAGATACATTTAGAAGATTGTTGGATGGAGAGTTGATCGATCTGCATGCATACAATTCTCCTTCTCCTTTCATTAGATTTCAGTAAGAGTCCCTTTAGTTTTAAAAAAATGATATCGTTTATTTGTTTTTAATTAATACGTTAATTATTGTTTGAACATATTTAAATACTTTTATTTTAAGAGTTTAATTAGTATATACAGTAAAATACCTCATGTATTAAATTCCTTAAATGTTGTGACAACATACATTGGATAACAGTGTAAAAACTTTACACCCTCAGTGTGTATATATATATAAAATCCTTATTTTAATTCTTCTTCAATATTTCCACACTTTTATTACATGAGATTAATTTGAAACAAATAATAATATTGCCCACCTAATAACATGCATTTTATAAAATTATTTGTACGACATACGTAACAAGATAAGTAAAAGGTTTTGGACAAAAAAAAAATGTCTAAGATCTCAAGTATCTGAAAGTGGTATTAATTGGACACCGATTAATCTGAACTGAATCAAATTATATTGACTTATTTAAGGGAGTAAAATCCTCCCAGTATTTATTTATTTATTACAATATACTTGAGTAAACAATTGTGCTGTTTCCTTAGATAAATAGAATCAAATATATATACAAATTAAACACTTAAAAGAAAAAAACAGAATGAAATTGACAATTTTTATTGAATAACGTAAGATAGAAATGGTCTCGGAAATATCTTAAGTCCGGCCATTTAGAATTCATGAGCAGCAAGTGGACGTCTCACTGTTTTAAGGCCTTGTTTGTGTGTGGGGATTTCAATTGTCTGAACCTCCTCTCTTTTGAAAGTATATCTGCAAACCTGCATATATAATTTAAATCCAAAAGATTTACTTACGAAAACTATATATTATAATTGCAATAGGGCGCATGAATAATCATTGAATGACCCGTTAATTATAATTATACTACTAATAAATAAACATGTAGTTTTTATTAATCTTGTATACCTTATTAGAGCATCTTCGTTGGTTTCCCCATTTCCTATTGGCTCAAACAAACCAGTCTCTAAATTCACCTTAGATACTGGTTTCTTCAATAGACTCTCACCAATTTTGCTCAGTTTCTCCAGATTCTCTTTTGTGGATATGTCAACTGAAGACTCCGTACCAGTCAATGTATCATCCTGCATATTATATATATTGATCAGTTTCACAAAAGGAAATCGCTTAATTATTTAAATTTACACATTCTTACACGAAAGAAATTAAAGGCTCTCTCTTGAATATTGACGGGATCAAATATATGTGCTTGGGCATGCGCATTAATTACTTTTAATCTTATTTTATTTTTCCCTAATTAACCACTCGTGTGTTCTCCTGTATTTCCTTCATTTCGTAGTCAACTATACCATTGCTCTTCACAAATGATTAATCAATTATTATCCTTAATTTATATATATAAATATATCTAATTGGGAGCTTACTTGTATCCTGAGGTAATTCTTTTCTGATTTAAGAGCTTGAGTGACGGTAGCAATATGGAAATCAACCATATCTGCACTCGATTGAGTAAACACATCAATTAAAGGTGTAGAACCATTTTGGGTTAACCAATCCAACAAACCCCATTTGGCTGCCATTTTTGCATTGAATTTCTGTTCATTCTTCGCTGTCCCGGTGCCCAATGAGATTATCAAGAACCGACCATATTCTATGGGTTCGATGGTAAGGAAGTCAGGGTTTCGATTAATGATCTCCTTTGTTACTTGATTCATGGCCTCTAAAGTCTGGATATATAGATCATAAAATATAAATTAAAATTAATTATATGTAAACATATACTAAATTTAAATATTTTAGGAAATTAAGGGCCGTTCGGGCGGATTGCGACTTTTTAATTTTTTTGTTTTTAAAAATTTTCAATCAAGTTTTTACAATTCAAAATCAAAAACCAAAAATTTGATTTTGTTGTTTTCAAAACAGACATTTTGAAAATCATAAAAACTGATTTTCAATTTTTAGTTTTGAGTTATAAAATCTCAATTCAAAATTTTTGAAAATTAAAAATTGAAAACTCACGCCCACCCTAAACGGGGCAAGTTAGTTACACACCGGATTATTTGCACAAACGCCACCGTCAATAAGGTTGAATTCATAGTCTTGGTTGGTGAATTGGTAGGCCGGAAGATAAGTAGGTGCAGCGGAGGTGCTGATACATATGTCAGAGAGGCGAGCATCCAAGGTAGGGGAGCTCTTGATCTGATAAGATGAGAAAATGGTTGGTTGCAATGTTTTGATATCAAAGGTGGGGATCACAATATTGGTGAGTGTGTCATGCACACGAGTTTCCCCCAATTTCTCTCCCAACATCTGATGAAGGTATTTTCCATCATATTTTGATCCTCCCAATGGTTTCAACAAATTTTGTATCGATCCAATTAGGCCCCTGCATGTCATTCAATTCATACATACAAATTAAGTTCCGGCCTCATTTGTAAATAATTATATATATAGTAACTAATTTTATTTTACCATTTTTGTGGGAAAATTTTTGGGCTGTGTTCCATGTAAAAGGGCTTGATATCCTTGGCGGCAAAAAGTGGACGGTTTTGATCATTTGGAGCAGTTAACATGGCAGTTACAAGACCACCTGTGCTTGTTCCTGCAATCACATCAAAGTAGTCTGCAAGCCTTGCTGATTCACCATCCAACACCTGCATGTAAGGTATACAAATCCTTTGTTAATGTAATTAATTTATCAAAGTAATTAATCTGCAATATACTGCCTCCATTTTTTTTTATTATCAACATCTTTTCATCAACTATACACATATATATATGGTTGGAATATTATGTAGTCCTATATATATACACCATACACACACGTTAATTAATTAATGTAAGACGTGCATATATATATGTATACCTGAAGTTGCTTTTCAAGGAAATCAAGAATAGTTGCAGGGATAATGCCCCTAATACCACCCCCATCAATGCTGAGAATAGTGACTAAGTTTCCATAGGTAGGGGGCTGAATTTGCACAACGGAGGATTCTGCTGCGTTCTCCATATCAGAGTTTATTACTAACTGTTTGAAATTAAAGTTAAAAGCTAGCTTATGAATTAATTGGACAATGGAATCGCTAGAACTTAATTGGGATTATAAAAGTTCAAGATTAATAATCTTGTTGGTTCTTAGATATTAATTGCTTTCCTTGAGGTCCTATTTATAGGAGATTTTAGTATGCACTATGCATATGCGAGCTAATGGTCAAGTCCAAACTAATAACAGAGTTTGTACTCAGTATCTACTTTCATTAAACTATTGAATTTCTCCAATATGTCCAATCCATATCAAGCTCCCGCGTTGAATATTCTATGGTCCAATCAAAACAGAGACTATTAATATGAATTGATATTTAACAATATATGTGTGTGTATATATATGGTAAAAGATAGTGGTAACTAATAAAAATAATACAAGTTGTACAAAATGATAAATTGAATGTTAAATTAATTAATTAAAAATTACAAATTTATACAAGATTATCTTGACTTAATCAATAATCAAACATAATTATTCCCGGATTTGATCCCCACTAAACACACTCTTAAGGAGGGGTAAAAAACTTTAACTGTAACTAAGCTCGAATAGGATTGTCCTTGATAATAGGGGATAATTACAAAAACACAATTATTGTCTTATAGGACAAAACAAAAAGAAAAAAAAAAAAAAAACAGTTCCATAGACTATTGCACCTTAATTTCCCTGTTAATTAGAAACAGATATCCTATATGAATAATTACTGCGAAAAATGGTTCACAAAATTAATGAGTGGATCCAATCATTGCTTACTGATGACCTATTAAAGTTTAAATATTTCAAATGAAAGAGATCACAGCAATTTGTAAATTTTCTAATAAGAAAACAATTTTGTGACACAGACAAACTTCATGTGCTTGGTAACTATAAGTCTTACAACTAAACTTCCGTGACAATTGAATAATTCTATGAATGCAGTATATCAACAAGTACAATTAATCAAAAGCTTAAAATAGCATTAAAATAATAAGTACTTCATTTGTTTCGTTTTATACGTTGTTTAAGGTTTTTACACAAAAATTAAAGAATGTAATAAATATATTTTTTTAGTTCATTTTTTCTTAAATATGTCATTTCTCTTTCTCTTATTAATGCATTTAATATTTTTTTTCAATGAAATGAATTTATTTTTTCAAATTTGTTTTAATTCTTACCATAAATTTTTTTGTTGAAAACATAAAGAATAAATTTATCAAAATTTTGAACTCGTAAAACATTTATGATATATATAGCTTTATAATAAATCTTTACAATAAAAAAGAATTAGATTAATAAAAGAGTAAAATTTAAAAAATAGTATTTATTATTGTAATAGTATCTAAAACTGACATTTATTTAAAAATAAATCCGAGAACCTAAAACAACAAATAAACCACAATTAAAAAGTAAAGGATGGAGTAATATATAACGTTAACAAGATACACAGTTCTTTTATTGAATATATACTGAACAACTAAATGTAAATGAATTATTATAATATTAAATTTTAAATATCTTTATTCTTCCCAGGTCCCAGCTGGCTCTTCATTAATCGAGCAAATCGTAGGAGAATATATGTTTTAGTTTAGTAAATGAAAAATAGGAATATATTATTTATAACATTAAAAATGTATAAAAAGTTAAAAATAAAACAATTAAAAGTATTTTTTCTTGTAATGGAAATAATAAAATTTAAATATATAACTTGTTACAAACTATTTTAGGCTGATTTTCAATATATATTTCTTTATATATTATTTGTTTTTTACTCACGAACTTATCACATTCTAATTAAAGTCTAGACGTTAATGGGTAATTGCGAGGTATATATATAGTTAGGCAGGCAGCCAACAACGTTTATAATGGACGATTGATTGATTTGAAGCGCAACATGTTAAATACATAACGGCTTAGTCCAACATGCTAATGAATATAATAACAAATTAAAGTTCCATTGTTTGGGCACTGACCCTCGTAAAAGATGGTGGCTGCCTTATTTGGTCAATTATGAGCAAAAATAATCCTTGTATTTCATAAATTACTAATTGATAATTTGAGAGTACTGATTCAGTACTACAGCAGGTACATGAGGCGTTATGTATATTAATTTGTTGCACTTCAATTCCACCTAATTGTGGTCCATATATATTCCATCGTTTGGGTATTTTAGACTTGTAATTTGGAACTGCTTGAGGGCTTGACTTTTATTTGCATGCAAGATGCACCGCATGTAAGAGCTAAGCTAGCAGGCGTATTTTATGTTGTGCTAGCTCGCTCAGAATTTTCCTTAGGCAGTGCCTGTTGGTATGTTTA
The DNA here is from genome assembly GCA_026901365.1 of Sesbania bispinosa. Lineage (NCBI taxonomy): Eukaryota > Viridiplantae > Streptophyta > Magnoliopsida > Fabales > Fabaceae > Sesbania > Sesbania bispinosa. The sequence continues at coordinate 1,054,089 of QLOH01000014.1, forward strand.
ATTAATTACCATTTAGTTGTTTGGGCATGGAGTAAAAATGAATAAATCACATATCATGATCATGATTGGTATATGACGTTGTGAGGTTGTAGAGAAAAATTAATGATATGCATCTCCTTAATTGTTTGTTAATTGCTCAAAGATTTTGACTGCCCAGCCTTGAATATTCAAGTCATATAAGTTAAATATTTAAGTGGCGCTTGATATATAGTACAATATATTATGGTAAAAACTTGATAGTACAATTTTATTGCTAATCAATTACTAATTGATAATATTGTGGTTTTATGCTTATGGCATGAAGAATATATAATTTCAATTGGATCAATGCTTATATAATGATTGAGCCATCCATAGCCAAAAATGTAGAACTTGCATTTGAATAACTTTTCTTCTCATTGCTTACTCTCTATATCGATGTAATAGTAAAGTTTATTCAATTTAGTGGTGTTGAATTTGAGGTTTGAATATATATAATTGTGTTAAATATGTAATTAAAGTGAGAGTTTTATCACCTATACTATATATAATGATACTTCTTAACTTAAATAGGACTATCATACTTTGTGGTCCTAATTTAAAAAAAAAAAAAATACTACGCAGAATTGGGACTTTTGACAATTTGACCTGTTCGTGAAATTGAGAAGAAGATTTGAAGGAGAGGGAAACGGTTCAAGCACTCAAGCTGGGTATGGCCGAATGGATAGCTTTAATTTGGTCTCTGGTTATTGCGCTCAAAATCAAATTTTTAGGTACGCAACGCCCTGAGCTTCTGACTTAGACGCACTTTCCACAAAATTATAATTAATTAACTAAGTTATCCGCTACTTAATTTCAGGTTTGAAATCTGATTTGGCGTTGCTAGCTTCTTCCATATACCAATATTTTATCATTCAAGCATGCCATCCGTCGTTGTGATGACTTCTTCCAGAAGCAGCAGCGATTATATATAACGGCTTTTCTGTTTTGAAAAATTCGTTTTGGTTCTTATGTTATTTTTATTCATAGTTATAAAAATACAATATTATTTTATTTTTTGCCATTACTGATAGCTTTTTTTTATTTGACTGATTTTAAAAATTTATGTAGAAAATAATAAAAGTGGTGTTTTTATTATCTTTTATATTATACAAATCTTTAAAAGTAAAAACTAATAAAATAAACATATGATGATTCTTTTTATAATTATGGATACAAAAACAGCTTTTTGTCTGATATAATATATACAACATTACAACCCATTGACAACTTGTTGGAGCTGATGAGACTAGAGTCTAGTTTTCCCACTCAAATGACACACCAACCTAATTTAGAGTATTTTTCGTAAAATTAACTTATAAGTTAGCTTGGGTAGTTTATAAGCTGGTGTCTAACTTATAAGGTTTCTAGCTTATAAATTTTAAGTTTATAAGATAATTTATTGAATTAAAAATATTTGATAAAATTAGCTGATAAATTAGGTAATAAATATAAAATGACATAAAAAGTGAAAAAAATAAAAATAAAATTGTAAAAATATAAGGGATAAAAGGAGAGGAAAAATAAATAAACTAATTAAAGGCTATAAGCTCCTAAAATAATTTATAAACTTGTGTCTTGTGAAACGTTTTTGTATTTGTCAAACTAACTTATAACTTGTTACGGTCTAAACCTAAGACCCATTGGTCATGACAGCCCAAAATTGATGTAAGTATATTATCAAATATTCATAATTATGTGTATACTTGCTCAGTTACTCTATTACTGTATACGTCCACTTACCACATTTATACAGGCCCAAAACCCCTATAAATAGAGGGTATTAACAATTCATAAGGTACGCAATTTAACTCAGTGAACCACTTTGACTGTGATACATATCTGATATGGGCGTCAGAGTGCTCTTGCATGTACATTCCCATCTGTGGGCAACCTGGATTCGCTCTCCTACAACCCAGACCCAAATCCGAGTTCGACTTCACAAGCTCAGGTTTGAGTTCCATACCAGAACATAACTATAAGTTATAAGTTAGTAACTAATTTCATGGTTTTATCGGACACACTCTTTAGAGGTTTCTAGAGGAAAAATAACTTGGTTTTTTTTTTACCGTATCTTAAAAATGTCGATGAACCGTTAACGAAATTTAGCTACTGCCCTATGTTAATTAGTGAGATTTTCGTCCTAACTCAATTTCCATTTCACTCGATTTTGGTATGACTGTTTTTGTGGAACACACTCTATATTGCAATTCCAGAATATTATACTGGTTTTTTTTTTGGGTCCAAAATTATACTGGTTTGAAGAAATGATAAGCAAAAGTATCGTAACACATTTCAGAGGTGTTCAGCGGTTGGGCCCGGTCGGTTTAGGGCCCAAATATATTTTTTTGGTCCATGGCCCAAAATATCTAAACTGCAACGAATCGTAACAACACAATTTTGGGCCCATGCCGATCGATTTTGAGAAATTTATTGAGAAACATAAGAAAAATATATTAATTTCTATTATTTGGTTGTGGAGTACAAAGAAAGAAAGAAAGAAAAAATCTATCATTAATTTCAGTAAAATGGACAGATAAAAAAATAAAAATAATGTAAGGAGTAGGAGCTAGTTACTCACTTTCGTTGTGTAAATTAAATATGAAATGAAAATAACTTTACAGCAGACGCCAGCTACGTGAAACAGAAGCTTGAGATAAAATCATAAAAGTGTACAGTGAAAAATTCAAGTACCCCTTGAAACAAGTGCCCAGCCAGCTGTGGGTACGATACTGCCACAAAATGTGTATGGGATTCTTTATGAGTAGTCAAATAATTTATTATATGAAGAGAAAGCGTGCTCCACGAGGGGTAATTCCAGGGAAAAGAAAATGTTCATTCACACCCGTAAAAAAGGAAAAGAAGTAGGAAGGAAAAAAAAAAGTTGTGTAGTCTGCTTGGGTGTAAGCGGGTCTGACCCAACCCGTGAATCGGATGTATCCAATTCAACCCGAAAATATTTAACTGTTCGGTTCGGGTATTTGGCCCAATTTGGACATTTTCTTTCAAACCCGATCTGGTTCGGTTCGGGTCTCGGGTTTGCCTATGTTGGACTCGATTGACTCAACCCAAACCTGAAAAAAAAGTCATAATCTTATTTCATTTTCATGTAAGGAGAGAAATAAAATAGGTTCAACGGCATCATAAGTAGAGGTGGTTCTCCAAATCATATTTCATTTGCTTCTCTCAATCTATTTTTCTCTATTTCTTTTCTTTTTTTCATTTTATATTTTAATTTTATTTCATCTTCCACATTTTAAAAAAAGGAAAAAATGTTCATGACCCGATGACCCAACTCAACCCGAACATATCGGTTCGGGTTACTCATAAAAAAAATACAAAACTCGAAGCAACCTAACCCATCACTATTCTATCAGTTCGGACTTGATGTTATCCCAAACTCGATCCAACCCAACATAGTATGAGAGATAAAAAAAATAAAAAGTATGATAATTGATTTGCTAAGAGGAAAGAAAAAAAAAATGTGTGGAGTGAGTAATAAAAATTGAGTATCAACTGCAATGAGGGTGATAATACAGTTTTACTTTTTTCAAGTAATTTTTCCGTTTAAGATAACTTGATATATATTATATCGTTCAAGATTTTATAGGAGAATTAATGAAGCCATTGTATATTTACAATTATCCTCACCACTCGGAACCAAGGCACATTGGTACTTTAACTGGATTATTCGTGAAGGCAGAACAGAAACAGATCGGTATAATTGATGAACAAAATAATAAATTAGAAATATGGTAAGTTAATTCTAACATGATAATCTGTTTCAGTATTTTGGACTAAACACTCCAATAACCCTGAGAAAGTTTACAACAGCAAACAAGAAGACAGCAGCTCCCACAGTAGTTGAACTCAGTCTCCAGGGGTCACGGAAATACACTGATTTCAGCATACCCATATAGTACTTCCACCTGTTGTTATAATGTTCATTCAGTTCCTTTGTGGTTTTGCCATAATAATTACATGTCACCACAATGTGTTTGCAAAGACCATTAACCAGAGTTGCCAATTCTGTATGGCTACCAAGTTCATGGACAATCACTTCTTTGTCAACCAGCAACTCCACATCCTCTTGAGTGTGAATCAGAGAATCAATTAGAGAAACATAATTGCATATAAAAGGTTGGTCTGAATAGTGACACTGCTCTAGAGCAATGAGGTTCCTCAGAACACATTCTGTTACTTGGTCTACTTTTAAGAGGGGGATTTGCAAACGAACCCTGAAACATTGTAAGAATGGAAAACAACCCAAGCATAGAAACCAGCTGAGAATTGGAGTATTGATAAACTTTATGTCTAAATAGCTCTTACCTTCTTCAACTTTCTCAAAGCTAACCCCTGCCTCATTTAACTTTGTTGCTGTCCTTGGTACATATTCTACTGGACAAGGAGTGAATTGTGCTGATGGATTCACCCCATTAACCTGAATTTCTCTTGGAAGGTAGGTAAATCTGATCAAATCAGTGAAGTGTTTGCAAGATTTACAATTCTTGATCATCTCAGATTTTTTACTTAACTTGTGTGGATAATAATCCTCAAAGTAGTTGAATGCAAGCTCAATAAAACTAAGATGATTTTCTTTGTTGCTATTGTCTCCAAGGAAGACCCTTTTGTGTAATTCCTCCAAAACAAACATGGGAAGCTGATTTTCAAGCAGCAACAAGTCCCTCTGGGTAATCTTGCAAATTGATGATGTGGTGAACATGTGATCATTTTTCTGTTCAGATTTATTTGATTTTCTGAGGAAGAGCTCAATGATGAAGACAGAGTCTAACAGGATCTTGTCCACAAACTGATCCTCCTTGCAAAGTTCTGGCTTTGAATAATAGTTGCCTATATTTTCTCTGTTTTCTTCAAGAAATGCTTTATATTGCACCAAAGCTTGGACCTTTCTGTCTGATAAACGTTTCCAGAAGGCACTGAAATACCTTTGTTTCTGTTTCTCTTGGTTCAGTTCTGAATTGTCACTGTGGAAAGGGCCTATAGAGATAAACTGTGGGGTATAGGCATCTTCATTTAACTTGAGGAGATAGTGAGGGACCTTGTAAATGCAACAATGATCAGGCAGCAAAGGCTCAATCTGTTCTGGAATGTTGATTATGTGCTGGATCTGAGGCTTAGTTTCTGGTAAAGAAGTGTAGCTAGTAGCAGAAGCCATTGAAACACAACTAATTAGCAGTAACACAAAAAGAAGAAGCCAGCTCTCACTTCTCAAAGTGGCCTACAAAGTACTTGTGTTTGGGGGGAAAGGTAGGAGATAATATTTATGTCAAAGAAAAGACAAGAAAAAGGCTGTAAAGAAAAAGAAAAGAAAATTCCATTGAAAAATGAAAGATGATATATCTCTCATCTAGAGATAAGGGTTCTCAATTTGTACAGTTCGTACATTGGTAAGCTACGTTTTAATATAAATGTGGATCCAAACACACATAACATCCATTGAAGGAAACTAAAACACGTTTTGTTTCACATTGAAGAATTAGCTAGTGTTTGTTTTGGGAATGTATGAATACATTTGGACGTGATTCCATGTGATTTCACATGTCTCAACACTGAAAATGAGAGAGCAAATTATATATCGCATTAGCGTTGAAACTTGATAAAATTACATTTCCAACATTAGAAATAGTTGTGTTTAAAAATCCAAACTTAAGTTTGGTCAGTTTTAACACAAAATCAAACACACACATTTCAAAACTAAATCAAGCTCTTCTACTAATCTCAACCCAAACATATTTTTTTTATCATGCTTTCTGTTTCTCTCGCTCCCTATTTTATCACATTATGGCATTTCTCTCCTTTTTTTTTATCACACTTATCATTCAATGTACATCCCATGTAAAATTAAATGTAAAGTAAATAGGTGTGGAAAGGAAGAGAGCTATAACAGATGTGATAAAGATAGAGATATAAAGTGGAAAAAAAATTAAGTATTAAAAAGTCATCTCTCTTATTTACCTAGATTAGGAAGTGTTCAGTGAGATGGATTGCAAGGCTTATAGAGGTCCCTAACCTACTCCTTCCTTTCAGAATTTGTCAATTTGCTACCTTGATGTATGTGTTTTAATGCTCAATGCGCTCATGCATGTGCATTGTCTCTGTGTGGAAATTACTGGTTCCTTTTTTCCTTTTCTTTCCTTGTTCCCTTCCTTTTTCTCCTTAATAAAACTATAAAATTTCAACAAAAAATTTTAATAATTAAAAGAAATATTGTTAATTTTATTAGTGGAACAGAAAAAAATATAAAAGAAAATAGGTAATTTAGATTTGAAATAACCAACTTTAGAAATGATTTAGATATGATTAGATACTCTCTTTAATCAATTTCAATTAAATTTATGTTATGAATTGATGAAATTAAAAATCTGGCTCTCATAAAAATTAGTTATGAGAGGTATGCCATAGTTTTATGATTTCATAACTTTTCATGATATAGTTTTAATTGACGGAGTTAAAAATCTGACTCTCATAAAATTATCAAAATTTATTAACTTCAAATGCATTTTTCATAAAATTTGATTAACAAATAAATTTAATAGCATGCGAACATGCTACTAGTCTTATTTTGTATTATGAATTACAAACATGCAAGAATTGATTTTCAAATCAAATCAGATCATATTAATTCAAATTTTATTGATGGGATTACTTTATACCTGCAGTTATTTGTCTCCATTCGATTTCTACCCAAGGTCTCTTTCAATTTGCTATTTTTCTTCTGCCCTTCCCGTTGGGCATTGGCAGAATGGCAGAACAGTTTAATTAATCCAGTTCGTTCATTAATATTCATTCAAAAATTGTGCCAAATTAGACATAAATTAACTTAAAAGAAAAAAATGTTATTCAATAGACTTTGACCCTCCAAAGACTTCTAGGTACACGAGAAATATTATGTACTATACATGTTACTTTGTCTCTATCCGTGTTGTTGGAATCTCCATTATATTATTCCTAGTGGCGGGTTTATCTTGACTCTCTTCTACTCTAGCTAGTGAGAAGTAGGGTTATGTATTTTATCAGATCGGATATATACATATACATACATATAATATTGAATAACTTTTTATATATACTATACTACCGTAAAGTCATATTATATTATTTTTATAATTATGTATATTAAATTTTAGATATTTTAGATAATTTAGATATTTATATATATATATATTATTTTTCTAAAAAATATTCTATGTTAAAATAAATTAGGTATATTTGTAGACTTTTTCATAAATGCATAGTCAAGCTCAAAAGAATAAATATGAGATGTTTATTTTTGTAAAGTTCGTTCAGGTAAGACCAAACATAAATTGAACTATATAAGGCGATAACACATGAGAAATGTTAGTTGTACAACATGTACAACATACAACATAAAGAGGAAGAGAGAAATGTGAGATGTCATGGGTGATTTAATGAAAATTAAGAGATGATAGAGAGAGAAAAATGTATTATATGAGTTGTTGTATATTTTTTGTTTGTGTGATGAATTTGATATCTCATAACACATTACGTATTGTGTGTTCAATTAGACATCTGGATAAAGGGACAACAGACATATGGAATATTATCACTAAATAGGACATGTCAAATCACTATCATTCTGGATATTTGGAAATTGATGATTATTGTTAGATATCTCTCACTATTTAATTAGATATTAAATATAAAAGGTTTATAATTAATATATAAATTGAATATTAAGAGAGCCCGTATTGGGTTACACACATACAATAAGCCCACTAGGAGTGTTTGAAATTTTAATTGTACTAAAATAACGACAAAACGTGCCAAAGTCACACGAGAAAGGGAAAACGAGTGATGGTTAAACGTGAAGAGAATCAAGCACGGACATGAATTAAGGCTATTCAAAATAAAATGAGTAAATATACCTTTCAAATCACGAACGAGACAATATTGTAGCCTCATCTCTAGAGGTATTCACGCCAACAAGCGAACTAGGAAACTGTCCTCACTTATGCTAGTAGTGGTTGGACAGAAGGATGACGACTACCCATATCTAGGGTTGTGTACCTTATGCAGTATTTATATAGTGGTAGTTAAGTTTAACCGTCACTCTTTTACCCTATCTTAAGAGCCTGGCCCATTCTATCAGTATTATAATCCAATTAGAATTCCTAACAGTCCTAGTGGGCTTATTGTATGCATGTGACCCAATAGGTTCTCTTAATATTTGATTGTGATATTAAATAAAACTCATTTACATTTAATATCATAAATAGTTTGTGGTATCTTGCAATACATCATTAAATGCCTAAATATTGAGAATGACAATGATTTGACATATCTTATTTTGTGATAATATTCTATATGAATTGTCCCTTTATCCATATATCTAATTGAACATAAGGGCATGAAATGTGTCATCCTTGTGTAGTTCAATTGATGTTTCTTGATACCCAAGTAGACCTTATAGCAAATAAACTTTTCATGTTTACCCCTCTGAGCATGGCCACATATTTTATAGTCTAACTTTATCAAGAGGCCCACAGATATCACTCTTGTTACATAGGAGGGACAAATCTCGTCTAAGCAACTCACTTTCCACCATATAATTTATTATATGTCCATAAAACCAACTTTATAACCACTTAGTTACAAGTGACATTTAATGATATTAAAACAAATAATTCCTCGTTAGCAAAATGAACCTTCTATATTTAGTATGTTAGAAATTTCAGGTCCTCTGTCATATTCATTTTGCTAATCATTTTCCAACCTCGTATGGAAAAAGAAAATGGTGGACAGAGACGTTATGGAAGAAGGAGGAGCTGGAAAGTTTTTTCATTCAATTTGCTTCCTTGTAGTACGTGAGAGAGGAGGGGAACTATTCTGAAGGGTTTTCAATCTTTTAATTAAGCCACATCAGACATTGGGATGGAGGGACCTTTTTGAAGTATTTCAATCTTTCAGAGCTGACTGTGCAGTTAAGGTGTCACATCAACACCTCTGTTAAGTCTAACAGACTGAGGTTAACAGAAGGACTAAATTGATTGACGTTAGTATCTGTCATGAGCTATTTTACAATTTCGTTTATTTTAGTGACTAAACCGACCGGTGCTATATCTTTCCAATCGAGACCATTTTCCTTCTAAAATATTAGAAGTAAAATCCATCCATTGAGCCAAATACTCATTTTTGTTAGGAAATAGTTTTATGTCATTGAAAGTCAATTTTCTGTTAAGGTGGTTAAGTAACAAATTTAGTTGTACTACTGCCTATAAAAGGATATCTTGCAATGAGAAAGGTAATTCAATTGCTCTGATATTTTCCCTCTGTCTCATATCTCTCTGTATCTTAACATCTGGTATCAGAGCTCCTCACGGGGCCTGATACACAAAGTTGCAGTCTTTGTGAAATTTGTGCAAGAGAATCTTGAGAAGTACCATGGCGGAAGGGAACTTTGTGCAAGTTGCAATTCCAAAATTTGATGGTCACTATGATCATTGGTCAATGTTGATGGAGAATATCCTTAGATCAAAGGAGTATTGGAGTCTGGTGGAAGAGGGAGTAGCTGCAACACCTATTGGTGCTTCCCAAGAACAGTTGAAGATCCATGAAGAGAGAAAACTAAAGGATTTGAAGGCAAAGAATTACCTCTTTCAAGAAATTGATCGAAGCATTATGGAGACAATTCTTGACAAGAGTTCAACAAAAGCCATTTGGGACTCTGTGAAGCAGAAATATCAAGGATCCACGAAGGTTAAAAGGGCTCAACTACAGGCTTTAAGAAGAGAATTTGAGATTCTTGGTATGAAGGAGGGTGAATCTGTGGATGAATATTTTGCAAGAACCTTGCCTATCGTGAATAAAATGAAGATACATGGTGAAAAAATGGAGCAACTTACAATTGTGGAGAAAATCTTGAGATCCATGACAGCAAGATTTGATTATGTGGTTTGCTCAATCGAAGAATCCAAAGACATTCAAACCATGACTATTGATGAATTACAGAGCAGTCTTTTGGTTCATAAACAAAGAATGAGAGGGCACAAGGAGGAGGAACAAGTCTTGAAGGTTACTAGCTTTGGTAAATCACGACGTAGAGGCAGAGGTCGAGGTAGGGGTCGAGGAAGACAATTTGATAAAAATCTGGTGGAATGCTTCAACTGTCATAAGTTTGGACACTTTAGATATGAGTGCCCCAGCCGGGAAGAAAATGCCAACCATGCTGAGTTTGATGAAGATGAAGAAATGTTACTCATGGCCTTTGGTGATGAGAAGAAAGTTATTGCAGAAAGCAAAACTTGGTTTCTTGATTCAAGATGTGGCAATCATATGTGTGGCTACAAGGAGTGGTTTTTTGACTTGGATGACAAGTTCACGGAATCTGTAAAATTGGGTGACAACTCTAGAATGATTGTGAAAGGAAAAGGGAGCATTAGATTGAAGATTGATGGGATTATACAAGTAGTTTTTGATGTGTTCTATATCCCAGAATTAAAGAACAATTTACTGAGTATAGGCCAACTCCAGCAAAAGCATCTCACCATTGTCTTCCAAAATGATATGTGTAAAGTCTTCCACGAACATAGAGGCCTCATCATGTCAAGCAAGATGTCCTCCAATCGGATGTTTGCTGTTGCTGCTCATGTGATATCTCCAACTTGCTTGAAAGTGGAAAGTGAAGATACTACATACCTATGGCACTGCAGGTATAGACATCTCGGTGTGAAAGGGTTAAAAACTCTCAGTCAAAAAGAAATGGTTAAGGGGCTACCTTACTTTAAAGAATCATCAATTGTGTGCAAAGATTGTATGATGGGAAAACAACATAGAGAGACTATTCCAAAAGAAAGTTCATGGAGAGCTTCCAAGCACTTAGAACTCATTCATTCTGACATCTGTGGCCCTATCAAACCAGCCTTAAATAGAAACAAAAGGTATTTCATGACCTTTATTGATGATTTTAGTAGAAAAACATGGGTATATTTTTCTCTCTGAAAAATCTGAAGCATTTGAAGTGTTTAAGAAATTTAAAATCATGGTTGAGAAAGAATCTGGTAATTCTATTTGCTGTTTAAGAACTGATAGAGGGGGAGAGTACAAGACAGTTGAATTTGACAAGTTTCGCAGCAACAATGGCATCAAAAGGCAGCTCACAACATCATATACCCCCCAACAAAATGGAGTGGTGATAAGTGAAAAATATATGATAAATTATTGTATAATTTCTGCACTTATCAAGGGTAAAATAGTAAATTAATTCCCCAAATTACCTCTTTTTAGTAATAAATGCATAAATTGTGAATATTTGATTTGAATTTGAATATGATGCTATTTTCATAGAAAATCTGTTGATTTTGCAGATAAAAGGATTTAAATGAAGAAACAAGATAGCATTTATTTGAAGAGAGAATCTGCAATATAAGGATTTAAATGGCAGCTGATTAGGATAAGATCAGCAATTAATTGGATAAGGATTCTGCAGATTCAATTCTAAATTCAAATTGAAGATCAAATCAGCACAAGATCAAGCTAGAAAGAGGGAAATAAGGAAAACAGATCAATCAAGGATAAAATCAGGAATAGATCAAGCTGAAAAAGATGAAATCAAGGAAAGTTGGAACGTGTATCACGCTCCACCTGCACTGAGCGTAGGTGGAGCGCAACATTTAAAATTGCATTCTGGATCCTGCGCTTCAAACGCACTGAGCGCAGGATGAAGCGCAGGAATACGGATCGGTTTTTCAAATGATTTCAAATTAGATTCCTTCCAAATTTCATATAGCTTTCCAACTTCTATAAACAGAACCTCTTGCAAAGATCAAAGGAGTTTTTGGAGAGACGGCAGAGTATAAGCTAGGGCTGGAGAAAAGTGTGACAGTTTCTCCGTTGGTGTGTAATGGCTACCATGTGTAGGTAAACTCTCCAATAGGATTGAACATAGTTGATTCAATCCCCGCTTGTATGTGAATTCTCTTTACTATTTATGAATCCCTATTTTTATGATATCGATATTTTTATTCTTTGCTTAATGCATAGCTTCCGCCTGTGTGCCGGAGTTATAGGTTGATTTTATAAGATGCATTGGTAAATGGTTTTGGGAAATCAATAGCGAGTTTGGGGGAGCCTAGACATAGGAAACTTGAACTCTGATTGGTAAAAGTACTCAAAGTAGTCACTATGGGATTGAGCTATAGGATGAACTGATAGTTTTAACAAACGGAAAAGCAGATCTTTAAAGTTGGGGTAATTTGTCGCCTGGGAGAACTCGCATTGATTATTTCTGAGTATTTTATCGCTAGGACACTAGGGTAAAATAATATAGTTTGGCTAAGGTATCATAATAATAAATTCATAAATATTATTGGGATTCACATACGAAATGGGTGCGATGATACGAAGTTCAATCCTAGTCCAAGTAACTATCTCTATCTTTCTCACTTCAAGTTCAATTTTATTTACTTACGCAATTCTTAACAAACAAACATACGTTCTTACTTGATATTTGTGACCACTAATCTTTTTAAGTTGAACCGTTCCATGTGGATACGATACTCTTTCTTACTATTATACTGTTGAGGTTTTGGTACGCTTGCCAGAATTTCAACAAGTATTTTTGGCGCCGTTGCCGAGGAACGGTGTATCAACTTTTAAAGACTTGGGAGGTCTATACTATTAAGTTGTATACATTCTATCTTAGGCATTTTTATTTTTTTTTAGGATTTTTATTTTTAGGAATTTTAGGAAAATTTTCTTTTTATTATTATAATTCTCTTCCACACTTACCCTTTTTCGAGTTTTCTTGATTTATGCTCTTGCGAGGTCAGGTGTCTCAAAATCAATTGCAATTTGATCCAGAAATAGAGACGACATCTAGAAGGAACATGAGTAGAAACAAGAGAAGGAGACGAAGGAGAAGTCAAGAAGAAAACAAAAATATGGCTGAAGAAAATCTAAGAAGAAGAGTCTTAGGAGATTATGTCATGCATCAAGGACTTCACCATTATTCAAGCATTGTTTTACCAGTTACAGCGAAGTCCTTGGAGATGAAGGCTGCTCATCTAAATCTCATCAGTGCCCATCAACTTGCAAGATTGGATCATAAAGATCCACATACTCATCTATCTACTTTCTATGAATTGATTGGAACTATGAGTTTTGAAGAAAGGGATTTGAAATCTATCTACTTATGATTGTTTCCTTTTTCTCTAATAGGTAAGGCAAAGGAGTGGCTGAAATCACATCCTAATCAAAGTATGAACAACTGGGGCGTGGTAGAAGATAAATTTCTAAATAGATTCTTTCTGCCATCCCGATATATTCAAGCCAAGTCAGACATCTCCACATTCAGGCAAGGATCCGATGAACCATTATGTGATGCCTGGGAGATATTCAAGTCCTTTCTGCGAAAGTGCCCAAACCATGGTTTTGATGAAATTCCCAATTAAACATTTTCTGCAATGGACTCAAACCCGATTCAAAGTCATTCATAGATGTTGCAGCAAGAAGAACAATTTTGGCAGTGGATGCAGAGCGTGCTATTACCATCATTGATAATTTTGCATAGAATGACCAGCAAGCTCAATATGGGAGACATCCAGTCCAAGTTCAGAAGAAGGGAGTGGTAGAATTAAATAGCAATGATGCACTTCTAGTAGAACAAAAGCTTCTCAAGCGACAGCTAGAGCCACTCACCAAGCAATTGGAAGCACTTCCTCAACAACTGAAAGCAGTACAGTCTCAACCCAACCAAGCCCAACCGATGATCTGTGACTTTTGCGGAGGCGACCATCTCAATGGTAATTGCTCTTCTCAGGACGTTCAAGCAGAACAGGTCAGCTACATGGGAAATCAAGGAAGGCAAGGTAATTTCTCCAACAACCATCAATATTCACAAGGATGGAGAAATAACCAAAACAATAACTCTGGGTGGAGACAAGATGGAGGAAACAGGCAAATTCTATATCAGTAGCAGCAGCAAAGTTACCCTTCAACAAATGATAGACTCTCAAAACTTGAAGAGAAGATTGATGCTTTCATACAGAATTTTGATGGCTTTAAGAAGAATACAGAAGCATCAATCAAATCTTTGGAGAATCAAGTTGGCCAACTAGCAAATGAGATGGCAGAACATAAAAAGGGTCACTTTACTGCAAACACTCAAACCAATCCAAAGGAGCACTGCAATGCAATTACTGCTGATGGTAACACAACAGAAGAGAACGGCTTGGAAGAAAACATCATACTTGAAGAGAAAGTGCTCACAGAGGAGATTGTGCAAAGGAGTGTTCAAGAAGAGGAGAAGCCTGAAGCAGCCATGAAAGAGGAAGAAGAGACAGAAAAGGTCTTCAGCACAGGTAAGTCACTTGACCCAGGTAAGTTCACTGTACCAGTTTCTATTGGTAATCAACCTGTTACCAAAGCTTTATTAGATCTTGGGGCGAACATCAATTTGATACCGCTATCATTATTTAACAAACTAGGAACTTTGAAGGTCAAGCCTGCCAAGGTGAAGTTACAGCTTGAAAATAAAACCACTCAACACCCATATGGGATAATTGAAGACTTACCAATAAGAGTGGATAAGTTTGTGTATGTTGTTGACTTCTACATTGCTGAGATGGAAGAGGAGGATACTGATGTCCCCTTAATTCTAGGAAGACCATTCATGAAAGCTGCCAAGGTAATAGTGGATGTTGATCGGGGAAAATACCAAATCAGCTCTAAAGATGAGAGCATAGTATTTCACCTAGACAGAGGAATTCCCCAAATAATTGAAACTCCAGAAAAATTAAAGATAGATCCTACTGATGGGATCTACAATTTTCAATTTGAACCCAAGCTGCACCAAGAAAGGAAGAAGGAAGCTACTCAAGGTGTCCTTGAGCACAAAAAGGAAAAGATTTCCAAATTTCTGAGGAAACCAAGAATGAGGGTGAAACAACAAGAAACTATCATGGAGTTCAGTTTCAAAAAGAGGAAAAGATCAACATCAGAAGAAGAAGAAGACAGTGAGGAAAGTGATGACAACACCAGGAACTGGCTTGGAGGATGGGAAATAAAAGGAAGAACAAGAGCTGAGTCCACCACCACCCTCCAATTGAGGCCACCA
This sequence comes from Sesbania bispinosa, assembly GCA_026901365.1. Lineage (NCBI taxonomy): Eukaryota > Viridiplantae > Streptophyta > Magnoliopsida > Fabales > Fabaceae > Sesbania > Sesbania bispinosa. Next base: position 1,069,201 of record QLOH01000014.1, read on the forward strand.
GGAGTGGAACAGGCGTCGAGCTAGAAGACGTTAAACAAGTGCTTCCTGGGAGGCAACCCAGTATTTTTGTGTTTTTATTTGTTTTTAGTTTTTGTTTTTGTTTGTGTTTAGTGTCTTAGTTAGAGTCAATACCTGTTTAGTGTGGGAAATTGTTAGGAAAAGGTTAAATTAAAAAAGGAAAAGGATTAGAAACACTTTGATTTAGGAAGTAGCAGAAAACGGAACAAAGAAATTTTAATTCTGTTTCCTACGCTTCACTCCCGCTGAGCGCAAGTGAAGCGTAGCAATGAGCTTTCAATTCTGCTTTCTGCGCTTCACCTTCACCTAGCGCAGGTGAAACGCAAAATTACCAATTTGATTCTGTTTTTCACGCTTTAATCTACGCTGAGCATAGGTGAAGCGTAGCGCTTCGCTTCAGATTCTTTTGAAGCACGCGCTCCAGCCTCGCTGAGCGCATATGGAGCGCGTGTTCCCGTTCCAGTTTAAATTTCAAAAACTGAAGCGGGGGAAGGTCATTTTCACCTTCCCCCAACTTCCTAAGGAGCTTTTCTCTGAGATTCTTACCCTTCCTTAACCTTTTCACCTTCCAAACTTCTTCCTTTCAACTTTCTACACTATCCCAAGTATGTTTTTGTACTGTTTTTATAAGTTTTTCACCGTTTAAAATTTTTAGTTCTTTATTTTATTAAGAAATACCTTAGGATAGAAGACTTACGCTCTTAGGACCCCATAAATTAGGAATATTTGTCAATAGAGTCTTAGTTTAGTATATTGATTATGATCGTATGCATGGTGGTGTATTTTGGCATGTTTTGATGGTAGTTTTTAAAGTGCTCAGTGAATTTCTGCAAATTATTCTAAATGTAATATGAATGCTTAATTTTTCTAATATTTTTGCATGACCATTGCATGAATAATTGTGCATTATTGCATGTTTGAAAAGCATGATTTTTTAGCATAATTTTGTTTACTCTTTAATGCCTTGTTTAGTAATGTTTAGGACTTGCTTTAACTGATCACTTTAGCATGCTCTTAATAAATTGGCATTGGATAATATAAAAATTAAGATTTTTATGCACAAGTGCTTGTTAAATGATTGCTCTGATTTTTTAATTAACTTGGCCACTTATTTCATTAATCATGAGTTGATATTTTGTTTGCATGGGAATAATCTTGGTTTGGTTTTATTTTGCAGATGGCTCACTTTAAGGAAGTTAACTCCGCTAGCACCTCAAGGAAGGGCAAAGGTGCCAAGAGGGCTAGGGATGTACCTGAATTTGATTCCATGAGATTCAAGAACCCTCAGGCATTCGAGGCTTAAAGTTCACTGCTGAACTATAACTTTATTGAGGAGAGGCCAGTTGCTCTACAGCCTAGAGAATTTGAGGATTTCAAAAATGAGATCATCTGGAGAGGATGGAGGCGGGTCGCTGAACCAGATAGATTCTTTCACCCCGAGCTGGTCAGGGAATTCTACGACAATGCCATTGGAGACCATGGCATTGACGTGCACAGGCAGTCCTATGTGAGGGGCCAATGGATATCTTATGATCACAATGCGATCAACGCATTTTTGGGCTACCCAGGGCCAGAGGATCAGAGACAAATGGTTTGCCAGTTTCATGAACTGGTAAACGAGGTAGGGGCCTATGGGAATGACCCATTGGATACTAGGACTGCAGAGAGCCTATGCCTACGGGGGCGAACCATTGAGAGGAACGCCTATGGACATGTTGCTCGGATTTACAGACGAGACATGAGGGACATAGCACGAATGTGGACTGTGTTGGTGTTGGCTAACATCTAGCCCACCAACCATGTCTCAGACATTATCATGCCAGTAGCTCACCTCCTCTACAACATTCTGGTCGGGCATGACATTGACATCGCTAGAGTGATATCTCATAAGATGTCCTTATTTGCATCTTCTGTGGGGCGACGGAGCGTCCAATCTAGGATCAGTTTTGTAACGTCCTAATTTCTTAATTCAAGAATAATGTCCGTTGGAAACACTATTCCCGAATTTCTGAAATTATTTCGCGCCATTTTAAATATCGTCATACAAATCTCACAGTTTGCTTAGGAAATCCAACATTTGCTTAAGCTCTCACAAATTCATACCACATTGCATTCAATACAAAACCTCAATTAAACATAGGGAACGAACCTACACTTTGGGGGTTATGGTTCATAACACTCCTACCGGAAATCCGGCAGAGTTTCCCCTAAAAACTGGACATTTCCCAATTTCTAACTTAACTTGAAATCTAGAAAACACCAACACAGTTTATATAGCACAACTCCAATATCAACTACAACAAAGCCTCTGTGGAAAATCTAAGGGGTTTACATTAATACATCCATAATCTTTATTTTACATCTAATTATCTCCTAAGAATATCTTTGACATTGGGATTGGGATGGATCTACTCCAAAAGCTTCACTTCCATCTGAACATGTATCCCCGCAACGTGGGGTGAGACTAATGTCCCAGTAAGCATAACCATGCAATCATACAGTGTAGGGAGGCAAGCATATGAGATGGAACACATAATTCAACATATCATGTATAACTACTTCAATTACCACATTACAACTTCACTCGATTGTACATGATGTCAATACAAATCTGGAAAATAGATATGCCATGCATGACCTGCATTACCCGGCAGACGAGGTCTTATCACTATCTGGGGCTAGACCTGAGCTTAGACTACAAGGAACATCTTCCTTGGGCATAACACCGCCAATTAGCTGGGGGCCGAAACCCGTGTTTTAACTGGGGACCGAAGTCCAATTAACTAGGGACTGAAGTTCAATCTTGCTTAATTAAGGTGAAGTGGGGCAGAAGCCAAAACTGGGGCCGAAGCCGTAACTGGGGCCGAAGCCAAAAACCTGTGGCCGAAGCCATTTTTGCTGGGGCCGAAGCCAAATTCATTTTTAGTTGGGAGCCGAAGCTCAAATTCATTTTCCAATAAGCTGGGCCAAAGGCCTGAATGCAATGCACAAACATCACAAATAACACATGTCTCATAATGGATCTAAACATTCTCATAGCCATAATGAAACCCCATTATGTGAATCTCATAGCCCAACCCCCACAATCAACCATAGCATGTTCCTCAAGCATAAATCATAAACTATAAGACAATATTGAAAGGGGATGGGTACAACCCTAATATACAAACCCTAATTCATGTCTCTAACCACAACATTCATTCAAGAACCAACCATAGAACATCAACAATCATTCATGGACATACATGACTAGAGGAAGGGGAAAAGAGGGATTAGGGTTCATTCAAGAGACTCAAGCAAGAATGAGAGTGGGTGTGTGAGTTATATATCTCCTCATCTACAACACCATATGGACCTTCCTCTGGGATATAGTCACCACCAAGTGCATGTCCTCTAGCATCCTTTCCACCAGCATAAGTAGTGTCAGCAACATATCCCATGTCATCTCCACTCCCCCCGGGAAAATTGGACTGTCCCCAGGCCATTGTACATATGGAAGGAATTGAGCTGGCTCCATACCTGCATAAGGGCCTTTCAGATTATAATACAGGTACTCCTGTAGGTGGAGTTGTCCCCTATGGATGGAAATGTGCTGTTGTCTATCATGTTACACTATCACTTCATTTGAAGCACCTTATTCTTGCACTCATGTGAACATTATAACATTCAAAATGTACAATGTAAATTCTAACCATTGAAGCTCAATATGCACTAGTCATTTACATTGTCATTCATCCAATGCAAACAATTTCACTTTTAATGATTCTTTTCCTTTTAAACTTAAAAATTGCAAGCAATTCACTTTGGTAATGCACACTTAATGAGAATTTATAAGAGTGAATATCTCATTTTTGCATTTTATCAAACACTTGATGTGCATCATACTCACTTGTATTCTAAAACTCACAATTGTTCATAGACATTTCAACCTATGATCATTCCAATGCATTCCAACGCAGTAATCACCAAACAATCAATGCTTTTCAACATTTCAATCACAATCCATACATGTGTTCGGTGAAAACATGTTAAAACATTATGAAACTTACCTTGGAAAGCCCTTTTGGAATGAAAATATAGGAATTGAGGAGATGAGTGTGTGAATTTAGGGAGTTAGGAAGGTCCTGGGGGTTGCTCGCACGAGAGAGGGAAGAACACTTGATAAAGTGTATTTGAAAAAAAAAAAAACATTCCCTCTGTTGTGCGTGAGGTATAACCAGGTAAGTGAGTTTTCGCTCAAGCGAATAAAAATTCGCTTGAGCTAAATCTTTCCAGAGAGCATGAAAAATCACCCCCAAATTCGCTTAAGCGAATTCCTATTCGCTTGAGCGAATTTTGTCCAGAGAGCCTCATTTTTTTATGCCCAAATTGGCTTAAGCGAATCCAAATTCGCTTGAGCGAATTCTGTCCAGAGGGCCATGTTTTTCATCCTTAAATTCGCTTGAGCTAATTGAAATTCGCTCGAGCTAATTTATCAGCAACTGTTTTTCTTCCCAATTTTCTGCATAATTCGCTTGAGCGAATAGCCTTTCGCTTGAGCGAATTTCTGCATTTTTGTCCTTCAAAACCTTTTGCACTTGGCCAAAATTTTTACCAATTTCAAAATCTTAATCCTTGATCATTGCTCTCTTTTGGACTCCAATTCACTCCTCAATTCACTCCCTATGCTATTCTTTATGATTCAAAAAGGTTTCACCATCTCATAACCAAAAACTAGGATTAAAAATCCCATTTTCATAATTGACCATATTTAAGGCAATTTGTAGCATTCAATTGTCTCAATTTAGCACCAAAACTCTTTTTCATGCAAAACAAGTTCAAATAGCTTCAAAACACTCAAATACACATGTTTGGGCCAATTGAGACAATGAAATGCTAAAAATTGACTTAAAGCACACAAACACACAAATATGTACAAAATCACAAACACACATGAAATTGGAATCTAAAATACAAGACAGAATTAAACACTGGGTTGCCTCCCAAGAAGCGCTTGTTTAACGTCACATAGCTTGACACCTGTTTTTCATCATGGTGGTTGGAATTGAAATTTTGTGGTGAGCTTCTGAACCTTGCTTTCACCACCAACCTTCTCTTCAGCTTTGTTTTCAGATTTTAATGTCCCACATAAATTCTTGACTTCTGACCATATTGCTCCCATTCTTACTTTAGGCTTTGAATTTGATTTTCTTGACCCGCCTCTTCTTTTTGCTTTTCTGTTATCAGTGCTTGCAGAAGTCTCTTCATTTTTTAATTTAATTTTTTTTCTTCAACTGCAGTTTATTGTCATCATGCAAGATTCCTTCAGTAGAGTCTATTTTGAAACACTCTTGATGACTTTTCTGTTGTGGAGCGACTTGAAATACATTGAAGATGATCTCATCGTCTTGTGCTCTAACTCTGAGTTTACCATTATCTACATCAATCATTACCTTAGCAGTCTTCATGAATGGTCTACCCAAAATCAGAGGTACCTCACAATCTTCTTCAATGTCCATAATTACAAAATCCACAGGAAATACAAATTTATCCACCCTTACCAAAACATCTTCAGCTATGCCATAAGGGTGTGTGATGGACCGGTCAGCCAGTTGAAGGTTTATTTTTGTTGGCCTCACCTTTAGGTCACCAATTTTCTTTAACACAGATAAGGGCATTAAGTTAATACTGGCTCCAAGATCAAGCATGGCCCTTCTCACAGGTGATGCACCAATAGTGACAGGAATAATGAAGCTTCCAGGATCTTTTGATTTCAGTGGTAGGGGCTTCTGAATAATTGCACTACAGTCGGCCTCTAATTCCACTGTTTCTTCTTCTGTAAATTTCCTTTTCTTTGTCAACAGATCCTTCATAAATTTTGCATAAGTAGGCATCTGCTCCAGTGCTTCAAGAAATGACATATTAATCTGAAGTCCTTTGAAAATTTTCATGAAACGGGCAAATGCCTTCTCTTTATCCTTCTTTGAAGGAGAAGGAGGATAAGGCAATTTCTTCTGATGGGGTACCTGTTTTCCACCTTCCTCCCTATTTTTCTTCCCATCTTTCTTTTCTTTTCTCTCCTCTCTATGTACAACCTCACTCTTATTCTGTACTTCCTCTTCCTCACACTCAATTTCTTTTTCTTTTTCACTTTCCTCCAAAACTTCCTCTTCTACAACAAGGTTGTCACCAATCCCTCTTCCTACAACTATACCACTCCTAGTAGTGATAGCATGACACTGCTCTTTTGGATTGGTTTCCGTGTTGGCTGAAAAATGTCCAGATTGTTGATTCGCTAACTGTTTAGCCAATTGTCCAACCTGTGTTTCCAAATTTCTGATTGCAGCTTCAGTATTCTTCTGATTTGACATAGATGCCTGCATGAATTTTTCAAGTGTATCTTCCAATTTAGATGTTCTTTCATGTACAGAAGAGTACTGTGGTTGTTGTTGTTGATAAGGAGGCTGTCTATTAGAGGGTCCAGCTTCTTGTCTCCATCCAAAATTTTGGTTCTGATTATTTCTCCACCCCTGCGAAAAACTGTTAGCATAATTATTAAGATTGGTAGAGAAATTACCTGGTCTTCCTTGATTAGCCATATAGTTAATTTGCTCTTCCTGTTGATTTTCTTGATAAGAACAGTGACCATTAGGATGGTCACCTCCACAGAAATCACAAACCAAGTTGGGTTGCACTTGACCAGAATTGGATTGCACAGCATGTAATTGCTGAGGAAGCTTTGACATCTGTTTAGTAAGTGCTTCAATCTGTTGAGTCAATATTTTATTCTGTGCCAGAATTGCATCAGTAGTACTCAGATCAAGCATTCCTCTTCTTTGTGTTACATTTCTATCACTTTGTGCCTGTTGATCAGCAGATGCTAGACCTTCAATAATTCTTATTGCCCGTTCTGGATCTACTGCTAACATAGTTCCTCCAGCTGCTGCATCTAGTATCAGTTTTATACCAGGTACGAGACCATTACAAAATGTATTAAGCTGAGATATGTCTTCAAATCCATGGTTAGGACATTTCTTCAAAAGTGATTTAAACCTTTCCCATGCCTCAAAGAGAGATTCATCTGGTCCCTTGCTGAACTGTGAAATGTCTGACTTAGCTTTGATGTAACGAGAGGGTGGGAAGAATCTCTTCAAAAAATTTTCCTCTACTACATTCCAGCTAGTCAAGCTCTGATTTGGATGAGATTTAAGCCACTCCTTTGCTTTACCTGCCAATGAGAAGGGAAACAAACGTAAGTAAACACTTTCTAAGTCTTCCTCCTCAAAACCCATTGTTGCAATTAATTCATAAAAAGTGGACAAGTGAGTATATGGATCCTCATGATCCATTCCATGAAACTGATGGGCACTGATTAAACTCAGGAATGCAGGCTTCATTTCTATGGCTTTTGTTGCAGTTGGTACTACAATACTTGAAGACTGTCTGGGACCCTGTTGCAACACATAGTCTCCCAGAGTTCTCCTTGGTGGATTCCTTTCTTTTCTAGCCATATTTTCAATTTCTGGATTGACTGGAATAGGTGTGTTGAGAGTGTTGGAAGATTCACTTACTGCCTGTCATTGTCTTTTCTTTCTGTTTTTACCTCTGTTTTTCCGAGCTGTCTTCTCAATCTCAGGGTTAAATTCTAATTGATCTTCAGGTACCTGACCTCTTAATATCATAAATCACACAGCTCAACAAGGATTAGCACAGGATAAAAATGTAATTAAACTATCTATACTAAAGGTATTCACAATACTTAATGAACTAGCTAAAACTTTAAATTGACACCGATCTCCCTGGCAACGGCGCCAAAAACTTGTTGGCCATCTAGGCAAGTATACCTATTAGTCAACTGTAGTAATATGAAATTGAATTCAGAGTGTCGATCCCACGAGGAGTCGGTAATTCAAAATTCTGCTAATTCAATAAGTAAATATATACAATAACAAGTGAGTTGATTCATGGTTGATATAAATATTTAAAACAAGATTCTAAAAAGTAAATTCTAAAAGAAAGTAAAACTTGATTGAAGATATCAGTGAGAAAAACTGGGATTGAATTTTGTCTATCTCCCTCGTCTATATTCTGGTTGTATATCAATATATAGGATTCATAACTATCAATATAGATGCATACACAATAATCATTTATATTGATTCCTCATATATAAAATTCATAAGATTGATTTATTGAATATTGATTCCTCATATAATCAACAAATCATCCAGCATTAAGTTCAGGTATTAAAGCATTCAATATATCGAAATCTATTCCTAGTATAACGATATATCGACTATTTTCGTTCAATTCGAATTTTCAGAAATACTTTCCAGTTAGATCCAAAAATCTAAACATTGAAACTATTGATCAGATAGAATCAAAGAAATGAAATCAGAACGAAAATAACAATATTGATAGAAACGAAATCACTATATAAAAATATAACCAGAATATATCCGAGTTTGAGTCGATTTACATTCAATCCCAAAGGAGGAAATTAGCCACTCATGATGGCTTTACAAATCATCAAGATGAAGAAGAAATTGGAGAAATTGAGTTTCGCAGCTTTTCGTTCTTCCTTCGCTTCTTCGTTCTCAAATTAGAAAGTTTCAAAAACTGACGAAAAACTGAATCAGAAATTGTTTTGTGCAGCTGTCTTACTTAAAATTCGCTTGAGCTAAAATTTTTAGCTCAAGCGAGTGGAATTCTTCATGGTGAAGGAAGGTTAATTCGCTCAAGCGAATTAAATTCGCCTGAGCGAATTAAGCTGCCAAAAAGACCCCCCTTTACTGGCCAAAATTCGCTTGAGCGAATTGAGGCTCGCTCAAGCGAATTACTCTTCAAAAATTTCCTCTTTTCTGGTCATTATTCGCTTGAGCGAATTGGGATTCGCTCAAGCGAATCTTGAACACTTAAATTCCTCTTTTCTTCTTTTCACTTCATTTCTTCTTTGCCTTGTTTCTTCCTCCTCAATTTTTCTGCAATTAAACATATAAGTAAGGATCAGAATGCCTCAATTGACTCAGTATTCAAATATTATCATTTAAACTCCACGGTTCTAGAAATTAGAAGGATTTGATTGAAATATAACCATATTTAGCCCATAAGTAACAATTTTTGATATTCAAATAATCAAATTTATGGCACTTATCATTATACTCACCTCAAAGGAAGCTCAAAGAAAAGTGGAATGAAGTTGGTGAAGGTTAGGGGTGGATATCCTCCAATTCCAAAAATTCTCTAACCTGGGGTTTGAGTAACAAAACCATAAATGAAATCAATCCACTAATCCACCCTAGATTTGCATAAAACCAACTCTAATCAACAATAATAGTAAGGGGAAGAAGAATAGGGAGCATAAATAGGGGAACAATCAAGAGAACAAGTGAGTGAAATCAATAGCGAGTTTGAGGGAGCCTAGACATAGGAAACTTGAACTCTGATTGGTAAAAGTATTCAAAGTAGTCACTATGTGATCGAGCTATAGGACGAACTGATAGTTTTAACAAACGGAAAAGCAGATCTTTAAAGTCGGGGTAATTTGTCGCCTGGGAGAACCCGCATGGATTATTTCTGAGTATTTTATCGCTAGGACACTAGGGTAAAATAATATAGTTTGGTTAAGGTATCATAATAATACATTCATAAATATTATTGGGATTCACATACGAAAAGGGTGCGATGATACGAAGTTCAATCCTAGTCCAAGTAACTATCTCTATCTTTCTCACTTCAAGTTCAATTTTATTTACTTACGCAATTCTCAACAAACAAACATATGCTCTTACTTGATAGTTGTGACCACTAATCTTTATAAGTTGAACCGTTCCATGTGGATACGATACTCTTACTTACTATTATACTGCTGAGATTTTGGTACGCTTGCCAGAATTTCAACAAGTGGCAGAGAGAAAAAATAGAACCATCATGAACTTGGTTAGAAGCATGCTGTCAGAAAAGGAAATCCCTAAGGAATTCTGGCCAGAAGCAGTGAACTGGACAATTTATGTGCTAAATAGGAGCCCTACTCTAGCTGTGAAAAATGTAACACCTGAAGAAGCATGAAGTGGACTTAAACATTCAGTGAGACACTTTAGAATGTTTGGTTGTGTGGCCTATGCTCATGTTCCTGATGTTCAAAGGAAGAAGTTATATGTGAAAAGTACCACGTGTGTTCTATTGGGAGTAAGTGAAGAATCCAAAGCCTACAGACTCTATGATCCTGTCATAAAAAGGATCATTATAAGCAGAGATGTGAAGTTTGCAGAATCTGAAAAATGGAAAAGATTGTGGCTGAAAATGAAGATGACAGCAGCAGTGATGACTCAGTGGAGAGTGTTGAGGAAGACAACAGTAATGACACCAAACCCATTGAACAAGCAACTGAAGCAACAACCAGCAATGCACCAAATCAGGATCAAGGGAGGATTAGAAGACAACTAGCCTGGTTAGAAGACTATGTCACAGATAGAGAGTTGCATAATTTTTCCATTTTCAAAGATGCAGCAGACCCTGAGAACTTTGAGGAAGCTATACAACACAATGTTTGGAGAAAGGCTATGGATGCTGAAATAAGTGCTATTGAAAGAAATCAAACCTAGGAGCTTACTTCACTTCCTTCTGGTTCTGAGTATAGGAGTAAAGTGGATTTATAAGACCAAGTGTAATGAAGATGGGAAGGTAGAAAAGCACAAAGCTAGATTGGTGGCAAAGGGGGTACTCTCAACAACATGGTATTGATTACAATGAAGTGTTTGCTCTTGTTGCTAGGTGGGATATAATCAGAACCATTTTGGCATTAGCTGCTCTTAAAGGTTGGAATGTATTTCAACTTGATGTTAAGAGTACCTTTCTTCATGGTGAACTAAATAAGGTGGTTTATGTTGATCAACCTTTGGGCTATCAGAAGCAGGGTGAAGAGAGCAAGGTCTACAAGTTGAAAAAGACCTTGTATGGGCTAAAACAAGCCCCTCGGGCTTGGTACAATAAAATAGAATCTTATTTCAGCGGCCAAGGTTTTGAGAAATGCTCACATGAACATACTTTGTTTGTGAAAACAGGACCTGCAGAACAACTATTGTTGGTAAGTCTCTATGTGGATGACCTCATCTACACTGGAAATCATAAGAAGATGTTTGATGAATTTAGAGAGTCTATGCAAAGGGAATTTGATATGACAGATCTTTGAAGAATGAAATACTTCTTAGGCATAGAAGTAACTCAATGTGCAGAAGGGATATTCATATGCCAAAGGAAGTATGCCAAAGAAATTGTTGAAAGATTCAGTATGCAGAACAACAATAGTGTGAATAATCCTATGGTGCCTGGATCCAAACTGTCCAAAGATGAAAATGGAGTTATAGTGGATGCAACTGTATACAAACAGATGGTGGGAAGCCTAATGTACCTTACAACCACTAGACCAGACTTGATGTTTGTTGTTTGTCTTGTAAGTAGATATATGGAAAGGCCAACTCAAATGCATTTAGTTGCTGCAAAAAGAATTCTCAGATACTTGAAGGGAACCTTAGAGTTTGGCATCATGTACAGAAGAAGCAAAGAAGAGGAACTAGTAGCCTATTCAGACAGTGACTATGCTGGGGATATTGATGACAGGAAAAGCACCTCTGGATATGTTTTCATGCTGGGATCAGGAGCTGTATCATGGTCCTCCAAAAAGCAACCTGTTGTGACTTTATCCACTACTAAGGCCGAATTCATTGCTGCTGCTTCATGTGCCTGCCAAGGTGTATGGCTAAGAAGGATGCTTGAGAAGCTTAGATACACACAACAGAAACCTACTGCCATATTTTGTGATAACAACTCAACAATTAAGTTGTCAAAGAATCATGTTCTTCATGGTAGGAGTAAGCATATTGATGTGAGATTTCACTTTCTAAGAGATCTTAGCAAAGATGGTGTGATTAATTTGGTGTATTGTAAATCTCAAGACCAACTCTCGAATATTATGACTAAGCCATTGAAGTCAGATTTGTTTAGTAGCCTTAGAACAAGGTTGGGAATGATTGAAGTATGTAATTAATACTGAGTTGTTTGTTATAAGCTCAGTATTAAGGGACGATATATTAGAAAATAGTTTTCTATTATTAAAAGTCAGTTTTCTGTTAAGGTAGTTAATTAACAAATTTAGTTGTACTATTGCCTATAAAAGGATATCTTGCAATGAGAAAGGTAATTCAATTGTTCTGATATTTTCCCTCTGTCTCATATCTCTCTGTATCTTAACAATTTTGGTATGTTTAATTATATTACTAAAACTCTGCCTCTCGTTTACTGTGGGTTTTGTAGAAATGAAATTTAGGCTTTGATTAATGATACTTTTATTTAATAATCTATGTTTGGAACTAAATTTGGATGATAAGGGTGGATTTTTCGTGGACTTTGATGTTACATTTTGTTCATGAATTGGTCCCGTGAAATTTTGTAGAAGAGAACAGGAGAGTTAACAGAAGGTTGGAGGAGGAGTGGGGATGTGGCAAAACCAGAAGTGCGCTGTTTGACAAAGGTGAATTGATAATCTATTACATGGATGATATGAAATATATACCTGATAAAAGTGAATCGATAGTATATTTATGTTTGTGGATAATATGAATATAGATAAATTTATGGTTCTGCTGATATAATCTTGAAATGTTTGAATTTATTTAGTTGATTCCGAGTGATAAAAGTTAATTTATAGATATTTTTCTATAATAACAAGACACGCGTGACAAACATAGATTCTTGAATGTTTAAATACATGTTTAGTTAATCCCATGTAACATGATACGTGATATGCAATTAAGGTGAATTCATATAATCTTGGAAGGTTTGAACATGTTTAGTTAATTCTGTCACGATAAATTTCTAATTCTTTTCCAATTAAAATTGGGACTTTTAAAACATGTGAAAGAATTTTGAATAAGTTAATTTATACCCTTGATTACATTGATTGGAAAATCATGTCATTAATTTTTGCTCTGTTCTGCTGAAATAACTATGGTATCGGCAACACAAATAGGAAATTATATGCAGATAGATATAATATCTATGCTATTATTATTAAACAAGTAATATAAAGAAAGTTGACAGCATCAAATAAGAAAGATATAACACGCACCAACAAAAATGGAGCCGAGTCTCTAATGATCACAGAATTAAGTACACTGATCTTAACATATAATAACAATTTTACATTTTCTGTATTTGGTGATATAAACCAGTAATACGAAGAAAATTGATTACAGCAAATAAGAAGATAAAAACACCTACAATAGTTGAGCTGAGTCTCCAAGGATCACGAAAGTACACTGATCTTAACATACCCATATAATGCTTCCAACAGCTATTGTAGTGATCATTGAGTTTCTTTGATGTTTTGCCATAATAATTGTGTGTTACCACGACATGTTTGCAAAGACCATTTATCATATTTGCCAATTCTATATGGCTACCAAGTTCATGAACAATGACTTCTTTGTCAACCAACACCTCCACATCCTCTTGAGTGTGAATTAGTGAATCAATTAGAAAAACATAGTTGCATATGAAAGGTTGGTCTGAATAATGACACTGCTCCAATGCAATGAGGTTCCTTAGAACACATTCTGTTGTTTGGAGTACTTTTAGTTGAGGGATTTGCAAACTAGATTTGACAAAGTTGAAGCATGGTAAGCAACCTAAGCATAGAAACAAGTTGAAAATTGGAATCTTTTTCAACTTTATTTCTAATAGTGTCCTGTGGTGAACTTTCTCAAAGCTAACCCCTGCCTCATTCAACTTTGTTGCAGTCCTAAGGACACACTTATCTTCATCATTTTTGGTGAAATGTTGTGATGGCACCCACCCCTTGTCATGAACATGTCCTGGAAGGTAGAAACATCTGATCAAATCAGTGAAATGTTTGCATGAATTGTAGTTCTTGATCATCTCTTTATTTTGATCTTTTGTTGACTTCTGTGGATTGTAGTCTTCAAAGTAGTTAAATGCAAGCTCAAGAAAACTACTGAGGTTGTTTCCCTTGTAAACCTTGTTATATAAATTTTCCAAGACAAATATTGGAAGTTGATTTTCAAGAAGTAACAAGTCTCTCTGGATGCTCTTGTAAATCCATGATGTTGTGAACATGTAATCCTTTTCCTTTTCCCATTTAGATTCCTCTGATTTTCTTAGAAACAGCTCTAAGATGAAGACAGAATCTAACAAGATCATGTCCACAAATTCATCATTGTTGAGGCTACTTGGCTCTGAATAATAATGGAGTATCATTTCAGTGTTTTCTTTGAGGAAGGATTTGTATTTGGCCAAAGTCTTTTTGTTTGTTACACGTTCCCTAAAGGCAAGAAAGTACCTTTGTTTTTGTGTATGCATTGGCTTCAGGTTTGGTAGATTGTGATGAAAAGGGCCAATTGAGATCAATTGTGGTGTATAAGCTTCCCCTTCATTCAACTTCCGGAGATTGGGAGGAACCTTGTAAATACAACACACATCATGCAGTGCAGGCTCAATCTCTTTTGGAATGTCAAGTATATGCTCCATCTGAGGTTCCATTGTATGTGTTTGGTTTCCATCAAAATCATGTTTCAAATGTGAATCTAAGCTATCTGTTAAAGTTGTATAACTAGTAACAGAAGAAGCCATTGAAACCCAACTTCCCTTTTCCATATAACAGCTCAATAAAGAGGAACCTGGTCAACCCACAACAAATCAATTGCTATTGACACTAACCTTAGGCCAAATCACTTGTTTCCATTTAGTTTTTTATGAAAACAAAAAACATACAATAACAATAACAACAACAATCAAGTCTTATCTCACTTAGTGGATCTACATAGATAAGACAACACCATAATAACTTATCATGTTATTACGAGTCTGTTTGGGTGGAACTTATGCAGAAGTACTTCTAGGTGAAAAAAATAGCATAATTCAAAGAGGTCAAATGTCTTTAACTTCTCCATAAGTTAAAATTAGTTACTTTTGGAGAAGTTAAATGAGAGAACTTTTGGAGTAGGTGGTCTACAAAGACTAATTTGAAGTTATAGAGAAGTTAAATGCTTTTGACCTTGATTCATGCTATTTTTTTCACATAGAAGTACTTTTACCTCTAAATTTCTCTTGATAGTTTGATCAATAATTTTTTTAGTTCCTCTATCTCTATCTGTTAACTATCTTCCATGTGGTCAATACAACCCTCTTTACTAGTACTAGCTTCTATCTCGAATAATGTTCAAACCATGAGATTCTACCATCTTTTCTAAAATTGAAATTATTCCAATTTTTCTCTAATAATTATACAGTAATTAACACATCTCTTGTATATGTTTAATAACCTGAACCAGTATAAAAGGATAAGCGCTCAAAATTGACCATACGTCTATAGTTATAGAAAATTCTTATATATTTCCATGTTATGTTCTTAACTAATTGTGACTTTCTTATTCAATTTTTTATTGTTCATATGTAAGCAATCTAAATATATATACTTGTAGAAAAATCAAAGTAGTTAGCACATTTGAAGGATATCTCATCCACAGTTAATGAACTAAAAAAAATATATAAAATTGATACGCAGGGCTTACAGAACCATGCATCAAATCTCCCTTAAAGGAAAATGATAAACATTTGTGGTTACACAAAAGAAATCAAAAGGGAACAAGCTTTGTTTAATTTGTAATTACCTGTGCTGTGATGGAAAGTATTGGCTAATATAGTTTCACTTCCTTTCAAAGTGCTGTGAAGCTCTCTCTCTCTCTGAAGGCCCTTCGGTGCTAAAGTGATCTGCATTTGTTTCTCTACCACAGCTGAGACATAAATTTATATATGTGCAATTATTTGTCTCGTTTGATTTTATATTCCCACTTTCTTCTCATACGTTCCGTTTACGTGCTTCCCGCTTGTTATTTATTTTTTTATATTTCCCACTTGCAATGTTGTATGTGCTATACATATAATTTATTTCCATTCGTGACAACCTATGTCTAAACTAAAGATAAGTCAACACTCCATATTTTCATACATCTATTTAATCCAATATCTCTCATTTCTTTTTTTTATTATATCACTATCATTCATTATATCTATCACTACTCTTTCTTTCATTCTTATTTCTCATTAATTGTATACATCTCATGAAATGTTTAGCAACCTTTACTCATGTACTAATAACATGTTGTTTTATCATTACTATTTACTATTGTGTAAAATTATAGTTTCATATAATTAATTTTAAATCATTTTTATTTAACGTGTTTTATAAAGTGTGTATCACTCATCTCAACTATTTTTAAAATAAATTCTACTCAACTATAAAGCAAACGTACAGTATCTCTTTCATATCTTGTACATTAGGATTTCTCTCCTCCAACATGCTTTTTCCGTACGACATAAATTTTAATTTTTTCAGAAGAGTGTTTTACTTAATTTCTCTCCGTCTGTGTTGGAATTCTAATGGAAATCCTATGGCTGAAACATTTTTCAAACTTTTTGTTTAATATATATTAGCAGTAGACTGTTATTCAATAATATATTATCATATTATTTTTTATTTTCACTATAGTTAATTTTTATTAGTCACCATTAAAGAACTTTATTTTTTTAAAAATGTGTTTAGTGGGAATAAAGTCATGAATATTCGTTCTAAAATTCCAGCCTAGTTATCAACTGAACTAATATGGTATCATATTATTTAATGATTATTTCATTTCATAAATTATTAAACATGGGACATCACATCATTCAATATATATTTTTACAGTGACAATGTGGCCGGGTTACTAATTGACTTCAGCATGAGTATAGCATGTGATGGTAGCTAACGTATTACTCATCCAATAATTAGTTTAACATGTGACCTTTTTGGGCCCTTTATTTCTCCAGTGCTATGGATACATTGTGAACCATAATACACGATTCACACAGGATCATGATTACCATATTGGTGAAGAGGTACCTTAATAGGTGTCTCACCGTGTACCCCTTAATTTAAGGGTATGTTAACAAAAAAAATTAGAATTTATAATATAATCTTTAAAATATTTTTAAAATTTGTAATACGATCTTTCAAGAGGATTATATTATAAATTCTAAAAATATATTTTTTTATTAACATACCCCTAAATCAAGGGGTACACCGTGAGTTACCTACCGTAGAATTCTCCATCTATCTTCCACGCTAGCTAGTTGGCAATTGACTATAAACAGTCAATACGAATAGATGGATATATAATTAATAATATTTACTCCCTTCTAGAATTATGATATCATTCATGATTAAAGAAAATAACGTCATGCTTATTTCCTCATTAATTAAAATAATACCCAATTACCCACTATGTGTGCCTAATAAATAAATCTATGATATATTAAGCTTATGTTAAGTTATAATAATTTAAAATTACTAAATTTCATATATTTATAGACAGTAATATCCACTAGGATCGGCTTAGTGGTTGAGGATTTGGGTAGTTTAATATGAGGTTATAGGTTCAAACCCCATTGCTTTCCTTTGTACACAAAAGAAAAAAACAGTAAAAAAAAGTTTTAAATGATAAATAAAAGAAATTTTTATGATAAATTAAAAGAATTTCAAATGACACGTGTTAAAAGAAAATTTTAATATTTTTTTATTTTGTTTAACTTTTTTTAATATCATTTACAATTTCTCTCGTATTTAACTCTCTTTTAAATTATTGTTCATAATTAATTTTACAATTTTAAAATTCTCTATTCAAATTCTAAGTGAAAGTTTTCTTTTTAATTCTAATTTCTTTTCACTATTCATTTTAATTCTAATTTCTTTTTATAATTTACTCCTCATGCATCTTGCTTTACACCACTTTTTTTGTTTTTTTTTTTTCCATAATATCACTTATTGAATTATCCACTTAATGCAAAAAGTCTATTTTAAGTCTTCCTTGTAATAATTATTTTCCTTTGCAAAGAACAAAGGACAGAACAAATGACACTAACTCTCACAAATCCCTTTTTTTTTCACATATTTGTTTTACTCATGTAAAATGACTCAGCTAATGCATACTCGAGGCCCTATTGTGTTAGGGCATCAATATCGCAAGATGCTTAGCCGGATCCTATAAATTTGGTGAGGTGACTTAACTTTACCGATGGAGTAATATTTTTTGGGATCTTGTATAAGCATTGATGGTTAGTATTTTAAAAAGAATTTAGGTAGGTTGTTGCGGAATGGTGAATAGGTAGATTGTGAGGTTTATTTAAAAAAAAAAAATTATAGTTAATAAATAGAGATAAAAGTGATTGAATTACTTAAAGTAATAAAAATAATATAATAGTATGGAAAAGTATGAAAAATGATAAAATATTGATTTAAGAAACTTTTGAGGGTGCTGAAATAGAGTTGATCTTAGCTATATATATATAGTCAGAATCCGTTGACACCAGGTGTCAAACTTTAAGAATTACAGCTCTTAATAACTTTAAGTGTTGGTTTGGTGTTAGGGAAATAGCCCAGGGAGGATAAAATTGAAGAGAAATAGTCATGCTCTCTTTGTTTAGTCAGGCAAGAAATGGGAAGAAATCAGTGGGTCCCATTGGTTTTAGATTTTTTCACAATTCTGACAAGAAATAGCGAGAAATAATAACTGAAGTTGAAAAATCAATTTCCATCTACATTCTAGTGTCCGTTTGATTTACAGTTGAGTGGAATTGTTTCTGAAAATCAATGGTTGAGATGAGTGATGCATATTTCATGAAGCACGTTGGACGAAAGTGATTTAAAATTAATCATGGTTTCGATTTTCTTAACGCCCAACCAAACAGGCTATTAATCGATTTTTTTTGTCCCAAATGTTACCCGCTGTTATAAAAAAATGATTTTTATTGTCCCATAATCGATTGTTGATTCGATTTTTTTGTATGAAAAATCGATTTTTAAAATCTTTTTCTCTTTTATTTCACACACATTTTTCTCATACCAAACAACTAAAATTATATTTCTCTTCAATTTCATATCCATTTCTTTCACACCAAACAACCTAAAATTCATCTCAATCTCTTCTCTATTTCTCTTCTTCCCACTTCTCTTCTACCCATTTCTCTTCTCTTTATTTCCCTAATCACACCAAACAAAGCATAAGAGTCAAAATCCGTTGACACCAGATTACTTTTGGGCACTAGTTTTGTAGTTGTTCCTTTGTTAGTTTTAATTTTCTTTCTTACTGTATCAAAAAATTTGGATTCTTTATTTTCAATATATTATAATTAATTAATATTAAAGTTGAGTAGCGAAACTTAAAACTGTCATGTCACGTTCACAATTGCCACTCTAACCTATTTTTTTTTTTCACATCATATAAATTCTGACATGTCACTCTTTTTAGATGTCTTTAAATCCTGCAAATATATTCACCCATCCTTCCTAAGTTGTAAACGAGTGTAAAACGTATTTTCATTGTGTAAGTTGGTTCTCATACCTATTCTCATTCTATAGTTTTGTTTAACTATTGCGCATTTGATTTTTCCATATATGAAATTAGTGTATTGTCAATTTCAAAACAAGTACGATACTAGCACTCCACCATTATATTAAAAGTTTTCAAGGTTTTTCGGAAATGATTATGCCAACAAAACAAGCTAATAAACTTGCAAGTATTATGCTCCATTATCATATCTAATTTCTATCTTTTTCCTTCCACAGTGCATGTGGACAAGGAATTATTACTGTAAATAAGAATGAAAGACTAATTCAATACTTTTTGGTGTTCATCTTTAGGGTTCCCAGTAAAGAAATTTGATTAAAAAATCTCAAATTTAAATGAGGTGGCTCCAATGTGGAGCTGCATACATGCGGTAAATTTCATTGAAAAAGTATAATCCACATAGAATCTATTAACCATTTACTTGCTTTTCTCTTATGGATGTTTTGAATTATGTTTTAGAAGATAACTCTATCGTGTACGATTTCAACAGCGAAATGAATAAGCTCTATACAACATATTCTTGGGATTTAATTTCCTAGATAGACTACTTATCTAATATAATTGTTGGTGTCATTGACTTTTGTAATTACTTCCTTTGACACTCATATTCCCCCCTCCTTTCATTTGGATTACAGTGATTGACTTAACATTTATTGTTAGGAGTGTGGTTAGAATCAGTTTCACTAATTATGGATTAGGTCCAGTATATCCAAGGACAATATGTTACTGGTGATAATACTATGCTAGCCAACTACAACATGTAAGAACACATTTTGGATTTCAAAATCCATATAATGGATTTTAAAATTGATGAACAAAAAGTCTATATATATTAAAATGTTACTGCTCATATAATATTTGTATTATTAATATTTTTTTCCTTAAAATTGTAATCAATCTTGATTAAACCTTTGCAGAACTTGTCAACATCCAGGCAAACAAGTTCATTTGTAGGCAATACGTATTGCTAGCAACTATTTGGATCCAAATGGCAGCCCCAAGACCCATCCATAAAGGTTTTCTCCCAGCTTTTAGTGTTATCAAATTTATTTTTCTTTTCTCTTTTAACTAATTTGGCTTTGACTTAATAGCCCAAGCAAGTTATGTTTTTCTGGAGCAAATGAAAAAAAAAATAATGCAGAACCAACTGTTTTGTTGGGTAAGTAAGCCTCCAAATGAAGTGTTAAAATGGTGAGTAGAGATCCCTTCAAAAGAAGCAGAGTTACCACCGCTGCTGAATAAAATTGTCGACGTAGCTGTGAAAATCTCTAAATACACACATTAATTTCTATTTTCACCTTAATAATAAACTTCAAAAAATTAAATGTTTTGATTTCACTACAATTTTTTTAATATATAACTTCAGACATAATTCAATAGTATGAAAAGAATAATTACA
The DNA here is from genome assembly GCA_026901365.1 of Sesbania bispinosa. Taxonomy (NCBI): domain Eukaryota; kingdom Viridiplantae; phylum Streptophyta; class Magnoliopsida; order Fabales; family Fabaceae; genus Sesbania; species Sesbania bispinosa. Next base: position 1,090,057 of record QLOH01000014.1, read on the forward strand.
GAATATGATATTACAAAAGACATTCATCATATTATAAATTCTTAATCTTTAATCTTTGAGGAAATTATTATATGTTTTAAACTAGTCTTTCATTATCTTCAATATGACATTACTATTCTAAAAAAAATAATTCTAATAATTTTTTTGTGGAAATATCAATTAATAATAATTAAAATATATACTAAAAACATGTTTGATTTACTATTGAAATACGGTAAATTTACGTTTCTAATGTTAAAAATAGTTGTGTTGGGGAATCCAAACTTGAGTTTGTTCAGTTTCAACACACTAAACCAAACACACTATAATAAATATGATACTTGTTGCAAATCAGAACTGGTTGACGGGATGCATCCATCTGTCTTCCAAGGCATTAGCTAAATGGATGCATTGGGCAAAAAATAAATGGGCATGTTAGGCTTGTGAGCCGATATGGTATTGTCAATTGTATTCGGCTCATCTGATCAACAGGCAGGCCAAATTAGAAGATAGTTAATTGTATATATATGGTGATTAATTCAGGCCAGTTGTTAAGGGGATTATTAGGTTGTTACATGTTAGAAGTCTTGGCCCACTACGAATACACTTAGATGAATAAATTGCTTAGAGGAATATATATACAACTAGTTTACCAAGTAACCATTTCCCTAAATTATAGGATTAAGTGGTTAGATGGAAGTTAAGGCCATTTATCTAGTTCTCATTTGCAAAGAACGAAGGACACTAACTCTCACAAATCCCTGTTTTTGTCACATATTTGTTTTACTTATGCAAAATGACTTAGCTAAGGCATATACTCGAGCCCGTATTGTGTTAGCTACTATATATACATATAAGGGGTTACTTTTTGGCACTAATTTTGTAGTGGTTCCTTTGTTAGTTTTAATTTTCTTGCTTACTATATCAAAAAATTTGGATGCGTTTAGGGGCATAGGCAAGAGGGCTCACAGATGTTCCTTTGTTTTTTTTTTTTTAAACCATAGGTATTCCCTATTACCAGGGGCAATCCTATTCGGGGCTTAGTCAAAGTTAAGGCTCCTCACCCCTCCCGAAGAATGTGTTTAGTGGGGATCGAACCCGGGAGCTCTTCCCACAATCTCAGTCTGCGTTGCCAATTGAGTCGTTCATTTGTTAGTTTTAATTTTCTTGCTTACTATATCAAAAAATTTAGATGCGTTAAGGGGCATAGGCAAGGGGTTCGCAGAGGCCATGATCCCTCCCAAAATTTTTAAATTTTTAAATAATTATATAAATCTCACATAAAATATTTTATTAACTATTTATTTTGCCCTTCCAAATATGTTATAAATTTAGTAGTATTACCTCTTTATGACTTTTTTATTCCTTATCTTTATATGTTTAAAAAATTAATTTTAATTTTTCCTTTTTTAATTATTTTTCTTATTTAGAGATAATAAGCTGACATTTAATTTAAAGATGATTTTATATAAAAAAAAGGAATTTTCTTTGGTTTGACTTGAATTTGATTTTTAGGATTAGGTAATAAAAAAAATTTAAAAAAATATTTATCTTCATTTTAATTTTATTTTAATTAAGGATTATACAATAAGAGAAAAAATTACTAAAAAATATATTTTATTTAATTTAAGACTATTTTTTAAGATTAGGTGATAAAAAGAATTCTTGTCTTAATTTCATTTAAATTATTATAATATAATATATATTAAGGAAAGATGTTTTAATGTATTAATTGTTAAAAATTTCATACAACTTCTAAGTTTACCCCTATTTTAAGTCAAACGCTATTTAATTTTTTCACATTAACCAATTTAAAAAATATAAATGTTTAATAATTATAAGGGATAAAGATTTTAAAAATGCTTCAAAAATTTTGTAAAGTTTCTCCATAAAAGAACCAAATAAAATTATCTCAAGAATCTTGTAAAAAATAGACGGAGCATTTGATTCCGGCCCCCATAATAAAATCTTGGCAACGCCTTTGGATGCATTAGTTTTCTATTAGGATTGGCGTCAAACAATATTTTTTGGTCAAATGATATAACATTAGCCAGTTGAGGAGTGCTAGCAACACACTCTTTTGAACACTCCCCCGAACACACTCCATGTGATTGGTTAAAATTCACATGGGTCCCACCAAATTCGTGGGTCCCAGGTGAATTTTAACCAATCACATGGAGTGTGTTAGGGAGAGTGTTCAAAAGAGTGTGTTCCTAGTATTTTTCTTAGCGAGTTTGGTTTGGTTGGATGTTAAAAAAATCAAAACCATGGTTTTGTGGAAGTGATTTTAAATCATTTCCGTCCAACGTGTTTCGTGAAACGTGCATCATTCATCTCAACAATTAATTTTTAAAATCAGTTTTACTCAACTGTAAATCAAACGGATATTATGTCATCTTACTGAACCACAAATTGTGGATACTCTGATCAATTTATTTTAAATTTTGCTACTAGCTTACTTGATGTTGATGCGTTAGTTTTCTTAGATTGATATATAACACTATCAAAGGGTAACAACTCCTAGCTATATATATATATATATATATATACACACACACACACGAAGTAACAACTCCTAGCTAGCATACTGAACAAAAGGAAAAGTAATAGGGAGACGTGTTACCGAGGCTTGATCCATACACTACAAAAGTGTGGTGCTTGACCAAGAGGTACAATTTACAAAGAGGCAAAGAGCTGTATATATACAGTTTTAAAAAAAGTAATTAACGATGAGGTTGAACACAAGATTCAGGTAAAACATAGAATCTATATCATGATAAAAGAAAAGTCAAATGTACTGGAGTGAGCATAAGCTTGTATTGTTCCAAAAACAAATTAAATAGTGCAACAGGTAAGAGAATGTAAATTTGACTTGGCCTTGAGAAAGAGTTTATTTGCTCCATGTATCCCATGCCATAATCAGCTTGAGAAAGCATCTAGCTTATTTGCTTTGTATTTGACTGGAAAATTTGTGCAATAAAGTGGTCCTTGAATTAGTCTACTCATGTGTCTTACAAAGTCTTCCTTCCCTCTTCTCCCCTCTATTTTCTCTTTAATCCTTTTATTTCTCTCCCCATTGAAATCACAAACATATTCTTAGGGTAAACCTATAATAACTTAACTTCCATTTACGTTTTGTTCGTAGAATTAATCCAAACCCGAGTATTAGCTTGACCCCCCTGCTAGCTTTTGATGGATTTCGAAGCCCTTATACTATATGCGAATTCTATTAACATAAAACTCAATTTATCGACCAAGTCACACCCCATGATATTGTATATTTTATTTTAATGAGACAATTATTAAAGCAAAACATGCAATTATATCAAGTCATATAGTGTGAACGACCCAAAAAATGCGATCACTACTCAACATTATTTATTAGATTTCCCCGATCTTGTTTTACAACTAGCAAGCAGGATTTGGCACGAGTATTAATTAATGTCTTTGTTTGAAATTTAACAAAAAGAATAAGTATTTTCATTTATTCACAAAACGTTCTTTAAAGTGGTCAAGCTGGAAAGAGCAAAGAAAAACAAAATTGTAAGCACTTCAACTTAAGATGTCTTGTGTCATCATAGCATAATCTGAGATCTTCGTCGAGGCTAAAGTAAAATCAATTCCTTAAAAGCTCAATTTGCTTGAACTATTATAACTGAAACATGTAAAGGTTGGTTAGTATTTAAATAGAATCCATTTACCCAAAAAAATTCCAAATCCATTCATATTTAATTCAGTATACTATTACAAATATTTTGATATTAAAACCAAGTCTTGTGTGTTTGGTCCAATCTCCAAGTATTAAAACCAAGTCCAAAGATCTCAGAATCCAAGTTCTTGATTACAGAAAGAGGTCCACACCCCCAATCTATTTTTTGTTAGCATTCTATTTAAGGCTGCATGGACTACTTAGAGAATAGACTTCACAATCAACTGGATTAATTTGAGAATCCCCACTGGATTTTTTTTATTTTTTTTATTTTTTGGTCAGATAGATTGCTATTATTTTGCCACACACAACCTCTTGTTTAGCCTTAGAAACGGATGGACACGTTTGTATTATTACTACATCAGAAACTGCTCATCAACCATGTTGGTTTTAGGGAGATGTCCAAGCATGCTATTCCTGCTACGGGGTGTGAATGGCACTGGACAATACCTGCATAAGAAAGGCATTGCAAGAATCTCCATAGATAAAAAATCACTTCAACAATATCTGCCAAGAAACTAATTTGAAGATGAAAAACATCCAGTTCCTGTCTTACTCAAACAACAGATAATATTTATCAAATTTGATAGTATCAAGTCTCCACTAAAACAGAACATTTTCAAAACCTTTCTATCACGGACCTATCCCTATTCTGACGAGCACCTGTTCTGTCTAAAAGCTTACAACACACCATCTATGTTGAGTTTCAGCATATTAAAATAAAAACAAAGACTTCAACATCCATCAATAGTAGTACAAATCACAGAATAGGCTCCATGTATTGTAATAACAAATACTTGGATTGTGATAAACATATATATTAGCTGAAAGGCAGCAAAACTCTACCTTGAAGCCTAAAAATAATATTTCTCAAAAAATCTAAAAAGAATAACAAATATCTAAATGTCAAAGAACCAAAGAACAAACAAAAGAAAAAGTTCTTCTCCCTCAATTGTATGCCTTGTGTTAAGGCTTCCACTTCTAGTATTTGACCGTGGCAGATTTGTGATTGTGGTTACATGTGCAGAGCCAAGGAGAAGCAGCAAAGCCTACAAGTGGATCACTCTCAGACAGCAACAGTCTTCAACCTTCCACTTATTATTATGGACCCCACCTCCAAAAGAATTTCATCCAAAATAAAATAATATAGAGAAAATACAGATCATACAACCTTCGTTTTAAAAAAATATATATGCACACTTTCATCAAAGAATTATAACACGAAAATGGAAATGGTATAAAAAGTCTGAAACATTGCTCATGGACAGAATAGCATGCAAACATGGAAATATAATTACTTGCATAAGTTTTCTAAATCTAATTGGCCAAATATAGAAAGAACTAAATAAATTACAGAAAAGCTACAATCCTCTACCATTGAAAACATTATATGGAAAACCTTTAAAAGCTTTAGCATTTACATATTTAAAGCTCGGGTAAGATATCAGCCACTGCATAGCATTCCCCCTACCCCCCAAGCCCTTGCCAAAAAATATAAGACTTCAAGACCAAGAACCAAGATGGAAAATCTTAAACATTAATACTTGATTGCAATACTTAATTTATATGCCTAGCGATCAAATACTGTTACCAGTTGCGCTGCAGGAATCGTAATGTCATTCTTATCTGCTTGTTATCAAATGCTGCTGCATCAAGATTCTCATCCATTGTAAATGCTGCATGTAATTGACCTGTGGAAATACACAAACTAAATATATTAAGTAAGTTCTTTACTAGAATCAAGGCCAACAGGCACTTTCGAACTGCACCTTTTCACAATTAACTGCATTCAACAGGTAAAAATCCAGGGTATGTGCCATGTAGCATTTGCAACACACGATGAACTAAGAATAGCTGCACTCTTCTGTGACAACAATGCTACTTTACTCTCTGGATGCTACAATCAGGAAAGAAGTAATCGTTATCCTTTTGGACAAACTAATATTGTACAATATAAATATCACATGGAGAAATTACATAACTAATCCATGAAGGCTAACAAAATAAATAAATCAAACATATATTGCATATCACATACTGTAGTTTCCCAGTTTATTTTTGAAATCCTAACACTAACACATCATCATTTTCACCTTTCACATTGCAAGTTCTAAAAATTTTCAAGCATACATCCAGTCTCTAAAAACCACCATACATAAAGGATCACAATGGAACCAAAAGATATTGCAAAGATGAACAAAGAGTCCAGGTCACATTAGATCTATTTAGGGTCCATTTGGTTTATAGTTGGGTGGAATTGATTTTAATAGATTTATAGAATCAATGGCAGGAAATGAATGATGCACGATTTACGAATCACGTTGGACAGAAGTGATTTAAAATCAATCCCACAGAATTGATTCTGACTGTTCCTAACTGGGAACCAAACAGGCTTTTAGTTGTCTGATTTCAAGGATTAAGGATGCTTTTTAAAAATAAAAAGTAGGCCATATTAGTGTGATTGCATTAAATTAAAACATTGATTAGACCACTGATCAAATCAGGAAAATGGCCAGATAGATACAATACAGAAAATACATACATAAATGTACAGGGGTAGATTGAAGTTGCAAGAAGTAAACCCTTGTATCAACTTTAGGAAGCATTAAGCTTTAATAATGGCATAAATGACAATAAGAGAAAACTACACCAAGTAATTACAATTAAAAAATGCATAAAACCAAAAGTTTTATTTATCCTATGTGTTGAGAGAAGGGGATAACGAGAGACATTTGATAAAATCTGTTTGTCCATAATATACAACAGAGAATTATATACACACACACACACACACACACATGTAGATTTACAAATATAATAGTGATAGGCCCAAGCTCATATCTAAAATATGATACGCTACTCTAATATACAATACACTAACAATCTAATACTATGCATTAATCTGTAGTTTGTTTTTCCACTCTATTTTGTTTGCGTGCCAAATGCTCCCTTAGATTTGTTTGAGCAGAAAGGTAAATAGAAAATCATAAAATCTAAGGGAGCATTTGGCACGCAAACAAAATAGAGTGGAAATGTGGAATAGACTGTTTTGTTCAGTTCTCCTTAGTTCCATAGGCTAGTTAGCTTGTAGGGCCTATGGCTTGGCCTGCATTAGGCTTAGGTCAAGACAAACCTACTTACTAAGAGTATGTTTGCAGGTTAGAAAATGAAGGAGAAGGGAGGGAAGGGGGAGGTGGTTTATAGGAAACCTTTCCCCCTTTTGTGTTTGTGAGTCTTGTCAGCTTACAAAATCCTCTCCCCTCCTTCCTCCTCTTCCCTTCCTCTCCTAACCCTTCCCTTTCCTATCCTTCCAAGCTCCCAAACATACCCTAAATAAATTAGGCCAAGGCTTTTCTAAAAGCCTATTTAGCTAAAGAAGTCATATTTTAGACCATCCAAAAAGCCTTTTACGCCTAATAGGGTAGCTTATTTAAATAAATATAAACAATATAATATTGTATTATTACTATCATTATTTCATTACATTTTTATTATAATGTTTTAAAATTATATGCTTATTGGCCTATTTAAATATTTAAGCAAGTCAACCTACATAAAAACTTGAGCTTATAAGTCTATTTAGAGATACGATTGTGGCCATAGTAAAGGACTTATTGCAAAATAAACTTTTAAATAGGCTTTCAAGTCATATCAAACTTTCAAAAAAACTCCACTAGGTCGTAAAAAGGGCCTATATTAAATAAATAGGCTAGGCTAAGGCCTTACGTTTGGGAAATAAACCATGCTCAAGTCTTAAAAAGCCCAAACCGGCCTAGCCTATTTTCATCCTTAGGCTTCCACTCTTTTAGTGCAACTAAAATACATAACATCTAAACCTAACAACAGCCCCAGATATTAAAGGACATATTCAGACAGATTCTGTAATTAGATTCAAGCGCACCTTTCAAAAATCCGCAAAGAGAAGAATAACTTCAACAAACCAAAACCTTTCTCATGCCACAATTAACACACTGAATTTTATACAAAAAGTTCAAAAACTTGCTCGGAAAGTGCACACTGATTCACATGTAAAACCTTATCTCTCCTCTCACGCTCTCTCCCCCTCTCAGATATGTCAAGTATTTACTGTCACGTTCCTTTTATTATTCTAATTTAGCCAGTAAACCACCAGAACAGGATGACAATTGACAAGTAAAACCAGTAGCTATACGCTACTAAAACAAACAGCGGAAAGATAAGTATGTCTTTTAAGACAAGGAAATGTAGATATTACCAATATGTCCACAATTATTTGCTAAACCAAATGAAAAACATAAACATCTACATTCCTAACTACTTAAAATTAAAACCACTTGACTACTTTAATAGTTCAACAATGTATTAGGTGCCCCAGTCCAAGATGTTAGGCACAGAGACCAGATACATTTTATTTGCTCATCTTCATATGGTCTGATACTATACAGTATAATACCTTCTGCAGATGTTAAAAAGAAAAAACAGTTCCATGGTCAGAAGATGTTAGAATGCAAGCGACCATTTTAATCCCGGAACTAGCATCTGGAAACCCTAAGCCTGCAAGAAACATAAAAGAAATTTCAGTACCACTACCATATTATTCTGAAATGTAACACATCAAATGAGAGCATGAAAGCACACTTATTTGTAGCCAAGGAAATTTAACACATCATAGAATTCTCCATTGTTTATTTTCTCTCTTGGCTGTGGGATGAGTGGCTTAGTTAGCATGGTGCTTCAATACCAATAATAACAAACAACGACCATTTGATCAAATATAAACAACATGATTTTTTTTTTCCTTTTTCATTTTCATCTCTTCATCAGCCAGGCAGCCAAACAGACACAAAGCTAAAAAGACATCAAAACAAGATTGAAGAAAATACCTTCATCTTCAATACTTCATCAGAATACCTTTCAGGGGTCACAGCATCCAAATTCAAGCCAGGAAAGCACACCTGCAAAATCAAATCAAAGCCAACAACAATACCTGCATTAACATTCTTAGAAAAACCAAACAAAACCTTCTGCATTATCATCAGATTAGTAGGGAAAAACAACATAAACCAAATAACCAAGCTCAATTCCTAATCATATTGATCATTGCACAACCTTTGCTCAGTACATCACAACAACACATGCAGGACATCGTTTTAAAACCTAATCTCCATCATTAACATATAATTATTATGAATAAAACACAATAAAAACAAATTGAATTCAACAATCAAATCTGAAAAACTAAATAACCAAATTCATGAAATAGACACAACTCCTAGTCAAATTGTGCATTACATCCAACTGTTTTAGCCAACCCTTGCTCAGAAACACACAGCAACAACTGCAAGCATTAACATCATCACAAAACCAAACAAAACCTAACCATCATCATCATATAATTAGTAGGGAAAAACAACATAAACCAAATAACCAAACTCAATTCTTAATCAAATTGATCATTCCATCCAGCTGTTATTGGCTTATTGCACAATCTTTGCTCAGTACATCACAACAACACATGCAGGACATCCTCTGAAAACCTAATCTCCATCATCAACATATAATTAATATGAATACAACACAAGAAAAACAAATTGAATTCAACAATCAAATCCGAAAAACCAAATAACCAAATTCATGAAATAAAGACATAACTCCTAGTCAAATTGTACATTACATCCAACTATCCAACTATTTTAGCACAACCCTTGCTTAGAAACACACAACAACAACAACAACAACTAACTAACTGCAAGCATTAACATCATCACAAAACCACACAAAACCTAATTATCATATAGTTAATAGGAATAAAACACAACAAAAACAAGTTCAACCACAAACAAAAATGCACAAAAAAAAGCAATGTAAATTACATCCAACTGTGACTGCACAATCTTTGGTCTCTTCTTAGCCTTCTTGGGTGGCTTGTCCCCAGTCATTAGCATGAAATCATCCTCAATCTCTTCACTATTGAGGGAGATTGAGAACGCCCCCTTCTTCTTCAATGCCTCAGCTACCAGCGCCTTATCCCCCTTCTTCTTCTTCGATGCTGAAGCTTCCAGCTCCTTATACGCTGCCGCCGGACCCTGAGCCAGACCACGAGCCCGAGACCCTGCAGGAGGCCGGGGCTTACCACTCCCCGATCCTCCATTGTTGACGGGATTCGGAGGCTTGGTTACCGGCTTTCTTGGCCTCAAATTCCAAGTTTTCACTTGCTGAACACTCTTGTCCCCATCCTCACCGGAGAGCTCGGCCTCCTCTTCAGCTTCAGCTTCATCTTCGTCCTCTTCGTCTCCATCTTCATCACCATCGCTGTTATCTCCAGAAGACTTCCCCTTCGACTTCAGTTTCTCATCTCCTTTCTCCTCAACCGGTTTCTCGTCCTCTTCATTACCCTCAGGCTCGACCAAACCGGGATCCTCCAACTTCTCATTGTTCTCGGCCGGGTTCAACCCTAAGGGGCTCCTTCTGTACCCCGGAACCGAACCGAAACGCAGAAGCGTGTTCATACCGGGATTGTTGAAGTAGGGATGGTTCATTCCCCACCTCAGGCTGTTAGTGAGAGGGAAGTTATATCTGCGAGGGGGTGGTGGTGTCCTAGGCTTCAGGTGAAAGCTAGCACCAGACAACATTGGTGGTGGTGGTGGTGGTGGTGGTGGTGGTGGTGGATTTTGCGACGATGGTGGAGCAACTGGTGGTGTTTGGGTCTCGGATACTGGACGGAACACCATTGTTCAAGAGTCAAGAGATTTTGATCGGTGGAAAGGGAAAAGGAGAGTTCTGAATCGGTGAAATGTGAGGAGGAAGGGATTGAAAAAGCATAGCATAGATAAATGGCATTGAGAAAGAAGAGTTACGAATACGTTTGAGAGCGCGCGAGAGGAAGATGAACAAAGATGGAAGGTGTGTTTCAGGGTGGCGTGTTTGGGAGAAATTAATTGCATTTTAGATTTTTCTTTTTTTTTAACGTTAGATACTGCCAATCTTATCAATTTAGTGATTGACCAGGTGCCATCTGTATTTCATATTTATGACATTTAATATTTTTTTTATGGACCAAAAAACAAAAACACAATTTGGTGTTGAATACATCTCCCCGGTATTTAATGCGGATTTCTGATTTTATAACTTTATATTAAAATATTAATTACTTATTAAATTTACATAAATTCTTTTCAAAGTAATAAATATTTTACTTCACTTTTTAAAGAAAGAAACTATAAAAGTATAAATCATAAATGTTTTTTGAAAAATTAATTTCTTTTAATTCACTCTGGATTTGACTGTCATTTTAAATATTTTTAAGTTATATAATTTAAATTCTTCTATTTTTGTACATTTTTTTAATTCTACTTTGGCTAATTATATATATTATTATAATTTAAATATTTTTAATATATATTTCCAATTCTATTTTAGTAAATTATATATGAGTTTGACATATACATTGTCAGCGTAAAGAAATTTTACACAGACATCTAATAATGTGTTGTCATATCATTTGTAATTTAATAACACATGAGGTGTCACCTTCATTAAATGATGTGGTGACACACCATTGGATGTATGTGTAACACTTATTTACATTGACAGTGTATATCAATTAAATCCATTATATATATATATAATTTCAATTCATTTTGAATTTTTTTATCATTTTAAATATTTTTTAAGTTAAAGATTTTAAAATTTACTTGAATTAATTATATATATTTACAATTTTAAATATTTTTTAATGTATATATTTCCACTTCTGTTTTAGTAAATTATATTTATATTATATAATACTAAATAATTTTATTAAAATGTCTTTTATTAAATTATTTTGATTTAGTGCATCACCTTCCACCACATACACTATCCACTATATCGTCGCTTGACATCATCTATTGCCATTATCACCATCTTTACCATTTCCTAGGCACCCCGTCAATTTTTATAATTCAAAAAATGAATTACTATACAAGAAAAGTAAAAAAATAAATATTAAAAATTACTTTTAAAATAGTTACACATAATTTGAATAAAAGGACAATTTTAATATTTTGTATATAATTTATACCATATATTGTCATAATCTTAACTATTCCAAATATGAGATAGGATAATATAATCCTATGTGGTGAATTATCTATTAATTGTGCATCAAACATAAAATAATATAAAAAAAACGTGCATCCTATCTTACTCTTATTTAACTCTTATATCATATCCATCTTGATCCTATCCGACCATCAAATAAAACCTAAATTAGTTTGAGGTTTGCTTTCATGACTTATTTTCTTCTTTATTATATATTTTTTCATATTTTATATTAAAATAAAAATAGGTTTCGATAGGAACGCGTAAGAGAGATAGAACATTCTAGGATGACATTAATGAAACCAAATGAAGTGTGTCTAATGTGATAAAATATAGTGGGTTGGTGCACTTGTTCTAGACACGTGTTTACCATGCTTTAGCGTGATGTTTCTCTTTTGTTTTGTTTTGAATCTTAACCATTTAATACGCATATCTTCACTTCCCATCGTTGGATTGTGGTTACCACCTTGTAACTCTCTTAACAATTAAACATAGCAAGTGTCAGTGATCATTTCTCTTTCTCTCTCTCGATCGAGATCTCTCTGCCATACTTTTTGTCTCTTTCCATTTACTCAACTTTGCTACGAGAAGTCTTTGCTCCAAGTACACTTCTTTCCATTCACACTCTCTCCATCTGGTCCTCCTTTGCGTTTTCTTCCCATTGTTGCTTTTTGCTGCTATCTCATGGAGCCTGGTTCCGTTGAAAGAAAAGGCTAAAAAGAAGTGGAAGATTCCATTGTATGCCATTTTTCTCTCTTGTTTGTTTTATTTGTGGTTTGTGTTCTGCTACATTATTTCGTGTCCACTACATTTCTCGTTGCCTCCATCCATTCACCCATGGTTGATTCCCCTGTGTCAAAAAAGCCTCAAGATCTTATTTCTGACCAAAATATAGCGGAGAGCATGAAGAACCCTCGACTTATCAGGGATTCTTTAGGCTCTCTAAAGTACTCTCTAGAATGGGTTAATCCTAAGGTTTTCAAATTTTCTTCTATCTATACCTCTTCCTCTTCCATCAATTTACTCAGATCTAGGGTGACTTTCACAACAGATGCATTAGAACCCCAAATATTTATTGAGCCTTGTAACAAAGGAGAGTTTGTGTGCCTTACCCCACCGCCTGGGTTGTTCCCTGAATTTACTTTCATGTATGAGACTTTTTTACAAAGCTCGGTGTCCGACTCCCATTATCTGATTTTGAGTGTGCTTGCCTTCGGATGATGAATGTGGCTCCTACCCAACTCCACCCCAACAGTTGGGCTTTTGTCCGAGCATTCTCCATCATTTTCCGTTTTTTAAAAATTGATCCCACTGCCCAATTGTTCTGCTATTTCTTCCAAGTAAAGCTTGGTAAGAAAACCAGTTGGTACTCAATCAATAACCTTCCCAAACGAAGGATCCTGAGTGCTTACATTTCCTCATACAGGAGATTTAAGCCAAAGTTTTTTTGGGTTAGGGGAAGTGATGGCATACCCAACATACTCCTAGATACTACTGGGTGCCCTAAGTTTCCCTTGTACTGGACCCATAATCCTAGGCATATAAACGGGGTAGATCATTGTTTATTGAGCCCAGTTGAAAAGGTTGATGCAGATTTTCTTTCCAAGCTCCCCGTTTTAAGTAGTCGTCACCTAATTCGTTTGGACGGTGATGAAAGGGGCCTCCAGGAATATTTCGGTAACTTGCTTTATCAAATTTGTTGTTTTTCTTTTTTTTTAACATCATGTAGTAACCATTGTTTATTTGTTGCAGAGAAAAGTGTATCAATGTTAAAGGACGAATTAGCTACATACTATAGTCGAAGGCAAGAAGCGGAGCAAAACAAGCCAGTTCAGGGTGATATTGACAACTTCTTATCGAACCTTTCTAAACACCCTCGAGGTAAAAGGCCTCGAATTGAGCCTGGGGTTGAAACAAACAATCACTCAACTCCAAATCTGATCTCTGAAAGACATCTGAATAATGTGAAAAATCCTACAAATGCTAACCAAACCGGTAATGTTCTACTTTTTGCTTCTCCCTTGGGAAATATTCCAGAAGATAGTCAGAGTTATACACTTAAAAGCTTTGAAGGTTTTGCGGGGCAGATGGTTGATTCCATTTGGGATCCGCGATTTCCAGCAATGGAGTTAGTTGATGCTCATTTTCGAAAGGAGAAGGACCGAGAGAATGTGAGAAAGTTGGGTTTAAGGAACTCAAGTCGGGCTATCACAACCTTCGGTGTTCGAACTGCATTTTTGGGTCGGGAGATTGAAGTTGAGCTTGGTCGATTGGATCAGGAAAATTGTGCCCTCCCTCATGAACTAGAGAGTTCTGTGTCAAAAAAACCTCAAGATCTTATTTTTTACCAAAATATAGCGGAGAGCATGAAGAACCCTCAAATTATCAGGGATTCTTTAGGCTCTCTCAAGTATTCTCTAGAATGGGTTAATCCTGATGTTTTCAAATATTCTTCTATCTATACCTCTTCCTCTTCCATCAATTTACTCAGATCTAGGATGACTTTCACAATAGATGCATTAGAACCCCAAATATTTATTGAGCCTTGTCACAAAAAGAGTTTGTATGCCTTACCCCACCGCCTGGGTTGCTCCCTGAATTTACTTTCATGTACGAGACTTTTTTTACAAAGCTCGGCGTCCGACTCCCCTTGTCTGATTTTGAGTGTGCTTGCCTTCGGATGATGAACGTGGCTCCTACCCAACTCCACCCCAATAGTTGGGCTTTTGTCCGAGCATTTTCCATCATTTGTCACTTTTTAAAAATTGCTCCAAGCACACAATTGTTCTGCTATTTCTTCCAAGCAAAGCCCGGTAATAAAATCGGTTGGTACTCGATCAATAATATCCCAAAACGAGGGATCCTGAGTGCTTACACTTCCTCATACCAACGATTTAAGACAAAGTTTTTCCGGGTTAGGGGAAGTGATGACATGCCCAACCTACTCCTAGATACTACCTGGGTGCCCTAAGTTCCCCTTGTACTGGACCCATAATCCTACACATATAAACGGGGTAGATCGTTGTTTGTTGAGCCCAATTGAAAAGGTTGATGCAGATTTTCTTGAGAAGCTGCCCCTTTTAAGTAGTTGTCGCCTAATCCGTTTGGACGGTAATGAAAAGGGACTCCAGAATTATTTTGGTAACTTGCTTTATCATAGTTGTTGTTTTACTTTTTAACATCACATAGTAACCACTTTTTATTTGTTGCAGAGAAAACGATATCGTCGTTAAAGGAAGAATTAGCTGCATACACTAGTCGAAGGCAAGAAGCGGAGCAAAACAAGCCAGTTCAGGGTGATACTGACTACTTCTTTGCGACCCTTTCTAAACACCCTCGAGGTAAAAGGCCTCGAATTGAGCCTAGGGTTGAAACAAACAATCACTCAACTCCAAATATGATCACCAAAAGACATATGAGCAATGTGAAGAGTCCTACAAATGTTAACCAAGCCGATAATGTTCTACGTTTTGCTTCTCCTTTGGGAGATAGTCAAAGGTCTACGCTTAAAGACTTTGAAAATTTTGTGGGGCAGATGGTTGATTCAATTTGGGATCCGCGATTTCCAACAATGGAGTTAGTTGATACTCACTTTCGAAAGGAGAAGGACCAAGAGAAGGTGAGAAAGTTAGGTCTAAGGAACTCAAGTCGGGCTATCACAACCTTCGGTGTTCAAACTGCATTTTTGGGTCGGGAGATTGAATATGAGCTTGGTCGATTAGATCAAGAAAATTATGCCCTCCGTCGTGAATTAGAGAGTTCTGAAAAAAAATGGCTTGTGAACTAGAGAGTTTTAAAAAAACAAAGGTCGATTACGAGCTCCAACTCACTGAAGTTGCTGATGTCAAGAAAAAATTGCAAGAGATGCAATCTCAGTTGGAAATGATTGCCTCGGAGAGAGCTATATGGGAAAAAAACTTGGATTTTGAGAAGTCAAGGTTGGATACCGCCCTTGCAAAGATAGAAGAAATGAAATGAGAGTTTGCCTTCCAACATAGTGCTAGTTTTGACAAGGCAATTTCTCAAGTCTCCTTCCTTTACCCCAACATGGATTTAAAAGAAGTCAACCTTTTCAAAGTGGTCCGAGATGGTAAGCTTATGGATCAATTTCCCAAGCCTTGATTATTTTGTGTCATTGATTGGTATGCATATTTTGATCATGTCTAGTGTTTGTCGTACTTTATAACTTTTTGTGTTTGGGATTCCTGTTATTACTTTGATGTTGTTATACAATTTTTTCTCTTTTACAATTGTTTAACTTGATTAATTTTCTTGACGCCATATTTTACTAGTTAGCCCGAGCGTCGAATTACCTTGCCTATTTGCGATGGTTTTGTGTTTAACTCTCGGTCTCTCGGCCAAGTTTTACGTGTTTACTTTTGTTTGTCTGTAATAATTGAGCTTTACACGTAACCCTTGGTCACATAGCCGATCGGGCTTTACACTTTGACACCAAGCCACTTATGTTTGTTTGCCATAATTGAGCTTTGCGCCCGACACTCAACTGTGTACCTGACCGTTGTGTGTTGCCACCTAACCACTCATGTTTGTTTGTGATCATTGAGCTTTATACCCAACATTCGGTCCGGTAGCCAAGCTTTGTGCGTCAACACTGAGATACTTATATTTATTTGCAATAATTGAGTTTTGTGCCTAACACCTATAGCAAGTTTGGATTATAATAAAACCGCGTTGTAAACATGGATTAGCACAGCTGAGTAAGCGGCAACATGAATCCATGTTTATAAGGTGATTTTATTGAAATCCAAACATGTTATTCCTCGCATAGCCAAGCTTTTTATCTTATCGCCGTGCAATACAAATTGAAAGGAGGTATAAATAAAAGCTTAAAAAATTTAGGGATTGAACAATACAATTCAAAGCTTTAGATATAAAAAAAGAAAAGTGAGAAAAATGGAAGTTATGTTACAGGTAATAATGAAATTGTATGTTTGGAAGAAAAATTACAATGGATTTTAGATTTTCTTTTCTTTTTCTTATTTTTTTTACTTGTTAGTTTTAGGTGTTGCTAATCTAATTTGCCACGGATTGAGCGGGCGTCATGTGTATTTATTACATTCAATATTTTTTACTATATGCTAAGAATTTTTTAGATAGCCTTCAATTTTTAAACCCTTTAGTTTTGGTTACTTCCCCCGTATTTATTGCATGTTGAGGTTGTTTACAATTTTATATTAATTTTAATTAATTATTAAATTAAAATATAATGTTTTATAGATGGAATATTATTTTTCATAGATGTAAATCATTTAAAACCTTTTACTTTTGAATTCTTTCCCTCTATTTAATGCATAATTATTGTCTTCAAAATGTTTTATTGATAGTAATTCTGTTTTAATAAATTTTATATATTTATTATATAATAATAAATAGTTTTCTTAAAAAGGCTTTTAATTTATATTTTTTTATATAAATTTATAAACTTATATTAAGGGTCATGTGTATTTATCATGTTTATAATTTTTTTTCATATAGTTTAATATATATATTGTCAGTGTAAAGAAATTTTACACAGACATTCAATGATGTGCTGCCAAATCATTTATTAAATTTAATAACACATGAGGTATCACATTCATTAAATGATGTGGCGGCACACCATTAAATGTTTGTGTAAAATTTATTTACATTCACCGTGTATATTAATTAAATCCTTTTTTCATATTTATCTATCTATCATAAAAATTGACATGGTGCTCACTGCGATCTTCCCCACCTAAAAATTGACATGGTCAATCTATTAAATTTTAAATTTATTTTACATAATATATAGAATGCTATAAGAAATATCAATTACAACAATCCCATAATCTATAATTACTATATTAAATGTTACATATCTATTACATGCAATATATTAATGGGAGTTAATAGCTATGCATGGATTGAGGTAGGTTGGATTGACAAAATTTTGAAGAGGCAGACCCAAATCGACTATAATTTAGTTGGTCGGGTCGGGTAAAAAGAAATAAAAAATAACAAGAAATAATAAATATAATAATTAAAAAATATTTCTATATTATTTCATATTTAGACTTTATAAATACTTATAATTCTAATATTTTACCAATGTAGAAATAAATTTATTTTGTTAAATTTAAAACTTGGAGAATATTAATTTCGCACAAGCATAATCTATAAATTCATACGTAATTCATAATTACCCATTATACACAAATTAGATAAAAATTAGAAAATCTAGTAACTAATCGGACGAGATAAATTTAAGACTAAAGACTCCTTAGACAGTTTTAGATTAAATTAATTATTTATTGTCATTTTTCACTATAAATTTAAATTAGTGTTATATCTTTTTATGCAAGAGTGTACATATATTCTCTACGAGGGTGATTTTAGGATAGACTCTTTTAAGTTTGAGTCTGTGATAGACCCTTAATTTTATTACTATAAAAGGTAACTTTAATTTTATAATATATATTATTAAATTTTTAATATTAAATTTATACTATTTATAGTAAAGGTCTACCATAGACCACTTTTTTTGACGTCTATCCTAAAATTCACCTCTATACGAAAGACATTTCTACTCAAGATCGCTATAAGTGGCAAAATTTTCCTTTTGAGTATTTAACAAAATCCTTCTTGGCCAAAAAAAATTTGTTTTATATTAAAAATTATAAAAATGTCTTCATCATTTAAAAATATAAATTATACTTATAATTTTAATATAAAATTATCCATATAATAATTTGTAATCATATTATAAATAAAAAATGAAATTAATTAATTTTACCTTTTTAATGATTATAAGAAATTATAATTGATTTCAAAAATTAAAATTAAGTTAATTCAGACTATAATTAAAATAAATCAATTATTGGTTAAATTAATCATTTGTTTTTATGTTTTCACTATAATTTTAATATACATTTATAGTTCAAAATCATATAAAAAAGTCTTTATAATTTTGAAAATATAAAATGATCTACATAATATTTTATACTTATATTGTAAATAAAAAATAAATTCAGATAATTTTTTAATAATTTAAAATATAAAAATTAAGTAAATTCAGAATAAAATTATAAAAGTTACATATTAACAAAAAAAAGATTATAAAAATCAAATAAACAAATAATTTATCTTTGTATAGAATAATTTTGTGGATCATACACACATTAAAATTGATAATAAAAAGGGTTAATTATTATTTTTATGTATAAAAGATAAAGTTTATATTAATTCATTTTACAAATGATTAAATATTTAATTTAAGTTTATCATTGCATAAGACTGGACAGTTGTTTTGTGCCATACATACCAAGAGCATACGTAAGGCCACCTTTAACGGTGGGTGCAAATGCTCAAAAAGCATTGGTGCCAAACCAGTTTTCAGCGATAAAGCACTGACAGGGGCTCGAACTTCCTTGAGCACTGGTGCTCTATTTTTTTTTGTTTTGTATTTTTCGGGAGCTTAAATTCCCGGTAATTATTTTTTATTTTTTATTTTATGTTTTTGGGTTTAAAACCCCCGTTAATTTTTTTACGTTCCCCCATTAAATTTTTTGTGTTGCCGGGGTTGTTAATATTATTTTTGTTTTTTATTAACTAATATATTTGGGATTAATAAAAACAAAAACTGAGTGATGTATATTAGTGGAACACATTTAAGATATGTGAATAGTAAAAATGTGAGGTGTTGGGTTAAAGAAAACGGGTGCTTAACAAGAACTTGCTGATGTGTACTGATGAGACCCATTTAATATTTGTGAATAGTGAAAAAGTCGGGTATTGGGTTAAAAATGACCATGTGCACTCTTCATTGGAAATCTCGGTGTGGGCCCTCTAGTTTTGGTTCTGAAGATCTCCGGGGTCTAGTACATTTTTTTTTAATTTCACACATCTCATTTTTTTTAAATTTTCAAAATAATCCTTTTTAATATTAAATATCTATTTAATATTTTTTCACGTCTATTTTAGCCTGCATCGGGTGATTTCTTTTTATTTTCTTATTGGAACATAGATTTTAATTCCCTATTGTTAATGAGAAAAAGTATATTGCAATGTTATTTGTGTCTCTCCTTCCCAAAACACAGCAAATAACAACTTTTTAGTAAGACTCACATTGGGAAAATAGACACAGTATATATTTGATTTGCTCGAAAATCACATTACAAACGGGGATACATGAAAATGCTACTGAGAATAACGTCGTTGGTCCCGATCCATGTTTAAAACATGGTTTTATGGTAAACCAAACACACTAATAAAATTCACAAATGCCATTCACCTTTTCTAAAACAGTAAGGGTTAATATGTCTAAAATATTAGCTAATTCAATTAGCCTCACCTTTGGCCTAATTTGCCAATGCCTTTTAGCTTAATTTTCCAGTTTTAAACACAAGCAATAGATGATTAAACATCCTATAACTATAAGGCCTCCAACCTCCAAATTTAATGTGTTTGTTTTCCATCAAAATCACGTTTCAAACATAGACTAGCTTAGATCCACAAACTTGAATCCATTGTAAACCAAACACAATATTAGTATCATTGTAGCATGATACTTATCCCTGCTTTTCTTGGTTTCAAGTCTCTTCCATTCAATCTTTTTTTTTCTAATCTTTCATGCATGTTCATTCAAATGCAACTCTAAGACTAGGATCATATCTTATCATATGACCCAAAAACAAAGAGAATAACCTCAAGAATTGCGTTAATTGATGACAATTCCCTGCTTACTTATAGCAACTTTTTCCCTCAAAATAGCAGTCAAACAAAGTGTCTGAGAAAATCATAGACAAATCTTACACAAGAAAGCAAGAAATTAATTCTAGTAACCAAGATTGGCAAGGACATCATTCAGAGTAGATACAGCCTCAGCATAGTACTTCTCTGCTTGTTGGGTGCTCTTAACTTTTGCTGCATAATCAAGCTATGAACAAAAAAAATTAAAATTAAGAACTTCAATTAGTATAAACATCCTAAATTAGTACTCTCTCAACTTACATTGCTAATATCCTGGAAGAGCTTTCCAGTGAGTTCCTTGAGGGATTGCTTCTGATCCTTAGGCTTTGAAGAGATGACAGTGTTAAGGCCATACCTAAGATACTCAGCCCTCTGACGCAAATCATTCTAAACATATGGCAATGCCTTTTTGTTTATAAGTTCTTAACAGCAACAATCTCCTTGGCTGACTCCTTTGCCCTTTGTGCTGCCTCACTAGGAGACAATGGTTGAAGGAAGAACCTCTCTTTCAATGGCAGCTTAAGGTCTCTTGCTTCATCTGAGTTCAGTGTTCCAGCTGCCAAATTCCACAACACACCCACCATGGTTATAATTATCTTCATATTAGTACTCTTTATGTCACCAATTACAAGTTAACAACCACATTCTGACCTTTTTAGCTTCCATTATAACAAAAAAAATGAAATTTACTAAAAAAAACACACCCACTCCTACTACTCCTTTCTATTTTCATCCATGACCCATTTGCAATACCACGTTGTCACATCAAAATTAGCATTTACATTAGACAAGTCATGATCTCTATAAATTGATAATCTTGGAACTTGGATTGGTTAATTCTACATTTTATAACAAAAAATGTTATTAGGTAGTATCACTATCCAACACTTAAACATGGTCTAAGCCTCTGTTTGAATTGTAGTTGAAACAGTGGCATACGTGGTTTACAGGAATTGAAATTAAATTCATTTTATTCTAATGTGTTTTGTAAAGCATGTGTAACTCGTCTTCCATCATTGATTCTAGAATCAATTTTACACAATTGTATATCAAGCATGCACTAAATATATCTTGAATCAGTCCCGTTTGGATAAATTTTTCTACAAACACTTAATCAAATGAACTAAAAAGGTAAAATGAATTCAACTTCTTAGATGAATTGAAATTAAGTGGTTATGGAGAAGTTAAGCGGGGGAGTTTCTGAAAAAGTTTATCTAAGCTTTTGTTTGAATTGTAGTTGAAACAGTGGCATACGTGGTTTACAGGAATTGAAATTAAATTCACTTTATTCTAATGTGTTTTGCAAAGCATGTGTAACTCGTCTTCCATCATTGATTCTAGAATCAATTTTACACAATTGTATATCAAGCATGCACTAAATATATCTTGAATCAATCTCGTTTGGATAAATTTTTTTACAAACACTTAATCAAATAAACTAAGAAGGTAAAATGAATTCAACTTCTTCGATGAATTGAAATTAAGTGGTTATGGTGAAGTTAAGCGAGAGAGTTTTTGAAAAAGTTGATTTGCATAGGCTAATTTGAACAGAGGAAGAAAGACTTACGCAGTCCACCAGAAAGTGGGGGAGGAGGGCCAATTTTGATGGACTTAGCATCAACATGAACAACTTAAACAAAAGAAGCAGAGGCCAAACCAGCAGCAACAACACCAATCATTGCCCTACGACTACTTTGAGGCTCAGCAGGCACTTGTTGAGCTCTAACAATGAGCCCTGAACGTGTAGATGCTTCTGATGACTCTCAAAATATTATTGAGAAAATTAATAATGTTTAAGTCTCACAAATCCTAAGTTTTAATGAATAACAAATTTGATTTAAAAGGATTACTCATTATAAGAACAGTATCACTTGAAGGTATTTTGCTTGATTGTTTCAGCAAACTTTATGAAGAGCAACCCTTTAATATATATCAACTCTCTGAAGTCGAACCTGCTGATGTGAAGAACTCTCTGAAGAACTAAGACCTGCTGAAGTCTTCTCTTCCTTCTGAAGTGTTAAAATAATCATTTAATGAAGAACTGCTGAAGGACCTACAACGTAGCATTTGACTGAAGTCTAAAGGCTGTCTGCTCAAGACTTCAATGCACCATTTTCGTTTGAAGTAAGTTTGATTCAATTAAGGAATGTTTTCAGAATCCCTTTATGATGTCAAAATCACTTAACCTTAAAAAAGGGAACCTGCTGTTCGTGTCAGAGCAGTGTCACAGACTGCAACACCTGCAAGTCTCAAAGTCAGAAGCTTTAAGGAGATTGTTTCACAATGTCTTAAAGAGCATTAAATGCTATCTCTCAACGGTGGTTAAAAAATCTTTAACGGATTAATTCCTAATCACTATATCAAGGAAGATTTTGAAGATGACGGCCAAGCTCAATAAGAAATTATATCAAGCCAACACTCTGCTGCTACTCTCTGAAAATCTTTGTACTTAAAATTTTCATTTGTATCCTGAGTTTTACTCAATTATCCTTTGTACAAGATCATTTGAGTTTAAGTTTCTCAGAAGCTTAAACTAACACTCATTGTAAACACTGAAAAGTGTCTGAGGGCCTGAAGAGACTTGGAGGAACAAAGAATACTTGGTTGTTTAGCCTGGAGAGGCTGTGTCCAAAGAATACTTGGTGTTTAGCCTGGAGAGGCTGTGTCCAAAGAATACTTGGTGTTTAACCTGAAGAGGTTGGGATCAAATAATACTTGTATCAGATCTGATAGTGGAAAATCCAGTGGTGTGTTTGCCCTGGGACCGGACGTAGCTCACTGTGTTGGTGGGTGAACGAGGATAATTTTCTTGGCTAAGTTTTCTCAACCCTTATCTCTTTACTTTCAGTTTTAACTAACCAAGGAGAGTTCTGAAAAGTGGAATTATAAATCTGCGCGGCAAAACAACTTTGGTTTTTCACATGAAACTATTTCAAAAACAATTTTATTGAACCTGCTGAAGCACTTCAGTAAGTCTCCAAAAATTCCAGTTTCAGCAAGTTGCACAAATCGTTTGTTAATCTATTTTCTTGTGAAAAGGTTTTCATAAAATCTGTAAAGAATTATAAAACACTTCAACCCCCTTCTAGTGTTTCCCGTGGTTCTATCAGCTTCCAATCTTATCAGTTTAGTGATTGACCAGGTGCTATTTGTATTTCATATTTATGACATTTAATATTTTTTTATGGAAAAAAAAGACAATTTGGTGTCTTAACCTTAACAAAGCGACAAGTTTAATAATAATATTTTCCCTATTCATGTAATTGAGATTAAAAAAATGGTTATGTACTACCAACAAAGAGTGCACAGGAAATATGCAGAGGTTCGATTTTGGTGGCTAAATGCGGCTTCTATACTTTCTGAAAGTTTGGATTTTAAATTTCTATCAGGTAGAAATTTCCAAGAACCAATGTTTTTATAATTTTGTTTATAATAAAATTATTAGTTTACCATTTTATGAATTTAACAATGTTATCAACACAAGGTCTAATTTGCATTATTTGTTTAGAAAATTACTCCATTTGGACTCAATTAAAAGTAAAAAATACCTACTTATGATGGATTAAAATATAAGCAAAAGTTAACTAAATTTACCGTATTAAATGATATCATCCCAAATTACTCTTTATTTAATTCATATTTTATTTTCCAACCAATCTATTTAATGAATCATGTGCTAATAGAAAGAGAGTATGTCTACTTGAAACAAGTTTCAATAAAATTGAATGTAGGGTAATTTAGACAATGCAATTATTTTTAAGATGATATCAAAAAAATTAAATGAATTTAACTAACTTTATTAATAAGTGTGAATATGGTTATTTTTGCTTATAAATAAGTCCAGAGGGAGTATCAATTTTTATTAGTCATCCATGTACTTTACATTATACTCCATTTGGTCCTATTTATAAGACAATTCAGAAAAAAAAACACATATTAAGAAAAGTAATTAATGCATTAATTTTCAAAAAATTACTCTACAAGATTACAAGTTTACCCCTATTTAAAATTAAATTCCATTACCATAGTAATTGTGTAACTTTAAAATCTTTAATAGTAAAAAAGGGTAATTATGAAAAAAAACCATTAAATGCATCTAGATTTGTGCACTTTGTCATATAAATAGGACCATAAAAAATTTAAACATTGTCTTATAAATAGAACCGGGGGAATAACCTTATTAATTTAATGGCATTAATTTCAGCAACCATTTACTTTTCTAGGCGGGATGAATTGGAAAAAAAACAAATATATATGCTACTCTAATTCTGTAATATCAAATATCAAATTCCAAGAGATGTGTGAGTAGTTGTATAGAACGTTCCTTTATAAGAATTTATCACATGCCTTATGTTGGCAACACACATTTGGAAGGAAAAATTGAGTTCCCTGCCAATACAGTGATACGTGTCCTCGGTTAGAAAAATGTGATGTGAATGGAATCTAAAATTTTGAAATCCTCCTAATAAACTTATTTAAAAAAACCAAATTTATGTTGTTAACAGCTAATTAATAATATCATAAATGATATTTTATGTTGACTAGAGTGTTTAGACTGTAGTGGTGGGAATGAGAATGGCGGGGAAATGCTATGTTAGAGAAACATTTCAAAATTTAAATTCATTTGGGAGGAAATTTGTAAAATTTGAGTTTTTTTTTCTCAGTAGTGGTTGATGAGAAAGGTATAAATAGTTGCTTCGCCTCATTGTTCCTTCATACCGGTATTCATTTGTGTTTTTAGAAGCAACGTTTTCCAGGACGTGAACATGGTTATGATTCGTGGGCATTTCCATCCAATAAGAAGTAGTTATGGGCGTCGTGAAAATTGGAGGTCAAGGATTAAGGTCGTGAGGCTGTGAAATATGACATCTGTTGCTAACCCAAATGTACTGTTTGCTACTGATAAGATGGTGCTTGTGAATGAAGAGGTATGAAACTTGCTACATATTCTATTTGCTTCATGCAGATACATCCATCAACAATTCATTTCATCTTGAATGATGTGGTTCTTTATGTGATGCGGGGTGAGAAGATCGAGGCCACGGTGCCAAAATAACACATGATCAGAGATTTGCTCACTCTGTAGTTGAAGGATAGGTCTATAGGCTAACTAACTTTGGCATCATGGGGAATATAGGAAACTTCAGAGTAGTCGAGCATGAATTCAAGGTTGTCTTTAATGCAACTACAAAGGTCGTTCCTTCCTAAAGAATTGTTATCCCTGCTCTGGGTTGTCTCTGGTGAGGACAACGAACATCAAGAAAACTAATGGACGTTCCAATTTCCTTCTAGGTTTAACTCTGGTTTTGTTTTCAATTAGCATAACTTGTGCTTTGTTTTTTGCCTAACTTCTTTTCCCCTTTTCTTTGTTAGATTTCATGAGAATTGTGAGTGCAGTTTCAGAGGTAATTAATTTGAACAAAGAGGGGAGACAGACACGGATCATGTTGCTTAATTTAGTGGATGATATGTATATACGTTTATGCCTACTCTTGCATATCACTAACTTCAATTTCCTGAACTCTCCAAATAGATCACTTTGTTTTGTGTTGTTGCATGAATCTTATTCCATGTTTTATAAAGGTTATGCTTTGATATGATTTTAGGGCCGGGGCAACATACCGTGGTGGTCTTTTATCTGAGAATGTAATGTCCTAATTTCTAAATTCAGAAATAGTGCCTGTTGGGAGCATTATTTCCAAATTCGTGAAATCATTTCATTCATTTCGCGTATCAGCATACACATAATTCGCTTAAGTAGTCCAACACTTACTAAAGCTCCAAACATTTCATACATGAAACAAAGAAATAACCATAATCTATATTCGCCACATAAGCTCCAGTCGATACAAATATCCAACAAAACATAACAAGTATCTAAGTACATAGAAAATAACAAAGTGCTAAACTATCCATGCCATCCAGCTCCTACTAATCATCTTCATCCTGAGGAGTATCCTGCACAACTGAAATATTGTTTCCACGGAATGCGGTGAGACCAACGTCCCAGTGGGCATGAACAAAGACACTCCAGGGGAACATACATGCAGTTATCATGATTCTCAAACAACCATCATAATCAAACATCAACTTCACATCAATCAAGCACAACACAATAATAATAAAGCTGATAAATGCATGTATGTGAAGTGTTGTAACCCGACACCCAGGGTCTTTTCACTATAACATGACTGTGATTGAGCGCTCGACCATGAATCCAAGGACCGTCGTCCAGGGAAACCTGAGATTAAGTTTTATCTGAATATGATGTACACATAACTTGATTTATTATCATGATTGAGGGTCCCCCATCTTCCCCTTGGCCGAGAGGTCGATGAGTTCGCCTCGTCTTGCTTAAACATGATTGCCCGAAGGCCTGAGATGGTCCGAAGACCCCTGAATTAGCCCGGAGGCTCTGAAATGGCTGTAAGCCCTGTAATTATTAACTCATAATGCATAACTGTGATGGCCAAAGGCCCATGACCATATATAAACATGCTTAAGGATCACTACACATACTCATCTAAGTCTCCTATCCTATGGTTCACGTAAATCATATGCCAAACAACCATCACATTCACACTACCTAGGTTTATCTTAACATACACATCATGATTCAAAGAAAGAAAGGGAAGGAAGAATAGGGGATCATGCTCTGAAATTCAAACAGCAAAGAGACAGACAATCACACCCACCTGAGGGTTGAGAAAACGAAGAACGAACGGAAGATAGGAAGCGTTGGAGATGAGTAGATTAATGGGGAACTTGATCTTGGATGAGTATAAATCGTTCTTGACCTTCACTGGGGCATTCTCTCACTAAAACCTCTCTTTCTCTCTCTGGAAGAACGAAAAAGGGAAGAGAAACTGAGTGGGAAACTGCCTGCAGTCGTGTGTTAAAAATGTTGTAACTGTCATTCTAGCTCAAGCGAGATTTTGGATTCAGCGAGATGGACATTTTAGCTAAAGCGAGCCATTTAGCTTGAGCGAGAATGCTCACGAAAATACACCCTTCTCTGGAAGATTCTCGCTGGAGCGAGATCATTCTCGCTCAAGTGAGATATGCAGAATCTCAAATCCTTATTTT
This sequence comes from Sesbania bispinosa, assembly GCA_026901365.1. Taxonomy (NCBI): domain Eukaryota; kingdom Viridiplantae; phylum Streptophyta; class Magnoliopsida; order Fabales; family Fabaceae; genus Sesbania; species Sesbania bispinosa. The sequence continues at coordinate 1,117,622 of QLOH01000014.1, forward strand.
TGCCTCCTAAGCTTTTCCTTATCCATCTACATTCAAATTTAAATTCAAATCTTATAGTTAAACATTATCCTAAAACTGATATTACTTTCCTATCTCTACTTCTTGTGATGTCATCATTCCTATTTTGAAATATGATCTTAAATTAAAATGCTAAAACATATCTCTTTCCAGAGGTTATCCCAATCGATTCTGATATTATTATATTAATATTAATAATATAATAGCTACTATATTTTTAACAATTAAGGTTAATTGAAACCTTAATAATATGATTTATCTTCTAATAATTTTATTATTATCTTGTTATATTAATAACAATTATTATATCTTCTAAAATTCAATCTTATATCTCTCTTAGTATCCATATTATCGTATCATTATTATATCATTAATATTATAATATTACTTTATTAATAGTTACTGTTATTATTATAAAAATTCTCTTTTTATAACCAATATTATCGAAATACAATTATAAGTATTTTTATTTTATTATTATTTTTATTATAATTCTAGATTTCTAAATTTTTGGAATGTTACAGAGAACAAGGTTAGTGCCAATGGCATGGAAATATATATATATTCCTCCATATGGCATGGAAATCTTTGAATGCCAGCATTTGCTTCAGTTTGGAACCATTAGCCTAATAATGGTTTTCCATCTATTTTCCATTCCATTTTACATAGGCCTTATCATTACCTAAATACCCATATGAGATAGAGGACATTGTTGACAAGGAGTTTCTATTTTGACTAGAGCAAAAGGATTACGCCTTATTCAGCTTTGAGGATTCCTATCGAGTCAAGAGAGTTTGTTCAGACCCATATATCATAGTTGACTATAAAGCTGGAATGGAATTTGAGACCCCACTAAAGGTAATTAACTTCTGACTGTGTTTACGTTTGAGATTGGAGATTCCAATGGTTTCATTAAGTCATTTGGCTTCATTCACAAGTGATGTCGTCCTTTGTTAACATATTTTTCCGGATGAATTTTTTCCCCTTCCTTTAGCAAAACTGAGAGGAAATAAATGTGTTATGGAAATTCCCCCCAGTGCAATTCTGCTGTGATTGAGATAGAAGTGAGCCCAATTGCTTGCATGTCATCATCATCTATGGTGGACGATAGTGGAAGTGCTTCCAAAAGGGAGCTCGAGCAACCTGTGGATGGTGTTTTAAAGAGAGAAAAATGAGGCAAGGTGAAAGGCGTGAAGGTGGAGAAAAGTTGACCAGCTTAAGGATTAAAATATAATTGTGTTTTGTTTTTTGTGAAGGGTGTAAAGACAGTTAGTTATGTCAGTTATGTTTTGTGGGGCAATGGCTTCTGTGGCTAAGTTGGTGTTCATGTAGGATATTTTGGGTTAGTAAAGTATTGCACTGTATGTTTGTAACTACCTTCCTTTGGACTTCAAAAAGGAAGCTAATGAATATAGTCAAGTTACGGCTAATGGTCCGATTTGTATAGCCTTTGTTCCTTTATCTAATGAATCTTGCCTTCTACTACGTTGCTTCCAGCTGTGATGATTATCTTTGAGTTGTTTTTGTTGTCCAGTAGCTTTGGTGTGTAAAATTTTCTATCAACTAAGCACATCCTTTTTCTTTGGGTAAGTGTAACGCCCTAATTTCTAAATTCAGAACTTAGTCCATTGGAAACCAAATTCGGAAATTTTGAAACTAAAACATACAATTCTGGATATCAAACCTCACGTTTACATAAGTATCCAACAAAACTCATATAAATGTGAATAACTTAAACCTTAATTTTATAATCAGAGTCCATAATATACATAATCATATACATCTGGTCCAACGATTATAAACTAACATCAACAAAACTATATATATATGTACGTCAGGCCCGAAGGCTACAAACTGAGCAGCTTAAACAAAATCCAAAGAGATACAACTTTTATATACAGTCCAAAAAGAGAAATATCTAAACCCCACGGTTCCGGCTCTAAATCACTTATTATCTCCTGGAGGTACCTGCACACCTAGATTATATCCACAAAGCGCGTGGTGAGACTAAGTCCTCAGTGAAATATAACTAAGCATACTCAGTGTACAGGAAACAAACACCAATCAATGCATACCAAACTAATAGACATCAATCATCAATATGTACTCACATTTCATAACATAACTAACTTAATCATAAGCAGTAAAATGCAACTCACTGCTATACATAGCAGGCTTGATGTTTTCACTTAAACTGGAGTTAGAACTGAGCTCAGACTACGGGAAACGTCTTTCCCGGGGACGTATCCCACCTATTACTGGACCGAAGTCAAGTTTCACATAATTATTTAGTTTTCTTAACTCACAGCGCAAAGGCCGGCTTGAATTAACTCACGGTCGAAACCGGTAAACATGAATCGATAGTTAAACCAGAATTTCGAACATTTCGAGTGTTTTCGAGACTTTCGCAAGTTTCGTAACTTTCGTAACTTCGAATTTCAATAGCTTTACAATCGATCCAAGCATAATTTAATCAATCTCATTGCAAACAACATGATTCCATTCATTTTAATCTCATAGAAAGGGAAACAAAGGGTAGGGTTCATACATGGAGAAATTTCAAAATCTCGCTACTTTCGTAAGTTTCGCTATCCTAAGGTTTTCAACGAAAATCATCGATCAAACTACTCAATCTTACACCACTATCAACAATCTAACTACAATATGCATATAGAAAGGGAATCAAGATAGTAGGGTTCATACAATGGGGAGAAATCAAAATCAAAATCAAGGAAAAGTGAGAGTGTGTGAGTTATACTCACCAATTTTCTTGAAATTCTCAAGAGGAATTGATGGATTGGGAGTTCCTTTGATGAATCCTAGCTTTGATCCTCCTTAACCACTTCAAAATCCCACTTTCTCTCTCTAGAAACACTCTTTCTCTCTCTAGGGTTCGAAGGGGAGAAGAAGAAGAAAAATGAGTTTTTGATTTGCATGTCCGAGTATTTATACTGGACAGCTGGTAATCGATTACAACATGCTGTAATCGATTACCAGAGGTAGAAATTACACTAGGCAACGTTTCTGGGAATCTGGTAATCGATTACAACCCTTGGTAATCGATTACCAAAAACTCAGCCCTCAGGTAATCGAATACACAAAATTCAGCTCTCGGGTAATCGATTACGGACCCCCTGTAATCGATTACCAAAAACTCATCTCTCAGGTAATCGATTACACAAAATTTAGCTCTCGGGTAATCGATTACAGACTCCCTGTAATCGATTACCAGAACCCAAAACTCTCCATTTAAACCTGAAAATATAATTCTAAGTTAATTTCCATAATCCCCATTCAACCTCTAATTACCAACACAATAATCTTATTCTTAACCTAATGAGTTTATTAAAACCTCTAGTTTTGCGGGATGTTACATTCTACCCCCCCTTAAGCAATTTTGACCTCAAAATTGTTTAAGAAACAGAATTCAGAAACTACCTCAACTGAAAAGTTCCGGAAATTGACCCCGAATGACGTCTTCTTTCTCCCATGTGGCCTCTTCTGGAGATTGACCCTCCCAAAACACCTTCACCAAAGGAATTGTCTTACTCCTTAGAGTCTTGACACTCCTGTCAATAATATGTGCAGGCCTAGAAGGAATAGTGAGATCTTCTCTTAATTGTATTGATTCAGAGTTAATAATATGAGATGGATCATGAACATATTTTCTTAACTGGGATACATGGAAAACATTATGTATCCTGGACAACTGAGGAGGCAAAGCTATCCTGTAAGCCAGAGGGCCAACCCTCTGCAGGATTTGAAATGGGCCGATGAATCTAGGGTTGAGTTTTCTAGTTTTAATGGATCGTCCTATGCCTGTGACGGGAGTTACTTTCAAAAACACATGTTCTCCTTCCTCAAACTCTAAGTCTATTCTTCTTTTATCAGCATAACTCTTTTGACGACTTTGAGCAGTTACAAGTTTTTCCCTAATGACCCTTATCTTATCTGATGTTTCCTGCACTAATTCTGGGCCTAAAAGTGTTCTCTCACCTACCTCACACCAACACAAAGGGGACCTGCATTTCCTACCATACAGTGCCTCAAAAAGTGCCATGCCTATGCTGCTATGGAAACTGTTATTGTAGGCAAACTCAATGAGGGGTAGAAATCTATCCCAACTACCTGACTCCTCTAAAACACAAGCCCTGAGCATATCCTCTAAGGTCTGGATGGTTCTTTCAGACTGGCCGTCAGTCTGAGGGTGGTAAGCAGTGCTAAACCGAAGTTTGGTCCCGAAAGCCTGATGAAGTGCATTCCAGAACCTGGAAGTGAATCTAGGATCCCTATCTGATATGATGTTAGAGGGAATACCATGAAGTCTGACAATCTCTCTAACATACATATTGGCTAACTTACTAAGGGGATAAGTGTTCTTAATTGGTAGAAAGTGGGCTGACATAATCAATCGGTCCACAATCACCCAGATAGCATCAAACCCAGCTTGAACTCGAGGCAAACCTACCACAAAGTCCATAGCTACACTCTCCCACTTCCACTCAGGGATATCTAATGGTAGAAGGGTTCCAGATGGTTTCTGATGTTCTATCTTAACCTTTTGACATACTAAACACTTAGAAACATAATCAGCTATGTCTCTCTTCATACCATCCCACCAAAACATCCTCTTCAGATCCTGATACATCTTGGTAGATCCAGGATGTGCATAAAACTTACTCCTATGAGCTTCCTCCAAAACCTGCTGCTTGAGGCTACCCCCCTTAAGGACACAGATTCTCCCTTAGAAAAGAATTATCCTATCTTCTGACTCTGAAAACCCTAACTGGTGTTTTCTCTCTTGAAGGCTTGAGTCCAAACTCTGGGCCTCCTCTATTAGAGCTTTCAGCTCACTGGTGATATCAAGCCTATAAAGAATAACCCTATGCTCACCAACTGTAACACCTAAGCTTAGGTTTCTGAACTCTTCCAACAAATTCAATTCATGAATCATCATTGAAGACACATGAAGGGATTTCCTACTGAGGGCATCAACCACTACATTGGCCTTACCGGGACGGTACTTCAATTCAAAATCATAATCTTTGAGAAATTCCATCCATCTCCTCTGCCTCATATTGAGTTCTTTCTGATCAAAGAGATATTTCAAACTCTTATGATCACTAAAGACCTCAAATCTCACACCAAAGAGGTAATGCCTCAAAATCTTGAGGGCAAATACCACAGCTGCTAATTCTAGGTCATGAGTAGGATAGTTCTCCTCATGTGGTTTCAACTGTCTAGATGCATAAGCCACTACTCTTCTATCCTGCATAATAACACAACCTAAACCCTTCCCTGAACCATCACAATATAACTCAAAGGCTTTGGACAAATCCGGTAATGCCAATACCGGAGCGGTGGTTAGCTTTTTCTTGAGCTCCTAGAAGCTCCGCTCACAGATCTCATCCCACACAAAGGCTTGCCCTTTTCAAGTTAACCTTGTGAGGGGTAAGGCTAGCTGGGAGAATCCCTTAATGAATCTCCGGTAGTAACCGACCAATCCTAGAAAACTCCTAATCTCCGTAACGGTATTAGGTCTTTCCCATTCAATGACAGCTTCTACCTTGCTAGGATCAACAGACACACCCTCACTAGTAATCACATGTCCTAAGAATTGAACTCTATCATTCCAAAACTCACAATTCTCAGGGTTTGCAAACAAATTTTTCTCCCTCAGAACTCCTAACACAATCCTAAGGTGTCTCTCATGCTCTTTTACACTATGGGAGTAGATCAGAATATTATCGATGAATACATCAACAAACTGATCCAGATAGGGCCTAAAGATTCGATTCATGTAGTCCATGAATATTGTAACATCCTAAATTTTATTAGGATAAATATTAATTAAATTAAAGAGACTAATTAAGAAAATAATTAATTTAATGGGAAATAAATAATAGGAATGTCATTATTATTAGTTTTGTTTCGTAAAGGTAATTTTAATTGAAAATAGAATAAGGGGGTGAGAGTGGGCCCAAGCCCAATTAGTATTTCTTTAAGGAGGGGTAATAGAGCACCCTAATCCTTATTCGTATCATTCGTCAGTAAGCGAAACGCTAAGGAGGGGAGAAGGGGAGTCTTAAGAGAGAACTGCTGAGGAGTGAACGCCAAGAATTCAAGAAAGGACTTCCTTGCTGTGATCAAGTTTCGCTTAAGGTACGGTGGGGGAGAGGGTATTTCCTGTATATGCATGTAGGGGATGTTTGGGTAGTAATCTAAGATGTATAATTCGAATTTATGAATGAATAACTGAGAATGATGATATAATCTGGTGATTGATGATTTATTGTTTGTGTATTGACGAATTATTGAATGAGTAAAGATGATATTGAAGATAATTGAAAAATGGGTGATTAGGGGTTGAGAAATTGGGGTTTTGATGAATTGATGCTATAATCTGTAATAGATTGATGATTTATTGAGTATTGGATGTTATTAATGAGTATGAATGATGTTTAGACGAAAAAGACTGATTAGGGATTGATTGGATGGGTTTAGAGAGGTGAGAAATCGTGAAATTTGCGATATGCGTCGCGGGTAATCGATTACCAGGAGTGGTAATCGATTACCAGAGGGTTCTGGGCAACCAGGTGGGCTGTTTGCTCGCAGGTAATCGATTACAGAAGTTTGGTAATCGATTACCAGAGAGCTTGCTTGCAGGTAATCGATTACAAGGTGGTTGTAATCGATTACCAGAGACCTTGTTTGCGGGTAATCGATTACTAGAGGTTGGTAATCGATTACCATAGTGGATCTTGAGATCCTAACTGCTTGATGATGATTGATGTGTTTGAGAGTACTTTATAATGAGTTTTGTGTTGATGATTAATGATGTTTGATGAGGATTATGATGCTTATGATGATGAATAATGATGATATTTGATGAGTGTGATGATGTATAATGATGATGATTGACGATGTTTGATGTTGTTTATGATGACTATGATGATGATGTAAATGATGATGTAAATAATGATAGTGTGTATTGCTTATGATAATGATGTTATTGATGATAGTGCATGTCACTTATGATGATGATGTGAATGATGATAAGTGTGGATCACTTTATTATGATGATGTTTGATGATAAGCATGTTAATGTATGATAATGATGATTTAAGATGATGGTGTATGTCACCTTTGATGATGATGTTATCTAAGTTGTGCGGGCCCATAGAGGGGGTACAACTTAGGAATGATAATGATGATTTATGATGATGGTGTATGTCACCTTTTGATGATGATGTTATCTAAGTTGTGTGAGCCCATAGAGGGGGTACAACTTAGGAGAGATGCATTGAGCATATGTGATGAGACATGAATTGTGCGGGCCCATAGAGGGGGTACAATTTGGGAGGTGAACTGAGTTGTGCAGGCCCATAGAGGGGGTATGACTCAGGGGATCAAGATGGGGCGTTCGATGCACGGGCCCATAGAGGGGTGCAACCTAGGAGTGATTGTACGGGCCCATAGATGGGGTACAACCTAGGGTCGAATGTCGTTGTGCGGGCCCATAGAGGGGGTACAACCTATCGGATAGTGTGTGGTAACACCGGTAGACCACCTTGGTACTAACTAGAGTGATTGACGAGGTGCGCCCATTGTGTGGAGTTCCAAGTCATGATCTTTGGGTAGATGATGAGAGGAGTATTGATGTTGATGATAATGAGTATGATATATGAACGATGTATGATGATAATGAGTATGATGATATATGAATGATGTCTGATGATAATGAGTATGATGATATATGAATGATGTTATGATGATAATGAGTATGATGATATATGAATGAGATTATGATGATGATGAGCTTGGTGAATGTATAATGGATAGATTTATGTGTTGTGAATAGGAATGATGGCATGACATGTATATGTTGATATAGAAGATTGATTATATGTTGAATTTTAGATGAATGTTATTGATTGGTGATTTTAATATATTGATGGTATGATGTAATGATGTTGTGGGTGAGGACGGGTATTCTCTATGTGTATGTATGGGTAGTATTCCTTTTCCTCACCGTATTCTGTGGATATATTTTACAGGTGTTGATGAGGACACAACTGGTGTCGATTATGAATAAAAGGGTATGCTCTGATAGATGTGACATCAGGGTGTGCTTGGGGGGTTTTACCATGTTCCTAGATTAGGAGTATCTTTATGAACTTCTGGATGCCTTGTATGGCAGGAGATTACTAATTGTTTTTATTTCTAAGGAGATTTCCGTTGTTTATAATTGATTTATATTTGGAGTTTGAGTTGATTTAATAAAGTTGTTTTCAAACTATGAGATTTATCATAAGAGTGATTATGAACCTTTTTACCTAACGTGGGACTTTCCCTTTTCTAAACTACAATTTCTTTAATATATAAGAGTATGGGGTAGAAGGGTGTCACAAATACAGCAGGAGCATTGGTTACTCCAAATGGCATCACCAAATACTCATAATGCCCATACCTAGTCCTGAAGGCTGTTTTAGGTATATCCTTCCCCCTTAATCTTGATCTGATGGTAACCGGACCTTAAATCTATCTTAGAGAAAACCGAGGCTCCCCTAAGTTGATCTAGGAGGTCATCTATTCTGGGTAAAGGATATTTGTTCTTAATGGTAACCTTGTTCAACTGCCTATAATCTACACACAGGCTCATACTCCCATTCTTCTTTTTCACTAAAAGTACTGGAGCCCCCCAAGGTGACACACTAGGCCTAATGAACCCCTTAGACATAAGATCTTCTAACTGGGCTTTAAGTTCACTAAGTTCTAGTGGGGACATTCTGTATGGTGCATTAGAGACAGGTCCTGTACCTAGCACTAGGTCTATGGTAAACTCTATCTCTCGATTTGGAGGTAATGTGGTTACCTCACTAGGGAAAACATCTTGAAACTCTCTAACTGTAGTTATACTACTTAAATTTATCTTGGACTCTAGAGTTGAGGAAAGTAATAAAACAAAACACTCACTCCCATCACTAAGGCATTCAGACACTCCGGTGACATTGGATAGAAGAATTGATGGTTTCTCCCTCGAAGGAGGAGGAAGGAGTGGAAAAACAACCTGTTTATTAAAACAATCAAGCATGACTCTATTTGAAGATAACCAATTCATACCAAGAATAACATCTATACCCCATAAAGGCAAACAAACTAGGTCAACCTCGAAGGCCTTCCCTGGTATCACAATGGGGCACTGAATACACACAAGGGAAGTAGAAATGGCCTCCTTGGCGGGAGTAACAACACTATGAACACAAGGTAAAGATACATCATGCAAATTCAACTGTTCTACACAATCAAGAGAAATGAAAGAATGAGTAGCTCATGAATCAAACAATACAATTAAGGTTTGATCTCCTAGGGTGCACATACCTCGCATCAGATTATTAGCAGAAGTTGCCACTTCCCCGCTCAAAGTGAAGACTCTTCCAGTGGTTTGGGGTCTTGGTAGATCCTTCCTCTTGGGACATTCATTTTTCATGTGACCAGGTTGCTTGCAAAAGAAACATACATTCTTCCCCGTCAAGCATTCTCCAGAGTGTTCCTTTCCGCACTTGGGGCAACTGGGTGCCCCTTGGCGTTGGGCCGGTCTAGTGGTCAAAGCTGAGGTGCCTTGCCACTTAGGCCTCGGGCCCTTGAATTGGTTCGACCCCTCTATCTTCCGCTTTCCTTTATTATCAGTAGGTGGTGCTGAACTAGTGGTTCCTCTGACATTCTTCTCCGCAATATAGTACTTGTTTATCAGTGTAGGGAAATCCTTAATCTCTAAAGTTCCAACCCGGTCTAGTATATCAGGTCGGAGGCCTCCTTCAAACTGGTTACACCTCCACTCCTTATAAGACATTGTCTGAAGATATCTGGAATACTTGGCTAATTCCTCGAACTTGGCCACATACTGGCCCAATGACATACTCCCTTGCTTTAGTTGTAAAAACTCCGCTTCCTTTTGCCTTCTGACCGTAGCCGGAGAATACTTATCCAAGAACAAAGTTTGAAAAACACCCCAAGTAATGGGAGCCTCCACCACAGCAGTCCTAGTGCTAGCAGTCTTCCACCAATCCTCAACTTCACCCCTCAGCATATAAATAGCAAAGCCCACCTTAGATTCATCCGCATATCTCATCACATCAAAAATTCTATTAAGATCCCTCAGCCAATTGGATGCCACGTCCGAATCGTATACCCCATTGAACTGAGGAGGGTTGTGTTTCCGAAACTCCGCCAGCCCCTGAACAAACGGATCCGCCACAGGAGCATATGGTGTCCCCATTGTCCTTCGGGCCAACTCCTGAAGTAATGCAGTATTAACAGCCGCTTGTTCCCCCATCATATGTGTGAAAACTTGCAAAGCTGCTGCTACCGGGTCAGGTGGTGGATTCTGAGGAAAGGAATTGGTTCTGGGGCGACCCCTCCTGCCACTTGCCATAATTATCCACACATTATTAAGTAAACATGGAGGTGATCAGTCTCTCAATTCACAAAACAATGCATAAATCAAAATAACAAATCACAGGAAAATCCTACTACCACAGTCCAATTGGATTGAACTGCTCTGATACCAAAATGTAATGCCCTAATTTCTAAATTCAGAACTTAGTCCGTTGGAAACCAAATTCTGAAATTTCGAAACTAAAACATATAATTCTGGATATCAAACCTCACGTCTACATAAGTATCCAACAAAACTCATATAAATGTGAATAACTTAAACCTTAATTTCATAATCAGAGTCCATAATATACATAATCATATACATCTGGTCCAACGATTATAAACTAACATCAACAAAACTATATATATATGTACGTCAGCCCGAAGGCTACAAACTGAGCAGCTTAAACAAAATCCAAAGAGATACAACTTTTATATACAGTCCAAAAAGAGAAATATCTAAACCCCACGGTTCCGACTCTAAATCACTTATTATCTCCTGGAGGTATCTGCACAACTAGATTATATCCACAAAGCGCGTGGTGAGACTAATGCCTCAGTGAAATATAACTAAGCATACTCAGTGTACAGGAAACAAACACCAATCAATGCATACCAAACTAATAGACATCAATCATCAATATGTACTCACATTTCATAACATAACTAACTTAATCATAAGCAGTAAAATGCAACTCACTGCTATACATAGCAGGCATGATGTTTTCACTTAAACTGGAGTTAGAACTGAGCTCAGACTATGGGAAACGTCTTTCCCAGGGACGTATCCCACCCATTACTGGACCGAAGTCAAGTTTCACATAATTATTTAGTTTTCTTAACTCACAGCGCAAAGGTCGGCTTGAATTAACTCACGGTCGAAACCGGTAAACATGAATCGATAGTTAAACCAGAATTTCGAACATTTCGAGTGTTTTTGAGACTTTCGCAAGGGAAACAAAGGGTAGGGTTCATACATGGAGAAATTTCGAAATCTCGCTACTTTCGTAAGTTTCGCTATCCTAAGGATTTCAACGAAAATCACCGATCAAACTACTCAATCTTACACCACTATCAACAATCTAACTACAATATGCATATAGAAAGGGAATCAAGAGAGTAGGGTTCATATAATGGGTAGAAATCAAAATCAAGGAAAAGTGAGAGTGTGTGAGTTATACTCACCAATTTTCTTGAAATTCTCAAGAGGAATTGATGGATTGGGAGTTCCTTTGATGAATCCTAGCTTTGATCCTCCTTAACCACTTCAAAATCCCATTTTCTCTCTCTAGAAACACTTTTTCTCTCTCTAGGGTTCGAAGGGGGGAAGAAGAAGAAAAATGAGTTTCTGATTTGCATGTCCGAGTATTTATACTGGACAGCTGGTAATCGATTACAGCAATGCGGTAATCGATTACCAGAGGTAGAAATTACACTAGAAAATGTTTCTGGGAAGCTAGTAATCGATTACCAAAAACTCAGCGCTCAGGTAATCGATTACACAAAATTCAGCTCTCGGGTAATCGATTACAGACCCCCTGTAATCGATTACCAAAAACTCAGCTCTAAGGTAATCGATTACACAAAATTCAGCTCTCGGGTAATCGATTACAGACTCCCTCTAATCGATTACCAGAACCCAAAACTCTTCATTTAAACCTGAAAATAGAATTCTAAGTTAATTTCCATAATCCCCATCCAACCTCTAATTACCAACACAATAATCTTATTCTTAACCTAATGAGTTTATTAAAACCTCTAGTTTTGTGGGATGTTACAGTAAGAGAAACACCACAGATTGAAAGAAATAAAGAGGATTACACATTTCAGCCATTTATAATTAACTCGGTTTTCTAATGGGCGAAATTTATTTATTTTGTCAGATACGAAATTTATATTTAACTTAAATGGAAACAACTGGATAACTGGGTTAGCAACAAAAGTTTGACTGTTTGGGCTTGGCTAAATTTAACCTACTAATTGACACAATGTGATTGGCCCGATATTGGCCTTTAATTGAGTTCAACCAATTGTTTTCCATGACAGCCAATAATGGTCTTTTGTTTATTTCATCTAAATTTTGATCTTTACTGCTTTTATTTTGTAGCATGCATGTGATGTGATATGGCCCTTTACAATTTATCTATTCTTTTTGTGATTAATAATAATATCTCACAATGAAATTTAGTTTTACAATGTCAACATCAATGAGTATTTACAGTAGTAGTTGAAAGAAAAGTGAATATCTTAAAACGTTTGTATATTTTTCATATTTTATTAACAAATAAGAATAATGTAAATAAAATTCGGCATTAGTTTAATCTTATGGTTTATATAAAATGTAAAAAATTATCTTTATCAATCTATACGGTCGAATATATATACATTGTAACGTCAAATTTATTTTGGAATAAAATAGTGAACTACGGAAGTAGGAAACTTTAAAGAAAATAACATTATGCAATAGAAATAAAATTTTATTGAAAAATATAAGTATATTTCATATAGATAAATATATACATAGGCCTCGAGCAAGTAGTGTCCCATGGATTGGACAATGGACACCAGTATACAAACCCTTCAACTTGAATAACCAAATTATTACTATTTTTCCGTTCGAGAGGTCAGAACTTTACTACTTAATGCTTACATAACAGAAGGAATTTTAATTTATCATTACAATCCTGCCTTTGCTCTATATTTTTTTTGTTAAACCACATGTATCATTTACGAAAGGCAATCATGTTTGAGCCGGAGACTCGAACCACATCATGGTGCGGCTAGTTCTCCCAGCGGAAATTTTTTTCATCCACAAGACTCGAACTCGAGACCTTGCTTAAGGGAAAACAAGCATGTACCACTTGAACCAACCCCCGCCGGTTAATTTTGTTCTATATTTTAACGCTTAACATCCAATAGTAAGTGTTATTCCATCCATGTCTCACAAATTATTTGCTCTATATTTTAGACACATTTTAATTAAATTAATTTAAATTTCAAAATCCTCAAGTTTTTATCAGTTTGTGTTAGATGAAAGGTTTAATTACTTTTTTCATTGATGATTACGTTCATTTGTTGCGATTTGAAAGTATAAGGCATATTTTGGTATACAAGAAAGAAATATGGGCAATAGAGCAGAACAAAAATTGTTACGAAGACAACAAAATACAATTGTATAATAAAAAAACTCAATTTTCAATCTAAACCTTTACGTTCCAGTTTAGCCAAAAAAAACTTTTACATTTCAATAAGTATTATTTTATGAGTTGTGATTTTTTCACACTCTCAATTTTTACATTTTGTTTTATATCTTTTTTTTGTTATATCTCTCTACTTTTTATCACATCAATTTTCACATTTGCATTTTCTCTTTCTTCACTTTTTATCGTTCCTTTAATTACTCAAATTTTTCTTTATTTCTTTTTTGCTTTCTCATCACATCAATTATATTATTTTTCATTTTCTCTATCTTCATTTCTTTCTATCTCTCTTTTCTACACGTCCAAGCCCCAAAATCAGTCTAAGTATTTTTTCCCCTTCTGTTATTTATGGGCACTATTTACAGTTGTAAATAATATTTTACTCCATTGTATATATTTGACTACATCTCCCACGGCTAATTCATTTTCACTACTCAAAGTCTAAACACATATGCAATGACTTCATTTTAGCAACCTCCCCAATGTTTGGCTTATTACCAACATGCCTCGATGTGCTACTTCTGATAAGCGCACTCAATACTACCATGCTTAGCTGATTGGCTAGCGATCTACACACTACCCCTGCTCTCCGACAAATACCTAACTCTTCATCCACAATTAGATCTTATAAATACTTCCCAAGTCGTCATCTGCCTCATGTTATTTACCCTCCATCCTACTTATAACATTATTTTATCAACACAAACACACCACAATCCAATTTCCAACGCTTCTGCCAACACCTATACTCACAAAGTTGATCATGTTTATTTCCTTAAACGCTTATACTTTATTCCATATGATCATTAGCTTTGCAATGTGTTTTAAATGCTCTAATATGTTTTATAAGCATCTATTTGAATACAGCTAATGTGTGACACATCTCCATAGGTGAATACCACTTAGTGCGTTACTTCTAAAACAGATTTTCTATACAGTTGAGCCCAACAATAGTTGAACCAGGGTCCTACGTTTGTGTTGGTTGTTTCCTGTCTCATGTTACTTCCCCATACAAAAGAATGGCTTCACCAAACCACTCACTGCCAATCGCAAAAACCAGGTTAAGGTTCGTGGTTGGAAAAAATTATCAAAACCTAGGATAATCCGTTAAACAATGCCGTCTGCATGAAATTGAAACGCATAACCTACTGCTCTCCCTCTTTCAAATAGTTGGATTCATAGACATCGATGCTCGCCTTTTCAAACATCCCTTTCGCACCTTTATATCCTTGCTTTCCATTTTATTGTCTATGATCTGCCCTGCTCTCTATCAATGTTGGGCCTCCAAATGTATGTTTGGTTTATGTTTGTGTATTTTCATCCAGGTTATCATTGAAGGAACATAATAATTCTTCCTTCAAAGAATCATTAATGAGACATATGAAAGCGCACGTTTAATGAAGAAATTAAATCATAACTCTGCCACAAATACTAACTACTGCCACATAATGATATAACTTACCCTTGCTTAGCATGGGTAACACACTAGTTGAATACATCTCCCTAGTATTTAATGCGGATTTCTGATTTATAACTTTATATTAAAATATTAATTAGATATTAAATTTACATAAATTCTTTTCAAAGTAATAAATATTTTACTTCACTTTTTAAGGAAATGAACTATAAAAGTATAAATTATAAATGTTTCTTTAGAAAAATTAATTTCTTTTAAATCACTCCGGATCTAACTGTCATCTTAAATATTTTTTTAGTTATGTAATTTAAATTCTTCTATTTTTTGTACATTTTTAAAATTCTACTTTGATTAATTATATATATTATTGTAATTTAAATATTTATATATATATTTTTTAATTCTATTTTATTAAATTATATATATTTCTTATATAATACTAAAATAATTTAATAAAAAATTAATTTTAGATTATATAAAATTTCAATCCTTTTTATTTTTTATCATTTTAAATATTTTTTAAGTTAAAGATTTTAAAATTTACTTGAATTAATTATATATATTTACAATTTTAAATATTTTTTAATGTATATATTTCCACTTCTGTTTTAGTAAATTATATTTATATTATACAATACTAAATAATTTTATTAAAATGGTCTTTTATTAAAATATTTTAATTCAGCGCATCACACCGCTTCCACCACATACACTATCCACTGCATCGTCGCTTGACATCATCTATTGTCATCATCACCATCTTTACCATTTCTTAGGCACTGCATCAATTTTTATAACTCAAAAAATGAATTACTATACAAGAAAAGTACAAAATAAATATTAAAATTTACTTTCAAAATAGTTATAGAAAATTTGAATAAAAGGACAGTTTTAATATTTTGTATATAATTTATACCATATATTGTCATAATCTTAACTATTCCAAATATAAGATAGGATAATATAATCCTATGTGGTGAATTATCTATTAATTGTGCATCAAACATAAAATAATATAAAAAAAACTTGCATCCAATCTTACTCTTACTTAACTCTTATATCATATCCATCTTGATCCTATCCTGACCATTAAATAAAACTTAAACTAGTTTGAGGTTTGCTTTTGTGCCTTATTTTCTTCTTTATTATATATTTTTTCATATTTTATATTAAAATAAAAATAGGTTTCAATAGGAACGCATTAGAGAGATAGAACATGTCAGGATGACATTAATGAAACTAAATGCAGTGTGTCTAATGTGATAAAATATAGTGGGTTGGTGCACTTGTTCTAGACACGTGTTTACCATGCTTTAGCGTGATGTTTCTCTTTTGTTTTGTTTTGAATCTTAACCATTCAATACGCAACTCTTCACTTCCCATCGTTGGATTGTGGTTACCACCTCGTAACTCTCTTAACAATTAAACGTAGCAAGTGTCAGTGATAATTTCTCTTTCTCTCTCTTGATCGAGATCCCTTTGCCATACTTTTTGTGTCTTTCCATTTACTCAACTTTGCTACAAGAAGTCTTTGCTCCAAGTACACTTCTTTCTATTCACACTCTCTCCATCCAATCCTCCTTTGCGTTTTCCTCCCATTGTTGCTTTCTGTTGCTATCTCATGGAGTTTGGTTCCGTTGAAAAAAAAAGCTAAAAAGAAGTGGAAGATTCCATTGTATGCCGTTTTTCTCTCTTGTTTGTTTTATTTGTGGTTTGTGTTCTGCTACATTATTTCGTGTCCGCTACATTTTCCGTTGCCTCTGTCCGTTCACCCATGGTTGATTCCCCCGTGTCAAAAAAACCTCAAGATCTTATTTGTGACCAAAATATAGCGGAGAGCATGAAGAACCCTCGACTCATAAGGGATTCTTTAGGCACTCTCAAGAATTCTCTAGAACACAACTAGAATATTATCATTTAGTGACTTATTTAGTGACCAAATTCATCATTGGATGCATAAGTAGTGACAAAAAAAATTTCGGTCACTAAATCGGTCACTAAATAGTAGTGACCGATTTACAGATCGAACTGGTGAGAAAATCGGTCACTAAAACAGAAGGCTTGAATTAGTGACTATTTTAAGAAGGAGTTAGTGACTGAAAAACTCGGTCACTAAATTTGTGATTTTTAATTTTTTTTAAAATGAGTTAGTGACTGATTAAATTGGTCTCTAATTGATGAGAAAATTAGTGACTGATAAATCGGTCACTAAGTTTATGATTATTAGCATTTGTAGAAGCAGTCAGTGACCAAAGAAATCGACCACTAACTGGTGAGAAAATTAGTGACTAAAATAATCAGTCACTACATTTGTGCTTTTTAAATTTTTTAAGAAGCAGTTAGTGACCTAAAAAATCAGTCACTAATTGGTGAGAAATTCAGTGACAGAAAAATCGGTCACTAAATTTGTTATTATTAATTTTTAGAAGTCAGTGACCGAAAAAATTGGTCACTAAGTGGTGAGAAAATTAGTGACTGAAACAATCGGTCACTAAATTTGTGATTCTTCAAAATCTGTAAGAGGCTGTTAGTGACCAAAAAATCGGTCACTAATTTGTGACAATATTAGTGACCAAAAGAATCGGTCACTAAATTTGTTGTTATTAATTTTTAGAAGCATTTAGAGACCGCAAAAATCGATCACTAATTGGTGAGAAAATTAGAGACAAACAATCGGTCACTAAATTTGTGACTTAAATTTTTAAGAGACAGTTAGTGACCGGAAAAATCGGTCACTAATTGATGAGAATATTAGTGACTGAAAAAGTCGGTCACTAATTTTTTTACGGGCATCTTATTTTAAATGTAGTTAGTGACCGAATATATCAGTCACTAATAATGTACTATTTGAACTAATTAAGTAACTAGGCCAAACCCAAATAGCCCAAAGCGTATCCCGAAGTATATGAGCTACAAGCGTTCCATTGAAACACCAAAGTAAATCAAAATCACACCTAACTCTAGATCTACTTCCTGATGGAGGGCGACGACGGAACACAGACCCAGGAGAAGAAGTGTTGTCTGCGTGAAATCGATAGAGAGAGAGAGAGAGCGAAAGCGAAGAGACAACAACGACTACTGTATTTGCATGGTCTAAACCCGAGGCTTGGGCTTTGGATTCTAAGGAACACGAAGTTGGACTCCTTCAACAAAACCACGGTGAAACCTCCAAGCCAATCGCCGAATTCCTTTCTCTTATATACAGTCGCCGTTACTGACACATAATCCAAGAAAAAGAAAGGTCAAACCCTCTATAAGGCCTCCTTCAGTACCAAACCCAACACCGCCTTCACCCAACAATACCAAGATCTCACCGTGTTCCACATCGGTCCTCGCAAGTGAACCCTCGAAGAACTCAATCACGATCAGAATCGCCTCGGCGGTGGATTCAAGTCCTACGACGACCGCCCCCATTGGAAATCAAGAATAGGTACCCTCCTTGATTTAAATGTTGTGCAACTTGTTTGGTTTCCTAAAAAGTTCAGTACTGTGTGGTATTTCAAATCCTTTTATTTGAAATGCTTATCTATAATTGACAAGTGTGAGATGACATTTGTCAATTATAGTACTATGATAAATTATCTTCAAAATTGAATACCATGTACTCGGTTAATGAGTACATGGTTAATGAGTACATGTTAAAGATAATTTATAGTAACGTGATACATGATAGTACATGGTTACTAAATCTTAAATGTTTTGTATGTTGATTTATGTAAAACTTACTCTTCTAAAAATGTGCATTCTTGATAAAGCATTGGTCAATTTTTTGTTATTTAGATCAATGTGAAGTTGTAGAAAGAGTACTTTTTGATGATTTGAGTGAGCCAACAATCTTGGGAGAGAAACCTGCTTGTCTCACTTTGGTGGATGAGAACAAATCCAAGAAGATAAAAAAACAAGAATATTCTATCTGAGCAAAGTCTCCAAGTGAAGACTCGCTACGTGTTTTTCTTAAGTAAGCATCAAATTACCTTCTGAATGTTGGACAAACAATGGAAGTTGTTTGTATTTTGCTTTTTCATGAACAATATGATGTAGACATGTTTTTTATTAAATTGATTATGTATTGTTTCTTATATATAGTTTTTTGATATTTCACAAATGTCTATTGTTTACTAAATAATCTTAAATAATTTTTTCCAAATAACAATTGAATTTCTTATTGATTATTTAAAAATTAGTGACCGATTTTGAGAATAAATATCCGTCTCTAAAACATATTAAAAAATTCAGTCACTAAATTGGTCTCTAAAATCAGTCACTAAAAATGGTCCCTAAATCGGTTTCTAAATTCGGTCACTAAATCAGTCATTAAAATATCAATCACTAAATCAGTCACTAATATTTAGTGACCATGGATTTAGCAACTGAAAAAATGAGTCTCTAATTCGGTCACTAATTCAACTAGTGACCGATTTTACCACATTAGTGACCGAAAATTTGGTCACTAATGGGCAAATTTCTTGTAGTGGAATGGGTTAATCTTAATGTTTTCAAATTTTCTTCTATCTATACCTCTTCCTCTTCCATCAATTTACTCAGATCTAGGGTGACTTTCACAATAGATGCATTAGAACCCCAAATATTTATTGAGCCTTGTCACAAAAGAAAGTTTGTGTGCCTTACCCCACCGCCTGGGTTGCTCCCTGAATTTACTTTCATGTATGAGACATTTTTTACAAAGCTCGGTGTCCGACTCCCATTATCTGATTTTGAGTGTGCTTGCCTTCAGATGATGAATGTGGCTCCTACCCAACTCCACCCCAACAGTTGGGCTTTTGTCCATGCATTCTCCATCATTTGTCATTTTTTAATATTTGCTCCCACTGCCCAATTGTTATGCTATTTCTTCCAAGTAAAGCTTGGTAAGAAAACCAGTTGGTACAAAATTAATAATATCCCCAATCGAAGGATCCTGAGTGCTTACACTTCCTCATACAAAAGATTTAAGCCAAAGTTTTTCTGGGTTAGGGGAAGTGATGGCATACCCAACCTACTTCTAGATACTACCGGGCGCCCTAAGTTTCCCTTGTACTGGACCCATAATCCTACACAAATAAATGGGGTATATTGTTGTTTGTTGAGCCCAATTGAAAAGGTTGGTGCATATTTTCTTGCGAAGCTCCCTCTTTTAAGTAATCGTCGCCTAATCCGCTTGGACGATAATGAAAAGGGCCTCCAGAATTATTTTGGTAACTTGCTTTATCATAGTTGTTGTTTTACTTTTTTAACATCACATAGTAACCATTTTTTATTTGTTGCAAAGAAAACACTATCAATGTTAAAGGAAGAATTAGCTGCATACTATAGTCGAAGGCAAGTAGCGAAGAAAAGCAAGTCGATTCAGGGTGATACTGACTACTTCTTTGCGACCCTTTCTAAACACCCTCAAGGAAAAAGGCCTCAAATCGAGCCTGACATTGAGAAAAAAAAATCACTCAACTCCAAATCTGATCACCGAAAGACATATGAGCAATGTGAAGAGTCCTACAATTGCTAACCAAACCGATAATGTTCTACTTTTTGCTTCTCCTTTGGGAGATAGTCCAAAAGATAGTCAGAGGTCTACGCTTAAAGACTTTGAAGATTCTGTGGGGTAGATGGTTGATTCAATTTGGGATCCGCGATTTCCAACAATGGAGTTAGTTGATGCTCACTTTCGAAAGGAGAAGGACCAAGAGAAGGTGAGAAAGTTAGGTCTAAGGAACTCAAGTCGGGCTATCACAACCTTTGGTGTTCAAACTACATTTTTGTGTCGGGAGATTGAATCTGAGCTTGGTCAATTAGACCAGGAAAATTATGCCCTCCATCGTGAATTAGAGAGTTCTGAAAATAAAAATTTGCCTGTGAACTATAGAGTTCTAAAAAAACAAAGGTCGATTACGAGCTCCAACTCAGATAACTTGCTGATGTCAAAAAAAAATTGCAAGAGATGCAATCTCAGTTGGAAATGATTGCCTCGGAGAAAGCTATATGGGAAAAGAACTTGGATTCTGAGAAGTCAAGGTTGGATACCGCCCTTGCGAAGATAGAAGAAATGGAAGAAGAGTTTGCCTTCCAACACAGTGTTGGTTTTGACAAGGCAATTTCTCAAGTCTCCTTCCTTTACCCCAACATGGATTTAAAAGAAGTCAACCTTTTTAAAGTGGTCTGACATGGTAAGCTTATGGATCAATTTCCCAAGCCTTGATTATTTTGTGTCATTGATTGGTATGCATATTTTGATCATGTCTAGTGTTTGTCATACTTTATAACTTTTTATGTTTGGGATTCATGTTATTACTTTGATGTTGTTATACAAATTTTTCTCTCTTACAATGATTTAACTTGATTAGTTTTCTTGATGTCGTATTTTACTAGTTATCCCGAGCGTCGAATTAACTTGCCTATTTGGATGGTTTTGTGCTTAACTCTCGGTCTCTCGTCCAAGTTTTACGTGTTTACTTTTGTTTGTCTGTAAAAATTGAGCTTTACACGTAACCCTTGGTCACGTAGCCGATCGGGCTTTACACTTTGACACCAAGCCACTTATGTTTGTTTTCCATAAATGAGCTTTGCGCCCGACACTCAACTGTGTACCTGACCTTTGTGTGTTGCCACCTAACCACTCATGTTTGTTTACGATAATTGAGCTTTATACCAACACTCGGTCCGGTAGCCAAGTTTTGTGCGTCGACACTGAGATACTTATATTTATTTGTAATAGTTGAGTTTTGTGACTAACACCTATAGCAAGTTTGGATTATAATAAAATCGCGTTATAAACATGGATTAGCACAGGTGAGTAAGCATCAACATGAATCCATGTTTATAAGGTGATTTTATTGAAATCCAAACATGTTATTAGTCGCATAGCCAAGCTTTTTGTATTATCGTCGGGCAATACAAATTGAAAGGAGGTATAAATAAAAGCTTAAGAAATTTAGGGATTAAATAATACAATTCAAAGCTTTAGATATAAAAAGAAAAAAGTGAGAAAAATGGAAGTTATGTTACAG
Organism: Sesbania bispinosa; assembly: GCA_026901365.1. Lineage (NCBI taxonomy): Eukaryota > Viridiplantae > Streptophyta > Magnoliopsida > Fabales > Fabaceae > Sesbania > Sesbania bispinosa. The sequence goes on from QLOH01000014.1 coordinate 1,139,698, forward strand.
GTAATAATGAAATTGTATGTTTGGAAGAAAAATTACAATGGATTTTAGATTTTCTTTTCTTTTTCTTATTTTTTTTTACCTGTTAGTTTTAGGTGCTGCTAATCTAATTTTCCACGGATTGAGCGGGCGCCATGTGTATTTATTACATTCAATATTTTTTACTATATGCTAACAATTTTTTAGATATGTAAACGCCTTCAATTTTTAAACTCTTTAGTTTTGGTTACTTCCCCCGTATTTATTGCATGTTGAGGTTGTTTACAATTTTATATTAATTTTAATTAATTATTAAAATAAAATATAATGTTTTATAGATGGAATATTATTTTTCATAGATGTAAATCGTTTAAAACCTTTTACTTTTGAATTCTTTCCCTCTATTTAATGCATATTTATTGTCTTCAAAATGTTTTATTGATAGTAATTTTGTATTAATAAATTTTATATATTTATTATATAATAATAAATAGTTTTCTTAAAAAGGCTTTTAATTTATATTTTTTTATATAAATTTATAAACTTATAGTAAGGGTCATGTGTATTTATCATGTTTATAATTGTTTTCATATAGTTTAATATATATATTGTCAGTGTAAAGAAATTTTACACAGACATTCAGTGATGTGCTGCCAAATCATTTATTGAATTTAATAACACATGAGGTATCACATTCATTAAATGATGTGGCGGCACACCATAAATGTTTGTGTAAAATTTATTTACATTCACCGTGTATATTAATTAAATCCTTTTTCATATTTATCTATCTATCATAAATATTGACATGGTGCTCCCCTCCCCATAAAAATTGATATGGTCAATCTATTAAATTTTAAATTTATTTTACATAATATATAGAATGCTATAAGAAATATCAATTACAACAATCCCATAATCTATAATTACGATATTAAATGTTACATATCTATTACATGCAATATATTAATGGGAGTTAATAGCTATGCATGGATTGAGGTAGGTTGGATTGACAAAATTTTGAAGAGGCAGACCCAAATCGACTATAATTTAGTTGGTCGGGTCGGGTAAAAAGAAATAAAAAATAACAAGAAATAATAAATATAATAATTAAAAAATATTTCTATATTATTTCATATTTAGACTTTATAAATACTTATAATTCTGATATTTTGCCAATTTAAAAATAAATTTATTTTCTTAAATTTAAAACTTGGAGAATATTAATTTCGCACAAGCATAATCTATAAATTCATACGTAATTCATAATTACACATTATACACAAATTAGATAAAAATTAGAAAATCTAGTAACGGACGAGATAATTAATCAGACTTTTATACCAATCACCTTTCTTCATTTTTAATTTCAATTTTTTAACTTGTGTAATTAATTATTTTATTATTTTATATATCTGTAATTAATTATTTTTATTTGATTTTAACCATATTTGATCAGGTTAAAAAAATAAAACTCAACCTAACTAAACCTACTAAATATGGGTTGGATTGGGTCGGGTTGGTCAAACTCAAGTACAACACTCACGGGTGGGCTAACTTTCTCAGCAAACATTTTTCCATAAGCAGTACTCAAATCGAGATATTACTTGTAAGGAATCATGTATGTATCCTTTGAATCAACATCCGTTAATATAAAAAATATTATATTCTTATTGAATTTTTAAGACTAAAGACTCCTTAGACCGTTTTAGATTAAATTAATTATTTATTGTCATTTTTCACTATAAATTTAAATTAGTGTTATATCTTTTTATGCAAGAGTGTAAATATATTCTCTACAAGGGTGATTTTAGGATAGACTCTTTTAAGTTTGGGTCTGCGATAGACCCTTAATTTTATTATTATAAAAGGTAATTTTAATTTTATAATATATATTATTAAATTTTTAATATTAAATTTATACTATTTATAGTAAAGGTCTACCATAGACCACTTTTTTGTTGTCTATCCTAAAATTCACATCTCTACGAAAGACATTTCTACTCAAGATCACTATAAGTGGCAAAAATTTCCTTTTGAGTATTTAACAAAATCCTTCTTGGCCAAAAAAACTAGTTTTATATTAAAAATTATAAAAATGTCTTCATCATTTAAAAATATAAATTATCCTTTTAATTTTAATATAAAATTATCCATATAATATTTTGTAATCATATTATAAATAAAAAATGAAATCAATTAATTTTACCTTTTTTAATGATTATAAGAAATTATAATTGATTTCAAAAATTAAAATTAAGTTAATTCAGACTATAATTAAAATAAATCAATTATTGGTTAAATTAATCATTTGTTTTTATGTTTTCACTATAATTTTAATATACATTTATAGTTCAAAATCATATAAAAAAGTCTTTATAATTTTGAAAATATAAAATTATCTACATAATATTTTATACTTATATTGTAAATAAAAAATAAATTCAGATAATTTTTTAATAATTTAAAATATAAAAAATTAAGTAAATCCAGAATAAAATTATAAAAGTTACATTTTAACAAAAAAAGATTATAAAAATCAAATAAACAAATAATTTATCTTTATATAGAATAATTTTGTGGATCATACACGCATTAAAATTGATAATAAAAAGGGTTAATTATTATTTTTATGTATAAAAGATAAAGTTTATATTAATTCATTATACAAATGATTAAATATTTAATTTAAGTTTATCATTGCATAAGACTGGACAGTTGTTTTGTGCCATACATACCAAGAGCTTACGTAAGGCCACCTTTAACGGTGGGTGCAAATGCTCAAAAAGCATTGGTGCCAAACCAGTTTTTAGCGATAAAGCACTGACAGGGGCTCGAACTTCCTTGAGCACCGGTGCTCTATTTTTTTTGTTTTGTATTTTTCAGGAGTTTAAATCCTCGATAATCATTTTTTATTTTTTATTTTACATTCCCGGGTTTAAAACCCTCGTTAATTATTTTTACGTTCCCCCGTTAAATTTTTTTTTGGGTTGCTGGGTTGTTAATATTATTTTCGTTGTTTATTAATTAATATATTTGGGATTAATAAAAATAAAAATTGGGTGATGCATATTAGTGAGACTCATTTAAGATATGTGAATAGTAAAAATGTGAGGTGTTGGGTTAGAGAAAATTGGTGCTTGACAAGAACTTGCTGATGTGTACTGATGAGACCCATTTAATATCTGTGAATAGTGAAAAAGTGGGGTGTTGGTTTAAAGATGACCATGTGCACTCTTCATTGGAAATCTCGGTGTGGGCCCTCTAGTTTTGGTTCGGAACATCTCCAGGGTCTAGAACTTTTTTTTTTAATTTCACACATCTCATTTTTTTTTTAATTTTCAAAATAATCCTTTTTAATATTAAATATCTATTTAATATTTTTTTCATGTCTATTTTAGCCTGCATCGGGTGATTTCTTTTTGTTTTCTTATTGGAACATAGATTTTAATTCCCTATTGTTAATGAGAAAAAGTATATTGCAATGTTATTTGTGTCTCTCCTTCCCAAAACACAGCAAATAACAACTTTTTAATAAGACTCACATTGGGAAAATAGACACAGTATACCTTTGATTTGCTCGAAAATCACATTTCAAAAGGGGATACAAGAAAATGCTACTGAGAATAACGCCGTTGGTCCCGATCCATGTTTAAAACATGGTTTTATGGTAAACCAAACACACTAATAAAATTCACAAATGTCATTCACCTTTTCTAAAACAGTAAGGGTTAATATGTCTAAAATATTAGCTAATTCAATTAGCCTCACCTTTGGCCTAATTTGCCACTGCCTTTTAGCTTAATTTTTAAGTTTTAAACACAATAAATAGATGAATAAACATCGTATAACTATAAGGCCTCCAACCTCCAAATTTAATGTGTTTGTTTTCCATCAAAATCACGTTTCAAACATAGACTAGCTTAGATCCACAAACTTGAATCCATTGTAAACCAAACACAATATTAGTATCATTGTAGCATGATACTTATCCCTGCTTTTCTTGGTTTCAAGTCTCTTCCATTCAATCTTTTTTTTCTAATCTTTCATGCATGTTCATTCAAATGCAACTCTAAGACTAGGATCATATCATATCATATGACCCAAAAACAAAGAGAACAACCTCAAGAATTGCGTTAATTGATTACAACTCCCTGCTTACTTATAACAACTTTTTCCCTCAAAATAGCAGTTAAACAAAGTGTCTGAGAAAATCATAGACAAATCTTACACAAGAAAGCAAGAAAATAATTCTATTAACCAAGATTGGCAAGGACATCATTCAGAGTAGATACAGCCTTAGCATAGTACTTCTCTGCTTGTGGGGTGCTCTTAACTTTTGCTGCGTAATCAAGCTATGAACAAAAAAAAATTAAAATTAAGAACTTCAATTAGTGTAAACATCCTAAATTAGTACTTTCTCAACTTACATTGCTAATATCCTGGAAGAGCTTTCCAGTGAGTTCCTTGAGGGATTGCTTATGATCCTTAGGCTTTGAAGAGATGACAGTGTTAAGGCCATACCTAAGATACTCAGCCTTCTGACGCAAATCATTCTAAACATATGGCCATGCCTTTTTGTCTATAAGTTCTTAACAACAACAATCTCCTTGGCTGACTCCTTTGCCCTTTGTGTTGCCTCACTATGAGACAATGGTTGGAGGAAGAACCTCTCTTTCAATGGCAGCTTAAGGTCTCTTGCTTCATCTGAGTTCAGTGTTCCAACTGCCAAATTCCACAACACACCCACCATGGTTATAATTATCTTCAAATTAGTACTCTTTATGTCACCAATTACAAGTTAACAACCACATTCTGACCTTTTTAGCTTCCATTATAACAAAAAAAGTGAAATTTACTAAAAAACACCCCCACTCCTACTACCCCTTTCTATTTTCATCCATGAACCATTTGCAATACCACGTTGTCACATCAAAATTAGCATTTACATTAGACAAGTCATAATCTCTATAAATTGATAATCTTGGAACTTGGATTGGTTAATTCTACATTTTATAACAAAAAATATTATTAGGTAGTATCACTATCCAACACTTAAACATGGTCCAACACTTAAACATGGTCTAAGCCTCTGTTTGAATTGTAGTTGAAACAGTGACATACGTGGTTTACAGGAATTGAAATTAAATTCACTTTAGTCTAATGCGTTTTGTAAAGCATGTGTAATTCGTCTTCCATCATTGATTCTAGAATCAATTTTACACAATTGTATATCAAGCATGCACTAAATATATTTTGAATCAGTCCCGTTTGGATAAATTTTTCTACAAACACTTAATCAAATGAACTAAGAAGGTAAAATGAATTCAACTTCTTCGATGAATTGAAATTAAGTGGTTATGGAGAAGTTAAGCGGGAGAGTTTCTGAAAAAGTTGATCTAAGCCCCTGTTTGAATTGTAGTTGAAACAGTGGCATACGTGGTTTACAGGAATAGAAATTAAATTCACTTTATTCTAATGTGTTTTGTAAAGCATGTGTAACTCGTCTTCCATCATTGATTCTAGAATTAATTTTACACAATTGTATATCAAACATGCACTAAATATATCTTGAATCAGTCCCGTTTGGATAAATTTTTTTACAAACACTTAATCAAATGAACAAAGAAGGTAAAATGAATTCAACTTCTTAGATGTATTGAAATTAAGTGGTTATGGAGAAGTTAAATGGGAGAGTTTCTGAAAAAGTTGATCTAAGCCTCTGTTTGATTTGTAGTTGAAACAGTGGCATACGTGCTTTACAGGAATTGAAATTAAATTCACTTTATTCTAATGTGTTTTGCAAAGCATGTGTAACTCGTCTTCCATCATTGATTCTAGAATCAATTTTACACAATTGTATATCAAGCATGCACTAAATATATCTTGAATCAGTCCCGTTTAGATAAATTTTTCTACAAACACTTAATCAAAAGAACTAAGAAGGTAAAATGAATTCAACTTCTTCGATGAATTGAAATTAAGTGGTTATGGTGAAGTTAAGTGAGAGAGTTTCTGAAAAAGTTGATTTGCATAGGCAAATTTAAATAGAGGAAGAAAGACTTACGTAGTCCACCAGAAAGTGGGGGAGGAGGGCCAATTTTGATGGACTTAGCATCAACATGAATAGTTTAAACAAAAGAAGCAGAGGCCAAACCAGCAGCAACAACACCAATCATTGCCCTATGGCTACTTTGAGAGCCTTAAGAGACTTGGAGGAACAAAGAATACTTGGTTGTTTAGCCTGGAGAGACTGTGTCCAAAGAATACTTGGTGTTTAGCCTGGAGAGGCCGTGTCCAAAGAATACTTGGTGTTTAGCCTGAAGAGGCTGGGGTCAAATAATACTTGTATCGGATCTGATAGTGGAAAATCCAGTGGTGTGTTTGCCCTGGGACTGGACGTAGCTCACTGTGTTGGTGGGTGAAAAAGGATAATTTTCTTGGCTAAGTTTTCTCAACCCTTATCTCTTTACTTTCAGTTTTAACTAACCAAGGAGAGTTCTGAAAAGTGGAATTATAAATCTGCGCGGCAAAACAACTTTGGTTTTTCACATGAAACTATTTCAAAAACAATTTTATTGAACCTGCTGAAGCACTTCAGTAAGTCTCCAAAAATTCCAGTTTCAACAAGTTGCACAAATCTTTTGTTAATCTATTTGCTTGTAAAAATGTTTTCATAAAATCTGTAAAGAATTATAAAACACTTAAATCCCCCTTCTAGTGTTTCCCGTGGTTCTATCAGCTTCCAATCTTATCAGTTTAGTGATTTACCAGGTGCCATTTGTATTTTATATTTATGACATTTAATATTTTTTTTGGAAAAAAAAGACAATTTGGTGTCTTAACCTTAACAAAGCGACAAGTTTAATAATAATATTTTTCCTATTCATGTAATTGAGATTAAAAAAATGGTTATTTACTACCAAGAAAGAGTGCACATGAAATATGCAGAGTTTCGATTTTGGTGGCTAAAGGCGGCATCTGTACTTTCTGAAAGTTTGGATTTTAAATTTCTATCAGGTAGAAATTTCCAAGAATCAATGTTTTTATAATTTTGTTTATAATAAAATTTTTAGTTTACCATTTTATGAATTTAACAATGTTATCAACACAAGGTCTAATTTGCATTATTTGTTTAGAAAATTACTTCATCTGGACTCAATTAAAAGCAAAAAAACACCTACTTATGATGTATTAAAATATAAGCAAAAGTTAACTAAATTCATCGTATTAAATGATATCATCCCAAAGTACTCTTTATTTAATTCATATTTTATTTTCCAACCACTCTATTTAATGAATCATGTGCCAATAAAAAGAGAGTATGTCTACTTGAAACAAGTTTCAATAAAATTGAATGTAGGGTAATTTAGACAATGCAATTATTTTTAAGATGATGTCAAAAAAATTAAATGAATTTAACTAACTTTATTAATAAGTGTGAAGATGGTTATTTTTGCTTATAAATGAGTCCAGAGGGAGTATCAATTTTAATTAGTCATCCATGTACTTTACATTATACTCCATTTGGTCCTATTTATAAGACAATTCAGAAAAAAAAAACACACATATTAAGAAAAGTAATTAATGCATTGATTTTCAAAAAATTACTCTACAAGATTACAAGTTTACCCCTATTTAAAATTAAATTTCATTACCATGGTAATTGTATCACTTTAAAACCTTTAATAGTAAAAAGGGGTAATTATGAAAAAAACATTAAATGCATCTAGAGTTGTGCACTTTATCATATAAATAGGACCATAAAAAAATTTAAACATTGTCTTATAAATAGAACCGGGAGAATAACCTTATTAATTTAATGGCATTAATTTCAGCAACCATTTACTTTTCTGGGCGGGATGAATTGGAAAAAAAAAACAAATATATATGCTACTCTAATTCTGTAATATCAAATATAAAATTCCAAGAGATGCGTGAGTAGTTGTATAGAACGTTCCTTTATAAAAATTTATCAAATGCCTTATGGTGGCAATACACATTTGGAGGGAAAAATTGGGTTCCCTGCCAATACACTGATATGTGTCCTCGGTTAGAAAAATGTGATGTGAATGGAATCTAAAATTTTGAAATCCTCCTAATGAACTTATTTAAAAAAACCAAATTTATGTTGTTAACAGCTAATAAATAATATCAGAAATGATATTTTATGTTGACTAGAGTGTTTAGACTGTAGTGGTGGGAATGAGAATGGCGGGGAAATGCTATGTTAGAGACACATTTCAAAATTTAAATTCATTTGGGAGGAAATTTGTAAAATTTGAGTTTTTTTTCTCAGTAGTGGTTGATGAGAAAGGTATAAATAGTTGCTTCGCCTCATTGTTCCTTCATCCTGGTATTCATTTGTGTTTTTAGAAGCAACGTTTTCCACCACGTGAACATGGCTATGATTCATGGGCATTTCCATCCAATAAGAAGTAGCTGTGGGCGTCGTGAAAATTGGAGGTCAAGGATTAAGGTCGTGAGGCTGTGAAATATGACATATGTTGCTAACCCAAATGTACTGTTTGCTACTGATAAGATGGTGCTTGTGAATGAAGAGGTATGAAACTTGCTACATATTTTGTTTGCTTTATGCAGATACGTCCATCAACAATTCATTTCATCTTGAATGATGTGGTTCTTTATGTGATGCGGGGTGAGAAGATCGAGGCCACGGTGCCAAAATAACACATGATCAGAGATTTGCTCACTCTGTAGTTGAAGGATAGGTCTATAGGCTAACTAACTCTGGCCTCATGCGGAATATAGGAAACTTCAGAGTAGTCGAGCATGAATTCAAGGTTGTCTTTAATGAAACTACAAAGGTCGTTCCTTCCTAAAGAATTGTTATCCCTGCTCTGGGTTATCTCTGGTGAGGACAACGAACATCAAGAAAACTAATGGAAGTTCCGATTTCCTTCTAGATTTAACTCTGGTTTTCTTTTCAATTAGCATAACTTGTGCTTTGTTTTTTGCCTGACTTCTTTTCCCATTTTCTTTGTTAGATTTCATGAGAATTGTGAGTGAAGTTTCAGAGGTAATTAATTTGAACAAAGAGGGGAGACAGACACGGATCATGTTGTTGAATTTAGTGGATGAGATGTATATATGTTTATGCCTACTCTTGCATATCATTAACTTCAATTTCCTGAACTCTCCAAATAGATCACTTTGTTTTGTGTTTCTGCATGAATCTTATTCCCTGTTTTATAAAGGTTAAGCTTTGATATGATTTCAGGGTCGGGGCAACATCCCGTGGTGATCTTTTATCTGAGAATGTAACGTCCTAATTTCTAAATTCAGAAATAATGTTCGTTGGGAGCATTATTTTCAAATTTGTGAAATCATTTCGTTCATTTTGCGTATCGGCATACACATAATTCGCTTAAGTAGTCCAACACTTACTAAAGCTCCAAACATTTCATACATGAAACAAAGAAATAACCATAATCTATATTCGCCACATAGACTCCAGTCGATACAAATATCCAACAAAACATAACAAGTATCTAAGTACATAGAACATAACAAAGTGCTAAACTATCCATGCCATACAGCTCCTACTAATCATCTCCATCCTGAGGAGTATCCTGCACAACTGAAATATTGTTTCCACGGAATGCGGTGAGACCAACGTCCCAGTGGGCATGAACAAAGACACTCCAGGGGAACATACATGCAGTTATCATGATTCTCAAACAACCATCATAATCAAACACCAACTTCACATCAATCAAGCACAACACAATAATAATAAAGTTGATAAATGCATGTCTGTGAAGTGTTGTAACCCGACACCCGAGGTCTTTTCACTATAACATGACTGTGATTGAGCGCTCGGTCATGAATTCAAGGACCATCGTCCAGGGAAACCTGAGATTAAGTTTTATCTGAATATGATGTACACATAACTTGATTTATTATCATGATTGAGGGTCCCCCATCTTCCCCTTGGCCGAGAGGTCGATGAGTTCGCCTCGTCTTGCTTAAACATGATTGCCCGAAGGCCTGAGATGGTCCGAAGACCCCTGAATTAGCCCGGAGGCTCTAAAATGGTTGTAAGCCCTATGATTATTAACTCATAATACATAACTGTGATGGCCAAAGGGCCATGATCATATATAAACATGCTTAAGGATCACTACACATACTCATCTAAGTCTCCTATCGTATGGTTCACGTAAATCATATGCCAAACAACCATCACATTCACACTACCTAGGTTTATCTTAACATACACATCATGATTCAAAGAAAGAAAGGGAAGGAAGAATAGGGGATCACGCTCTGAAATTCAAACAGCAAAGAGACAGACAATCACACCCACCTGAGGGTCGAGAAAATGAAGAACGAACGAAAGATAGGAAGCGTTGGAGATGAGTAGATTAATGGGGAACTTGATCTTGGATGAGTAGAAATCGTTCTTGACCTTCACTGGGGCATTCTCTCACTAAAACCTCTCTTTCTCTCTCTGGAAGAACGAAAAAGGGAAGAGAAACTGAGTGGGAAACTGTCTGCAGTCGTGTTTTAAAAATGTTGTAACTGTCATTCTAGCTCAAGCGAGATTTTAGCTTCAGCGAGATGGACATTTTAGCTCAAGCGAGCCATTTAGCTTGAGCGAGAATGCTCACGAAAATACAACCCTTCTCTGGAAGATTCTCACTTGAGCGAGATCATTCTCGCTCAAGCGAGATATGCAGAATCTCAAATCCTTATTTTTGCCTCCTAAGTTTTTCCTTATCCATCTACATTCAAATTTAAATTCAAATCTTATAGTTAAACATTATCCTAAAACTGATATTACTTTCCTATCTCTACTTCTTGTGATGTCATCATTCCTATTTTGAAATATGATCTTAAATTAAAATGCTAAAACATATCTCTTTCCAGAGGTTATCCCAATCGATTATGATATTATTATATTAATATTAATAATATAATAACTACTATATTTATAACAATTAAGGTTAATTGAAACCTTAATAATATGATTTATCTTCTAATAATTTTATTATTATCTTGTTATATTAATAACAATTATTATATCTTCTAAAATTCAATCTTATATCTCTGTCTTGGTATCCATATTATCGTATCATAATTATATCATTAATATTATAATATTGTTTTATTAATAGTTACTGTTATTATTATAAAAATTCTCTTTTTATAACCAATATTATCGAAATACAGTTATAGGTATTTTTATTTTATTATTATTATTATTATTTTTATTATAATTCTAGATTTCTAAATTTTTGGGATGTTACAGAGAACAAGGTTAGTGCCAATGGCATGGAAATATATATATATATATATATATATATATATATATATATATATATATATATATATATATATATATACTCCTCCATATGGCATGGAAATCTTTGAATGCCAGCATTTGCTTCAGTTTGGAACTATTAGCCTAATAATGGTTTGCCATCTATTTTCCATTCCATTTTACATAGGCCTTATCATTACCTGAATACCCATATGAGATAGAGGACATTGTTGGCAAGGAGTTTCTATTTAGACTAGAGCAAAAGGATTATGCCTTATTCAGCTTTGAGGATTCCTATCGAGTCAAGAGAGTTTGTTCAGACCCAGATATCATAGTTGACTATAAAGCTGGAATGGAATTTGAGACCCCACTAAAGGTAATTAACTTCTGACTGTGTTTACGTTTGAGATTGGAGATTCCAATGGTTTCATTAAGTCATTTGGCTTCATTCACAAGTGATGTCGTCCTTTGTTAACATATTTTTCCGGGTGAATTTTTTCCCCTTCCTTTAGCAAAATTGAGAGGAAATAAATGTGAGATGGAAATTCCCCCCAGTGCAATTCTGTTGTGATTGAGATAGAAGTGAGCCCAATTGCTTGCATGACATCATCATCTATGGTGGACGATAGTGGAAGTGCTTCCAAAAGGGAGCTCAAGCAACCTGTGGATGGTGTTTTAAAGAGGAAAAAACGAGGCAAGGTGAAAGGCGTGAAGGTGGAGAGAAGTTTACCAGCTTAAGGATTAAAATATAATTGTGTTTTGTTTTTTGTGAAGGGTGTAAAGACAGTTAGTTGTGTCAGTTATGTTTTGTGGGGCAATGGCTTCTGTGGCTAAGTTGGTGTTCATGTAGGATATTTTGGGTTAGTAAAGTATTGCACTGTATGTTTGTAACTATCTTCCTTTGGACTTCAAAAAGGAAGCTAATGAATATAGTCAAGTTACGGCTAATGGTCCGATTTGTATAGCCTTTGTTCCTTTATCTAATGAATCTTGCCTTCTACTACGTTGCTTCCAGTTGTGATGATTATCTCTAAGTTGTTTTTGTTGTCCAGTAGCTTTGGTGTGTAAAATTTTCTATCGACTAAGCACATCCTTTTTCTTTGGGTAAGAGAAACACCACAGATCGAAAGAAATAAAGAGGATTACACATTTCAGCCATTTATAATTAACTCGATTTTTTAATGGGCGAAATTTATTTATTTTGTCAGAGACGAAATTTATATTTAACTTAAATGGAAATGTAACATCCCAAAAATTTAGAAATCTAGAATTATAATAATAATAAAATAATAATAATAATAATATTAATATAAAAATACTTATAGTTGTATTTCGATAATATTGGATATAAAATGAGAATTTTTATAATAATAACAGTAACTATTAATAAAATATTATTATAATATTAATGATATAATAATGATACGATAATATGGATACTAAAAGAGAGATGTAAGATTGGATTTTAGAAGATATAATAATTGTTATTAATGTAACAAGATAATAATAAAATTATTAGAAGATAAATCATATTATTAAGGTTTCAATTAACCTTAATTGTTATAAATATAGTAGTTATTATATTATTAATATTAATATAATAATATCAGAATCGATTGGGATAACCTTAGCAAAGAGATATGTTTTAGCATTTTAATTTAAGATCATATTTCAAAATAGGAATGATGACATCACAAATAGAGATAGGAAAGTAATATCAGTTTTAGGATAATGTTTATTTATAAGATTTGAATTTAAATTTGAATGTAGATGGATAAGGAAAAGCTTAGGAGGCAAAAATAAGGATTTGAGATTCTGCATATCTCGCTTGAGCGAGATCTCGCTCAAGCGAGAATCTTCCAGAGAAGGGTGTATTTTCGTGAGCATTCTCGCTCAAGCTAAATGGCTCGCTTAAGCTAAAATCTCGCTTGAGCGAGAAGGGGCGGTTACAGAATTTTAAAACACGATGCAGACGGTTCCCATTCAGTTCCACCTTTTTGTTTTCGATATTCTAGAGAGAGGAAGAGAGGTTTTTAGTGAGAGGAAGTCCCATTGAAGATCAAGGAAGGTTTTTCACCCCCAAAATCAAGTTCTTTGTCGTTCCTTTCACCCTCAACGTTCAATATCTCCATTCTTCCTCTGTTTTCTCAACTCTAAGGTGGGTGTGACTCTCACTTGGTTGCTATTGTTACTGCCAGAGCATGACCCCTATTCTTCTTCCCCTTCCTTTCATTGAATAATGATGTATGTATGAGATAAACTTAGGAAATATGAATGCATTGATGATTGGATGTATTGATTTGCAAAACCATAGGGTAGATGACTTGAATGATTTTGTATCATGAATCTTGAATATGTTATTATGGAATCATGGGCCTTTGGCCATCACAGTCATGAATTATGAGTTAAGATATCACAGGGCTTATAGCCATCACAGAGCCTCTGGGCTATCACAGGGTCATTGACCATCACAGGCCTTCGGGCAATCTATTTAAGAAAGACGGGGTAACCACATCGAACTCCTGGCCAAGAGGGAGATGGGGTCCCCAATCACAGAATGAATTATGAATTGAGATGCTATTTAAGACTTAATCATAGGTAGCCCTAGACGACGGTCCTTGGTTACATAGCCGAGCGCTCATCACTGTCACAGTCACGTTACAGAGAAAAGACCTCGGGTGTCGGGTAACAACACCTCACAGTCATGCATTGCACCATAAGCATTGATTTAAAGATGATGAATCATGTTTAATTGCCTTTATTTGTGATGCTCTGATTAAATATGTATCTATGTGGTGGTTTTTGGTTGACTCCCCACACCGCACACACTTGTCACGCCAACTGGGACGTTTGTCTCACCCCATTCTGTGGGAATAGATTTCAGATGTGCAGGATACTCCACAGGGTAGTGACGAGCAGTAGAAGACTCATGGATGAAAATAGTTTAATGTTTGGTTGTGTTGATGTCTTTAACGTTGCTTAGGACCATTATTGATATTAATTAGGATGTTCTTAGGAATTTATAAAGTTACTTTATTGCATCAAATTGGAGCCTTGATGACAAACTTGTATTGGCGTCCTTTAATTTATGTATGTAATATTTGGAGTTTTAGTAATTGTTGGGTTACTCAAGCGATTGTGTTGTATTTTGGTACGCGAAATGAACGAAATGATTTCACGGATTTGGAAATAGTGCTTCCAACAGGTATTATTTCTGAATTTAGAAATTAGGACGTTACAGGAAACAACTGGATAATTGGGTTACCAACAAAAGTTTGACTGTTTGGGCTTGGCTAAATTTAACCTCCTAATTGACACAATGTGATTGGCCCGATATTGGCCTGACAACCAGTAATGACCTTTTGTTTATTTCATCTAAATTTTGATCTTTACTGCTTTTGTTTTGTAGCATGCATGTGATGTGATATGGCCCTTTACAATTTATCTATTCTTTTTGTGGTTAATAATAATATCTCACAATAAAATTTAGTTTTACAATGTCAACATTAATGAGTATTTACAGTAGTTGAAAGAAAAGTGAATATCTTAAAACATTTGTATATTTTTCATATTTTATTAACAAATAAGAATAATGTAAATAAAATTCTGCATTAGTTTAATCTTATGGTTTATATAAAATGTAAAAAAATATCTTTATCAATCTATACGGTCGAATATATATACATTGTAACGTCAAATTTATTTTGGAATAAAATAGTGAACTACGGAAGTAGGAAACTTTAAAGAAAATAACATTATGCAATAGAAATAAAATTTTATTGAAAAATATAAGTATATTTCATATAGATAAATATATACATAGGCCTTGAGCAAGTAGTGTCCCATGGATTGGACAATGGACACCAGTATACAAACCCTTCAACTTGAATAACCAAATTATTACTATTTTTCCGTTCCAGAGGTCAAAACTTTACTACTTAATGCTTACATAACAGAAGGAATTTTAATTTATCATTACAGCCCTGCCTTTGCTCTATATTTTTTTTTTTGTTAAACCACATGTATCATCTACGAAAGGCAATCATGTTTGAGCCGGAGACTCGAACCACATCATGTTGGGGCTAGCTCTCCCAGCGGAAATTTTTTTCATCCACAAGACTCGAACTCGAGACCTTGCTTAAGGGAAAACAAGCATGTACCACTTAAACCAACCCCCGTCGGTTAATTTTGTTCTATATTTTAACATTTAACATCCAATAGTAAGTGTTATTCCATCTATGTCTCACAAATTATTTGCTCTATATTTTAGACACACATTTTAATTAAATTAATTTAAATTTCAAAATCCTCAAGTTTTTATCAGTTTGTGTTAGATGAAAGGTTTAATTACTTTTTTCATTGATGATTACGTTCATTTGTTGCGATTTGAAAGTACAAGGAATATTTTGGTATACAAGAAAGAAATATGGCCAATAGAGCAGAACAAAAATTGCTACGAAGACAACAAAATACAATTGTATAATAAAAAACTCAATTTTCAATCTAAACCTTTACATTCCAGTTTAGCCAAAAAAACTTTTACATTTCAATAAGTATTATTTTATGAGTTGTGATTTTTTCACACTCTCATTTTTTTCATTTCGTTTTATATCTCATTTTTTTGTTATATCTCTCTACTTTTTATCACATCAATTTTCACATTTGCATTTTCTCTTTCTTCACTTTTTATCGTTCCTTTAATTACTCAACTTTTTCTTTATTTTTTTTTTGCTTTCTCATCACATCAATTATATTATTTTTCATTTTCTCTATATTCATTTCTTTCTATCTCTCTTTTTTACACTTCCAAGCCCCAAAATCAGTCTAAGTATTTTTTTTCCCATTCTGTTATTTATGGGCACTATTTACAGTTGTAAATAATATTTTACTCCATTGTATATATTTGACCACATCTCCCACGACTAATTCATTTTTACTACTCAAAGTCTAAACATATATGCAATGACTTCATTTTAGCAACCTCCCCAATGTTTGGCTTATTACCAACATGCCTTGATGTGCTACTTCTGATAAGCGCACTCAATACTACCATGCTTAGCTGATTGGCTAGCGATCTACACATTACCCCTGCTCTCCGAAAAATACCTAACTCTTCATCCACAATTAGATCTTATAAATACTTCCCACGTCATCTGCCTCATGTTATTTACCCTCCATCCTACTTATAACATTATTCTGCCAACACCTATACTTACAAAGTTGATCATGTTTATTTCCTTAAACGCTTATACTTTATTCCATGTTATCATTAGCTTTGCAATGTGTTTTAAATGCTCTAATATATTTTATAAGCATCTATTTGAATACAGCTAATGTGTGACACATCTCCACAGGTGAATACCACTTAGTGCGCTACTTCTGAAATGGATTTTCTATATAGTTGAGCCCAGCAATAGTTGAACCAGGGTCCTACGTTTGTGTTGGTTGTTTCCTGTCTCATGTTACTTCCCCATACAAAAGAATGGCTTCACCAAACCACTCACTGCAATCGCAAAAAACCAGGTTAAGGTTCGTGGTTGGAAAAAATTATCACAACCTAGGATAATCCGTTAAACAACGTCGTGTGCATGAAATTGAAACGCATAACCTACTGCTCTCCCTCTTTCAAATAGTTGGATTCATAGACATCGATGCTCGCCTTTCCAAACACCTCTTTCGCACCTTTATATCCTTGCTTTCCATTTTATTGTCTATGATCTGCCCTGCTCTCTATCAATGTTGGGCCTCCAAATGTATGCTTGGTTTATGTTTGTGTATTTTCATCCAGGTTATCATTGAAGCAACATAATAATTCTTCATTCAAAGCGGCATTAATGAGACATATGAAAACGCATGTTTAATGAAGAAATTAAACCATAACTCTGCCACAAATACTAACAACTGCCACATAATGATATAACTTCCCCTTGCTTAGTATGGGTAACACACTAGTTGAATACATCTCCCTAGTATTTAATGCGGATTTCTGATTTTATAACTTTATATTAAAATATTAATTACGTATTAAATTTACATAAATTCTTTTCAAAGTAATAAATATTTTACTTCACTTTTTAAGGAAATGAATTATAAAAGTATAAACCATAAATGTTTCTTTAGAAAAATTAATTTCTTTTAAATCACTCTGGATCAGACTGTCATCTTAAATATTTTTTTAGTTATAAAATTTAAATTCTTCTATTTTTTGTACATTTTTAAAATTCTATTTTGACTAATTATATATATTATTGTAATTTAAATATTTATATATATATATATATTTCCAATTCTATTTTATTAAATTATATATATTTCTTATATAATACTAAAATAGTTTAATAAAAAAATTAATTTTAGATTATATAAAATTTCAATTCATTTTGATTTTTTTTATCATTTTAAATATTTTTTAAGTTAAAGATTTTAAAATTTACTTGAATTAATTATATATATTTACAATTTTGAATATTTTTAAAGTATATATTTCCAGTTCTGTTTTAGTAAATTATATTTATATTATATAATAATAAACAATTTTATTAAAAATGTCTTTTATTAAATTATTTTAATTTAGCGCATCACACCGCTTCCACCACATATACTATCCACTGTATCGTTGCTTGGCATCATCTATTATCATCATCACCATCTTTACCATTTCTAAGGCACTTTGTCAATTTTTATAATTCAAAATATGAATTACTATACAAGAAAAGTAAAAAATAAATATTAAAATTTACTTTCAAAATAGTTACAGAAAATTTGAATAAAAGGACAGTTTTAATATTTTGTATATAATTCATACCATATATTGTCATAATCTTAACTATTTCAAATATGTGATAGGATAATATAATCCTATGTGGTGAATTATCTATTAATTGTGCATCAAACATAAAATAATATAAAAAACTTGCATCCTATCTTACTTTTATTTAACTCTTATATCATATCCATCTTGATCCTATCCTGACCATCAAATAAAACCTAAACTAGTTTGAGGTTTGCTTTCATGCCTTATTTTATTCTTTATTATATTTTTTTCATATTTTATATTAAAATAAAAATAGGTTTCAATAGGAACGCATTAGGGAGATAGAACATGTCAGGATGACATTAATGAAACCAAATGAAGTGTGTCTAATGTGATAAAAGATAGTGGGTTGGTGCACTTGTTCTAGACACGTGTTTACCATGCTTTAGCGTGATGTTTCTCTTTTGTTTTGTTTTGAATCTTAACCATTCAATATGCATCTCTTCACTTCCCATCGTTGGATTGTGGTTACCACCTCGTAACTCTCTTAACAATTAAACGTAGCAAGTGTCAGTGATCATTTCTCTTTCTCTCTCTTGATCGAGATCTCTTTGCCATACTTTTTGTGTCTTTCAATTTACTCAACTTTGCTACGAGAAGTCTTTGCTCCAAGTACACTTCTTTCTATTCACACTCTCTCCATCCAATCCTCCTTTGCGTTTTCCTCCCATTGTTGCTTTTTGCTGCTATCTCATGGAGCTTGGTTCCGTTGAAAAAAAAGCTAAAAAGAAGTGGAAGATCCCATTGTATGCCATTTTTCTCTCTTGTTTGTTTTATTTGTGGTTTGTGTTCTGCTACATTATTTCGTGTCCGCTACATTTCCCGTTGCCTCCATCCGTTCACCCATGGATGATTCCCCAGTGTCAAAAAAACCTCAAGATCTTATTTTTGACCAAAATATAGCGGAGAGCATGAAGAACACTCGACTCATCAAGGATTCTTTGGGCTCTCTCAAGTATTCTCTAAAACACTACTAGAATATTATCATTTAGTGACTTATTTAGTGACCAAATTCATCATTGGATGCATAAGTAGTGACAAAAAAAAATTCCTAAATCGGTCACTAAATATTAGTGACCGATTTAGAGACCGAACTGGTGAGAAAATTAGTGACCGAAAAAATCGCTCACTAAAATAGAAGGCTTGAATTAGTGACTATTTTTAGAAGGAGTTAGTGACTGAAAAAGTCGGTCACTAAATTTGTGATTTTTAATTTTTTTTAAAATGAGTTAGTGATTGATAAAATTGGTCTCTAATTGATGAGAAAATTAGTGACCGATAAATCGGTCACTAAGTTTATGATTATTAGCATTTTTAGAAGCAGTTAGTGACAAAAAAATCGGTCACTAACTGGTGAGAAAATTAGTGACTAAAATAATCAGTCACTGCATTTGTGATTTTTAAATTTTTTAAGAAGCAGTTAGTGACCCAAAAAATAGTTACTAATTGGTGAGAAATTCAGTAACAGAAAAATCAGTCACTAAATTTGTTATTATTAATTTTTAGAAGTTAGTGACTGAAAAAATTGGTCACTAAGTGGTGAGAAAATTAGTGATTGAAATAATCAGCCACTAAATTTGTGATTCTTAAAATTTTTTAAGAGGCAGTTAGTGACCAAAAAATCGGTCACTAATTGGTGAGAATATTAGTGACCAAAAAAATCGGTCACTAATTGGTGAGAAAATCAGAGACTAAAACAATCGGTCACTAAATTTGTGACTACGCTTAAAGACTTTGAAGATTCTGTGGGGCAGATGGTTGATTCAATTTGGGATCTGCGATTTCCAACAATGAGTTAGTTGATTCTCACTTTCGAAAGAAGAAGGACCAAGAGAAGGTGAGAACGTTAGGTCTAAGAAACTCAAGTCGGGCTATCACAACCTTTGGTGTTCAAACTGCATTTTTGTGTCGGGAGATTGAATCTGAGCTTGGTCAATTAGATCAGGAAAATTATGCACTCCGTCGTGAATTAGAGAGTTCTGAAAATAAAAATTGGCCTGTGAACTATAGAGTTCTAAAAAAACAAAGGTCGATTACGAGCTTCAACTCAGATAAGTTGCTGATGTCAAAAAAAAAATTGCAAGAGATGCAATCTCAGTTGGAAATGATTGCCTCGGAGAAAGCTATATGGGAAAAGAACTTGGATTCTGAGAAGTCAAGGTTGGATACCGCCCTTGCGAAGATAGAAGAAATGAAAGAAGAGTTTGCGTTCCAACACAGTGTTGGTTTTGACAAGGCAATTTCTCAAGTATCCTTCCTTTACCCCAACATATGGATTTAAAAGAAGTCAACCTTTTTAAAGTGGTCCGAGATGGTAAGCTTATGGATCAATTTCCCAAGCCTTGATTATTTTGTGTCATTGATTGGTATGCATATTTTGATCATGTCTAGTGTTTGTCGTACTTTATAACTTTTTGTGTTTGGGATTCCTGTTATTACTTTGATGTTGTTATACAAAATTTTCTCTTTTACAATGATTTAACTTGATTAGTTTTCTTGATGCCGTATCTTACTAGTTATCCTGAGCGTCGAATTACCTTGCCTATTTGCGATGGTTTTGTGCTTAACTCTCGGTCTCTCGTCCAAGTTTTACGTGTTTACTTTTGTTTGTCTGTAATAATTGAGCTTTACACGTAACCCTTGGTCACATAGCCGATCGGGCTTTACATTTTGACACCAAGCCAATTATGTTTGTTTGCCATAAATGAGCTTTGCGCCCGACACTCAACTGTGTACCTAACCTTTGTGTGTTGCCACTTAACCACTCATGTTTGTTTGCGATAATTAAGCTTTATACCAACACTCGGTCCGGTAACCAAGTTTTGTGCGTCGACACTGAGATACTTATATTTATTTGCAATAGTTGAGTTTTGTGACTAACACCTATAGCGAGTTTGGATTATAATAAAATCGCGTTATAAACATGGATTAGCACAGCTGAGTAAGCATCAGTATGAATCCATGTTTATAAGGTGATTTTATTGAAATCCAAACATGTTATTAGTCGCATAGCCAAGCTTTTATGTGTTATCGCCGGGCAATACAAATTGAAAGGAGCTATAAATAAAAGCTTAAGAAATTTAGGGATTAAATAATACAATTCAAAGCTTTAGATATAAAAAGAAAAAAGTGAGAAAAATGGAAGTTATGTTACATGTAATAATGATAATGTATGTTTGGAAGAAAAATTTCAATGGATTTTAGATTTTCTTTTCCTTTTTTTATTCTTTATTTACTTGTTAGTTTTAGGTGTTGCTAATCTAATTTGCCACGGATTGAGCGGGTGCCATGTGTATTTATTACATTCAATATTTTTCACTATATGCTAAGAATTTTTAAGATATGTAAATGCCTTCAATTTTTAAACCCTTTAGTTTTTGTTACTTCCCCCGAATTTATTGCATGTTGAGGTTGTTGACAATTTTATATTAATTTTAATTACTTATTAAATTAAAATATAATGTTTTAAACATAACTAAATATTTTAATTCATTTTTTTTAAAGAAGAAACTATTGATCTTAAATTTTTCTTTTGGAATTTTATTTTTAAAATTCATTCTGATTTTTCTTCATTTTAAATGTGTTTTAAGCTATACATTTTAAATTTTACTTGAATTAATGAAATATTTTTTTATAATTTAAATGTTTTTAAGTTATATATTTTCAATTCTATTTTAGTAAATTATTATATTTAATATATAATTCTAAATAATTTTATTAAATTTTTTTCTTTAAATTTATATTTATTACAAATTTGTAAACTAGATTGGGGGCCAAGTGTATTTATTACGTTTATAATTTTTTTATATTAGGAATATTATTTTTCATAGATGTAAATCATTTACCAACAGGGGTTGGTTCAAATGGTACATGCTTTATTATTCCCCTTAAGTAAGGTCTCAAGTGTGATTGTTCCCGGCTCGAACAGGATTGTCTCCTGTGGAGGATACCCGTGGACTATGGTTAAACAAAAAAAAAAAATCATTTAAAACCACCGGCAGAGCCACTTCAGGGCAAACGGGGGCCATGGCCCCCCTCATTTTTTTTTCTTCAAATTTATATATATGTTTGACAAAAAAATTATATATGTATGCATGTGTGTGTTGTTGGGAGAATTTATATATTATATATTGTTAGGAAAATTATATAGTAGAAGCTTGATTAGAGATGAGATATAAGTTATATTTGATAAAATTAATTGATAAATCTTTATATCTTTATATAAAAGTAAGGTAGTGAAAGTGACAAATGAAATCTAAAGTGAGGGCACAATAGTAAATTCCTTTAAGCAAAACTTCTAAAAATAGAAAGTATCTTTAACATTTTAAATGATTAATTTTATGCATCACCATTAATTAACTATAGTAATTATATTAAAGTAAATATCACTATAAAAATAAAAAATTGTGATAATAACAAATATAAATAATAATAATAATTTAAAGCATATCTAACAATTTGTAAAAAGTAAAAAATAATAAGAAATTTAAAACATACTCAAACTGTAACATCCTAAATTTTATTAAGTAAAATAAAATTAAGATTAATTAATAGAGTAGAAGAAATAAATAAATAAATAATATTAATGAAATTAAAATATTTAATGAGTAAGGGTTATCTAATAAGAAATAACAAAAGTAATAAATAGGATAAGTGGGTAGAGGATGGGCCCAAGCCCATTAAGCGTTTAAGTATTTAAATAGGGAAAGGGTGTCAATTCACCCTAATCCTTATTTTTCAAATCGTCGGAGAGCGAAGAGCCAAGGAGAGGAGAAACTACATCTCAAGAGAAGATTGTTGAGTGATCGAGAATCAAGAACCAAGAATCAAGATTGTTGCAGTTTGATCTTCGCTTAAGGTACGGTGGGAAAGAGGGTGCTGCTTGTATATGCATGTAGGGGTGAATGGGTAGTGAAAATAACCTTTAAAGATTAATAATTGAAATCAATATGTGAATATGTGTTGTTTTATGATGAAAACTATGGATTGTTGATTGTTGTATGATTCTTGATGAATGAAAATAATGAGAACAGTGAAAAGGGGTTAAACAAGGGTTTAGAGATAAGGAACTATAATTGATTAGATGTTAAATTTATTAGAAATTATAGGAATGATTGTTGATTTTAGTGAATTTAATCGGTAAAAACGAGTTTAATTGAATTAGGAACTTGAGGAATTAAGTGGGGATTGAAGAAGAGGGTAGAGGAAAGTCATTCCCGTTTTTACACAGAGCTGCGAATGTAAAATAGCGACTGCGGATTCATTCACCGTTGGATCGGGCTGAAATTTTAACAGCTAGTTTGGAACATCCGGTTTTTCATTCTGAACGGTTGGATCATTGATATGAAGTCTAGGTTGAGAGATATTTAGTTCGCACTGTAGCTGTAGATTTGGGGTTTTTATTGATGAAATTGAGTTGGATGTTTATTGTTTTGTGGATTGCTTGATTAATTAGATGTTTGGAGTATAATGATTGTGTATGCTTTAGGATGATGATGATTAATGATGCTTGATGATGCTATATATTTGATGTTATTTGGAATGCATATGGTTGGTTAATATGCTATGTAATTGATGTTATTAGGAATGCATATGGTTGGTTAATATGCTATGTAATTGACGTTACGTTGGAATGCATATGGTTGGTTAATATGCTATGTTATTTGGAATGCATGTGGTTGGTGAACATGCAATATAATTAATGATGATGTTACTTGAGTTGTGCGGGCCCATAGAGGGGGGTACAACTTAAGAGAGATGCTTTGAGCATGTGTGATGAGACCTGGATTGTGCGGGCCCATAGAGGGGGTACAATTCGGGAAGTGAACTGAGTTGTGCGGGCCCATAGAGGGGGTACAACTCAGGGGATCAAGATGGGGCGTTCGATGCACGGGCCCATAGAGGGGGTGCAACCTAGGAGTAACTGTACTGGCCCATAGAGGGGGTGCAACCTAGGGTCGAATGTCGTTGTGCGGGCCCATAGAGGGGGTACAACCTATCGGATTGTGTGTGGTGACTCCGGTAGACTATCTTGGTACTAACTAGAGTGATTGACAAGGTGCACCCATTGTGCGGAGTTCCAAGTCATGATCTTTGGGTAGATGATGAGATGAGTGTCGGTCCATGTGATATTTGGAATACTCAACGATGGAATTGAGTTATTTGATAATGTTAATGATTTTTGGTGTATGTATTGATGAGTGATATATATGATGATATTCGAGTTCTATTATGATGATGAATGGGTTTGGTGAATACATGATGGATGTATGCATGTGTTATAATTGGGAGTGATGGTATGAAATATATATGTTGATATAGATGTTTAACTATATGCTGAGTTTTGGGATGATTGTTATCTGATGGTTTATCTGATGTATTGGTGGTACGATAAATGATGATGTTGTTTATATGTGGGTGAGGATATGGTAGCCTCCTATGTGTATATATGGGTAGTATTCTTTTCTTCACCGTATTACTGTGGATATTTTTACAGGTGTTGATGAGGACACGATTGGTGTCGAGTTTGATTAAAGGAAATGTGCTCTGATAGATGTGACATCAGGGTATAATTTTGGGGGTCTTTATTATGTTTCTAGTTAGGAATATTCTGATGAACTATTTTGGATGCCTTGTACGACAAGTAGGATGTTTAGTTGTTTTATGTTTTATTTTGAGATTCCACTGCATAAGTGTTTGGATTATATTTGAAGTTTATTTTTATTTAATTAAAGTTATTTTCGAACTAATGAGGTTTTGAATAAGAGCGTTTGTGAACCTTTTTACCCATCGAGGGACATCATCTTTTCTACGTTTCAATTTATCAAACATATAGGAGTATGAGGTAGAAGGGTGTCACACAAACACTTTAAAAACTAATTTATAATTATATTGATAGTAATTATAGTGATTATTTAATTATAGTTATTTTTATATAAAAAATCAATATTAATTAAAGCTCATTTTAACAATTTCATTATTAAAAAGGAAATGTTTATAACATAAATAAAAACTTAATACAAAATTTAAAACATAATAAAATGATTTCATAAAGGTAAAACTTTATTGTAAAAAAATAAAAATATAATATAAAATTTGAAACAAACTCAAAAACTTAAAAATTATTTAATAATCATAGTAACAGTAATTGTATTAATTATTTAATTATACTTACGTTTATTATATCAAACATCAATATTAAAACCAATTTTAACAATTAATGTTAAAAACAAGTTTATAACATAAATAAAAATATAATACAAAATTGTTTATAACATAAATAAAATATAATATAAAATTTATAACATATTAAAATAACTTAGAACATCATTTCAAAAAATTAAAAATGTAATACGAAAATTGAAACATGCTCAAACACTTAAAAAATGTACAACTTTTGTTATAATAATTATAGTAAATTATTATATCAAAATATCAATATTAAAGATCATTTTAATAGTTTAAATATATTAAAAATGGTTTATAAGATAAAAAATATATTATGAAATTTAAAATAATATTAGAAAATATTTTATAGTTGCATTAATAGTAATTATAATAATGATTTAATTATTGTTCTTCTGTGAGTTTCCTATTTTTGTTTAAAGTGTCTTTGTGACATAGGATCAAGAACAACGTTTTTTAGTTTTCATACTTTGCAAATGTCAAAGTCCCAACTAAATATTTGAAAAAAATTAAATTGTGATTGGTTATGACCATCTTCATTTGGTTTTTGAGTTTTTTTTTTATTTTATTGTTGACAATGATAAATGAAAGATTGAAAATATTGCAGAATTTATTTGATTGGTGACTTATCTTTGTATGTGTTGCAACAACCGAGTTGTTTTGCAAAATTTCACTTGATAGGAAAATTAAAATTTGATTTAGTTACAGGTAAAACTAGCTAGCAAAGTTTTTAAATGGTTGATGAACTCAACAATGCTTATAACCCATAAAATTTTAGTTCTATTCAATTGTATTGCCAAAGGCGGACATATATAAGTTGGCAAGAAAATTATTGGTGTTTAGAAACAAATATTATAGTTAAGTCTATTTGAATAAAAACCTTAAAATAAAATAATGAACGTTACGTCTAAAAGCAATTCCAAAAATCTTAAAGTTTTATCCTATATACAAGAGGCATTCTTAGAGCACTAGAAAAAAAATACTCTAAAAGGACATTCGTGTTTTTTTTACATCATGTATGTACTAGAGACATTTCATAAACAATAAAAAAATCTCACTAAGGGGTCATTCCATAAGCATTAGAGATAATGGATTATATATTATATTGTATGAATTTTTTTAATATACGTCAGATAACAAATCAAATAAAATAAAATCTTTTAAAATAAATAAAAAGATATAAAAAGACTATAAGATATAAGAGCGTGTTAGGAATAAAAGATGTAATCATTTAATTTAACATTATTTGATAAATGAGAATGGGGAATATCAATCATAAGTGAGAGAAAAAATCGTTCGGTATGAAAGGGGGTATGAGAGGGAAAGTTTCAAAAATTGGTCAATTTCATGGATATGTATAGAAAGTTTAAATATGATTTCCATGGAAAAAGAGTTGGTAGAAAGTGTGATTTAAAATGGTGGTGAGACATATTTTCAGTTAGATAAATGAGTTAGGGGGAAATTATAGGACAAATAGTTATCAACCTTCAAAAAGAGTTGATTATCCCATTAAAAATGTAATATATAAATTTTTTTTGACAAACTACAAAAAAAAAAGTAATAGTTCATTTTAAAAAAATGTACTTTTAAAACTTTTAGAATGTTTAGATAATCATATTTTTGGAAAATATTATATGTAATCAATAAATTAAAATAATTTTAAAAGTCACTATATTTTTTAACTTATTTTATAAATATAATTTAAAATAGAATTTAACGGATATACACGGACAATATAAAAAGTTTACATGTTGAGGTGGAATAAAGGAAAAGGGGAAGTAACTTGAGTTTGTTAGGATATATTGTGCAAATGAAAAATTGAGGCAAGGATAAAAATAAAAGATGAATAAAGAAAAATAATCATTCATTTTAATATGTAATTTTAAACTTTAATATATTATGAATTCTATTTATTAAAAAATAATTGTGTCTTTTTTTTGTCAAATAATTATTGTATGTCGAATACGAAAAAAATGCTCCATGCATAGCACAGGTACACGACTAGTTAGCTTATTAAATTGACAGTGTTTGGTTTAAATAGTTGGTTAATGTAAAATGAAATAAAAAGATATATTTGCATAAGTTTTTATTCTATAAATTCTATTTTTATTTTATATATAATTAGGTTATTATAATTTTCAATTTTTTATGAACTTTAAATTTTTATTCAAATTGCAATGATAAATATGGTATTAAAAATTAAAATAAATAGATAAATAATTAAAATAAATAATAAAAAGATAATAATAATTAAAATAATTCAAAACAACTTTTAAAGTTTTTACTTTATATATATAACTATGGGTATTTATCTTATTTCAAAATTTTATATTTGATCTAGTTTTATATTTTTATTATATTATAATATATTTATATAATAACAAAATTGTATATGGAGTGTACTAATTAATCTGAAAATTTTATAATATTGGCCCCCTTTGATATCAGTTCTTGGCTTCAACCCCTGTTTAAAACCTTTTACTATTGAATTCTTTCCCTCTATTTAATGCATATTTATTGTCTTCAAAATGTTTTATTGATAGCAATTCTGTTTTAATAAATTTTATATATTTATTATATAATAATAAATAGTTTTCTTAAAAAGGCTTTTAATTTATATTTTTTTATATAAATTTATAAACTTAGATTAATGTTCATGTGTATTTATCATGTTTATAATTTTTTTCATAGAGTTTAATATATATATATATATATACTGTTATTGTAAAAAAAATTTACACAAACATTCAATGATGTGCTGCCACATCATTTATTGAATTTAGTAACACATGAGGTATCACATTCATTAAATGATATATGTGGCGACACACCATTGAATGTTTGTGTAAAATTTATTTACACTTACCATGTATATTAATTAAATCCTTTTTCATATTTATCTATCATAAAAATTGACTCGGTCAATCTATTAAATGTTAAATTTATTTTACATGATATACAAAATGCTATAAGAACTACCAATTACAACAATCCCATAATCTATAATTACGATATTAATGTTACATATCTATTACATGCAATATATTAATGGGAGTCAATAGCTACACATGGGTTGAGGTAGGTTGGATTGACAAAATTTTGAAAAGACAGACCCAAATCGACTATAATTGAGTTGGTCGGGTAAAAAGAAATAAAAAATAACAAGAAATAATAAATATAATAATTAAATAATATTTCTATTTTATTTCATATTTGAACTTTATAAATACTTATAATTCTAATATTTTACCAATTTGGACATAAATTTATTTATTAAATTTAAAACTTGGAGAATATTATATAATTTCACACAAGCATAATCTATAAATTCATACGTAATTCATAATTATACATTATACACAAATTAGATAAAAATTAGAAAATCTAGTAACTAGTCCTAGAGATAATTATTCAGAATTTTATACCAATCACCTTTCTTCATTTTTTATTTCAATTTTTTAAATTGTATAATTAATTATTTTATTATTTTGTATATCTGTAATTAATTATTTTTATTTGATTTCAACCATATTTGATCAAGTTAAAAAAAATAAAACTCAACCCAATCCAATAACCCAACCCAACCTACTAAAATATGGGTTGGATTGGATCGGGTTGGTCAGTCTCATGTACAACACTCATGGGTGGGTTAGCTTTCTCAGCTAACATTTTTCCATAAGCAATACTCAAATCGAGATATTACTTATAAGAAATTAAGTGTGTATCATTTGAACTAACCACCCGTTAATATATAAAATATTATATTTTTATTGAATTTTTAAGACTAAAGACTCCTTAGACAGTTTTAGATTAAATTATCTATTTATTGTCATTTTTCACTATAAATTTAAATTAGTTTTATATTCTTTTGATGCAAGACTGTACATATATTCTCTACGTACCAAAGACATTTCTACTCAAGATCACTATAAGCGACAAAATTTTCTTTTCAAGTATTTAACAAAACCCTTCTTGGCCAAAAAAATTAGTTTATATTAAAAATTATAAAAATGTCTTCATCATTTAAAATATAAATTATCCTTATAATTTTAATATAAAATTATCCATATAATATTTTGTAATCATATTATAAATAAAAAATGAAATTAATTAATTTTACCTTTTTTTAATGATTAAAATTAAGTTAATTCAGACTATAATTAAAATAAATCAATTATTGGTTAAATTAATCATTTGTTTTTATGTTTTCATTATAATTTTAATATACATTTATAGTTCAAAATCATATAAAAACGTCTTTATAATTTTGAAATATAAAATGATCTACATAATATTTTATACTTATATTGTAAATAAAAAATAAACTCATATAACTTTTTTTTAATAATTTGAAATATAAAAATTAAGTAAATTCAGAATAAAATTATAAAAGTTACATATTAACAAAAAAGATTATAAAAATAAAATAAAAATTAATTTATCTTTGTATAGAATAATTTTGTGGATCATACGCACATTAAAATTGATAATAAAGGGTTAATTATTATTTTTATGTATAAAAGATAAAGTTTATATTAATTCATTTTACAAATGATTAAATATTTAATTTAAGTTTATCATTGCATAAGACTGGACAGTTGTTTTGTGCCATACATACCAAGAGCTTACGTAATATATGTGCACTCTTCATTGGAAATCTCGGTGTGGGCCTCTTATTTTGGTTCTGAAGATCTCCAGGGTCTAGTACATTTTTTTTCTTAATTTCACACATCTCTTTTTTTTTTTTTAATTTTCAAAATAATCCTTTTTAATATTAAATATCTATTTAATATCTTTTCACGTCTATTTTAGCCTGCATCGGGTGATTTCTTTTTGTTTTCTTATTGGAACATAGATTTTAATTCCCTATTGTTAATGAGAAAAAGTATATTACAATGTTTTTTGTATCTCTCCTTCCCAAAACACAACAAATAACAATTTTTTAGTAAGACTCACTCAGAAAATAGACACGATATATCTTTGATTTGCTCGAAAATCACGTTTCAAACAGGGATACAGAGAAATGCTCTTAGAATAGCGTCGTGACCCATATCCACATTTAAAACATGGTTTTATGGTAAACCAAACACCCTAACAAAATTCACAAATGTCATTCACCTTTTCTAAAACAATAAGGGTTAATATGTCTAAATATTAGCTAATTCAATTAGCCTCACCTTTGGCCTAATTTGCCAGTACCTTGTAGCTTAATTTTCCAGTTTTAAACACAAGCAATAGATGATTAAATATCCTATAACTATAAGGCCTCCAACCTCCAAATTTAATGTGTTTGATTTTCATTAAAATCACGTTTCAAATATGGACTAGCTTAAATCCACGAATTTGAATTCATTGTAAACCAAACACGATATTAGTATCATTGTAGCATGATACTTATCCCTGCTTTTCGTGGTTTCAAGTCTCTTCCATTCCATCTTTTTTTTTTTCTAATCTTTCATGCATGTTCATTCAAATGCAACTCTAAGACTAGGATCATATCATATCATATGACCCAAAACAAAGAGAACCACCTTAAGAATTGCGTTAATTGATGATAATTCCCTGCTTACTTATAGCAACTTTTTCCCTCAAAATAGCAGTCAAACAAAGTGTCTGAGAAAATCATAGACAAATCTTACACAAGAAAGCAAGAAATTAATTCTGTTAACCAAGTTTGGCAAGGACATCATTCAGAGTAGATACAGCCTCAGCATAGTACTTCTCTGCTTGTGGGGTGCTCTTAACTTTTGCTGCATAATCAAGCTGTGAACAAAAAAATTAAAATTTAAATTAAAAATTTAAATTAGTATAAACATCCTAAATTAGTACTTTCTCAACTTACATTGCTGATATCCTGGAAGAGCTTTCCAGTGAGTTCCTTGAGGGATTGCTTCTGATCCTTAGGCTTTGAAGAGATGACAGTGTTAAGGTCATACCTAAGATACTCAGCCCTCAGACGCAGATCATTCTGAACATATGGCCATGCCTTTTTGTCTATAAACTTCTTAACAGCAACAATCTCCTTGGCTGACTCCTTTGCCCTTTGTGCTGCCTCACTAGGAGACAATGGTTGAAGGAAGAACCTATCTTTCAATGGCAGCTTAAGGTCTCTTGCTTCATCTGAGTTCAGTGTTCCAGCTGCCAAATTCCACAACACACCCACCATGGTTATAATTATCTTCAAATTAGTACTCTTTATGTCACCAATTACAAGTTAACAACCACTTTCTGACCTTTTTTGCTTCCATTATTAAAAAAAAACAATGAAATTTACTAAAAATCACACCCACTCCTACTACCCCTTTCTATTTTCATCCATGACCCATTTGCAATAACACATTGTCACATCACAATTAGCATTTCCATTAGTCAAGTCATGATCTCTATAAATTGATAATCTTGGAACTTGGTTAATTCTACATTTTATAACAAAAAAAATGTTATTAGGTAGCATCACTATCCAACACTTAAACATGTTCTAAGCCTCTGCTTGGATTACAGTTGAAACAGTGGCAAACGTGGTTTACGGGAATTGAAATTAAGGGTCCGTTTGGTTTACAGTTGAGTAGAATTGATTCTAGAAATGAATGGTTGAGATGGATGATGCACGCTTTACGAAGTACATTGGACGGAAGTGATTTAAAATCAATTCTGCAGAATTGATTCTGACTGTTGCAAAATCTAAAACAAACGGGCACTAAATCACTTTAGTCCAATATATTTTGTAAAGCATGCGCAACTCACACAACTGTATGCCAAACAGACACTAAATATATCTTGAATCCAGTCCAGTTTGAATAAACTTACACTTAATAAAATGAACCAAAAAAGGTCAAATGAATTCAACTTCTTCCATAAATTGAAATTAGATAGTTACGGAGAAGTTAAATGGGAGAGTTTCTGAAAAAGTTGATTTACAAAGACTAATTTGAACGGGGAAGAAAGACTTACGCAGTCCACCAGAAGGTGGGGGAGGAGGGCCAACTTTGATGGACTTAGCTTCAGCAAGAACAGCTTGAACAAAAGAAGCAGAGGCCAAACCAGCAGCAACAACACCAATCATTGCCCTGCGGCTACTTTGTGGCTCAGCAGGCACTTGTTGAGCTCTAACAGTGAGCCCTGAACGTGTTGATGAGACCCTGTTGTTACTTTGCAAATTCAAGCGAGTTGAGCCACTCAGTTGAAGGCTCCCTTCCAACACAGCCTGAGAGGAACCACGTAAGCCAGTCATTGATGCCATAGCTTGTGCCATTGATGCCTAATTTGCTTTGTAGAATGTGACAAGAATGAAAGAGAACCAACCCCTTAGGTATAATTTTTATGGCTAAAGAAATGTGTTGGTGGATGATGATTGTTGTGTGTGTGTGTGATCCTCACTCATTACCTTATCTAACATTTTCCACTTGGATAAGTTGGATGTGGTCTCAGCCAATCGTGGTCTAAGAATTGTGGTTGCACCATGACATGCGAGATTGTGTTTCCACCGTGGATTTTTATCACTCTGACATGTGGATTCGGAGATTATTGAATAATTTTTCTGTTATAGTTTTCATTTTCTATCTGTTCTTTTTTGTTTTTATTTCACTTCGTTTGTTGAAAAGTTAAACGAATTGACCCATGGTCCAATCAGTTAATTGAGAGAAAGAAAGCGTGAATATTTTCAAGATAATTTATTATGTATCACTGTCAATTGTAGATTTTATTCAACAATTCACAAGTTTGTAAGTAAGAGTATCATTGGGTTGCGATTTCAGCTAGCTGAAAGTTGAAAATAATAGCTGAAATTATTTCAGCAGTGTTTGAGAATGTAGCTTTTTTGGTAGTTACAAGTTTTTCTTAATAAGTTACTTGGGTAACTTTTTTAAAAAGGCTTCAATTTTCGGCTACTAGCTGAAAATTAATTATAAATTTAACCCTCAACCACCCCACTTATCATTATTTAATAATTAATGTTATCCTTAAATGTCATTTTACCATTTTCAACTAGTTTTATCAAACACATTCAATAGTTTTTCAGCTTTCAGTTAGCTTTACCAAAATCACTCTTAAGTTAGAGATGTACATTTGAGATTTACATCAGAAGACATTTTAAACTTTTACAATTACATGGCTTATTTAATAATTTTTATAAGATATGAAATGAACCAATCCAACAAGTGATATTTACTTTCAAAATTATGTATATCAAACTTTATATAATTAATAAACATATATAGATAAATGTTATTTAATAATAAATATTCACCTATACTTTAAATAACATATTATAAGCTAAAATAAAATAATATGATGTTATATCAATTATTTTTTATTTATATAAAATATTATAAGTCAGATCCATTTCATAAGAACTTTTAATTTATCGGTTAAAATGATTAATTTTTTATTTTATAAAATATTAGTATTACATAATATAAGTGTAATATAATATATTTACACATTTAAATTAGTACTTATAGTAGAAATATCTAAGTCAAAATTACTCTCTTTTAAAGTAGCTATTATACTATTGTGAGACAAGTCCTTTTGGGGCATGAGCTATTCAACAACAATAAGGGCCATTTACTTTAAAAATACATTTTTCATTTCCATTTCTTATTTTTTTTAATTTTAATTAAAAAAATTCAACTCATTTTTTTCATTTTATTTCAAGTTTTAGAATTCTATACAAGAAACAAAAAAAAATTAATATGAAGTTATTTTCACTATTTCCTATATAAAACTTTAAAAACAGGAAATAAAATGAAAATAGTATGATATTTATATAATAAACACAAAAAATATTTTTATAATTAAAACTAAAGTTAAGAAAATAGAAACGGAAAATATTTTCTAAAATCAAACTGCCTCTACTTTTCTGAAGCACTAACCAACGATTAGGTTTGAACACTCATCCTAATAAGAAATATGCCTTTTAACCATTAGGTTAACTCCTTAAATATTAATACTTTACGTCTCATAACGTTGTTTACTTTTTCAACTTGTGTGAATGAATGCAATATCATAAGAACT
The DNA here is from genome assembly GCA_026901365.1 of Sesbania bispinosa. Taxonomy (NCBI): domain Eukaryota; kingdom Viridiplantae; phylum Streptophyta; class Magnoliopsida; order Fabales; family Fabaceae; genus Sesbania; species Sesbania bispinosa. Next base: position 1,173,972 of record QLOH01000014.1, read on the forward strand.
AAATAAATACGTAGGTGTGTCATATAGCACCCATATGATGGATTCATATTTCCTATAGTCTATAGGAAGGGTGTATATCTTAAAATACTAGAAAGTAAAAAAAAAAAATACAACTAGAGGGCAGAATGATTCTTGTAAAGAGGGTTTACCTCACAAGAAAAAATTATGAACATATACCTCAATTTGGGTTGTAAGGGTGGAGGGAAGAGAGATATAGAAAAGAAAAGAAGAGAGAGCCCATAAGAGATGTGATAAAAAAACAGAGAGATATAAAAAAAAGAATAGAGATGAAAAATGAGTTTTAAGAGGATAAGGTTGCCTGCTACAACATTGTGATCAATATACCTAGTGATGTTTTCTGCTGCCTAATGACCTCATTTCTTGTAGTTTGACAACTTGGAAGCAACAGTTTGCCACTTTGTTACATAAAGAAAAAGAAGCCAGAAATGCAGCTAAGTGGATGCAAGCTTCTCTTTCAACTGAGGCACATAAACGAATGGAGACATCCAAAATATTTCCTTTCAGCTCCTGCAAACAGAAACAATTGGATATCATTTAACTATTATGCCTTAACAACTAATATGAAAGAGGCTCTTGTACTGGAATGGTATAAATAAAGCAGTACACACACAAGCTCCTTTTCTCCCTTTCTCTGCTGGTACTATTTCTTATGAGTTTCATGAAGTATACATGCTTAGTCAAGTACCACAGGACATCCTTAAACAGTGTCCTTTTACATCTGACTAGGTGTTTACTGTTTAATCATGAGGCTTCTGAACTGGATTTTTTATAGAGATATTGCCCCAATTTGTACAAAGCAGGCCTGATGATACAAGATGATCTCTCTACTTTGCCTTATTTTGGTTCATTATGTGTCAGACAAGAGAACATAGAAAACAGGCACAACAAAGGTTAGCAAGATTATGTTTTAATAAAGAATTTTCTTAACCATTGGTTGATTGATTTTCTCAATCAATAAGTGGTGCAGATTTGGGAAGTTACAGGAAAGGAACACAAAGCTTTGGCTTTGGCAGTTGCGTTGTGGACTTGGGTGGGTTGAAGAGTGTACTTGCAAATGAACAAGAGAGAATTGTGAAACAGGGAAGGATCAAAAGAATTAAGATGCAGTGAACAAACATTGAGCAGAAAGAGAAATTATGACACAGAAAATGGGGATTGGTGTCCATCCAAATACTGCTGAGCCAGTAAGCTATGCGATTAAATTTAAAAATGAGGAAATGGAGACAAATTATGATCTACAGTGATGAATGTCAATCATATGTCTTAATTGTCTAAAGCCCCAAGAAAACAATGAGATTAAGTCCTAAGCCTCCACTGTCTTAGTCTTATCATGAGTCATTTGTACAAATATTAGTACCAAAAGACAAATAGTGAACAATATCCACTTACCCTTTTTGTTAGTCAAGTTATCAAGGATACCTCATGTCATAAGGATAGTCAAACCTAACAAGCCACAACCTCAATCACCTTCTCCAAATTCTTAAATTTTTTCTTAATTATGTGAAATTTGTGCATGTTCATTCGGGAAATACATATCTTCTCTTTCAACATTCTACTTCACCTCAACCCTCGTGTAGAATGTTAATTCTGTTGATCTTCATTTTGGTCAATTTCTCTCAATACCACAATCTAAAAATGTAGATCCAGTATAGACATGTCCATAATCATAAATTTTCACAATATCTCAACAACTTAAAGCTGACCTAAGGATGACAGTTACTTACCTGAATAACAATATCAAGAACAAATGTTCAATGAGGAAACAACAGGCGAGAAGACACAACAATACTCATTACATATTTTAACTAGCATGCGTAACAATTAATATCCAATAGCAATCAAAACAATGACCATGGAAGACAAATCAAAAACATTTTGAATTATGGGGAGAGCTCTATAGTTGTAGTCAAAGGGTTGTCACATGTCCCAAAACAACTTAAGAAGCTTTCAAATTCCAGTGGCAGTAGTTTCACAAATATTTAACACAATCACTATTTTTTTTTCTCTAATTCCTGGCAAACTAAGAACCAGTACTCCATTTAGAGCTAATGATGAACCTCAGTTTTTAAACTGTCTTCAAATTTTATTTCAAACATAACAAAATGTGAATTTCTTCCGCCCATCCACATAAACATAACCACACCCTAAACATAAAAATAAAAGCAGAAGTTTAATTAAAATTTATGGAAATTCAAATAGATTAAAAACATAGGGGAACCAGAGATTTGTACCTCATGAAATTGCACCGCAATGAAGATGTGAGAAAATGGATCAGAGGCAAAGGATCATCTTCTAGTTCAATAGTTCTACTTGAGAGCTAGAGGGAGGTTCAGGTTGCCAATGACTCAATGAGTGCCTTGAATGTGTGGATCTTTTAGAAAGACGCTGTTGAAGAAATGAAAGAGAAAAGAAAACATGCCTGATTTAGATGCAAGAATGTAGAAATAGAAAACGCATTTGGGTGGGTGCATATATGAGCTTCCAGGAATTTGGTTTGCTAGCACTGAGCTCAGCCTCTGTTAATAAGGAAATGAGAGACTCCCAAGGAAAACCTCTGGAGGCCAGTTTTCTGCTTTGAACAATACCACATCGCCTGCAGTGTATCTGTTAATCAAGGACTGTAGTTTCAGTTAAGCAATAAGGTTAGTATGATAACATCAAACCACCAAGCTACATGTTCTGTTAGTCAGATTGGTTAACGGAGTGCAGTATTACTTTTAAATTTTAAGTAAGAAAGGGCGTCATTCTCCAACATCTCAAGGAGAGTAAGTATGTGGAAATCTATGAATAACTAATTATATCAAAGAAGAAAAAAATCAAACATCCAAAACTTATCCTCTATGTAAGTTTCCACATTAGAAGGCAGTGTTATCATAAAAGAATTGGTTACAGCAGCAACAATACCCCCCCAAGGCCCATCATAGATAGTAACACATTCACCATTTCTATAATGCTGGACAACCTCAAGAAAGAGAAATCCAAACAAATATTTACTCTACTGAGTCTTAGACATCTTGTCTTTCTTTGCATAATGACCACTTAACATGGTTTACCCAAGGACTTTAGACCAATTACTCTGGTATAAGATTGTATAGATTCAGATACAACATGCAGCAGTATTATATTCCTTCGAACTGCACCTAATATGTCATGAGTGAAAGGTCAACTATGAGACCCAACCCCTATTGGCAATGTCTGAGAAGCTTTTAGAATGTAGTATAGTACTATTATATTTATATTTATATTTTCTCTTCTCATGCATCTGGCCATTTAGTAACCAGTATATAAGCCAACCTTTGGCCTTTAGCATCTTACAAATAGTCAGATAGATTCCAAGGAATTTCATCCTACATCATGACAGCACTCAATAATTTCTTAACTTTGTATCATATATACAATTTCAAAATACAAAAGGAAAAACAAGTCATCTGAAACTTTCAAAACAATGAAGTTACATAGAAAGTACAAGTAGTTAGAGATGGTCTGCCTATCATACCTCTGATATAATCACTTTGAATAAGCATAACTAATAGTTCAGAGTTTGTGGTTTCTTTCTCTCAGAACTGAGATCATGTCATAGGAAATGTCGTGACGCAAGATAATATATTTGTAGGATATTTTTTATGTCTCACTGTCATCGCAAAGCAAAGAGACCCCTGTCACAAGTTTTTGAACAATATGTAAAGGTTTGTCTTCAACTCCAAAAGATATGAAGTACACAAGTTCAAGAATATGTATGAATTCATTTGGAATAATTTATGGACTTCATACAAAACAAACAGTAAAAAATATTATCATCATACTAGCAATTTCCTGAGATAGAATTGCTCAAACCAATGTTTTGGAGCAGCAGGGTGAATTTTAAAAGTGCGAGCAACAAAATTCTTGTCACTGGTTGCAATCATGCTTGCAATGGAATAATTTTTGGTACACAGACCCTTTTCTATAGCCCACATATGGAATCTGTACCTAGGCTTGATGCGGTTCTCTAAGTCAAAACATAGGAATGCTGGAAAAGTATCCAAAAGCTCTATGGAGCTTCCCATTTCCTTACAGAGGAAATTAATCTTTTTCTCTATAATTTCATGGCTTTGGCTTAGAATCTTTGGTCGAATTCTAACCAACTTAGAGAGCTTTGAGAATTCAATTCCTGAATGTAGAAGGCAATCAAATCTTTGTTGTAACTCACTACTGCTTCCATGCAAGTGACTTAAGATTTTCATAGTCACAGCATTTTCCCCAAAGCCTATGGCATGCAGGAAATTTAATTTATTCATATTGTGAGTTGGGGTTCTTGAAACATGAATTGTCTTTAAACCAACTTGATAACCTTCATCATGGTCTTCATTAGGATAGCTTGTAATATAACTAACTAACAGCTGATGATTCCCATCCTTGACTTTATTAAAGAACCACTCATGTAAACCCAAAGCCCTCATTATATTGGGCAGATTAGCCATTTTTGTTGTTCCCAACACATGAGCATACTCCATTCTGACATTCTCAAGATCTTTGGAGCTCATTCCAAAGTGTTTCAGCAGTTTCAACACATTAATCACCAGTGTTCCAAATTAATATTGACTAATTCTGGTCCCTGCAGAATCAACTGAGTTGCATCCTCCTCCTTGACACCAAACCTACAAAAATACTCTATTTTTTGAACCAACTCCCCTTCTCCATGCTCAAGAATGACATCTTTATTCCTTCCAATGAGCTCCAATATCTTACCCTTGTCACCATTCAAATCATAAAACACCTTGATTTTCCTACACACCTCATGCCAAGCCTCCACATTGCCCTCAACAGACCCTGCCAAATCAAAGTCCAAAAAAACCAACTTCAGACTAGTCAATAACCCATCAATCTCAGAACCCAACTGGCCTTCCTCCCCACCAAAAACAAAAGGGAAAGCAAAACATATCCCAACGACTTGGACATTGGAAAAACCATATCTTTTGAACCAACAAAGCCTGCCCTTCAAGTCAGAAGCACTCATACTGAACACAGAACTACTCTCCATATACAGCAAACCAAGCCTATCCCAGGGAAACCCAAATTCAGAGAGTGCACAAGCAGCATCCAGAAGTGACCCATCTTCAGAAAAGAAGAACTTGTTGTGGGGCAACAAGGCAGGGAGGTGGGTGTGGTGAATGCCAATGCTTTCAAAGAAAAACTCAAACTCATTGATGGGGTTGTACCTGAGGAACTTGTCAAAGGTCTTGGAGAAAGTTGAAGGGGAAAAAGATCCCAACTTGGCAATGAGATTGGAAAGGGAGAGAAAGGAGTTCTTGGCAATCTGATCAGCGAAGGCATAAGGGAGGCACCTCGTGGCGTGGAGGTAGTCAGTGAGGGCTTGTTGAGCTTGTGAAACGGCAACCTTCTTGTACCTTGAAGGGATTTTTGAAATCTTTGAGGCGCAGCTGCTGCTACAGAGATGGCGGGTGAACAACATCATTCTCATTATGTGACTGTAGGCAGTGCAGGGTTTCCTTTGCCTTTTACTGGGTTCATTCATTTATCCATAGTTTAATTTGAACAAATGGGTTAAAACTTAAAAAGTGGCCGTTTGAGTGGTGGTGAGTTCAATTCTTTGTTTTTAAAAATTTTTAATCAAGTTTTTATAATTTAAAATTAAAAATTTAAAACTTATTTTGTAGTTTTGAAATAAACATTTTGAAAATCACGAAAAATAATTTTTAGTTTTTGGTTTGAGTTGTAAAAACTTGATTGAAAATGTTTAAAAATTAAAACCTGAAAACTCACAACCATCCCGAACGGCTGGTATATTTTATGAGTGGAAATAATTTTTTTTAAAAAAGCTGTAATTTACTTATTTATTTATGTTTATTTTACATGCATAGTGGAAAGATAAATTGTATTTGTATATTATATTTATTATAAACTTTATATGATAAAAAAGAGATGAAAAAGTGTGGGATCAAATAACTTGTATTATAAAGAGATAAAATCAATATTATAAAGTAGTGTTATAATTGAGGTAAATCAAACTTTATTAAGGGTCTGTTTGGTTTAGGGTGTGATAGAATTGATTCTAGAAGTGAATGGTTGAGATGGATAATGAACCCTTTACGAAGTACGTTGGACGAAAGTGATTTAAAATCAATTCTTCAAAACCATGGTTTTGTCCTGTTACAATTTAAAATAAACAGGCACTAACACTTGTACCCAGGTGTGATGCACTAGAGAAGAAACAACAAGTTAGACCTATATCTCTTTTGTAATGTCATCTATAAGTTAGTAACAAAGGTAATTGCTAATCGACATAAATGTTTTATCCCTAACCTAATTTTCTGCGATGAGTGTGACTTTATCCAAGAGAGACACAATATAGATAATATTATTTATTGGGAAATTTTTCACTCTTTCAAGCCTCTGAAAGGCAAGTGGGGCTTCATGATCTTAAAATTAGATTTAGAGAAAGCTTCATTGGGATTTCATTCAAGATACCATATATTTGGTAGAAGTGCAGCAAGAGCTAATGAATCTTATCTATGCTTGTATCTTAACCTCGAAAATTTGTATAAATTAGGACGGGGAGCTTATTGGTTCCTTTCAACCTATTAGGTGGTTCGGAAAGGGAACCCCTTGTCACCCATTATGGGAAGCTTCTCACAAATGTTGAACGAGTATCACACAATATGGCTAAGGAAAAAGTATGTCTAAGATGTAGGAGTGCCCTTGATATTATCAAGCACGTCATTTGTGATTATGATGTCATCTCAAACATCTAGAAGCAATTCATGTACGATGGTTTCTGGAGTTCCTTTTTAGTTTGGGGCTGATAAGGTGGTTAAATTTTAATCTATAGGAAGATTAGGGTAGTAGGCCAGACCTGGATTGCAAGGTTCTCTTTGCGGTTATAGCTTGGAGTGTCTGGAAGGATCACAACAAAATGGTGTTTACATGGAAACCAAGTGATCCTATGGCTCTTGTGATCAAGATCATAAGTCTTATGCGACTTATTCACAAGAACGATGAGCATCCTATGCCCGTGGCTGAAACAAGACATGAAGTGTCGGTATCATGGTTTGCTTCAGTAGACAGTGTAAAGCTTAATGTGGATGGTTACTTCCACCATGTCACATGGAACGTTCCATCTGATGGGCTTATTCGTGATTGTATTGGGCTGTTTGTGCAAGGATTCACATCCAATTTAGGCAAAGGATCTTCAATCCAAGCAGAGGTTTTATGCTCTCTACTTGAGCCTCAAGTTGTCTCAAGGTTTGAATTGTAGGGAGGTTATAGTGGAATTGGACTCCCAAATTGCTATTCGGATGGACGGCTCTAGTGTCTCCACGACACATCCTACTTTAAGTCTAATTTAAGAGATTCACATGTTATTTTCTTATCCAACTAGGTATATATCTTATATACCTACTAAAGGCTAGACTATACGTCACCATCAATAGTGACCCCACATGTAGGGAAAAAACACCCAATGAACAATGGTAAGAAAACCAAGACAAATGTAAAATTATAGATAGATAACACAATCTTAGCCAAAAACTTGACAAATATAAGATCAATAGTGATGGTCAAAGGCAAACCAATAGTAAAAAGCAGACCAACTCACCATTAATGTTAAAAAACAATCACATCAAAGTACTATTTTATTTTAAATCAACCCAACTCATTAAAATCTTTTTGTCCAATTAATAGTAAAAAGAAAACAACTCACCATTAATGTTAAAAAAAATAGAATTACATTTGTGAATAGTAAAAAAGGTGAACCATGCACTTCTTCAATTGTAGAAGTATAGATAGATAAATATAGAAACTCTAAACTATTAAAAAAATATTTCTCATAATTAGTTGTAGAGCATAATAATCAATTAATAGTTTATTAAATGTTATAAAACATAAATATTTAAATTATTTATTTATTTACATTTTCAATTTCACAAAAAATATAAGCAAAAACACATGAAGTCTTATATATCCACTACAACAAAAACGCGATTTAGCGGCGGCCACAAGTCGTCGCTAGATATCAAAAAGTTGTCGCTAAGTCTGCTACATCGACGACCTAGCGACGGCTCAACGACCATCGCTAAAAGGTTTGTCGTTATTGCAGTAGAGACGACTATTTTTGACCGACGCTAGTTAGCGATGGCCAGACCTTCGTTAACGGCCGTCACTAATGCCATGGTCGTCACAACATAACGACGACGTTGGCCGTCTCTAGTCGTCACAAGTTAGCGACGACCTTCGCGTAGAGACGACTCGGTCGTCGCTTAGCTCATAAAGGTTAGCGTCGACTATATTAGCGACGACTCGATCGTCGCTAGTAATCAAATTTTATTTTTTATTATTAATTATGTTAATTGTGATTATAAAATAATACAAAAAACGTGGAAAAAAATTAAATAATATTATACACATTAGTGTTAATCTAAATACACATTAATATTAATTTAATTATACATGATTTTCATCATCTTGATTTTCATCATCTTCTTCATCTTCATTGTCATCCCACCCATCTTCATCCTCATTTGATGGGATGTTCTCATTCTCAAATTCATCATCTTCAACCATAGTCTCAGGGATAGGTTGAATAACTGGTTCATATCGATTCTCAGCTAAGCCTGACAATTGTTCAATGTCTACAACTGGAAGCAGTTGAAGTGCCCATTCTCAGTTAACATAGAATCATCCTTTGTAATACAACATGCAACCATTCCTACAACAATCAATTTTTTCAGCCTTCAACCCTAACTTAGATACTAATTTTGTCTCCTGATAATAGTTTTTTGGAATGTTGTTAGGTTTTGGAGCTACATCAACTAGCATTTGGATGAAATAATCCAAACCCTTTTCAGTAACATGCCAATTACTCCTAGCTGCTAATAATCTTACAACTATTCATAACCTAGAATCATTTGCTCCATCATAGATTGGCCGATTTGTAGATAGTAACATGTCAGAAAACCGTTGGGCATCTTGGTTAGGTGGCTCATGGTCATTATCATCTGTTTCATCAGGTATAGGCCTAAATGCGTCATACACTATTTGAGTCACTAAGGCAAACTGAGGTTCATAATTCATATATTCAACATTATTATTATCATCATCTCCCAACTCAACATTATTAGACCCTTCTTCTCTGTGTTCAGTCCACACACAATAGTTTGGTTTAAATCCAGACTTAAACAAAAGAGCTCTAACTAAAGTTGGTATCATAATCTTCTCACAGTTACAATTCACACATGGACACCTAATCCCTTCTTCAGACACAAGCGAAGCTTGTTCCATAGCCTTGTTAACAAATTTCAAAACCTCATCGATAAACTCATTATTCTATCTCCTAGAAGAATCAATCCTATCATACATCCATGTACGATCCATTTATCTACAATTCAACAATTATATAATTTCAGCATAACAATTTCACATATCACAACACAAACACACGCACAATTCTGTATTATCAGCACCCTTCATAGGTCTCACCTATTGAGCTCAGCTCTCCGCTAACAAACAACAAACAACACAAACACATGCACAATTCTATATTATCAGCACACAACCAGCACCCTTCATAGGATCTCACCTATTGAGCTCAACTCTCCACTAACAAACAATTCAAGTATGCAAATTACAACAGTTACATAACACATAGGAGTGAACACAGTACCGGTTCGATGCCCACGGCGAAGATTCACAACCGGCAATGTCCTCCCACGGTGGTTGGTTGCCGTCCACCTCCCCTTTACCAAAAAAAGTGGTTGTTTCACAAAAATAATCGGTGAGATTGAAGAGTTTAGGGAGAGGGAGAGGTTGAAGGAGAAAGAGAGCTTGAGGGAAAGTGGGGGAGAGCTTGAGGGACGAATTTCCGGGGAGTCCGCGGCAGAGGAGAAGAGAAGAAGGGAAGAAGAAAGGAGAAAGAATAAATGGTAAATCGTTCCTGTATAAGTTTTAGACTTGACGACTTAGTCGTCGCTACATTTATTTTTAGTAGTGATGGCATGGTCTTCGCTACGGCCAAGAAAACTGTCGCTAAGGTTTAGCTTTAGGGACAACCCACGTAAAATTTTTCGAAAATGCGACGGTTTTAACGACGGCGAGGTCGTCGCTAGCCTCAATTTTCAATTAGCGAGGACCTCATCGTCGCAGTTATCAACGATGGTCATCGCTAATGACTATTTTCAGTTAGCGACAGACTGGTCGTCGCTATGTTTTTCACAGTTAGCGATGGCTCAACCGTCGCTATTGTTTTCTGCACAATAAAAAATAATGTTCAATTAAAAAACGGCTTAGCGACGGTCAGGTCGTCGCTACTAGCGACGGCTTGTGGTCGTCGCTAAGCTTTCGCGTCTAATTAGTCGTTTTCTTGTAGTGATCTTATATACCTATTAAAGAGACTATACCTCACCAAAAATAGTGATGGTAGGGAAAAAAAACTCACACAATGAACCGTGGTAAAAAAACCAAGACAATTATAAAATTATAGATAGATAGCACGTAGTCTCAGCCAAAACTTGACAAATAAAAACCTCAATAATGATGGTCAAAGACCCGTAATAATGTTGACTCAACAAAAAAAAAAGCCCAATAACCAGTATAAAAAAACGTTCTAAAAAAAACTCACACGATGAATAACACATATTATGAGCTAAAACTTGACAAATAAAAGTCCAATAGTGATGGTCAAAGACCCATAATAATGTTGACTCAATAAAAAAATATCGAATGAATAGTATCTAAAAATGTTCTCATGTAAATATGCAATATTATAGATAGATTAGTTGAATTTACTAATATACGAGTATCATATTTATTAATAATTTTTATTTATGAAGGTTGAATCTATTTTTTGAAAAAAAAAAGTTATTTTTAACCATCAAGCATTAGCTAATTGATGTAATTATTGAGCCATGTAAAATCATTATTAGTGACTTAAAGTAAATTATATAAAAAAATTTGCTTGGTACTTTTTCTTTAACATCTTAAATTTAAGAGTAAATCCCTATTTTGATGTCTCAAAGTATAAGCGGCAGTCACTTTAGTTATTGAAGGTAAAAAAAAAAATTATTATTAAGTCCCTAAAATTATTTACCATTTGTCATTTTAATCCCTTCGTCACCTTCATTTACAAGTAAACCACAATTCTAGTCTCTTAAAGTGTAGGCGTTGGTCGCTTTGGTCCCTGAAGGTAGACAATTCATTATTAAGTCTCTAAAATTATTTACCATTGGTCACTTTAGTTTCTTCATTATTACCGGTTACTAATTAACATCGTTAATTTTATTGATGTGACATGTTAAGTGCCAACTAGGTTGCTTATGTGACCTACTTTAAGTATTCACTTTCTTTTCAGGGACTAAAATGAAGATTCACTCTCTCTTCAGAGACTAAAATGAATGAAATTGAAGAAATTATTTTTAACTAGATATATTTGAAATTAACATTTTTAACTTTCAAAATTTATGTCATATATTATTTTTTTTAATTTTGAAATTAGGTTAACAATTATCCTATGTGTTTTTGAGATATTTGAAACCAAGTATTTTATGAAATACTACCTCCAGTCTTATATATAAGAAACAAAAGGTGATTTTTTTTTGTCCTATATATAAGACATATAGTGTCAATTTTAGTTGCATTAATTTATTGTGAGCGGTTAACGAGGTACCCACTCATCAATCATTTAATACTATTAACACATTTCAATGCATCATATTGGTCTTGATGATTTTAGTCATGTGTTTGAGTGTTTCTTACATATAGGACAGAGGTAGTATAACAAATTAAAAAATATTAAAAATTAATTTAATTGATACAATTTTCTTGAATGGTACAGATAAAAATTAAAACAAATGTTAAAGAAGAGTACTTATTTTGAACCAAAATAACAAATTTGTATATAAAATGTGTGTATTATAGAAATAAATATTTTATTATATAAAAATAGAAAATTTATATTAAAATAAATTAATATTTAAATCATAAACATAAATATTTAAATTGCATAGAAAGATATATTTCACATTAAAATATATTAATACTTAAATTAGAACAATAAACATATGTATCACATGAAGATAAAAATTTCCATGAAATTATTATATATAAAAAATATGGCATTTATACCACATTTGAAATATTAAAATATGATTGAAGAAGAAATAAAAATGTTATAATTTACTTTTCTCATATATCATCATATTTGTTTAAATATTAGTTTTATTACATTAGGCATGTGATGTATAATTTCCAGTCCCTATATTAATATTGTTCATAATGATTATGATTATTAAAAACTATAATCTTAATATGTTATAAACTTTTGAAATTAACACAGGATGAAGTATATTTAATTTAGTTGCAATTGAACTGAAATGAAAACATGACATTATCCATTAGGACTTTATGAATAGTGAGAAAGAGTTGCAGTGCAAGACTTTATTTCTTGTTATATCCTCTATTTTTCTTCTGTAATAATTCTAATTTAAATTTCTTTCTTCTCGAAATTCTTCACGTCCACAATTCACACATCAAAACGATACTGGATTAGGAAATGCCCTCCATTCAAAGTTGACACTTCTTTGGAGACTCTCTTGTTACCTCTCTTTGCTCTTCTTCTCATGAGAAAGCTAACTTGGTAGTATTATTCTCCTCGCTTACCTTTTCAATTAATTCTTTTTTCCTTTTCACTTTTTGGTGTGTGAATTTATCTTTTTTAAAAAGAATTAGCTAATTGATATTTGATTTTAGTCAACCATCTAAATTAAAGAAAGCACTCATCAATTAGCCAATCAATAAGAGACAATTTTGCTGAAAGTAGAGGAAATCCCAAGGGGTTGGTCGAGTGGAGCTAGACAGGGTCTCGTATCTGACACGTCACAGATTCGAACTCCCACTCGTCCCCTTGGGGGTGAGGTAAAATGTAAGTACCTCTGTAAATGCTCTTTAGCCCAGAGGCATTCCCTGCCTTGGACTGGGGCACCATCCCCTCACCCTAAATTTTCCTCATCAAAGATAAAAGAAGATGAAGAAATTTTGGAGACAAGTGTTTTTTTCAGTTTCATTCATTTTAGTCCCTAAAGATGGAGTAACTTTTTCATTTTAGTCCCCGGAGAGAGTGTGAGTGCTTAAAATGTGCCACGCAGACAATCCAATTAGAACTTAACATGCCACATTAACAAAATTAACGTTGGTAAGTAACTAAATGTGATGAAAGGACTAAAGTGACAAACATTAAACAATTTCAGGATTTAATAATGAGTTTTTACCTCAGGCACTAAAGTGACTTATGCCTATACTTTCAGGGATTGGATTGCCAAAAACCAAAACCAAAACCAAAATCTTGAAACTAACGCCCTGAACCAAAACATCAACAAAAGGATTGTTTGTCTTCTCCCACTAGTTTTACTTCTTTGACCATAACAAAAAGTGGAAGAGACACATCGGCAACAAGAGGGTCATCCACCATTTCTCTATAATTTCATTTCTCCCACCAAAACCTAATGTTGAAACAATAGCCTAAATGAGTAGAGGCATTGGAACATTTCAAGTTAATAGGTAAACTAAAGCACAACTTCATATATCATATCTTGAAAATTTATTAGTTTATAGTGTTTTGTTTTCACCTATAATTGTGTGTGAGAGAAGAAACATGGTGGGGATATATGACAAAGAGTATTTCTTAAACTCTATCTATCCATGCTCTCCCTTATGCGTCACCGTCTCACTTGCTAATCCACTCGGTTCTCCCTCTAAGGCGAATCAAAAGGTTCGATTCACCAAACCCGCCATCACTTTTGCCACTACCTCCATCGCTGGTGGGTGGCAATTCCCTTCATTACAATGGTTATGGAGCTCCCCGATAGTAGTTTGACCGGTGAGTATTAACGACTCTAGTCTATGCCAGTTTCATGGTTAAATAACAAAAAAGGTGAGGCTCTCATAGGTAGGGGTGTAATCGGGTCGAGATCAGATTTGGGGTGTAAGGAAGTCTAAACCAATCAAATGGTGACGGATTGGATTGGTTCAATTTTTTGGTAACAGAACCCAAACTGATGGCTATCGGGTCGGGTCGCCGTGTTAAAAGTTGAAAAAAGTAGTATTTGTTGGGAGAATTCTAGAAAAACTTCAAGAAATAAAATAGAAAATCCCACTCTCACAGCACACAGGTCACAACCCTAACCCATTCAAGAAGATTCAAATTCGCCGCCCTAATATGAATCCCTAATAGCTTGCAACTCAAAGTTGTTGTTCCTCAATCAGCTCCAACATATGTAGAGTCGTTGCCCCTTCATTCAGAACGCATCAGTTTCCTCCATTAGAGAAAGGGTAAGACCCCAGATCATCAGATCCATCGTCAATGACCGACTGGTTGTCACGCACAACGACCACCAGTAGATTGCACGCACAACGGGCACCACCAGAAGAATAGAGAGAGTAGGCGAGGGGAAAAACGGAGAGAGTGGAGGGGGAAGCCTCATCGTCACATCCTCCATGGTTGTCGCATGCAGCGCCACTACCAGCTTGTGTGCACAGTGACCACCATTAGATCAACTTCATTGCATGCAAAACGCCTAGCCACCAAATTCCTTGTCATGCTCACGCCACACCAGAGGAAGACGAAGATGATGATTGATGATGTCGAAGGAAAATGTTTGTGGTGGCAGTAGACTCTGTTTTGTGGGCGACAATGCAAAATGGGGCTATAGGGCACAAAACGAGTGAGATAATGAAAAAGGGAATTGAAAGTCTGAAATTGAGCAAGCTTTTGCATTTTCAATAACAACATACAGACCGAGTCAGTTTTAATCGGTTCCAAATCCCCTAACCCGAAACCCGACCCAAATACTTTTGGGCTCAGTAAAAAGAATTGAACCGAACCGTGCACCCAACCCAAACCACTAAATCACTATCGAGTCAGGTCAACCGGGTTCGCGAGTTAACCCAAGCCCGCTTACACCCCTACTCATAGGCAATGTTGATGTGGGTGGCTACTATGACTTCACTCACGACTTCATCGCTTCACAAGAATAAGTTCAATGGGTCTATTTTGAAGAACGATGGCACCTTCATGGGAAGGGGGACGAAGATCTGGTTTGCAAATTTAAATAAATAAGGAAACTGTTTTCCAAGAAATAATCTAGGCCACTCATTTCTTAATGAATATATCAAACGATGGATAAATGCTTTCTCACGATGTGGAAGAGGTTTTTTTTCACTTTTCCACCTTATACAACAACCATTTTGCAATAAATATTTAAAATTGGCAAAGCTAAAGAAAGTCGTAAATTGTCAATAAAGATAACATCATGTCTTTCTCCAAATCCTTAATAATTAAAATTAACCTGGTCATATTATACATTTATATTAAAATTCACTCATCGATATTTCAAAGACAGAATAGACTTTCTTGCCACAACTGACCCATTTAGATGCCATTATTAGTGTGTGACCTTGGTTGGCCTGACCCACAAGTTTGCAAGTAGATATGTCAGTTCAGACAAACCCACTAAGGGCCAACATATTTTTAGGCTAGGTTGGCCGATTTATTGGCAAGCTGGAATTTTGCTAGCCAACACAACCCTCCCTTTATGGTTGCAGCCAAACGAGTTGGCCCATGGGCCACTTACTTTTAAAAATTGAATAAAGTTTTATTAAAATAAATCAGCATATGTAATAAATGATTATTTTTTAAATCATTATAAGCTAAAATTAAAATAGAGGTGTAATATAATATTTTTATATTATTCTATAATTTTTTAAATAGAATAAAATATAATAATTGTCATGTAGTACTATAAAAATAATAAAAAAATATACACAATAATGAAACAAAATAAAGTGTGTCAATTGTAACGATGAACAAAAGAAATATGCAATATAAACTGAAAAAGAATACTCTAATACACATGTAATGTTAGATTAACCACTAATAATTTATCAATTATAAAAAAAGGAATAATAAAAGAAAAAAAGATCAAGCCAATGGGCTGACCTAGTCAACCACGGCCAACCCACATCAGGCCACTCAAAATTCGAGCTGAGCTAGGCCAAAATTGAATAATGATAGAAACTTCACAGCCTAGCACATATATTAGGCTAAACAGGCTAATCAGCTTGACCTATTTTGACACCCCTAATTACAAGGTAGCTTTTATAAGCTATGAGTTAAACAAATTGGAAAAAAAAAAGCTCAAACCATCTAGATTTTATTTTCGGGAGAAAAAAAAACATCTAAACACATTTTTGTGGATTAAATGTAATAGCTTACAAGCTTTGCCTCACTTTTGATAGTGTTGTCACAACCATTGTAACACCCTAAGTTGTTATTTTAAGAGTTTAATATATATACACAGTCAGTGTAAAGAAATTTTATACAGACATCCAATTATGTGCTGCCACATCATTTATTATATTTAATAATATAAGAGGTGTCATATTCATTAAATGATTGACAGTACATAATTGGATGTCTGTATAAAATTTCTTTACACTGACAATGTATATCAATTAAATCCTTATTTTAATACTGTCACCCCTCTCATTTACCACACTTTTTAAGTTGTTTTTTTAATACGTCATTTCTAAAGTGATCGAGTCGCAAATGTAAAATAAATATAATTGTAACTACTAATTTAAGTATCAATTATTGAAAACTTTGAAATTATAATTATTATATACAAATATAATTAGGGGCCTTTATATCTAAATCAATTTTATGTAAAGCGTAAAAAGCTATCCGGAAAATTAAAAAATCAGATCAAACCGAAAATAAAAAATCGAAAACAACACAATTATTTGGTAGAAGTTTATGAAATTTCTCATACTAATATATTTTTTTATGGTTTAATTATCTAATATCATTTTAATATTTTATAAATATGTCAAATTTAAATTGGTTTTTATGTCTCATATTCTCCTTCTTATATAAATTTATATTACAATAATAAATATAAGTTCCAATAAAAATTGTATAAAAGAGAAAAAATATATATCATTAATAAAATCACAATTAAAACACACTATAAATAAACAAGTACTTCAATATTACTTACAAATATCATTTATTCTATTGTAACATGTTATTTGAATTTTCTATTGTACTCATTTCAATACATTTAAGATTGTCTTATAATTTAAATGTTTTGTTTTTAATATAAAATCTTCAACATATCATTATTATTTCATAATTTTTACTTTTATCTAATATTTATTGACTCTTTAAAATATAAAAAATTTATCCAATTCAATCTAATTAAAATTAGATCAGATTGAATTGGATCTGAAAAAACATAAGGGTCAGTTAGGTTGAGGAGAGGTAGACGCGAAAAGGGGAGGGGAAAGAGAAATTGTGTAGAAATTAGGGATGGCAATGGGTACCCTCTAGACAGGGTACCATAGTGTCTGTCCCTATATCTGCGCTTTAAAAAAACTCGTTCCCGCGCTCATACCCGTGTGGGCAGCAACTTTAATACTTGTCCCTGTCCCCATTCTCGTACCCGTTGGGTACCTATATGACCCGCGTCCGTTACCTGCAATTTAGTTAACTGAAAAATTAATAACTCATTAAAATAATATTAATTTAAAAATTATAACTCAATTGAAAAATTACACCAAAATCATCCAAATATAATTATTAAATATCAATGTCATAACAATTTAATTAAATCGAAACACAATACGTTAATATTCTAAAACACAACACATGATTAATATTCAAAATTTTTATTAAATATTACAATATACTTTCACACACACTATTTTATAAACTTGGACATCATGTGTCAACATTTTTTGTGATGTGCAAAAAATGATTATTACCACTAATTAGTCATATATTATAAAGTTAAAAACACAAGTAGGTAGTTTTAAAAATATATTTTTAATCTGTAATAGTATTTATTATATATCAATTTTAAATATGTATAAATATTTAGATATTTTAATAAAATAATATATATATAATTATATGCGGTATTATTTATTAAATAATTATATATATGAGTGCGAGTATCGGGTAGGCTGAACATCATAGTGCTCGTCCCCGCACTCGTCCCCATTTAAAAATGTGAGCTATTGTCCGTACCCGCATCCATACTCGTTTTACGAGTTTTTACCATGCCCATTGCGGATAATTTTTACAGGTAACCATGAGGCTTGGCTTACCATCCCTATTAAAAATAGATACACTAGAAAGATGAATTAGTGAGAAAATAAAAAGATTTATAGTACCCACACAATTGTATTTCTTCTCAACTCTGGAAAAATGTTGTGTCTTCACAATGAGCTCTAAAAAAGTACATTTTTTATTTTTTATTTTTTCTATATAACCAAACAACTAAACTCTTATACTTCTTTTATATTTTACACATATTTATCTTCTGCTAAACAATTTATAAATTATTTTTATTTTTTCTATCTTATTTATTTCTTCTCTATTTTTCTCTTCATGCCTAACACATGTAAAATTGATAAGACAAGAACTAATAAAGTCATAAAAATTGAATGGAATGATTCCCCCATAAATTGAACCATATCACCCATGTAAGGATCCAACTTTTCAGGCTTTTAGGAAATTTGGTTATGAATAGCTTACACATGAGCTACAAATTTTAATTACTTAGGCGAGTTTTTGGCTATATATTATAAAATTACGATTATTCAGTTTTTGGTTTTTTAAATTTTTCAATTAAGATTTTACAATACAAAATCAAAACTTGGAAATCTCTTTTTGATTTTTAAAACAAACATTTTAAAAATCACAAAAAGAAATCTTTAAGAACTGTTTGGAGTGGTTGTGAGTTTTCAGTTTTTTAT
Source organism: Sesbania bispinosa (assembly GCA_026901365.1). NCBI lineage: Eukaryota > Viridiplantae > Streptophyta > Magnoliopsida > Fabales > Fabaceae > Sesbania > Sesbania bispinosa. The sequence continues at coordinate 1,192,797 of QLOH01000014.1, forward strand.
TTTAAAAAATTTAAACTAAGTTTTTACAACTTAAAATTAAAACCTAAACACCATTTTTGTGGTTTTCAAAACGTCTATTTTTTTTTTGGGTTTTAGGTTTCAATTTTGAGTTATAAAAACTTGATTAAAATCTAAAAAACTAAAAACTCTCCACCACCCTAAATGAGGTCTAAGATTTTTATTTTAAGTAGTAAAAACTTGATTAAAAATAAAAATAAAAAAACTAAAATTTCGCAACCACTCTAAACTAATTAACCCTTAATAATTGCATAGTTATTATATAATTAATATCCATTTAATTTTATATTTGAGTAAAATTGATTTTAAAAATTAATAATTAAGATAAATATATATACATCTTACCAAATACGATGAAAAATCAATTTCACAAAATTATATTTTTTTTAATTAAATGAATGCTAAAATTTACAGGAAAAGCGGGATACACCAGAGAATAACCAAATCTTATAGGGAAATTTTACGGTACCCTCTAATGAGAGAGGATTTTGGTACCTTTTTTGATCATTTAATCAATTTCTCTCAATTTTTAAATGATCTTAGTATTTTTACAGTTACGAGACAATATTTAATTATTAGAATTTATATTTTTAATTTTTGAAAAGGCTTTTTGACCCCCTATAACCATTATGTTCTGTATTTTTATTGTATTCACCCATTTTTTTACATTCTCATTTGCAATAAATATGTGTCTATTTAAAATCTATTTTATGTTTTTGAAATAATTTAGAACAAAATACACAACTTAGTCCTATGTAATTTTGGTCTTTATGCCTCCATTCAATAAAAAAAAATAAAAAAAATACCAAAATAGAGGTACCAAATTGCTAACCAATCTTATATATAACATTTCATTGCCTGTTTGGAATTTTCAAACGCGGAAATCCAAAATGCACCGAGTCCGATCACAGGAGCGGGGCCAGGAGACGCAATGAAGACATGAAGAACGACGACGCAGATAATAGAACAGACACTCATTACGTTTCTTCTGACTTCTGCCTTCAACGTTCGCATGGCTCGCACGCTCGGTGGGACCCACCCCCACTATTTTCAACTTCCTATTCTCTCACCTCGCTCACTCTATTAATTGGATCTGATCAGATGCAAATGCAATGCAATGCAACAAGCGCAAGTGCTTGCCCTTGTTTTGCCGCTACTCTGCTACCCCTTTTTACTTTTGGGTGTTAAAATTAAATGGATTAAAGTCACTTGATCCAGAGGCATGAATTTTCATAATGTTTCATACAAAAGTCAATAATTTAATTGCTTTTAATTACTTATTCATTTTTAATGGGCAACCACATAAAAGTGATTACTTTTGTTGCTGGACAATGAAGGCATGTGTTCTGTCAGCGCTAACTAGAAGATTTGAGAAACGATATTTCCACGACAAAATATACAACAATTTACATGATACAATTTTTTTTCTTAATTTTTTTTCTCTTTTTATCACGTCTCACACTTCTATTTTTTACGTCACCTTTCTCTCATATAATTGTATAATGTACAATTGCAATTTCTCATAAGATTTAGACTGAGACATGTTCCTTCACCCTAAATTTTATTCCACCAAAAAAATTCTCATGAGATTTATATATACAAGGGACATCACACTGCACCAAATAAAACCTACCTGAGAAAAAAGTTAAAATAGATTCAAACAAATAAAATTCGAAATTGGTGTTTTTGTCCCCAATGAATAAAATTTGGAGAAGCTGAGCTCAATCCATTTTGGACAATAGCTTCTTCGTGTTTGTTTGCAATATCCCATATCTTTATATTTCCAAACAAAATACAAATATTTTGGTTTTTAAAAGATTTATTGATATTTCTCTTGTGAGTATGCGCACGACTCATGAGAGGTTACCAGCTTGGCAACTTACAATCTTCCCCTTTATATAGGAGTTGATGAGTCAGATGAGATACGCACAGGAGAAATTTTCATTGATTGGAAGTAATTAATATTATATTTAATTTACCCACACACATATAGTGCATAAATAATATATAAAATTTAGTTTAAAATATTAATATACTAAAATTTAAATCAAACCTCGTTTTTGCAAGAATCTTTTTTAGTATATATATCCCAAAGAAAATTTCCTTTGTATTTGAATATCTAATTCACGTATATATGAAGTATTTATTAAGTGTTAATTTTAGAGTAATGGTATATTCCGTCTAATCATCTTCTATATAATCTATACATACTATAATAAATTTTCTCACTAGATTGTCACATATCAATTTATTATTAACATTTCCCACTAAGATGACATTTTTATAACCTTTTTATAAATTATAAATATTTTTAGAGTTTAAGATATGCACCATCAGTGTAAAAAATTTATATTGACATTTAATAACATGTTATTTGATGACATGACAACATATCATTAGATATATATCAATATAGAATTTCTTCCTAATGACAATGTGTAGTTATTAAATTTATTTTTTTTTAATGAAGTGCATATAATTATAGTGTCCTAATTTTATTAAAAATTTAATATTTTAGTTTTTTAAAGATTGGGAGGATTTACAATAAAAAATGGAGGATTATGAATTGTTCTTTATTAATAATAATTTAAAATCTATTTAAAAGATTTAGTATTTTTAATTAAGTAGTATTCACTTTGATGCTATTTATAAGATAGTGTTTTCAAAACTTTATAGTTCTGTTTATAAAATAAAATACTTAAATTTAGAAGTATTAGGCTTATTTGCATTTTTTGTCCCTCTATTATCATCAATCCGCGATTTTGGTCCCCCCTACTTTTTTTTCGCGATTTTGGTCCCCCTATTATTCCTAATCCGAAGTGTAGTTCAAAATTTTGGTCCATTTATACTTCCAAGTATGTGTTAGAGGGACCAAATGCAGATTGATAATAATAGGGGACCAAAATCATGAAAAAAAATAGGGGGACTAAAATCACGGATTGATGATAATAGGGGGATAAAAAATGCAATTAAGCCAATTTAATATTTTTTATATTTATTCTTATTAACTATTGAAAATTTTAAATTGACATAATTATTAGGGGTGTACGCGGATTGGATTGGATCGGTTTTGAGGGAAAAATCATCCAATCCAATAATTTTAGTTTTCTCATTTAATCATCCGATCGATTTTGATTTTTTTTTTCATATCCAATCCAATCCAATCCAATTTAATCGGTTTGGATTGGATTGGATTTCGGTTTCTCAAATAAACTAAAAAATGAAGTTATGAAAGGAAAATTATGATAAAAACATGCTATTATCTTATCTTATCTTATAACATACAAATTACTTGATAGTTTTCAATCCAATTATTGAATGTTATTTGTTAAATATAGTCGCACAATAATAATTTTTTACATCATCACAGAAAAATAATATCAATAATGATAATATATTTAAATGTTCAGAAAACTTTGGATCTGATTTGGATTGGATTGGTTCTCATAGGCAGATCCAAATCCAGTCCAATCCAATTAAAAATTTCAATTTTTTGCGGTTTGTGATTTTTTTGGTTTGTGGTTATTTCGGTTTGCGATTTTTTGGATCGATTGTTGCGGTTCCAATTGGATTTGAACACTCCTAATAATTATCATGTTAGTTGAGTGTAATTTTAAATAAACATAAACTTAAAATGATGTAGAATAATTTTTGAAAATCAATATATTACTTATTTTTAAATACATGATTTGATTTGAATTGTTTTTTTTAACCACATGTATCTTCACAGAGGCAATCCTATTCGAGCCGAGAACACCCCATCATGTTTTGGGTCTAGCTCTCCAGCGGGACTTTGCCATCCACAGACTCGAACCTAAAACATTGTTTAAGGGAATCAAGCATGTACCACTTGCAACCCATTGGTTGATTTGAATTGTTTTATAAATAAATAGAAATTATTAATTTAAAAAGAGTAAACTAACAAATCAGTCCTGACTCTGTGGGGACTATGCATTTTTTCCTGACTTTTCTAAAATCACTTAGTCCATACTTTATTAAAAAATATGCAATTTAGTCCTTATTTTATTAAAAAACATGCACTTTGGTTTTTCACTTTATTGAAACACATGCACTTATGCATATTTTAACAAAGTTAGAGATTAAGTGCTATTTTAAAAAGTCAGGGATAAAACTGCATGATCCCATAGACTCAGGACTGATTTATTAGTTTACTGGAAAAAAAAAAGGATGCGTGGTTTTGCTTAAATAGTATATTTGTAAGAATGAAAGAAAGTGGAGTCGACGCGTGAGGAATGTGGTGTGTTGGAGGCATTCGTATAGGGAGAAAATAAGAGGGAAGAAGAGTATCCAATGATTGTGAGGGGGGAGTGCGGTCTGGTTATCGAGCGACAAAGGACACGCACGAGTGCAATCATGGGACCACGTGTTGTCACGTGACCGCTCCATCACACCTCATGCATGTTCCCCACGTGCCCCTCCTCTTTTTCTTTCTCTTTCTCTTTCTCTCCATTCCAACCCATAACAATAACATAACATTTTCGCCTCACGCTGCACACGTGAACCATAAATAAATATTAATATTAATATTTATTCAGTAATATTTTTTTTACTATTAAATCCTGAAATTAAATAAATACATTTTAAGAAATTATGAAAATATTGCAGCGGTAAACCAAAGTAAGACATGAATTCAACCGAAATTTATCTATAATTTAGTAGGTTTTGCATTTTAAAAATTATCATTTTAAAAAGGATTTATATACCTAACTAAATATCACTCTCTTGAGGATTAATGCTGTACCCTGTAAAGATTAATAGAATTTCAATTTCTATTCACAAACTTCAGTTTTAAGCGGATGGAAAATAAAATTCGACATCGACAAAATAAAAGAAAAGTAAAATAAAATTACCCCTCTATTCATTTTGTCATTTAAAGTTTCTACACACAAATTAAAAACAAAATAAATGACTTAAAAGACATATAGTATCTTACTAAATTATCCTTTTAATTACTACACATTTTTTCTCATTTTACCTAAATGTATTAATGAGTAGGTGGTGTACAATTTTTTAAGCTTCTTTTCCTATAAAAGTAAGAGGGTAAAAATGGAAAACGAGCATTAATACTCTAATAGAAACTAAAAAATGACTGATATATGAAAAAAATTTTTTTTTTAAAATGATTAACAAATTGAAATGGAGGGAGTAACTTGAAATACACTACCTCATTAGACCATAAGTTAGTTATATATATAGACAAATACACACACGTATATAATTGCAACTTTCAAATAATTCAATGAGTAACCATAGATTTGTCAATTTGGTTAACCGTCCACTCCAGTTCAATTCGATACGGATAGCAACTTATATAGATTGAGTTAAAAAGTTATTCAGGTTTATAAAATAAAGATTTGAACACTATTTTTTAGTGATTTTTGTGTGTAACCCATTTTTTTATGTATTTTTTGAGCTTTTTTTATAAGTTTTTACAGAGAAAATAGATTTTACTTGATCATATTAAAAAATTGAGAGTTATTCAAATTTAAAAAATAGAGGTTCAAGTTCCCCATTTTTTACAGCTCTAATAAAGAGCACTTCATTCTCTCTCATAAATGGTAAATTTGGTTTTAAGAGGAATAAGAAAAGATAATACAATAAAAAAAAAGTGATGAGAAAATAGAGTAAATTATTGTATATTATTTGATTTGCAATAGATAAAAACGACAAGAATACCTCAGCACAATGTTTAGGGTATAAAGAGGAGTCTTTAATAAGGGTATTTTTATTAATTTCACTATCACATCCTCTTTCTATATTTTATCTCTCCCTAGTTTTGGACAAATGAAAATTACTCAGGAGATGATGAGAGCCAATTTTTTTTATTTCACTCGTCAACCAAATAAGGTTATGTGTCATTGACTCTCCTCTCCTAATATTCTTTTCCCATTTCTCTGCAATTTCATCCTAGCTAACTCTCCTGACATACAGGATAAAAGACTTGACTAGACCCTTCTAAAAGTTCTCATATAACACTGTAATATGTCTTGACTTAACTTCTTAGAAATATCCAACTTGATAATGCTATATAGCTCATAAATATGATGTATGAATTGCATGAAATCAATCTGAGATCATAACTGTTATATAAAAAAAGATTACGTAATACCTAACTAGAATCATACTCAGTATTCCTACCTCATTTGCATTGATTTTGTTTCGTAACAATTGGTTGAGTTTTTATTTTTTTTACACACTTTTTCATACTTTTTACACCTTTTTTTTATTCACTCTTCATTTATCAGAAATAAATTATCATAACTTTCATTTTCCTCTCTTCATTTTTTTTCTTTTCATTTTCCCCCCACCTCCTACACCCAAAAAAAATAAATATCAAAGTATGTTTTCATTAATTATTACTCATCCAACTTTATATATAACAGGTGCTTTAATTTTTTTTAATAATATTTGTAATATTTTTTAAGCTTTACAAAACGATTTTAAAAGTAAAAAAGAAATTAAGGAAGCATTTAATTTCATTACATTTAAAAATATTAATACTTAATGAATTATTAAATACTAGGTATATTATATTATTGCTAACCGTTAATAAATATTTGACAAGATTTTTCATTTTATAGTTTTAAATTTTTTAGATAAATATCTTTTTTAGTTTTTATTTCATCGATTCCCTGGCTCTATTTTCTTCCCAAACAATAAGAGCATTAAACTAGTAAAATGATAATGTGATAGTTTAGTCGAAATTATATTTAAAACAAAATTTTGGGAGCATGTTAGGATTTATGTTTAAAATATGATTTTTTTTATGTTTAAAGCTGATTTAAGCATGATGCAAAAGAAAAAATAACAAAATTTTCATTACAATAACAATATAAAATTAGGGGGTCATCTTTAAAGTACAGGCTAAATATAGAAAAATTCAGACTCATTTTTTAAGGACTTGAATGAGCTACTTTGTGATAATTTCAACACAAAACATATCAATTTTTTTACAATACTCTAAATGTAAAATTATATACCTTAATATATATTTTTGTTGTAAATAAATTAATATATGAAGATAATAATTATGGTTGATACATTTATTTATATATATTTATTATGAAATATGTTTTGTTTAAAAAAATTATTTTATAACCATCACACTAACGTATTGAAGTGTGCGTTCGCACCGTTACAGTGTTAGTATACACTCAAAAGAGAG